>OZ012740.1:75909438-77109438 GCA_963859935.3 Lathyrus sativus | reverse complement strand
CGTCAACCCAGGATAAGAAGACTCTGAGGAGGCTATTTGGAAATTTCTATCTCAATCCTGATGGAGTTCTGTATAAGAGAAATCATGATCTCGTGCTACTCAGATGTGTGGACGAAAAGGAAGCTAGTTTGCTTATGGAAGAAGTCCATGAAGGCACATTTGGTACGCACGCCAGTGGACATGCTATGACGCGGAAAATCTTACGAGCAGGATATTACTGGCTGACGATGGAGTCGGATTGTTTCAAATTCGCGAAGAGATGTCATAAGTGCCAGATTTATGCTGATAAAATTCATGTGCCGCCATGCCCATTGAATGTCATGTCATCCCTGTGGTCGTTCTCCATGTGGGGCATGAATATGATAGGTAAGATCTAGCCCACTGCATCTAACAGTCACTGTTTCATTTCGGTAGCCATCGACTACTTCACCAAGTGGGTGGAAGTAGCCTCGTACGCTAACGTGACCAAGCAAGTGGTAGCCAGATTCATAAAGAAGGACATCATCTGTCGATACGGAGTTCCCGAGCGAATCATTACTGACAATGGTTCGAATCTAAATAATAAGATGATGAAGGAGTTATGCCAGAACTTCAAGATTGAACATCACAACTCATCACCTTACCGGCCGAAGATGAATGGTGCGGTTGAAGCGGCCAACAAGAACATTAAAAAGATAGTACAAAAGATGGTTGTGACCTACAAAGATTGGCATGAGATGTTGCCATTTGCATTGCACGATTATCATACGACGGTACGCACATCAACTGGGGCAACTCCTTTCTCACTAGTGTACGGTATGGAGGTTGTCCTACCGTTGGAAGTTGAGATTCCTTCTTCGCGAGTTTTGGTTGACGTGAAACTCGATGAGGCAGAATGGATTAAGTACTGATTGAATCAACTCAGTCTGATGGATGAGAAGAGATTAGCATCGATTGCATATGGTCGTCTGTACCAGAGTCGAATGAAGAAAGCTTATGATAAGAAGGTACGTCCTAGAAGCTTTCAAACGGGTGATCTCGTCCTGAAGAAGATTCTTCCACCACATTCCGATCACAGGGACAAGTGGACTCCTAACTACGAAGGTCTGTATGTCGTCAGCAAGCTCTTCTCGGGAGGAGCCTTGTTGTTATCCACGATGGATGGCGAAGATTTTGCATCCCCTGTGAATGTGGACGCAGTTAAAAAATACTTTGCTTAAAAATGATCCGCTGGAAAGAAAAAAGAATATCCAGGAAAAAATGGGGCATCCCGGCGAACCATAAAAAAGGAAAAGGTTCGGGAAAAAATTAGGGATATAAATGAAAAATGTACACCCGCAAAGTCGAAAACCTGAAAGGGCGGCTTTGGCAAAAAAGGGTATCCCGGTGAATCGAAAACCCGAAAGAGCGGTTCAGGCAAAAGTTAGGGATTAAGAAAAGCAAATGACTGCGTTCCACGTATGAACTCTCATTGTTTAGTGGTTTGGAAGACCTGAGGGCCGTTTATCCGAATCAATCTCTTCTGAAGCTGAAGCGTTGGAGAAATATCGAAGTCGAGTGGGTCATAGAGGGATCAACTCATGGTGTTCGTCTACGCCATATTGCCGACATTTGTGTATACTGATGTATATTTATGTTTATGTTTGCGCAACTTCCTCATTTCAGGAGCTTGCATCTGTTGTAAAACACTTTGCCTATTCAGAGGCTCATTCATCAATAAACATATACTATTCAGTATTTTTGTTTGTTTGTTTAGCTATTATCTGTTTTGTTTACGAAAAAGAACGCCCGATGTTTTTGATAAAACGCGCATGCATGAACTTGTTGGCCTAGGCCGATAATTGTTGAAACATTGTATTACCTGAACATTGTCACCGGATGATAAACTTGATAGGTCCCTTTGTGAAGGGTATCTTGTCTGTTTGTTCATTTTGTTGCAGGAACGTCACCCTCCAGGTAGTACGCCAGATGTTTTCCAAGCAGGATGACTCCTTCTTCCCCAGCGAGTTCAGAAGTGTTTCCCCACAGAGTCTGAACGCGAGGCTATGAGCATTGATATGTCTCCCCAAGTAGAGATAGATTCTCCCCAACCAGATATATCCTGAGCAAGGTCATCATTTCCCCAGCTGAGTCATACGCAGAAGTGTATACCCGTTCCCAGCAGTGGGTCAACATGCAGTGTTCTCGTAGAAGATTATTCGCAAGTGTTCAGCTTCCGATAATCCAGACTGCAATCTCCAGGAGAATTGAAATTCCCCACAGAGTCGTATTCCCCCCGGCAGGTAGGATTTATTCCAGCATCTGGTTGCGTGTCCCCAGCCGAGTTTGCAGTTCCCCAAGAGAGCCGAGTGCTTGGAAGCTGCTCAAGGCATTATTGGTTTTCCCCAGGAGAGTGTTGAGTAGTTGTTGCTTTACTTCCCCATCGGAGTCCATATCTCCCGGAAGGTTCTATCTGTGAAGGCCGTGCAGTTTATTCTTGCGATTGACATCGTTTCCTCAGCAGTTTGTGGTTTGTGTACCCAGTTGAGCAAGTACAGGTTCTCGTAGAACTTTGTCCCCTGCAGGAAGTCGTCGGAAGCTCGTTTCCCCGAGTTGAGTCCAATTGAGATTGGCGTGACTTCTTCTCCACAACAGTATGATTCCTTCCTCCCGTCAGAATGGTTCTTTCTCCTTGACAGGAGGATTTTCCCTTCAGCATTTATTTTGCTGATTCGGTCGTAACATTTTGCACGATTGCATAGCATTTACCCTAAACGCGTAACATTTCCATCGTGTGGAGCATTACGCCATTGTCAAACATATGCATGTGAAACAGGAGCTAGGTCATTACCATTCTTGTTTTGCAGGCGTTCCTTAGCAAAGTTGTTTGCTTAAGATGATTCTTAAAATCCCCAGTGAAGTCGCCAGAGTTGTTTGCTCAAGATGATTCTTAGAGTCCCCGACAGAGTTGTTTGTTCATGATGATTCTTGAATTCCTTTGCAGAGTTTATTCATCCAGGATGATTCCTGAATCCCCGAAGCAGAGTTACTTGATAGTTCTCCAGAATCCCCAGCGGAGATGTGTCATCCCCAGCAGGTTTCAAACAGAGAAGTTGAAATTTCCTCGAAGACTTGATGATTGAAGTCCGGCAGCAGTGCCAAACACCCCTGACTTACTGATGAAGTCCAACTGTGATGTCAAAGCAGTTCTCCCAGCTGACGCGGAGTGGCTAACGGCAAAAGATCAGGTATCCTTATTGGTCCGTGATTGATTAAGGATTCTATTTCAAGACTTACTGATGAAGTCCAACTGCGATGTCGAAGCAGTTCTCCTAGCTGACGAGGAGTGCCTGACGACAGAAATTTTAGATATCCTTATGGGTTCATGATTGATTAAGGATTCCATTTCCTGACTTACTGATGAAGTCCAACTGCGATGTCAAAGCAGTTCTCCTAGCTGACGAGGAGTGCCTGACGGCAAACGTTTAGATATCCATATTGGTTCATGACTGATTGAGGATTCTATTTCCGACTTACTGACGAAGTCCGGCTGACGCCCGAGAATTTCTTGGAATGCCCGACAACATAATTAACTTGATTGTCAAAAGTTCCTAATGACCCGATGAGTCTCGAGGAATTCTTCTGCTGCCGTGCCGCAGAATGCCTGACGGCAATATCAGCTATGTATCACTAGTTATCGAGGAAGAAGCTGCAGCTAAATCTGATGATCATCCTGACGGAGATTGGAAATTAGTCGCTCACCAGCCAGTTGCCGTGCAACCAGTGACCCCTTATTGACTTACTGATGAAGTCCGACAAAGATATTGTCGTTGTTCCTAGCGACCTGACGAGTCCATAGGCGAAGATAAGGAATTCTTCTGCAGTGGCGCAGAATGCCCGACGGTAAAGTCATCCATCCTTCACCAGTTACCATGTAACCAGTGATCCCTTGATGACTTGAGGACGAAGATCTACAGTGAAATCGGATCATCATCCTGACGGAGATTTGAGATTAAGCATTCACCAGCCAGTTGTCGTGCAACAATCAATATCAGTTAATCCTTCACCAGTTACCGTGCAACCGGTGATCCTTTGATGACTTAAGGACGAAATTCTACAGTGATATCAGATACGTCAGATCAGAAATTCTCCAGCAAGTTGCCGTGCGACTATCATTTCAGTTTCCGAAGATCTGTCCCCATCAGAGTATCGTTCAATCGTGCGGTTGACAAATTTCTGGGTTTATTTGTATTCAACCGTCTTTTGCCTTGATTTTTTGAGGGTCGTTCGCTCCTCACCCAGTCAGGTCCAAGCCGTTTGAATAGGGGCAGCTGTTGCACCCCAAAATTTGCCTAACCTTTTCCTTACCTAGCTTGTGTTTCATTGCATTCATTTTAGCATTTCATTTGCATTGCATTGACATGTGTGCAGGAGATCAAGAGGTATGACTACCAAAAAAGGGCTACAAAAGAATATGAAGCTAGCTAAGAGGTTCATTCAAGTGTTCAAGGGTTGATATCCTCACCAGAGAAGTTAAAGATTCTCAGAGAAGTGGTTGAAGCCAAGTGTGTACATCTCCTAACTTGAGAGTTGAAGGAGGTCCTCAGATGATTTTGAACCCATGGGAGAGGAATTTAGACCTTGAGAGAGCTCATAAGAAGTATTAGAGTTCATTTTGAAGCCTAGACAGGTTATCATGTGAAGGATAAGGAGCTACTACCAAGATTGGTACAACAAGGGTTTCATCTGGTCAACCTTGAGTCAACTGATGATTTAAAGAAGGTTGAGACCTAATTCCAAAGTCATGTGATCATGGATTGATGTATTAAGATGCCTAAGGGACGATTCCAAGGTCAGCTCATCATGAATCAAGAGTGTGAGGAGTTCCTAAGTTAGGGTTGCTAGGCTTGACAATGTAAAATCCCCTAGTTTAGTACCTAACTTCAAGACCACATAATTCAAGATTTTATTTTCATCTCACCTTGACACCAACATGATTGTTGTAGAGCATGATCATAGCTTTAATTTGAGTACTAGAAGTCCTTGATAGGGTTTATAGAACTCAAGTTATGAGTCAGACAAGTTACAGGTCATTAGAGGAATGTGAATTTGGGGCTTGAAAGTCAACCAACTTGCATGACATTTTGGACCTAGAAGGATGATTCTCATGAACTTTTGGCCAACATGAATGTTGTTCCTTATCGTCTTAGCTTTCTAGAAAGTACTAGAAGTCCATGATTGGATTTGTGGAACTCAGGTTATGAGCTTTACAAGATAAGGGTGTTTTGGGAATTTGGAATTATAGGTCATATTTGGTTATGGGTCAATTTCATCAACTTAGACACCTCAAATGGACTTTTAATCAACTTGAAAGTTGTTCAAAATGGTGTTATTTATCTAACCATGACCCAAAGATTCATTAATATAGATTAAATTGAGAAGTGTATGAAGAAAATTTTAAAAAAGATAATTTAAAGGCATTAAAAAGGAAAAATTCAAAATAAATCATAAGTGTTCAAGAAATGACAAGTTGGTACATATTTTGATTGGAAATAACATTTTGAACACAATGGCATTGCTAGAAATCCATTTTGACACATAATTCATGGGCTTTCATTTGGTTGCTTCATGATGAAGTTACACATCAAAGATTGACCATTGGATGAAATCAAGGAAGCAATATGATCCATTCACATTCATGAGGTGTTATGCAAGCCATTTGAACAAAAATGAAGCTGAAACAGAGCAAAATAAATGACTGTTATGGAGAAGAAAGTGAGGAAAATCAAAATTTTGGATTGAGTGAATTGGGCCATAATTGGGCCATGAAATGATCCATAACTGTTCTATATAAGTTTCTGGGAAATTCCATAACAAGTTTGGTGATTGGAGAAGCTTAGAATAGGTAAGAAGCACTTGAAAAATTTGGTTAGAAAGTGAAAACCGTTTTCCATCTTAGTGGCTATTGCAGAGGAAATTGAAGTTTCAAGATTCTTCACCAAGCATCTCTGAATGATTCTGAGCAATATTAATCTAGAAATGAAGGTTGTGGTACTCTCTATCAAAGCTCAAAACAGGTTTTCATCTTTTCATTATTATGCTTGATTGAGACTGAGTTAAGTTAGAAATTGCATGTGGTTAAGTTAGTCTTGAACCCTAGATGAATTTAGGCATGATTTGGAGAGGTTTTGAGATTATTCTTGATGATTAGTGATTTATTCAGAGGCGCAGTTAGGCTTGAATCTTGATGGATTTAAAGAATTGGATACATGTTTTTGATCAGGGAGAAGAGTAGAGTAGATCTATGGAAAGAATTTGGAGTTTGATGACAATTGTTGAACTGGTGTTTTTTCTGTTCGTCATCGTGTTTAGAAATTCATGGAGAATTAGGGTAAATGGAATAGAGATTCGTGATCAATGAGAAATTTCAATAAGAACTGTCTCGGTTTCATTCAGTTTGGTGATGATTTGATTCTTGGTGGTATTGGTGTCACCGGAGAAGACGACCGGATTCTTCTCCGGCCACCGTGAGAGCTTCCCTCCCCTTTCAGTTTTCAAAAGGTAGAAGATAACATGTGGACCATTGATCTCGTTTGAATTGGTTAACTGGGTCATGAGATCCAACGTGTAGAATTAAACCCTAGGAATGTTGACCTTGACTTGGTGAATTGGCAAGACCTGGAGCCTTAGATCGTCATACTTTTCCAGCCAACGCACGTGATTAGACCACACCATAAGCTTGAGTCAACTGAACCACACTACATCCATGATCAAAATGCAGAGCTTAATTAAATGAGGTGGCGCGCGCTGGTCCTTTAGATGAGTGGACTGAGTCATAGATCCAACAACTATGATATTTTCTGAATTCTTGTATTTTCTTTTAATCATTTTTCATTTCTTTTAATTGATTTCTTCATCTAAAATTCATATTAATTAGAATATTGATCAGAAAATTATGGAAAAAATATGTGAGTGATCCTTGATTAATTTCTGATTTTTCTATGCTTTTGGATTTTATTTTTGTGTTGTTTTCAATTTAATTTCCATTTTTCTATTTTCATTAGTTCTTTTAATTTGGCATTTTGAGTAGTTTACTTGCTGATTTTATTACTAGTTCATGCTCTAGAATTTGATGTTGATCTTTTGCTGGCTGGTAGTAGATACCTTGATAGGATTATATGATTTTATTTCTGTTTTTTAGATGATTCTAGCATAGTTTTGAACTAGGTTTTTAGAGCTTTCCCCATTTGGCCTTTCATTTGACACCTTTTAGTTTAGCCTTTAGAAAGGGACCATAATCTTTGAATTAGGACCTGATATTTTTACCATAGGTTCTTAATACCTTTAGGACCTCTTATAATTTTTTATAGATTTTTAGGAGTTGATTTACAATTTTAGTTAGATTTTACATCTAGGTTGTTTGTAGGATGCCTCTAGCATAGTACCTCCCATAGTTGAACTTCAAAAGTGACCTTTAGTTCATGATAAATTTCCAAAACTTTTCTGATGGTTTAGTAGACATGTTGATGCCTCTGTAGATTGAAACTTAAGGTTTAATTTGGTGCATTAGTTCCCTTTGGAGAGTTGCTTTTGGAGCTTGTGAAGTTAGGGTTTTTAGAGCCTTTAGGAGTTTCTTCCTTTTTCATAATTGTGGTTTGCTTTGGTTTGCATTCCATTTCCTATCCAATGATTCAAGGTACCTTTGTGGGAGCCTATTCCTTCCTTTGGAAGGACTAAAGGCCTACCACAAAAGGTAAAACCTTTGAGGATACCAATCTTAGATGAGTGGTTGAATGCCATGATGGATTCCCTTGGTTTCCATCATGCTTCCCCTTATCATGCAATAATCTTTGTGTTAATTCGTATCATCTCTTGATGGAGCAAGTTGAAGCTTGAATATGAAGTCCTTATTCCCATCTCTCTTGGATAGCTTGGATAGATAACTTGGACTAGAAGACAGACTGTCAGACTGCTGGAGTGTTGTTGTGTTGCTCTGTTGTGTTTGCTGTTTAACTGTATTTGTGTGACTGTTTTTTTGGTGTGTTGCATTGGAATAGGCTTTCATGTAGTTGGTTCTAGGCCTAAGTGCATTGAAAGGTTGAGCTTGCCTCCCTTTGCTTGTTTGCATTAGAGGTTGACTCCGTCTCCCTCTGCTTGTCTGTTACTGTTTGGCTTTGCTTGGTAACTGAAGGTTGAGTTTGTCTCCCTTGCCTGTGTATTGTGTTGCTTTTGCTTGATTGCTTAGAGGTTGAGTGAGTCTCCCCCTGCTTGTATTGCTGCATTGCATTTGCATCTTTACTGTTTTCTTTTCTGTTTATCTGCTTTGCTGATGTTTATCATATGTGTTGTCTGTTTCCCACTTCACATGATCCCCTAGGATTCACACTTCCTTGGATAAGAAAGTGATGATTAGACTTTAGGCTGAAGCCTTTGCATGATAAAGTCTAGAAGTTCCCTATTTCAAACTCGACCATAGGACAAATTTGCATGATAACTGTTAGGACTTTATAGTTTCCCCTTAGTTGTGTTCGTTCTCTTCTCATCTTCAGACAAATCAAAATACAGTAATAAAGGTTAATTGATATCGTACGTTACGAGCCTTAAGTTACTTAGGAAATGGTTATTGGAGGGTTTCGTTCCAATAATCAGGATGTTTAGTATGGTACCCTTTGGGTGACATGCGACGCATTCACTCCTAGGTCATAGTCCCTAGTGCGATATGAATTGCAAACATCCGTAAAAAACGCTTCTTCCGTAAAAGACAGAAAACAAACTTTCAAACCCTTTTTACCCCGTGGGCCCATAACTCAAGGAAAACTTTTCTGAAGAAAAGAGTGTCGTTAACTCTCAGTTCTACCGCAACCGGTAACGCACGAGTCTCTGACAAACGAGCTGCATACACCAAACTGCTGGAACTGTTTGTTAACCCTACTCGGAAAAACAGATGAATCTGAACCCCCATAATCCGTAGTATCCCGAATTACGTAAGCTCTGATCTCTCATATCTGTTGAGAGTACGTAAGCACAATACTGACGTATTTGCAAGCCACCTTCCCCGTAACCCGTAGTTAGCCGAACTACATTGACTCTGATTTCTAGTTCTCTGACGAGAATATGTAGGCACGAAGCGCGATGCTTTGCCGAGTCAATTTTTCTTTTCTTTTGAGCTAGCCTTGATAAGTAGATGGATAAAACCAACCCATCAGATAAACACAACAAGCGTGGATCTCGTTGAGTACAACGGACGTGAGGGGTGCTAATACCTTCCCCTCGCGTAACCGACTCCCGAACCCAGACATGGTTGCGATGACCTTGTCTTATACCTTTTTTGTCAGGTTTTTTCGATTGTTTCCTTTCCCTTTATGTGGGATAAATAACGAAAGGTGCCGACTCTTCTGTTTTGCGGGCACCTTATTTTCGCGGTAGCGACACATACCATAATGAATGTTTCTTCGTCCGTAGAGTGTCCAGACTCCGGTCAACCTTCGTTGAGCATTCAGGCTCCGGGTATTTCGTTGATCATTCAGGCTCCGGTTTTTTGTGTTGAGAATTCAGGCTCCGGTTTCTCCGTAGAGTGGCCAGACTCCGGTTTCTTCGTCGAGCGTCCAGGCTCTGGCTATTTCGTTGAGTAATCAGGCTCTGGTCAACTTCCGTCGAGTATCCAGGATCTGGTAGATCCCCAGTGAAGTCGCCAATTATGTTGAGTATCCAGGCTCCAGTTGTCGCATTGAGCATCCAGGCTCCGGTTTTTGTTCGTTGAGTGTTCAGACTCCGGTCGTTTTCCGATTTGTGAATCCCCTCGTCCATTGAGTACCCAGACTCCGGTCATTTTCGATGAGTATTCAGGCTCCGGTTCGCTCGTTGAGTACTCTGACTCTGGCAATTCGTGTATTGATTCACCTTGTTCATCGAGTGTCCAGACTCCAGTCATTACGTCGAGCATCCAGGCTCCAGTTCCTTTCGTCGAGTATCCAGACTCTCGTCATCGCGCTGAGTATTCAGACTTCGGCAAGTTTCATCGATTCATTTTGTTCGTTGAATATCCAGATTCTGACATTTTGAAGTGTTACCCTTCAGTCGATATGGTATCCAGACCATGGCACAGTTTGTGATGGACGTGTTCATCTTGTTATGAATTCCCCACATAGTTTCTTGGTTAAGTTCCTCTTTGTCCTCGAGCAGAGTTATTTGTTTAAGTTTCTCTTGTTTTCTCCGCCAGAGTTGCTTGGTTAAGTTTCTCTCTTCCTCAGCGAAGTATACAGATGTTTATCAGTTCAGCTACTTCCGGATATTTCTATTCCCAATCAGAGTTTGTAGTTTATTTCTGCGGGTGGCAAATTTCTTGGTTCTTTGGTATTCAATCGTCTTTTACCTTGTTTGTTTCAAAGTCGATGCTCTCATCCCTTCAGGTTCAAGTCAATTGAATAGGGGCAGCTGTAGCACCCCAAAATTTTCCTTTTGTTTTAACCTTAACTAGCTTTTGTTTCTTTGCATTTTCCATTTTTTCACATATCATAACATTTGCTCTCGAGGCATGGGGTCGAGGCATTCCTGTGGCTCAGGTTCATTTCGGTGCAAAAGACTGAACAACGAACAGCGAGCATCAGAGGCTCGGGCATTTATTTTGCCCAGCGGTCATGCGGCCGATTTTATTTTGTTTTGTAGGAGAAACAACAGTTCAGAAAGCAGCACTTAGACTCGTGTCAAGCATTTTTACTGTGATAATGTTCAAGAACGAGATTCAGAAGCTTAACAGAGCTCCAAGCAGTTGAAGCAGGGAAAATGGACAGATTTCCCTCCAAAAGGCGCCAAATTCAAATTTTTGAAGGTGTTAATCGGTTAACCTATATGAAGAGCCATTTGGGGTCCAATTTTGATCACTTAAATTCAAATTTGTCACTTGGGAAGGATCTAGAATCATTTCATAATTTCATTTCCCTCCAAACTCCCATTCCTCATTCCCTACCAAATTTTCCAACCCATATTCCAAACCTTGCATTGGATCCAAACCTAAGTGATATTTAAGTGGTTCACTCCAAACCTCATCATCTAATCTCTCGTAATTCAATTCATTTTTTAGAATTCACTCTTGAGCTCTCAATTTTCTCTCAAAATACTCCATTTTCAAAACCTTCACTCAAAGCCCTTTTCCATTGAATTCATTGATTCTTCATTAGAATCAATGAATTCTTGAGCTAAAACCTCTTGCCATCATCATCATTGAATCAATTTCCTTCTTCAATTTTTGTGCAAGCTTGGATCTAAATCTGGAGCTAGATCTAGAAGTGATTATTTGAAGCATTTTGACTCAAATTTGGTGGATCTTCATTCATACAACAACAATTGGCTTGGATCTTGAAGTTTTCCGGATTTCTAGCATTTGATCTACTCAATTACAACAAGATCGACACTAACCGAAGCAAATCTCCGCTTCGAAGGTTGAAAATTCTAGATCCATATCATTTTTGAGCTTATTTGCATTTTCATGATGATTTTCATATTCGATTGAATTTTGGTGGATTTGAATTGTGATTGTGCTGTGTAGACATGTTTGCATGTCTATTGGTTTTCTGTTGGCAGGTGTAATTTCGTGCTTATTTGATCAGCTAATCTTTTGGATCATTCGGTTAATTGATTTTGTGCTAAAAGTGCTTTTCTGCTGCTGTTTTTGGCCTCTGTTACAGTGTTAATCGGTTAACGCAATGGTTAACCGATTAACCATTTCAAACTTTCAAAATTTTCAAACGTTAACAGTGTTAATCGGTTAACGCATATGGTTAACCGATTAACCTGTTCAAAATTCCAGATTTCCCAAACTTTCTAAGGTGTTAACCGATTAATCCCAGGGGTTAACCGATTAACAATATAACAGTGGGCCTGTTTTGCTGTTTTTCAAGGTGTTTTCGCATACCGTTCCACTTCGAATCATCATAGATCAGTGTGGTGCATTGGGAGTGTGATGTTTGGTATATATGTCGCTGTGCTTGATCGTTTGATCATGATTTTGTCGACTCGTTTTGTTCGATTTCCACTTGAATGCATATTTGTATATGTTGTTCAATGTGATGTTCATCCTTGTTTGCTTGAGCGAAGAGCTATGGTCGAGATGCGCTTGTAGCGGCTGCTGCCCAACACTTCTTTTCCTCCCATTTTCTTCGATGATTGATGGTCGACGGTTGTAGAGGATTGTCTTCTCCCGTTACATCTCATCCTCACATTTTCTTTTTGCATTTGCATGTTCGTGTTTGCTTGCATCTTTGCATGTGCATTTCATCTTGTGTTTTGCATCTTTGTTTGCTCCAAAGGGGTTGAGATGTGCTTGTGGCGGCTGCTGCCCCACACTTTGTTCCTCCCTCTTTGCATGTTTTCTTCATGTTTGCATCTTCTCCTTGTGATTGAATTTACTTGGTGCTTTCTTGTGCTTTTTTCCATGACCCCCATAGGGTTCCTAGTCCCTCCGTTTAGGATGGGAGTAGGAGAGACATTAGATGTTCAATCTAAGCATGCTAACATTAGGGTAGATGTTCCACCTTTTTATCCAAATCTTAGGACCACTTTGCATGACAACGTTAGGGCCGAGTTTCCCTTAGACCTTCCGTGCGTCTCTCTTCTCATCTGAAACAATTCTAATTCATCTAATAAAGGTGATAAACGTTGCGCGCTACGAGCCTTAAGCTACATGGTGAATGATGAGTGAGGGGTCTCCTCTCGCTTATCTAGAGTGTTTAGTGTACGTCCCGTTTAGGGGCGATACAGGACGCATTCGCCTCCATGTCATAGTGTTTAGTGCAACGTGAATCACAAACCGAATTAATTCACTTCACTAAAAAACACAAACAAATTTCAAACCTTTTTCCTTCGGGATTAATCAGAAACTTTTTTTTCCAGAAAAGAGTGTTGTTAAGCTTCGGTTCTACCACAAACAGGCTTTGTCCCTAACTGCTGCAACGGATGTTTAACCCTACTTGGTTAAAACACTTAATCAACCTGTGGTTTCGTGTCAGCCCGAACTACGTTTTCTCTGATCTTTCATACCAGATGAAAGTACGTAGGCACAAGATGCAATGTCTTGGCGAGCAACCTTCCCCTTTTCCAAAAGTTAGCCGAACTACGTTGACTCTGACTTTCCCATTGCACGAGGGAATACGTAGGCACAGAGAGGCGATGCTCTGCCGAGTCTCTTTTCTTTTCTTTTTGTCCTGAAGCCTGTAGCGTAGATAGTTTAAACACACCCTTAGATAGACAACAAGCGTGAATCCCGTCGAGTACGACGGACGTGAGGGGTGCTAATACCTTCCCCTTGCGTAACTGACTCCCGAATCCAGGACTTAGTTGTGATGACCTTGTCTTTCCGTTTTTCTTTAGGTTTTTCCGATCGTTTCCTTTCCCTCTCTTTGGGATAAATAACAAAATATGGCGACTCTTCTATTTTCCGCCGGGTGTTTTTCGCAGTTGCGACATCGTGTCCTTTGTCATTAGCAGCTAATGATGGTGTATGGAATGGGAAATCCGTATATGTGTATATTGCGAATCCTATGTTGTTTTTTCAATTGTTTTGTGGGCATTGTGGTTTTAGTAGCAGCAACGTGTGATGATGTTTGATGGTGGGGTCCTATTGAGGCCGATGAAAATTGTTGGCTAGTTTTCTATCGAATTTTGTTTTTTTATGGTTGCTTATGTGACATAGAAATCTCTGTAAAAATGTGTGGATGATGGTATTAAGGAATGATATGGGCCTATTATTTTTGTAGTATTTTGGGTAATGGACTTGAACCTTGGACAAAAAAATGGATTTATAATGGATATAAGGAAATATGATTAAAATAAATATGGACTAAATGGTTTAGACTTGGATTAACAAGTTATGGATTAATCTTGAATTTATATATATAAAAAATGGATTAGATTTTGAAATGGGTTAAGAAAGATGGTTAACTGGATTTGTGAAATGGGTACTGAGAAATTAATTAGAAAATATGGTTTTATGGAAGAAAAGGACTAGAATGGATTATGAATAACCAAATGAATCAAAACTTATTCCTAACTGAAATTAGATCAAAACCAACAAATGAACTTCAACACATAATTATTCCTGACTTGATGAACCTCAAATGAAGCTTTCTTCAATTCAATTCATCCTCAACCTATTTTTTGGATTTTCGATTAAGGGTTAGTGGATGGATACATAAGTGAAAGTTATACACAGGTAGGACAAATTTGGGGTATGACAGCTGTTGTCACATGCGGGCTATCCAGAGATCGAAGACAAGCGCCTAAAGACCTTGAAAGAAACCTTTGTGAGAGGCGGCATTCAAATAAATGTCATCGAAGAAGACGCCGAAGTAAGCTGTATTCATAACCTGGTATTCCGAGATGAAGCCGTTTTGTGCAATTGGGAGGCTGTTGCAGTTCCCATCATGTTACGACTCTTAGAGTAATATGTTTGTCTTGCTTGTTAGCTTTTTTTGTTTAAAATCCATGGTCACGCCCGAGGCCAGTGGATCATTTTGTATAGGCCACACTTTTGCAATTAAAGATCAATCGATGAATGCGTGTTTTATTAAACGTCTATTTGTTGTTCTTTTTTTTTAAAAAGGAAAATGGCAATCTTTTGAAAACCTAAAAAGAATTCATCATCTGCATCTCTTTGTGTGTGTTTGATCATTTAAACTCGTTAACACATGCAGAGAACCTCCATCACCCGCTAAATCCGATGATCATCCAGTTTTTTCTGACTTTGGTTCACCAGTATTCCAAGCTGAAGATGAAAGTGGTGAGGATTTTGAAATTCCTGAAGAACTCATAAAGATGACCGAGTACGAGGATACCTATCTTCAACCTTACAAAGAACAGATCGACATTATCAACTTGGGCTTTGAAGAAGTAAAAAGAGAGGTCAAGATTGGGGCATCGCTTGGGGAAAAAGTTAAGGATAAATTGGTAATGCTTCTCAAAGATTATGCGGATGTGTTTGCTTGGTCCTACCAAGATATGCTTGGGTTGGACACTAATATTGTAGTTCACAAGCTTCCTCTTAAACCTGAGTGTCCTCCATTTAAACAGAAACTTCGAAGATCCAGACCTGACATGGCTCTCAAAATCAGAGATGAGGTTAAAAAGCATATTGACGCAGGCTTCCTAGAAGTTTCTAAATACCCTGAGTGGGTGGCTAATATTGTACCAGTACCTAAGAAGGATGGCAAATTTAGAATGTGTGTATATTATAGGGATCTTAACAAAGCTAGTCCGAAGGACAATTTCCCTCTGTCGCATATCGACACTTTGGTGGACAGTACAACCAACTTTGCAGTATTTTCATTCATGGATGGCTTCTCCGGCTATAATTAGATAAGAATGGACCTAGCTGATATGGAAAAGACAACCTTCATCACACCCTGGGGCATTTATTGTTATAAAGTTATGCCTTTTGGTTTGAAAAATGCTGGAGCCACATACTAACGAGCCATGGTGGCATTATTTCATGACATGATGCACCAAGAAATTGAGGTTTACATCGATGATATGATTGCCAAGTCTCAGAGCAAAGAAGATCACCTTGATCATTTGGTGAAGCTATTTGAAAGACTCAGGAAGTATCAATTGAGACTAAATCCTGCTAAATGTACCTTCAGAGTCAGATCTGGAAAACAACTCGGCTTCATTGTTAGTTAACATGGAATCGAGGTAGATCCTGACAAGGTGCACGTGCCACCACATCCTTTGAATGTATTGTCGTCACCTTGGCCATTCTTAATCTGGGACATTGATATGATTGGGGAAATTGAGCCTAAAGCGTCTAATGGTCATCGATTTATCCTAGTCGCCATCGACTATTTCACTATATAGGTGGAAGCTGCCTCCTGTGCGAATGTAACGAATCTAACCAGATCATTACAGATAATGGGACGAATCTAAACAATGAAACAATGAAGGAGCTATATAGTAGTTTCAGTATTGGACATCACAACTCTTCTCCTTATTGGCCCAAGATGAATGGAGTTGTTGAAGCTGCAAATAGAAACATTAAAAAGATTGTGCAGAAAATGGTAGTAACTTACACAGATTAGCATGAAATGCTACCATTTTCTTTACACGGATACATAACATTTGTTCGCACTTCAACAGGGGCAAACCCTTTCTCCCTAGTTTACGGGATGGGTGCAGTACTACCTATTGAGGTTGAGATACCTTCGTTAAGGGTCTTAATGGAAGCCGAGCTCGGAGAAGCTGAGTGGGTGAAAGGAAGGTTTGATACACTGAATCTCATTGACCAGAAAAGGATGACGGCAATGTGCCACAGTCATCTATATCAAAAGAGATTTAAAAGAGCCTTCAACAAAAGAGTCCAGGTCAAAGAATATAAAGAGGGTGAGTTGGTACTCAGGAAGATTCTACCGGTGCAGCGAGACATGTGTGGAAAGCGGATGCCAAACTACGATAGCCCATTTGTTGTGAAGACGGTTTTTTCTGGAGGCTCTCTTATCCCTGCGACGATGGATGGTGAATAGCTTCAACATCTCGTGAACTCAGATGCAATAAGAAAATATTATGCCTAAAAAAATCGCTAAGTTGAAAACCTGGAAAGGCAACTTAGGCACACAAAAAAAGGGCATCCTGGAGGATCATAACCTATGAAGGAGATCTGGGAAAAAATTAGGGATAAAAGAAAGAAAAGCTCACTAAGTCGAAAATCTGAAAAGGCGACTTAGACAAAAATGAGCGTCCCGGTGAATTGAAAACCCGAAAGGGAGATTCAGACAAAAGTTTGGGACAAAGGCATTTCACTGCATCAGGAGTTGTCACTACTGTAGAAGGTCGTCAAAGAGGCTCACTTTCCTCTACTCTCATCAGAGGCAGCGATTCAGACGGACTCTTAGCTAGTTAGGACTGGATTATCGTTGGATTTTGTAACCTTTTCCCATATTGCCATTTTTCCAAATTGTAAATGTTCCATGGGACTTTGCCTTTTTCAAGTCTCCATCTTTGAATGAAATCAGATTTGGACCAATCTTTGTTTATGCTCTATTGACTGCCCTACCTTTTTGTTATGAAAAAACATCACTTATTCGTTAATAATGATTTTTAAAGGCAAAAGTTTTTTTTAAACAAAAATTGTTTTGGAGAAAGTTAATTAACAAGCAAGTCATAACTTTGATTGTGACATGACGGTGTAAAATTAGACTCTCTCATAAGGACAGAACGGTTGAAACCTTGATACCATCATTTCAGCAATATGAGGTCTATAGAGATTTCTTTCCCCACGCCGCCGCGCTACGATGTTTCGATATCTCTAATTAGTTATCTTTTCCGTTGTATTGATGTTGTGGCCTCTCTCTGGCACGTTTGCAAGAACAGGGATCGTTTCCTCTCTAGAGGATTAAGACCATTCACCAACGTCGAGATTCAGTGTGATTATTTTTGCCTCCGATGTGATAGATAATTTTCTATCTTTTATTTCCTTCTCCTGCGGAGTCGTTCCGCATTGCATTTGCATCACACCTTTAGCATATGCACTTTTCAGCATATCTCTTATTTTGGTTTTTTCTGGCTGTGGCTATTGTGATCTAGTTGAAACGATTTTCTTTGTCAAGAATCTTCGGGTGTTCCTTCCCCAGTAGTTACTGGATACCATCTTGAGATCCTTTGGTCGTTACCAAACTCCTTTTCTTCAGACCTATTGTCACGGACTTACCGTTTAGTTGTTACCTTAACTTTCTCAGTTTATCCGGCTTAGGTATTATTGTGATAAATACTTATATCCCCGGGAAGTCTAGTTGTGACTAGCAATAGGTCGGTCGCTGACCCCTATCTGATACTGCCAATTAATGGTTACCAAATTTTAGTCGTTACTAATGTTGCAGCTTATCCTTAAGATCTGGTGTTTACCTGAATCTATCCCCTCAGTCGATGTCCCATTTGTTAACCGACTCTGATGAGACCTAATGTTTACTGGTGTTTTCTAAATCTAATGGTTATTGGTATCGTTGATTTGGTCGTCACCATATCTTCTGAAAGTCCAGTAGTTACTGGCGTTTTTTCAAATCCAATTGTTATTGGTATCATTGATTTAGTCGTCACCATATCTGCTGAAAGTCCAGCAGTTACTACTGTTGCTTAAAATCCAATTGTTAATGGTATCACTAATTTGGTTGTCACCATATCCTCTTGGAAGTCTAGTAGTTACTGGCATTTCTTAAAATCCAATCATTATTGGTATCACTGATTTGGTTGTCACCATATCCTCTTAGAAGTCCAGTAGTTACTGACATTGCTTAAAATTCAATTGTTATTGGTATCACTGTTTTGGTTGTCACCAATCCCCAAGAAGGTCCAGTAGTTACTGGCATTAATTGAAAAACCATTGTTATTGATAGTGGAATGTTTGGTCGTTACCTGTCTCCTCTCGGAAGTCTAGTGGTTACTGGCATTATTAAGTCCAATGGTTATTGACAATTTCATCCAACTCTATTGTGTTCTTTGATTGTTGGTTGTTACCAACATCTCCCTAGGAAGTTCAGTAGTTACTGGCACTGTTTGAAACCCAATTGTTATTGGAATATGGTTGTAACCAATCTTTTTCTATTGTTATTAGCATGTAGTTTGGTTGTCACCAATCCCCGGGAAAGACCAGTGGTTACTGGCATCGTTTGAAACCCAATGGTCATTGGTAGGTTATGGTTGTCACCCATCCCTTTTGAAAGCCCAATGATTATTGGTAGGGATTTTTTTGTACTTTAAGGATAGTTGATTGTGACCAACATCCCTAGATGTCCCCAGCAGGTCTTCGAAGTCTAGTAGTCACTAGCATCCTCGGTGAGCCTGGTCTTGTTTCTAGTCTTTTCCTGAAGATCCTGTTTGAACTCTTTGTTGAAAGGAAAGTCCCCATTTGGTTTGTTCCCCAATAAGGACCGTGTCTCTTGTCTTTTGAATCCCCAGTTGAAGTCCGAGTCTGTTGACTTATGTTCCCTGTGTGGCTTCTTGTCCTTGTCTCCCTTGATGCATCTTCTGACTGGATTTGCATTTCCCCAGTGGAGATTTGTCTTCCTCGGTAGAGTTTTTGTCCCCTGTTCCCTGTGTGGAGGATCCCCTTGAAGTACCGTCATTAGTCATGTCTGAACTATTTGTTGGTATGCTTTGGATCTCTCCTCAATGTGTCTGTGTTCCCAGTGAGTGGTTACTTGTTGTTTTGTTCGTCTTTTTTCTTTTGCTCGTGTGTCAGCTTTTTCATGCACTCAAGCATCATAAAGCATCATTCATATAACTCATTTCATGATTAACATTTTTCCTTTTGCATATTATCGTATCTAAAGGGAAAAGTTTTGGTTTACTATATTTAAATACCTTTCACCATGAGTCTATGGAGATCGTTAACTCTCATTGCCATCTGGTAAAGATATTTAAATAGGAGAAACGGTCATACCCCAAATTTTGACCCCTAGATTCCATTACCATTCTATGTGTATCAATCATATGTTATCTAACCCTAACCTCTTTCAAGTTAGTCTTTTTCAAGATGCAGATGAATTAGGGTTTCACACTATTAAAATCAAGAATCCTGTGGACTGATCAGTCAAGGTTTTGGATTGATCTTCTACATATCAAGTCTTCACATCATCAAGAGGTTCATATCTTACCAATAACAAGTGCTATTTGAGGTTGTTATCAAGAGAATTAAAGCAGTGTTGTGCAAAACCTTAATTAGGGTTTCTAGTTAAAAAAGTCAATTGTAGTTTGACTTTTGGTCTAAATGGGTTTCCAAAGCTTGAACCATAGTCCATGATGTTTCTATGACTTATTGAAGTCCCATCAAGAAGTATGAAAGGTTCAAAAAAACTCCAGAACACTAAGGATCGATCCTGAAGATTTCAACTGTTCGGTTCGTCTGTCTGGAAAGCCAACTCTTTAACTTTTCGGGTTTTGACCCCCAAATTGAAGCAATCAAGGTTTCCAACATCATGGTATTCCTAAATAGTGATTTAGGTGAAGATTTAATCAAGAATTGATGGATAACTCGTGAATCAAGAAATTAGGGTTTATGAAAAACCCTAATTACAAACTTATTTGGAATGGTCATAACTCTCAAACCACACATCCAAATTGAGTGGTTCAAAGCTGGTTGGAAAGCTCTTGAGAAAACCCATAAAAGTTTTCAAGATGGTTGATGTCCAAAAATGCATAAATTTTGAGTTATGAGCTCATCAAGTTCTGAAGGATTTCCACACATTTTCTTGTTTTTTTGACTTGTAAGTCATGTTTTGCAGCCAACTTCATGAAGCTTTTTGACCTAGCTCCCTTTGGAATCTGAACTTTGGACAAACATTAACATTGTAGATCACATTTGGAGCTTTTTAAAAAGTACAAGAGAATTTTCACAGCAATTGTGGTTAGGGAGAATCGAAGAGAGCAAGTTAGGAATTTTTCATGTCACAAAAACAAGTTCAGCACTTGCATTTTGATGCATAAACCACTCAAACCTCTTCTAATCACTTGTTTAACTCATTCTTTGATGTTTAGGGACTTAATTGATGAGATTAAAATGGATTACCATGAGCAAAAACCAGAGTTTAGATTATTTGATTTTTTTATTCAAGCAAGTGGATGCAAATGGTAAGGAGAGGGAAACTTTTTGCATATTCTACTACACCTCAACTACTGCATCAACTACTCTCTTTACTTCACTTTATGTCAACTATTTTCAGGATATTGGTGATTTTAAAATACATAGGAAGGTTTCTCATGCTCCAAAAATAAATTCCAAGTTGGATTTGCTCATTTTTCCTCCAAAAAAGGAAAACATGGTGAGTTGGCACGATCTGCCCATACCTTGTTAGACGATGGCTCGGATCTAGAAGGGGGGTTGAATAGATCCCAATTAAAATTTTAGTCGGCGCTTACCAAACTAAAATTGGTTTTAAAAATATTTTTAAGTGTGGAAGAAGCCTTGGAAAAACACGTCTAAAACGAACCGTTATTGGAAGATCGGATATGCGTTAAGCTAACGGATATGATAATAAAAGAAGAGTAGATTCAATACACTAGTCACACTAATCAATTGATTTCATCACTAATTAGTAGTGCTAGCTCCAATGCTCAACACATCCCACCAAAATATAGCAAGTAAACTATGTAAGTTTTGGTTCAGGCAATTTATCGAACACTTGGTGTGCAAAACACTCCAAGTGGATTTTGACTTAAGTAAGTAACTTTAAAATCCTTGTACAATTGTTTATTGTACTCAAGTTTAAAAAATACCAGTTACTTACTAAATTCAATGCTCTAATCAATAAAATTGCTTAAACTAAAATCACTTAATTTTTAAGCTGAAAATGAAAATAGTGAAAAATAAAGAAGACAAAGATTTGTTGAGGCAGTTCCCCCGCTTGCTCGCTTCGGGGTATGTCTGTCCTCAATTCTAAAAATAGAATTGAGATGATTTATAATAGATATCACCTAAAAAGTTGTAGTAGTTTATACAAGAGTTGATAAGCAATAATACAAACAATCCCTATAGATGTTGATGTTGCTATCACTTATTGCTCCTTGATTCGAGTTGAATCAAGACCTTCGATTGTTGTGAATTGACCTCCGATTCCAGCCCCTTTGTTGAATACCTTTCAGTTCTTCAAGCCCTCGGCCCGACTGATCTTAGACACCAACAAATAGAACCCGGAACTTCCTTCAACACTTCACAGCCCCAGCTACTAGATTGATGAGATCTTCCGTTTGTCAATCACCTTCGCACCGCTGAATGTTGATGGAGAATATCCGTACCAAAAACCCCCAAATTCGTAGAATCTTGGAGGGCAACACCTTCAAGGTTTTATTCAAGAAAAACCTGCCACAATTCTCCACCCGAACCGGATTTTCACTCAACGGATTCAAACCTTATCACCTTGAGTGAGACACAAAGCACTCCAAAAATGGTTGTGTGTAGTTGCAGTGTTGTGTGTTGTTTGAGGATGAAGATGAAGAGAAATGTAGGCACCTATTTCACTTTTCTTATTTTCACAATATACTCAAAATGTAATTGTTAGTGTGTTAAAATGAACAACCTTCTATTTATAGTAATAAGCCAAATAACTAACACAACAGGATTTCAAACAGTGAAAAAATACTTAACAACGCGCGAACGGTCGACTATAGCAGGTCTATGCATCGACGTATGGCCTACAGATTTCAGCAATATTAAAAACCCAACAATATGCGTCGACCATAGGTCGGCGTGCGCTGACCCGTGGGAATTATGAAGACTTCATGCGCCGACTGATGGTCGACTCATAGCTTCCTTGCGCTGACCCGTGGGAAAGTGAACTGGGTTGTGCGCTGACTGGTGGTCGACGCACAGCTTCCATGCGCTGACACGTGGGAAAGTTAACTGGGTTGTGCGCTGATATGTGGTCGACTCAGAGCTTCAAAACCTGCAAAAATCATCACTTGTTGTTTCGTGCGTTTTGTCACAACTGAATATTTATCACGTGTTTTTGCCAATGATAATATGATGAATTAAAGAGATATAGGAAGGATATGATATGTTAAGTATTGCAATTGTATTTTGGGTGAAATTGACAGCTCCTATTGATTCGAGGTTGTACTTTGTCATCATCGAAACTTGAGAACATATGTTGTGTGACTACTTGCCCTCACATACTCCCCCTTTTTGATGATGACAACCTGCGCGAAGCTAGTGAGAATAACATTGCAATATTATTAACATAGTAGCATAAACTCCCCCTTTCTTTTGTAATCCTGCACTTTATATGGAAGAGCTGTTGTGATCTACTTGGCTTTTCTCCCCCTTTGACAACATCAAAAAGAGATGGAGAAGGTAAAGCTTCACAAAATAACACTTAACAAAATACTCAGCAGGTGATAACTAAACATTTACCAATATTCACACATAATATTGAAAATGAAAGAGTAAGGTAATTAATAGATAAATAAATGAAAACATTCAAATGGGCTTAATATTTCAACAACCATAACAAAAACAAACACGTCATAGACAATGAAAATATGCAATCATGAAACTAATATCCCCGGCCCTGGCCCCTCCCTCTGTACGCAACATCCGGATTGCGGTAAGGATTAGAGTAGTCGACAAATGCTTCCACAGACATATTGAGGTGATTGAGGCTGTGAGTTATTTCCATGTCCTGCCTCTCATTTGATGCAGCGAGAGCTTTAAAACGGGCATCCATCCTAGTGGAAAAGGAATTTAACCGTTCATTTTGTGTACATATCTCAACTCAGATTTGTTTTGTCCGTGTATCTTGACTTCTCATAAAGTTCTATTGGTCCAACTGCATGGACTGCAACATGTTGAGAATTTCAGAGTTGTCTGATTGCGGAGGAGATGGTGAAGATTGAGGAGGTTGATGTTCTTGGGGATAGCCATGGTATGGATCCTATATTTTCCTAGAGTGGTCCAGCCTGTGTACTGCCACTCGCCCCATCCTTGATTTGTGTATCCTTCTTCTTGTTCGTCAGGTGGAGCTGTGTGATGAAGCCAATCAGTATTTGTG
Organism: Lathyrus sativus; assembly: GCA_963859935.3. Lineage (NCBI taxonomy): Eukaryota > Viridiplantae > Streptophyta > Magnoliopsida > Fabales > Fabaceae > Lathyrus > Lathyrus sativus. The sequence continues at coordinate 77,085,958 of OZ012740.1, read as the reverse complement.
AAATCATGTTGGTCTGGCTGGTGGTAATTGTCATGTGTCTCATATGCTGGTTCTTGTACCTGTTCCACTTCATTTTCGTCTTCATCTGCTCGTTCCTCTTGTTCTTCGTCCTCTCGTTCATAACTTTCATCAGAGTCGTCAACAACCCGAGGAATATTTACTCTGCGAACAAACCTATAGGATCGTCGTTCATCACACCAAAAGTAGCCCATCATGGCAAAAGTTTTCGTGCTGAATTCTTTTTCGGAAGATATGGAAACACATGGGAATGATGGATACACGACGTTATCCGCGGTGAGAACCTCTGAAATAAAAGACCCATAAGCAAGAGCAGTTCCTCTTCCTGAATCTCTCAAAGCAAAAATTCTGCTTGCGATATAATAAGTCCAGTTGATTTTAATCCTATTTTTCAGAATGTATATAAGATGCACTTCAGCCTGTTCAACTCGGGACAGACCACCTTTTCTTCGGCCGCAGGATGCGAGCCACAATCCACTGAAGGATGCGCTCCCCTGTTTGGAGTTTACTAGCCGTAATAGTTCTGGGAAAAGCATCACTGTTTACAATATTATCCGAAAAGGCCTTTTGAGCATATCATTTAAGGCACTCTTAAATTCATATCTAGGCACGGTACGAGAGTCGGTTACCTCATGAGGAGGTTGTTCGTCAGCAGCCACAGTTAAATTAAATATTTACTCCAAACTTCAGAATTCAAGTTTACTTGTGTATTGCCGATGGTGGTGTGGAAATCCTGACCTTGAAACTTGTCATGCAGGCAAGTGTAGAACACATGGACTAAGTCTTCACTGTATTTGGTGTTGCATTCCAGAAAGTTTACAAAGCCTTGAAACTCCAGCAAAGCCATGATTTGAGTGAGATGCATGCGTTTCGCTGTTGCTTTGTAGAATGCATGTTGCGGAACAACTGCTCTCTTGCCAATGTCTTTGTTGAAGTTGTCAACAATAGGTGGTGGAACCAAAGATACATCAGTAATGGGTAGGGAAGCGGATGTTGAAGCCCTTGATCTTTTGCCGGTATTTCTGCGGAATAGTGAGGCCATGGATGATGATTTTGGAGATTTGGTAGAGGTAGAAAGCAATGATTTTTGAAGGGATTGTTAAAGATGATTTGGAGGAGATGAGGATTACCCCTTTTTATAGAAGGAGATTAGGGTTTCTGGGAAAGAGGAGGAGACAACGGGACACTAGGAATGACTAGATGCAGCTTACTAAAAATGAAATTCCAAAGCACAATTAATGTAGACTGCACATTTAAAGTAGAGTGTAGGAAGATGGAACGTTTTTCAAACAAAAAATCTGAGTTTTTACGCGAGTCGTCGACCGTACTCCTGCATACGTCGATGCATACTGTGTGATTTTTGACAAATATAAAAGTGTACAACATGCGTCGACCGCTGCCCTGTTTTGGTAGACTCATAGTGAGCAAAAATGCAGATTTTCATTTTATGTCATTTATAATGCCACATTTGATGCCTACTTATAATGCCACAACATAATTTGCATCCAAAACACATAATACTCGTAGCAAATGTCATGTATATATATACCATGTTAGTCAAACGATATACTAATTGAATCATGAATATTTAGAGAGAGAAAGAATATGGAACAACATCACCTCTATACCAGAAACACTTGATAACAATATACTTGCGCTTGCAACAAAACTTAACTTGTTAGAAGTACAAGAATGTAGTTGTAAATGAAGTAAGACGAAACAAGAAATTATTATACCCGATCCAAAATGTCGAGAATGCCAAGTTCTTGACAGATATGAAATAAAGGTTCAGTGGCTAGCGGCTTTGTGAAAATGTCCGCTAGTTGATTTTTGGTGTCAACGTGTTCAAAAACAACGTCACCTTTCTCTACATGATCCCTCAGAAAATGGTGTCGAATTTCAATATGTTTGGTGCGAGAATGTAACACAGGATTTTTGGTGAGGTTAATAGCACTTGTATTGTCACAGAAAATGGGAACACGTTCTAGTTTTAGATTGAAATCCAATAGTTGCTGCTTAAGCCATAGGACTTGAGCGCAACAACTATCGGCGGCTACATATTCCGCTTCGGCGGTTAACAATGCAACAGAAATTTGTTTCTTGTTGTGCCAACTGACCAAGGAGTTTGAAAATAAGTGACAAGTACCGCTGGTGCTTTTCCTATCCGATTTGCAACTGGAAAAATCAGAATTGGAGAAACCTACCAATGAGCAATCATTACCTTTGGAATACCATAGTCCATACTTCGGAGTACCAGATAGGTACCAAAGTATACGTTTGACAGATTTTAGATGAGATTCCTTGGGACATGATTGGTATCTTGCGCACATACACACGCTAAACATAATGTCGGGATGAGAAGTAGTAAGATAGAGAAGAGAGCCAATCATACATCTATACCTTTTTACCTCTATGTCCTTACCGCTTTCATCTTTACTCAAGTTTACACATGTCGGCATAGGAGTGTCAATGGCCTTCGAGTTTGCCATGTCAAATCTCTTGAGAAGTTCCAAACAGTATTTTGTCTGGCTCACGAATGTTCCTTCTTTAAGTTGCTTAATTTGCAATCCGAGAAAGTATGTGAGTTCACCCATCATACTCATCTCGAATTCACCCTGCATAAGGTCAGAAAACTCTCTCACGAGATTCATGTTAGTATATCCAAATATAATATCGTCAACGTAAATTTGTACAAGAATCAAGTGCTTTCCTTGACGTTTAATGAAGAGAGTAGTGTCAACCTTTCCTCTTGAGTAAGCTTGATCAAGTAAAAATTTACTTAGTCGCTCATGCCAAGCTCTAGGAGCTTGTTTGAGACCATATAAAGCCCTTTTTAGTTTGTAGACATGATCAGGATACTCATGAGACTCAAAACCAGGAGGTTGCGTAACATAGACTTCTTCATTTATGTATCCGTTAAGGAATGCACTCTTAACGTCCATTTGAAATAACTTAAAATCCTTCTCACAAGTGAAGGCAAGCAAAAGGTGTATAGCCTCGAGTCGGGCAACCGGCGCATAAGTTTCCTCATAGTCAATGCCTTCGTCTTGGTTATACCCTTGCGCGACTAAACGCGCCTTGTTATGAGTTATTACTCCGTTTTCGTCCAACTTATTTCTAAACACCCATCGGGTGCCAATTACTCGATGTCCTCGTGGAGGAGGGACAAGGTCCCATACCTCATTTCTCGTGAACTGATTAAGTTCATCTTGCATTGACAAAAACCAGTTTTCATCGAGTAAGGCTTCTTTAGGGTTTTTAGGTTCCATTTGTGAAACGAAAGCAAAGTGATAACAAAAATTACTTATCTTAGATCGGGTAGTAACACCCTTTGATATGTCTCTGAGAATGTTGTCTATTGGATGATCTTTAGAAGACTTCTAAGCTTGAGGGAGAGCATCACTTGTAGATGGATGATCTACCTCAGTTTCTTCATGTTGGACATCTTTTTTCTCCTCAATTTTTGCTTTGTCGGACTGATCAATTTCCGGCTCTGCATCTTTGAGTATGTCTTCAGTAGATGTACCTGCACCATGAAACATACTACCTTTTCTAACATTTCTCAGAGGAGATTCATCAAATGTTACATGTACTGATTCTTCGACAATAAGTAATCTTTTATTGTAAATCCTATATGCTTTATTCGACTGAGAGTATCCAAGGAAAATGCCTTAGTCAGCCTTAGAGTCGAATTTACCCAAATTTTCCTTTCCATTATTTAAGACAAAACACTTGCAACCGAAACATGTAGGTGAGACACGTTTGGCTTGCGCCCTTTTAAAAGCTCGTAAGGTGTTTTTTTTAGAATGGGGCGGATGAGCACCCTATTCAAAACATAACAAGCCATACTGATGGCGTCGGCCCAAAAATATTTTGGTAGTCCACTTTCATTGATCATTGTCCTTCCCAACTCTTCTAAAATGCGATTTTTACGCTCCACCACCCCATTTTGTTGAGGAGTTCGTGGAGCGGAGAAGTTATGATCAATACCGTAGTTACCACAATATTCTTCAAATAAATGGTTTTAAAATTCACCTCCATGGTCGCTTCTAATTGACACAATGTTTGTGCTTAATTTATTTTGGGAAAGTTTGGAAAATTTTTCAAAGGCGGCGAATGTATGTCTCTTGCTAGCCAAAAAGATAGTCCAACAAAATCTAGAATAATCGTCCACTATTACGAAACCGTAATAGTTTCCACCTAGGCTCTTGATTCTAGAAGGCCCAAATAAATCCATATGGAGAAGCTTGAGAGGTTTTGTGGTAGAAACAATATTTTTAGATTTAAAAGATATTCTCGTTTGCTTTCCCATTTGGTAGGCATCACAAAGGTGATCCTTGGTGAATTTTATTTTGGGAAGACCTAGGACTAGATCTTTTGAGACTAATTTATTCAGCAAGTCAAAGTTAACATGTGCTAAGTGCTTATGCCATAACCATGAATCTTCACTCATTGTTATGAGGCATTTGTCACTTGTTAACGATACTTCATTTAAGTCAAGCATATAGACGTTGTTCACTCTTAGGTCATTAAACATATTCTTCTTGTTATTATCATGCAAAATTTTGCAACACTCTTTTGAAAATGATACATTGTATCCTTTGTCGCATAATTGGGTAATGCTAAGCAGATTATGTTTAAGATCCTCGACAAGCAACACATCGGAAATCGTAGTGGAAGAAGGGTTACCTACACTACCTTTACCAAGTATTGCTCCATGATTGTTATCACCATATGTTACATATCCTTTCTTCTTAGCCACGAAGTCTATGAATAGGGATATGTCTCTGGACATGTGTCTTGAACATCCACTGTCGAGAACCCATCTTCTCTCAGTGGTCTCGACACATTGTACCTATGAAAACATAATTAGCAAGAGGAGGTACCCAATGGCATATTGGGTCCTAATATGTTAGTGAAAGAGTGGTTGCATTTGGGCAACCATTGATAGATGCCTTTAGGAACCAAAAATCTCCTAAATCGGCACTTAGCAATGGTATGGCCTTTCTTGCAACAATATAAGCATGCAAAGTCAACTTTAGAATTGCTCTTACTCTCTTGATCCCTAATTACATATGTATATTTTTTATATGGGTTCACCATACTTTTTCTAAAATCCGCTCTATCAATAGCAAATGTAATTTTAGGCTCAAGAGCCTTGTTTAATTTGGCCTTTAGGTTTCTAACTTCACCTTGCCAAATATAACAAGTAGTACATCCAAAGTCGAAAGCATTTCTATGGTCCTCACAATCCGATTTATTACTTTCCACCATGGAAGCCTTAAGTTCCTCAAGTTTCCTTTCGGACTCTTTAATTTTGTGCTCTAAGTAAGTAAAAATTCTTTTATTAGAGGCAAGTCTCTTAAAGGCTTATGTTGCTTCATTGTGTAAAGTATTAAATGCGGCTTGTAATTCGAAATGTGACATATTTGAGGAATTCTCATATTTAGAGTGACGTACCTGTTTTTTCTTATTTTTTCGATGTGCGAAAAGGCATAGGTTCACGGAATCTTCTTCATCACTTGAGCTTTCATCAGAGGAGAAGGAGTCGATATCGCTTTCCCAAGCTATATACGCTCTTCTCGGCTTTGACGACTTCTTGTGTGATTTAATAGATTCCTTTTCTTTGCCCTTTTTGTTTAAAGGACAATCTGGCTTGTAGTGACCGGGCTTTCCGCATTTATAGCACGATCCTCTGGTTTTACTTCCTTTAGTGTCGTTATTTCGAGAGTTCCTTGATTGCTTTCTGATGTTTTGTCGCTACTGCGAAAATCGGCGCCGGCTATGACAGAAGAGTCGCCACCATGCGTTATTTATCCCACAAGAGGGAAAGGAAATGCTCAGAGTAAACCTAGCGCAAAGAGGGAAAGGAATGGTCATCGCAACCAAATCCTGGATTCAGGAGTCGGTTACGCAAGGGGAAGGTATTAGCACCCCTCACGTTTGTCGTACTCGACGGGATCCACGCTTGTTTTCTATCTAAGGGTATGTTTATCTATCTACTCTAAAGGTCTGGGTTAAAAAGAAAATAAAATGACTCGGCAAAGTATCGCACTTTATGCCTACGTATTCCCGTCTGGAACGAGAAATCAGAGTCAACGTAGTTCGCCTAACTACGGGTTATGGGGGGGACGTTGCTCGCCGAGATATCCATCGCGTGCCTACGTACTTTCATACAACATGAAAGATCAGAGCAGACGTAGTTCGGGCTACGGAAGACACATGTTTTTCTGACAGTTTTTTATCTCCTTAAGAAAGGGTTTTCCTGATTAAAGGTCCAAGAGGACAAAAACAGAGTTTGAATGTTTGTTTGAATCTTTTACGAAAGAACTGTTTTTTAGGATGTTTGCAATCTCAGTCGCACTAGAGACTATGACCCAGGAGTGAACGCTTCGTATGTCACCCAAAGGGTAGCACACTAACATCCAGATTACTGGAGAGAGACCCTCCACCAACCTTTTCCCAGATAGCTTAAGGCTCATAACGCACGACTTCAATTAACCTTATTACTGTGTTTTTGAATTGTTTTGAGAGGAGAAGAGAAAGGCACCCTAAAACTATGGTTGACAGGGAATCTACCTACAATTATCATGCATGGTTTAAAAAACCTAATGTCTGTCATAATTCCCTCTTGCACAGAGGAAATCAGAGATCCTAGGGGAAACAGCAAAAGAAACAAGCAGTAAATAGTAAACAGTAAAATGCATGCTATGCAACAGTACAAGCGAGGCAAGGGAGTCCGACTCAACCTCAAACCCAAGAAAACAACAGTAAAGAGGAGACAAGCTCCACATCAAACCTAGAGGTAATCAACACAAGAAAACAGACAATACAACAAAAGAAAAGAAACAGAGAAAGCAGCCCAAGCAACAACAACAGTCTTCAGCAGACAGCAACTTCAATACTCAACAGCAGCTCTAAACAGCAAATCCTCTTGACAGCAAAGTTGACAGCAAAATGGCTTCATCTTCAAGCTAGCTTCTATCTTCAAGCTTCATCACACTTCATCTTCAAGCTCTAGCAAGCACGCTCCAAGCAGAGGATTAATCACTAAGATCAAGGTTGCAATGTTGAGAACCAAATGAAAACCAAAGGAAATCATCAAGTACCAACATTGAAATAGAAAGGCATCCTCAAAGTTCTACTCAACTATGGGCATACCACACATCCCTCCAAAGGAGAGATGGAGTTTCCCTAGGAGGACTTTACATCATTGGATAGAATAGAAGCACACAATGCATTCTATGTTTGATGAAAGAATCAAAACTAGTCCTAATGGCTCTTCCTAAAACCCTAATTTCCTAAGCTCCTAAAAAGCTACCAAAAGAGAAGAAAGCTTCAACTCCAAGCTCCAATCTTCAAGCCACAACAGCTACACCAAATCTAGAAGACCTCCCAAGAAGGAATCCAAGCAAACCCAGCTCCAATGTTTCCAACAAGACCAAACAAACAAGAGCGCTCAAGATAGAACACCACAAGCACAAGCTACTTGCAAAATACAACTAAAATAGAAAACAAAGTTGTAAACTTCTAATAAAATTCCTAAGGGAACATACATGTTTGAACAACCTAGGGTTAAAATATTATATCCTAATTCAACTTCTAAGTCACCTAAATAAATTCTAAGTTGAAGGGTATCAAGGTGATCCACAAGTTTGGAAAGGCTCTAATCTCAACACCTAAAACAGAACCTAAAGTTGTTCTAAAATTCTAACAAAAATTCTAAGGGAGCATACATGTCTACCCTAACATATACTTAAAAATAAAAGCCAGATTCAACACCAATTGGAAGAAAAAAAATCAACAAGGCAGATGATCAAATATGCAAATAATAAAGAATTAAACAAAATAAGAAAAATCAAATTAAAATGAAAAATGCATGAAAATGCATTTTATTGATTTCTGAAAATCACAAATTCTCTCAAGATCATGGAGATATTTTTAAAATAATTTTTGGATCAAGAATGAATTTATTGTGATTTTTAGAATCAATAATGCATTAAAAATAATCAAAAATCAAATAAAAGAAATCAAACTCTAAAATAAATCCATGGCCGTGGGATTGGTTGACAAGTCAAGGAATCCAAAGCTCCACAAGCTTCCAGCGCATTAGTGAAACTACAGCGTTTTGGTTCCAAAAGTCTCACTTCTCAGATTATAACATGGTCGTTGGATCTGGTGGTCAGTCAAGGTCAAAGGCATGATCTAATGGCTCAAAGATCATCTTCTCCAATTCTCAGGCTGGCTGGATAGAGAGCAGGGACGGTGGCCAGAGAAGACTCCGGTCGTCTTCTCTGGCGAAGGTCAAGTTACAGTCAACCAAAAATCACAAAGTCTATACCAATTCTACTCAGTTTCTCAAGAGAATTTCAAATCTCCAACTCAAATTATCCAACTCTCAATGGATTTTAAAACACGAAGCAATGTTCAGAAATAGCATTCAGATCAAACATCATCAATTGCCAAATTTAGACCATAGAAATCATCCTTATGCTACACTGATCATCCTGATCTAATCAATTTGCTCTAACTCCTCATGAATCAAGAGATTCGAATCCAAACAGAATTACTATGTCATGATCAACTATCACCAAATGTTTCCAAATTGATCCTAAAACGATCTACATCTTGCCTAGATCCTAACCACAAGTTCAAATCTAACTATCTCATGCTAAATCATGTGGAAATTTGAAAGTTACTAACCTGTTGTAGATCTAGTAACAGATGCACTTGGAGCTCGATTCTCCCTCCAAAACTCTCCAGATACGTTCACTGATGCAAGAGGATGATGCTTCAACCTTCAATTTGCTCTGATATTACTCCAAACTGAAAACTCGATTTCACTTGCTCCTCTTGAATGTTCAACTGCAATTTCAGCTTCTGGCACGAAAATGACTCCAAACTTGATCTGGAATTACTCCAATGAATATATAGAACCTTTCCATGCTCTTTTGAATTCAATTTGAGGCCCAATCCAGCCAATTGCAATTTCTGTTTTTGCTCTTGAAGTTGCACATGACAGTCACGAATTGGCCATGGAAATTGCTCTAGAATCTTCCCTTCAACTGCAAATTACCTTGTGAGCAAAATTGAAGCAATAGAATGGCCTGAAATGCATTGGTAAGGTGTTTGGTTATGTAACTTGCATTTGAAGCAACCATATGATAACTCATGAAAAGTGGCCTATGCTCCAAAATCTACCAATGTCAATGTGTCTAAAATGAACTTTACAATCAAAATGATCACTCATTTGACATGCTTTGGTCCTTTATCCAATTATTTGAATTTTCCCTCTTTAATCATTTGAAAATCTTTCTTATTCAAACCATTTCAAACCAAGTCTTGCTATGAGCCCAATCAATCCATCATGACCTCTTGGATAGCCTAAAACCCCATTTTGAACAACTTTCATGTTGAACAAAAATCCATTTGACAAGTGCAAGTTGGAGATTTTGACCTATGATTGAAAATGACCTATAATCTCACTTTCCCAAAATACCCCTGACTTGTAAACCTCATAACTTGATTTCTACAAATCCTATGGAAGACTTCTAGTACAATTTAGAAAGATACGATCATGAGGAACAACTTCCATGTTGGCCAAAAATTCAGGTAAAAGCTCCTTCTAGGTCAAAAATAGCTTTGAAGTCAGATGATTTTCACAGACAAATTTCAGAAGCATCTGAGGACTTGTAACTTGTCTGAGTCATAAATTGAGTTCTATAAATCCACTTGAGGACTTCTAGTACTCAAATTAAAGGTATTGAGATGCTCTACAAGTTTCATGTTGGCCAAAGATCCATTTGAAACTTGTATCTTGACTTATGTGGTCTTGAAGTGAGGCACTAAACAGGGAATTTTGCACTGAAACCCTAATGTAGCAACTTCCCATACTCTTGACTTTTCTTGAATTGATCTTGGAACAACACCACAAAGGTCTCATCATATGATTTCATGAATTCCATGACCTAAAAGTAGGCTTTGATATTCTTCAATTGCCCAGTTGACTTAGGATTAACCCAGATGAAACCCTAATTGCTTGCCCCTCAACTGTGGCTCTTGCATTTGACACAATGACTTAATTAAACTCTCCCATGGCCCTCTAGGAATTCTATGAGCTCCATACACATCCTCTTATCATATTCAAAACTTCACAACCCTCTGATAGTCTTAAGTTGATCATCAAGTTAGGAGAAGATTCACACTCAAACATCTAAACCCTTAGGCACTCAAACCACCTTCTGATGACTTTGACAACTTCTCAATCTTGAATGAGACCTCTTGTTAGGTTTCTCTTGATAAGAATCACACTTGATCCCCTACTATATGAATGATACCATGATATGCAAATGATATAACTATGCAAATGATAATGAAATGAAACATAAACCAGGTAAGAAAAGGTTGGGCAAATTTTCGGGTACAACAGCTGCCCCTATTCAAACGGCTTGGACCCGACTGGGTGAAGAGCGAACGGCCTTCAAACAATCGAGGTAGAAGACGGTTGAATACCAAGAAACCCGGAAATTTGCCAACCGCATAAATACACCGCGAAAACTGCTTGGGGAACAACATCCGCTACGCTGAACCCAGTTGTTACGGCAACAACTGATCAATCCTCTGATAAAACTTTGGATTTCAACATCATCCCCCTGTGTGACGCCACGGGCATCGAATTAACTTTTCCAGAAACACCTCCGTCCACAACTGAATTAAACTTCGTCAACACTAGGAGAGACTCCATCACCATGGGTACAATTCCGTCCATAACTGGAATAACGATCTCTGTCAATCACAGGTAATGACTCCGTCAACACGGACACTAATCATTGTTAACTTTACTGGGGACAACTCCGTCAATCACGGGTAACGATTACCGTCATCACGGATAACAATCACTGTCAGCACATATACGATCCATCAACACGGATAACAATCACCGTCAGCACGGGGAAACAGTTCCGTCAACACGGATAACGATCACTGTCAGCACGGGGAAACGATTCCGTCAACACGGATAACAATCACTGTTAGTACAGGTACGATCCGTCAACACGGATAACAATCACCGTCAGCACGGGGAAACGGTTCCGTCAACACGGATAACAATCACCGTTAGCACGGGGAAACGATTCCGTCAACACGGATAACAATCACTATCAACACAGGTACGATCCGTCAACACGGATAACAATCACCGTCAGCACAGGGAAACGGTTTCGTCAACACGGATAACAATCATCGTCAGCACGGGGAAACGATTCCGTCAACACGGATAACAATCACCGTCAGCACGGGGAAACAGTTTCGTCAACACGGATAACAATCACTGTCAAGACATGCGCAATCTCTGTCCATCACAGGTAACAATCTCTGTCCATCACAGGTAACAATCTCTGTCCATCACAGGTAACAATCTCTGTCAACACAGGCGCAATCTCTGTCCATCACAGGTAACCATCTCTGTCCATCACAAGTAACAATCTCTGTCCATCAAAGGTAACAATCTTTGTCAACACAGGCGCAATCTCTGTCCATCACAGGTAACCATTCCGTCAACACGGATACATTTGAAGAATACTTTGCTAGGGAATATGAGAAACTTAACCAAACACTCTGTGGGGAAATAACTAGTGATAACTCTGAAAGTTTAAGGCATGAAATCTTCTAATGCTGGCGTAACAGCAACCTGAGAAGAATCCCGCTGGGGACAAAGAGAAACTTAACCAAGCAACTCTGTTAGGGGACGAACGTTATCATCACCTATCTCACACCGAAAATTTGAATATCTAGAAGTTCTTCTGAGCAAGAATCTCACTCCTCTATAGGGAATAACACCTGAAAACAAAGAGGTAACCAACCTTGCTTATGTTTCAAAATGCGTATGTTTGAAAATGGCGTAATGCTCCATACGGCGTGGAAATGATACGCGTTTAAGTAAATGCAAGTATGATGATATATGAAAAATGCAAAGATGCCAAGAGGCGCTTCAGCAAAATAAATGCCGAAGACAATACCCAATCCGCTGGGGATAACCAGGTATCACAAACATATTCCAACAAAATAAATGCTGGAACGGCGCAACCAACTCCGCTGGGGATAACCATCCTGTCGGAGGATGACTCACAAGCTTGAAATTATGAACTTTGTTGGGGATGTTCATCCTGTCGGAGGAAAAATAACCTGCTGGGGAGAAGGAGAAATAATCCCTCGCGGGGATAATCCTTCTAAATCAAAGACGGCTTGGTTATACTATGTGGGAGTTACCCACGCCGGGGATGAAGTGTGCACATACTCACTGCTGGGAATGCACCTTCTGTTGGGGACATTCAGATCTACTGAGGATACTCTCTCGGAAGCTTTCCTGGGGAATACTCTTCTGGGGAGGACCACCCACATCCAATAGGGATATTTACCATCTCAACTACCTCTGGGATAATATGTGACTTCCATCTGCTGAGGAGTGATACCATCACTATGCCACAGGACTCCAGCTGGGGAACACAACTTCCCTGCCTGTTTTATTCAAAGGTGAGAACCCTACAAAACACGAACGAGACAAAATAAATCTATACAACAAGATCTATCCCGGTTAGTATCCGTGACATTTGTTCGGTCAATTTGAAGTTTTAGCAATTATTGGCAAGGGCCAGCAAGTTTATGTACATGCAAGTTCATCAAAAACATCAGCGTTTTTCTCAAACAAAACAGTAAAGAACAAGCATCAAATACTGAATAACATGCTTTATTGGTAACGGGCCTGTAAATAGGAAACATTTTGTACACTGGATGCAACTCCTGAAAAGAGGAAGTTACGCATAAGCAAAATACAAGTATTACAGAAGTACAAAGAAAATTTGTATACATGTCGGCAACGTGGTATAGACGAACACCATGAGCTGATCCTCCTATGACTCGCCTGACTCTGACGCTTTCCCGGTACTCGATCTTCGGAAGAGATTGTTTCGGATATACGACCCTCAGGTATTCCCAAACCACTAAGCAATGCAGTATCAAACTCGGACCGCAGTCATTTGCTTTTTCAAATCCCTAACTTTTGCGTGAACCGCCCTTTGCGGGTTTTCAATTCACCGGGATACCCTTTTTTGCCGAAATCGCCCTTTTCAGGTTTTCAACTTCGCGGGTGTACATCTTTTTCAATTTTATCCCTACCTTTTGCCCGAACCTTTGATTCCTTTTTTATGGTTCGCCGGGATGCCCCATTTTTTCATGGACTCTCTTTTTTCTGTCCAGCGGGTCGATTTAAGCAAAGTATTTTTTAACTGCATCCGAGTTCACAGGGGATGTAAAATTCTCACCATCCATGGTGGACAACAATAAGGCTCCTCCAGAGAAAACCTTTCTAACGACATATGGACCTTCATAGTTGGGAGTCCATTTGCCCCTGTGATCTGATTATGGTGGGAGAATCTTTCTCACCACAAGATCGCCCATCTGAAAGCTTCGAGGACACACCTTCTTATAATAAGCTTTCTTCATCCGGCTCTGATACAGCCGACCATATGCCAGAGAAGCCAGTCTCTTCTCATCCATTAAACTGAGCTGATTCAATCTATCTTTCACCCATTCTGCCTCATCAAGTTGGACATCACGCAAAACCCTCAGAGAAGGAATCTCAACCTCCAATGGTAGGACAACTTCCATACCATATACCAATGAAAAAGGAGTCGCCCCGGTTGATGTGTGTACCGTCGTACGATAATCGTGCAAAGCAAAAGGTAACATCTCATGCCAGTCCTTGTAGGTCACAACCATCTTCTGAACGATCTTCTTTATGTTTTTATTGGCCGCTTCAACAGCGCCATTCATCTTGGGCCGATAAGGAGAAGAGTTGTGATGTTCAATCTTGAAATTCTGGCACAATTCCTTCATCATCTTGTTATTCAAATTCGAACCGTTGTCAGTGATAATCCGCTCCGGGATTCCATATCTGCAGATAATATCCTTCTTGATAAATCTGGCTACCACCTGCTTGGTATCATTAGCATACGATGCCGCTTCAACCCATTTGGTGAAGTAATCAATAGCTACCAAGATAAAACGATGTCCGTTGGATGCCGTGGGCTCAATTTTTTTAATCACATCAATTCCCCACATGGAAAAAGGCCAAGGTGACGACATAACGTTCAGAGGGCTCGGAGGCACATGAATCTTGTCCGCATAAATATGGCATTTATGACACTTCTTTGCAAATTTGAAACAATCTGTTTCCATTGTCAGCCAGTAGTACCCTGCTCTTAATAACTTTCTCGTCATTGCATGTTCGCCGGTATGCGTGCCAAATGTACCCTCGTGGATTTCTTCCATGAGCAACTTAGCCTCTTTCTCATCCACACACCACAACAACACCAAGTCATGGTTTCTTTTGTACAAAATCCCATCCGGATTCAAATAGAAATTGCCAGCCAATCTACTAAGAGTCTTCTGATCACGACTGGATGCCCTAGCCGGATACTTTTGGTTCTTCAGGAAATTCTGGATATCATAATACCACGGTTTGCCATCGAAAGCTTCCTCAATGGTGAATATGAAAGCGGGCCTATCAAGGCGAGAGATAACTATCCTGGGAGCCTCATTCCAGAAGTTAACCTTATACATCGAAGACAAAGTCGCGAGAGCGTCTGCCATCTGATTTTCTGCTCGTGGTACATGGTGCAGTTCCACTTTGTCAAAGAACGACAACAACCTTCTTGCATAATTCATATAGGGTATCAGATTGGGCTGACGAGTCTCCAACTCTCCCTTGATCTGGTTCACAACTAGAGCAGAGTCTCCGTACACATCAAGATTTTTAATTCTCAGATCAATAGCTTCTTCGAGCCCCATAATGCACGCTTTGTATTCGGCCTCATTGTTGGTAACTGGAAAGGTCAATCTAGCAGTGAATGGGATGTGCGACCCATGAGGAGTAGTAATGATTGCACCTATTCCACTTCCGTATGAATTAACGGCACTGTCAAATATCAATTGCCATTTGGAACCCAACTCTGGACCCTCATTCGGCAACGGCTCCTCACAGTCCTTCATTTTTAAGTACATGATATCCTCATCAGGAAAATCAAAACTCATTGACTGGTAATCATCAATTGACTTCTCAGCTAGGTATTCTGACAGAACACTACCTTTAATATCCTTTTGAGAAACGTACTGAATATCGTATTCTGTCAATACCATCTGCCATCGGGCAATTCTTCCGGAAAGTGCTTGCTTTTCAAACACGTATTTGATCGGATCCATCTTTGAAATTAGCATGGTTGTATGATTTAGCATGTATTTCCTCAAACGTTTGGCAGCCCAGGCTAGCGCACAACACGTTTTTTCGAGCATTGAGTAACGGGACTCACAATCTGTGAACTTTTTACTCAAGTAGTAAATCACATACTCCTGACGCCCAGTCTCGTCATGTTGACCAAGAACACAACCCATACTTTTCTCAAGAACCGTCAAATACATAATCAATGGTCTCCCGGCTACTGGGGGTATCAATATTGGAGGTTCCTGCACATATTCTTTTATTTTTTCAAACGCCTTTTGACAATCTTCATTCCAGATCACAGCCTGATCTTTTTTCAACAACTTGAATAATGGCTCGCACGTGGCCGTTAGATGAGATATGAATCGGGAAATGTAGTTCAATCTCCCTAAAAAACCACGAACTTCTTTTTCTGTTTTCGGTGTTGGCATTTCTTGTATTGCTTTTATCTTAGCAGGATCAACCTCAATTCCTATTTCGCTAACAATAAACCCCAATAGCTTACCAGATCTCACCCCGAAGGTGCACTTGTTAGGATTCAGCCTCAGCCTGAATTTCCTAAGCCACTTGAACAATTTCAGAAGATTGAGCAGATGCTCTTCCTCCATCTGGGATTTGGCAATCATATCGTCAACATAGACTTTGATCTCTTTATGCATCATGTCATGAAAGAGTGTTGTCATAGCTCGTTGATATGTTGCCCCGGTGTTCTTCAAACCAAAGGGCATCACTTTGTAGCAGAACGTTCCCCACGGGGTAATAAAAGTTGTTTTCTCCATATCCTCCGGCGCCATCTTTATCTGATTATAGCCCGAAAAACCGTCCATGAAGGAAAACACGGAGAATTGAGCGATGTTGTCGACCAGCACATCAATATGAGGAAGCGGAAAGTCGTCTTTTGGGCTCGCCTTATTCAAATCTTGATAGTCCACGCACATCCGCACCTTACCATCTTTCTTTGGTACAGGTACTATATTAGCGACCCATGAGGGATAAGTTGTAACAGCTAGGAAACCAGCATCCCATTTTTTCTGAACTTCCTCTTTAATTTTCACAGCCATATTTGGTCGAGTTCTTCTGAGTTTTTGCTTAACCGGCGGACATTCCTCACGCAATGGTAGACGGTGAACCACCATATCAGTATCCAACCCAGGCATGTCTTCGTAAGACCAAGCAAAGATATCACTGTACTCCCGCAGCATCTCGATAAGCCTTTGCTTGATACCACTTTGCAGTGCAGCCCCTATCCGGATATTCCTGACAACCTCTTCGGACCCCACGTTGATAATTTCAATTTCCTCCTGATGAGGCAGAATGATTCTCTCTTCCTGTTTCAAAAGTCAAGTCATTTCTTCTGATAAGTCATTATCCTCAACAATATCTTCTTCTGCTTGAAGTATCGGGTGCTCAAAGTCGAAGCGAGTCATAGGAAGTTCGTGATCGGTGTCGTCTGAAATATGAATCCTGCAATGAGAATGGTTAAATGTTTCAAATAATGCAAACAAATAACCACATTGCCATTTTATTGTTAAACAAAAACAGGAACAACAAGGATCACAAAATTTGCATGAGAAAAACGCCTTTATTAATGATTAAACAAAGTACACACATAAGCAGGTAGTCCTAAAAACAAAATCACTATGCCCCGGGTAGGACACAGGATTATACAATAATTGAGAAAACAAATCATTATTATTTTGTAGTCACTGGGACAAGTTCCTGGATAGACCAGTTGCACAAATTCTGTCCTGGCACGCCGGGCTTGATCCACAAGTCCATATCGCAGTCACTATCTCCGTCTTCAGCATCGGAAACAACATTGATCGTTTCATAACAGACCCCACCTGGAGTGATCACCACTGGTCCTTTGAACTTTGTCACACCTGATGCGGAAGGTGATGACGTCGGGCGATACCCCAACCCAAACTTGTCCATCTTGACAGGAATTTCCAAGACTTGGCCCCATCCTTTAGTTGCTCCAGCCTAAACCACTGCCTGAGCGTCTTTGTACGAAGACATGGCCACCTCTGGCCCTTTGATAGCAACATGAGACTTGTCCTTGATCTGCAACCCCTCGAAGGCTTGGCATGGCGTCTCATGGATCTACCCATCCACTTCGACGTACTTGAATGACGAAAGATGACTAACCAGAATGTCCTCCTCTCCGCAAACAGTAACAACACTGTCACCAACCATGTATCTAAGCTTCTGATGTAGCGTGGACGTCACAGCCCCTGCAAAATGTATCCATGGTCGCCCAAGTAAACAACTGTAAGCTGGATGTATGTCCATGATGTAGAACACTGTGTCAAATACTTCCGGCCCGACCTGGAGTGGCAATGTTATGGACCCAAACACCGACCTCCTGGTCCCATCAAAAGCCCTCACGACCAAATCACTTGGCGTGCATATAATTCCTCGGACATCTAGCTTCATCATAGCCTTCTTCGGTAACACATTCAAAGATGATCCGGTGTCTACAAGAACATGCGACATAACAGTGCCCCGACATTCCACTGAAATGTGCAAAGCCATATTATGATCCCGACGTCTAGGCGTCAAATCAAAGTCCGTAAATCCCAGGCTGTGGCCGGCATTCACATGCGCCAGTACGCCCTCAAGCTAGTTAACAGTTACTTCCTGAGGTACAAAAGACGTGTCCAAGATTTTTAATAAGGCATTCCGATGGGCCTCGGAACAAAGCAACAATGATAGTATTGAAATTTTGGAGGGCGTCTGCTGCAAGTGCTCCACAATCTTATAGTCGCTTTTGCGAATCAACCTCATAAACTCTTCTACATCCTTGATCGATGTTTCTTTCTCTTTCGACCGGGAAGATCCTCCTTCATTCACTTTGGCTTTGCCTTTAGCAATCCTCTCAGCCTCGATTTCAGGTGAAGTGAAAATTCTACCACTGCGGGTCATGCCTCCCGCTCCAACAAGATTACCCACTGCCCCTGCCGGCTGGCTATCCACCTTAATCTTTTCCCCGTTGCAAAAAGCTTCCAACCCATAATTCCATGGAATGGCTTTCGTACTTTCATAAGGGACGGGTCCTGCTTTTGTTATCGTGATAGTTGGCCGTTTGGCGGGCGCTGATATCGTAATAGTCTTTCGTGGAATTGTAATTGTTGCGACCTCACTCTGCTTTTCACATGTTACCTCACCAGGTTTCTCAACAGCAGTGCGGTCAAACTGCAAAGTTCCCTCGTCAATCATAGCCTGAATACCTCTTTTCAAATCAATACAGCCCTCTGGTCGGGTCCAACAATCTAAACAGTACTCATCACATCCGGGGAAGACCCCTCCTTTCAACAATCTGCTTTTAACATAGCTTAAAGGCGTCTTCAAATCATCTACGTCCATAACCAAATCCAAATCCTCTTCTATCAGAACAACATTCGTTCCATGATTCGGAATTGGTTTCTATACAATATTGGGACCATCCTGAGTGAAGTTAATGACTTTACTATCAATCAAATCTTGGACTTTGTGTTTAAAAGCATGACAACTCTCGATATCATGTCCGGGTGCCCCAGAATGAAATTCACACTGCTTACTAGTATCATACCCGTAGGGAAGTACTCCTGTGGGTGGGTCCAACGTTCTCTTCTCAACCAGATTCAAACTCAACAGCGTCTGAAGCAGTTCTGCATACGTTGACGGAGGTGTATCAAATACCCTCTTCGGCTTCCCATTCTGGATCCTTCTCTGAGCAAGATTCTGCCTTTGTTGTTGCTGCTGTTGTTGTTGTGGTTGTTGTCGTTGTTGAGGTATAGGGATCGTCACACTAGCAACCTGTTGTTGAATATACTTGTTCCTACCTCTACCTCGTCCTCGACCACCATACACTGCGCTGGCGTCTCCTTGTCTCTTACCATCAAAGACCTTTTTTGCACCTCCTACTGAGGTCGATTCATCGGCTTGAATCTTACCAATTTTGATGCCATTTTCAATCCGTTCTCCCATGAGTATCATGTCAAAGAAACTACCCATCGAGCAATTGAGCAATTTATCATAGTACATCCCCGAGAATGTCCCAACAAAAATATCAATCAATTCCCTTTCAACCATAGGTGGGTGGACTCTTGCCGCCAGATCCCGCCAACGCTGGGCATACTCCTTGAAACTTTTCCCGTTCTTCTGTGAAAGACTTTGAAGTTGAACCCTATTTGGTGCAAGGTCACTGTTGTATTGGTAGTGTCTGACGAAAGCATCAGCCAATTCTTTCCAACTTCCGATCTGTGCAGGCTCTAGTCCCATGTACCATTCCAGCGATGGTCTTGACAAACTATCTTGGAAAAAATGCATAAGCATCTTCTCATCATCAGAGTAAGCCGACATCCTCTAGTAATATGAACGCACATGAACCCGTGGGCATGTATCCCCTTTATATTTATCGAAAGTGGGAGCTTTGAACTTCAATGGCACCCTTACCCCAAGAACCAGCCCCATGGTAGCCATGTCCAAACCTGCAGAATTTTGATTGGCTATACCTCTTATCTGCTCTTCCAGCATTTTAATCCTCCGATCATTATCAGCAGGACCCTCAAAACCCATTCCTTGCCCAGAAAAGGCATCTTCCTGACGATCTCTATTCCAGTACGGACCCTCATTACCATATCCGTCATACGCAGCATTACGACCATGACCATGACCACTTTGGAAGAACCTGGGGTCATACCTCAGATTGCCAAGCTCTTGATTAGCAGCCACTGTCCCAAATCCAGTATTGAAAGGACCCATCCCAACACCATTGATATTCACATTGCCAAACCTAGCATTGCCGTAGCCATTACCTTGATTATTATCACCAAACCCTCCGTTGCCGAAGCCCTGATTATTGAAGCCATCATTGTCATCCCGATTCCCAAAGCTAAGACCCTGATTGTTGTCACCGAAACCAGTATTGATACCAACATTCCTGTTGGTTTCCATGTTCCCATTAAAATTATCAGCATTTCTGTTACCAGCGTTGCCGTTGCCGTTGCCAGTACCATTCTCACTAGCATTTGTTATCACTTCCTTCCTGCGAGGAGTCTCAACATGAACAGAGTTGTATTCAGTATTACCGGCCGCTCGCGCGAGTAGCGGTTGCGCCAGAGTTTGAAGATGTTCCTGGCCCTTGGCCACAGCCTCCATAGTCTGCATGAATTGGGCCAACCTATCCCGGATCTCCTGCATCTAAGACTGTACCTGATCCATGATCTTCTTACTGTTGCTTCTTGTAGCATACCGGTGAGTTCTCTGTTCGTCAATCTTGAAACAACCTGTAAGACGCAGGAGATAAGATTCGAGCTCAAAAAAAGTACCTGCCATGCAATATGAAGATACAAATGCACACGTGTAAATATGCAACAGGTTAATTTCCCCCCAGATTCTAGTTCCGGAGAAGAAGCCATAACGACAATGGAGTCCCAAGTAGGCAAACGCAGAATCAGAAACCTCATACATAAACAAATGCCAAGAGGAAAAGTACAAAGATACAACTGAATACAACTGGAAAGACCTCGGCCAACAAGCCTGGCGATGGTCAAAATACAATCACAAATAACAAACTACAAGAGAAAAGCAAAGATAAATCAGGACGGATGGCGCGCCCGGACATCTTCCAATAGCCTCAACGTCTCCGGATGACCTGGTCTGGAGATCAGTTTCTGTATCAGTAATGCGTGTCGCTCAACAGTGGATCTCAGCTTTTTGGCGTCTTCTACACAGGCTCCCCTGCCAAAACACTCATCAAGCCTGCATCTCTTGAAGCCAGCCTTCAGTTTATAACCCCTAGTTTCTTGGACCATGCTGCTCACTCTAGACTCAGCGTCACGTCTAAGAGATGCCTCTTCAGCAATCTTCACATCCTTAGCGCTGAGCTGCTCCTCTAACTGGGAAATCTGAAGCTTCAACTCATCTTCACGCTCCTTCCGGCTAGTAAGCGTGGCATTCCACAAAAATTCCCATTTGGAAAGTCGAGAATAAGCCTTGTTCAGAAGCTCTTTCTTAGTAGCAAGCACCCTACGAACACCATTCAGGGCTACTCCTACTTTCTCTCTCCTGCTGGTCTCTTCAGTCAAATCTGAACCCAACCTATTAATCATCTCAGTCTGCTTCTTCAAAGTGAAGGTTGCCTCATTCTTCTCATGTCGGAGCTGGAAAATTTCTTTTTCTAACTCTTCATTTGCTCTTTGCAATTCTTCCTTTTCAGCCAGCAGCTTGTTATACTTCTCAATCTCTACTGAAGTAGGTTCTTCAATCACCGGAAGATACAAAGGCTCTACAACAGGATATGACATCAAAGAAGTACTAACTCTATCATGAATCCAGAGTCGATAAGGATTATAAGCTCGACTATCACCCTTGCCAAGCAATGTTTTTCCTCTTCTGTGAATATTACCCCAAGCATGCCTCAATTTGACCAAAACATCTCCATCTAATAAACCTGTGAGATACAGAGATTCCTGTATCTCGTCTTCAACCGGAGAGTCCCTCAAAGCATAGCCAAACTGTCTCATAAGCAGAGAAGGGTTATAGTTAATACAACATTTCCGTCCAATCAAAGGAACGTTCGGAAAGCCACTGCAACTATATATAATATTCACTCCGAGCAGGTTCCGATCAAACCAAACAATGTTCTCAGCACACAATCCCATCAATCTGGAAGACCAATCTAAAGTACCAGCAATATCAACAAAAGGTCCTTTCTTAGGAAGATGTCCCTGAAACCACCTGTATAGAAGAGGTACACAGCAAGAAACATTCTTTCCCCGACGCTTCTCATTCTTATAGTGAATAGAATGATAAACGTCACCCAAGAGAGTAGGCACAGGATTCTTCGAGGCAAGAATAAAGAAAGCATCTGAGTCAACAAAATCAGGCAAGTTTGGGAACAATACAATCCCATAAATGCAAACAGGCAGAATAGCATTGAAGACAATCCAACATCCATCCTTCGCACACTGCGTAGCCTTCTCAACCAAGCAAGAAAGATGAAAACCATAAGCTCCATTCAACTTGACCAGACCTCTGGGGAACTTAGAAGCATCTAAACTGACAATCTCAGCAAGCTTAGCCAACTCAGGCTCAGTATCCTCATGAATAAAAGGCATCTGATCTGGCACAAAAACTCCTAGCATATCAGAATATTCCTCCAAAGTAGGAGCCAGAATAAAATCAGGGAATAAGAAGCATCTCAACTGAGGCTCGTAAAACTGCATCAAGGTATACAATCCAGTCATCTCAAACATAGAAGGTCTGCACAACAAACTGAGCAGTTTCCCATAAGAGTCTCTAAACTCAGCCCTGACTCTCTGATCTGCTAGAGCAACCAACTGCAATAAGGAACTGATATCTGGAGAAGGCAACCTGTAAGCAACTGTTCTCTTCATGGACTCCATGTCTGGCAAGAAGAACACTAGAATCTGAGGGGAAAAAGTAAACCTGCAACATAAATACACGTTAATGAAATGCAAACATGGAAATGCAGATGCATATGCAAACAGGGGATCAAGTGCAATGATGAAGAACTGTGTCGTGCTGTACTGCAACTTGAGAACCATCAGATCTTCTCCTCAAACCAAACCAACCACAAAAGAACCCTCACAACCAAATCTCACTGACATAGACAAACCAGGTATTCTGAGGCCAGAGTTTTCCTGCAAAAAGACCCACCTACCCCTCACAGGTATGTACTTAACTCGCAGACGAGGTACGACATCCTATGTGGTCATCAGCGTCACAGACTTTCAAGAGCGATGATACGATACCCAGAAGGTGTGGCATCATCATCCCTTGAAGAGGCCTCACTTAGCCGAATCTCAAATGATAGGTTCCCAGAGTCGACAACCCTCAAATCCAACAACCTATCGAGCCCAAAGGGCCAGGCAAGATGCCATCAAAGAGAATCTCGTCTGAGTGTAAATTTCGTAGCTAGATGGTGCGAGCAAAGCAAGCAGGCTAACCACTACTCTCTACTTCTAAGTCTATGTGCACTCAAGCCCAAGTACGACTTATCTCTCAAACTAACCCTCTACCCACAGCACAATAACAAATATATACAGTACTGAAAGTAAATACAGAAAGATAAATACATACAAAACCCCAGACGGGAAAACAAGCGCTAGGATTGACTCGCATAGGGAACCGTTGGAGTCCCCAGCAGAGTCGCCAGCTGTCGCTACTGCGAAAATCAGCGCCGGCTATGACAGAAGAGTCGCCACCGTGCGTTATTTATCCCACAAGAGGGAAAGGAAACGCTCAGAGTAAACCTAACACAAAGAGGGAAAAGAATGGTCATCGCAACCAAATCCTGGATTCGGGAGTCGGTTACGCAAGGGAAAGGTATTAGCACCCCTCACGTCCGTCTTAATCGACGGGATCGACGCTTGTTTTCTATCTAAGGGTATGTTTATCTATCTACTCTAAAGGTCTGGGTTAAAAAGAAAATAAAATGACTCGGCAAAGTATCGCACTTTATGCCTACGTATTCCCGTCTGGAACGAGAAATCAGAGTCAACGTAGTTCTCCTAACTACGGGTTATGGGGGGGGGGGGGAGGTTGCTCGCCGAGATATCGCATCTCGTGCCTACGTACTTTCATACGGCATGAAAGATCAGAGCAGACGTAGTTCGGGCTACGGAAGACACAAGTTTGTCTGACAGTTTTTTATCTCCTTAAGAAAGGGTTTTCCTAATTAAAGGTCCAAGAGGACAAAAATAGAGTTTGAATGTTTGTTTGAATCTTTTACGAAAGAACTGTTTTTTAGGATGTTTGCAATCTCATTCGCACTAGAGACTATGACCCAGGAGTGAACGCTTCATATGTCACCCAAAGGGTAGCACACTAACATCCAGATTACTGGAGAGAGACCCTCCACCAACCTTTTCCCAGATAGCTTAAGGCTCGTAACGCATGACTTCAATTAACCTTATTACTGTGTTTTTGAATTGTTTTGAGAGGAGAAGAGAAAGGCACCCTAAAACTATGGTTGACAGGGAATCTACCTACAGTTACCATGCATGGTTTAAAAAACCTAATGTCTGTCATAATTCCCTCTTGCACAGAGGAAATAAGAGATCCTAGGGGAAACAACAAAAGAAAGCAAGCAGTAAACAGTAAACAGTAAAATGCATGCTATGCAACAATACAAGCGAGGCAAGGGAGTCCGGCTCAACCTCAAACCCAAGAAAACAACAGGCAAGAAGAGACAAGCTCCACCTCAAACCTAGAGGTAATCAACACAAGCAAACAGACAATACAACAATAGAAAAGAAACAGAGAAAGCAGCCCAAGCAACAACAACAATCTTCAGCAGACAGCAACTTCAATACTCAACAGCAGCTCTAAATAGCAAATCCTCTTGATAGCCATGTTGACAGCAAAATGGCTTCATCTTCAAGCTAGCTTCTATCTTCAAGCTCTAGCAAGCACACTCCAAGCAGAGGATTAATCACTAAGATCAAGGTTGCAATGTTGAGAACCAAATGAAAACCAAAGGAAATCATCAAGTACCAACATTGAAATAGAAAGGCATCCTCAAAGTTCTACTCAACTATGGGCATACCACACATACCTCCAAAGGAGAGATGGAGTTTCCCTAGGAGGACTTTAAATCATTGGATAGAATAGAAGCACACAATGCATTCTATGTTTGATGAAAAAATCAAAACTAGTCCTAATGGCTCTTCCTAAAACCCTAATTTCCTAAGCTC
Source organism: Lathyrus sativus (assembly GCA_963859935.3). NCBI lineage: Eukaryota > Viridiplantae > Streptophyta > Magnoliopsida > Fabales > Fabaceae > Lathyrus > Lathyrus sativus. Next base: position 77,060,962 of record OZ012740.1, on the reverse strand, counting down.
CTAAAAAGCTCCCAAAAGAGAAGAAAGCTTCAACTCCAAGCTCCAATCTTCAAGCCACAGCAGCTACACAAAATCTAGAAGACCTCCCAAGAAGGAATCCAAGCAAACCCAGCTCCAAAGTCACCAACAAGACCAAACAAACAAGAGCACTCAAGATAGAACACCACAAGAACAAGCAACTTGCAAAATACAACTAAAATAGAAAACAAAGTTGTAAACTTCTAATAAAATTCCTAAGGGAACATACATGTTTGAACAACCTAGGGTTAAAATATTAAAGCCTAATTCAACTTCTAAGTCACCTAAATAATTTCTAAGTTGAAGGGTATCAAGGTGATCCACAAGTTTGGGAAGGCTCTAATCTCAACACCTAAAACAGAACCTAAAGTTGTTCTAAAATTCTAACAAAAATCCTAAGGGAGCATACATGTCTACCCTAACATATACTAAAAAATAAAAGCCAGATTCAACACCAATTGGAAGAACAAAAATCAACAAGGCAGATGATCAAATATGCAAATATTAAAGAATTAAACAAAATAAGAAAAATCAAATTAAAATGAAAAATGCATGAAAATGCATTTTATTGATTTCAGAAAATCACAAATTCTCTCAAGATCATGGAGATATTTTTAAAATAATTTTTGGATCAAGAATGAATTTATTGTGATTTTTAGAATCAATAATGCATTTAAAATAATCAAAAATCAAATAAAAGAAATCAAACTCTAAAATAAATCCATGGCCGTGGGATTGGTTGACAAGTCAAGGAATCCAAAGCTCCACAAGCTGCCAGCGCATTAGTGAAACTACAACGTTTTGGTTCCAAAAGTCTCACTTCTCAGATTATAACATGGTCGTTGGATCTGGTGGTCAGTCAAGGTCAAAGGCATGATCTGATGGCTCAAAGATCATCTTCTCCAATTCTCAGGCTGGCTGGATAGAGAGCAGGGACGGTGGTCGGAGAAGACTCTGGTCGTCTTCTCTGGCGAAGGTCAAGTTACAGTCAACCAAAAATCACAAAGTCTATACCAATTCTACTCAGTTTCTCACGAGGATTTCAAATCTCCAACTCAAATTATCCAACTCTCAATGGATTTTAAAACACGAAGCAATGTTCAGAAATAGCATTCAGATCAAACATCATCAATTGCCAAATTAAGACCATATAAATCATCCTTATGCTACACTGATCATCCTGATCTAATCAATTTACTCTAACTCCTCATGAATCAAGAGATTCGAATCCAAACAGAATTACTATGTCATGATCAACTATCACCAAATGTTTCCAAATTGATCCTAAAACGATCTACATCTTGCCTAGATCTTAACCACAAGTTCAAATCTAACTATCTCATGCTAAATCATGTGGAAATTTGAAAGTTACTAACCTGTTGTAGATCTAGTAACAGATGCACTTGGAGCTCGATTCTCCCTCCAAAACTCTCCAGATACGTTCACTGATGCAAGAGGATGATGCTTCAACCTTCAATTTGCTCTGATATTGCTCCAAACTGAAAACTCGATTTCACTTGCTCCTTTTGAATGTTCAACTGCAATTTCAGCTTCTGGCACGAAAATGACTCCAAACTTGATCTGGAATTACTCCAATGAATATATAGAACCTTTCCATGGGCTTTTGAATTCAATTTGAGGCCCAATCCAGCCAATTGCAACTTCTGTTTTTGCTCTTGAAGTTGCACATGACAGTCACGAATTGGCCATGGAAATTGCTCTAGAATCTTCCCTTCAACTGCAAATTACCTTGTGAGCAAAATTGAAGCAATAGAATGGCCTGAAATGCATTGGTAAGGTGTTTGGTTATGTAACTTGCATTTGAAGCAACCATATGATAACTCATGAAAATTGGCCTGTGCTGCAAAATCTACCAATTTCAATGTGTCTAAAATGAACTTTACAATCAAAATGATCACTCATTTGACATGCTTTGGTCCTTTATCCAATTATTTGAATTTTCCCCCTTTAATCATTTGAAAATCTTCCTTATTTAAACCATTTCAAACCAAGTCTTGCTATGAGCCCAATCAATCCATCATGACCTCTTGGCTGGCCTAAAACCCCATTTTGAACAACTTTCATGTTGAACAAAAATCCATTTGACAAGTGCAAGTTGGAGATTTTGATCTATGATTGAAAATGACCTATAATCTCACTTTCCCAAAATACCCCTGACTTGTAAACCTCATAACTTGAGTTCTACAAATTCTATGGAAGACTTATAGTACAATTTAGAAAGATAAGATCATGAGGAACAACTTCCATGTTTGCCAAAAGTTCAGGTAAAAGCTCCTTCTAGGTCAAAAATAGCTTTGAAGTCAGATGATTTTCACAGACAAATTTCAGAAGCATCTGAGGACTTGTAACTTGTCTGGGTCATAAATTGAGTTCTATAAATCCACTTGAGGACTTCAAGTACTCAAATTAAATGTATTGAGATGCTCTACAAGTTTCATGTTGGCCAAAGATCCATTTGAAACTTGTATCTTGACTTATGTGGTCTTGAAGTGAGGCACTAAACAGGGAATTTTGCACTGAAACCCTAATTTAGCAACTTCCCATACTCTTGACTTTTCTTGACTTGATCATGGAACAACACCACAAAGGTCTCATAATATGATTTAATGAATTCCATGACCTAAAAGTAGGCTTTGATATTCTTCAATTGCCCAGTTGACTTAGGATTAACCCAGATGAAACCCTAATTGCTTGCCCCTCAACTGTGGCTCTTGCATTTGACACAATGACTTGATTAAACTCTCCCATGGCCCTCTAGGAATTCTATGAGCTCCATACACATCCTCTTCTCACATTCAACACTTCACAACACTCTGATAGTCTTCAGTTGATCCTCAAGTTAGGAGAAGATTCACACTCAAACATCTAAACCCTTAGGCACTCAAACCACCTTCTGATGACTTTGACAACTTCTCAATCTTGAATGATACCTCTTGCTAGGTTTCTATTGATAAGAATCACACTTGATCCCCTACTATATGAATGATACCATGATATGCAAATGATATAACTATGCAAATGATAATGAAATGAAACATAAACCAGGTAAGAAAAGGTTGGGAAAATTTTGGGGTACAACAAGTTTGGAAGGTTCTTTTCTGAGTGTTGAATGTCGTTCTTTCTCACATACCGATTGTAGCGTTTCACGAACAGCCCCATATCTTCACCCTTGTCCTCTTCTTCATTGTCACTAGATGAATAATCACTGTGCTCCTTGGATTGAGACTTTGAGGAGGAAGTCTTGAGAGCTATTGATTTCTTCTGAACATTCTTTGTTTTGTCCTTCTTTTCTTTCTTTTCATGTTGGTCGAGGCTTAGGAGCACTTGTTCATGCTCTTGTCGCTTTCCAAATAACATTGTTAGGTCCAAAATAGTAAGATCATTTTCTTCTTTTATGGCGGTCACCTTGGGATGCCATTCCCTGTTTAAACATCTTAAAATTTTATTAGTAGCAACGTCATTGGCCACCGGCCTACCAAGTGAATGTAACCTATTGATGAGATGAGTAAACCTTTTCTGCATGTCCGCAATGGTTTCCCCTTGCTCCATGTAGAAAAGGTTAAACTCTTGTGTTAGTGTATTGATTCTAGCTAACTTCACATTGTTTGTCCCCTCATGAGCGATTTGAAGTGAATCCCACATGTCTTTTGCCGTAGGACAATGAGACACACGATAATATTCATCAACTCCTAATGAGGATATTAAGATGTTTTTAGCTTTCCAATCATAGTTGTATTTCTTTTCATCATCATCGGTCCATTGTACTTCGGGCTTAGGCACAACCACATTATCCGCATTGGTCATAGTAATTTCTATTGGACCATTGAGGATAACGTTCCATATTTTTATATCTATGGAGTTTATGTGCACCCGCATACAATCCTTCCAATAACCGTAATTTTACCCATTAAAAACGGGAGCTCTATTATAAGCCCCTTTAGGTTCGTTTGCCATTTTCTATCAAAGTTATACTTGAAGCACGGAGTGAACCGGTACTCCTAATACCACTTGTTAGATGATGGCTCGGATCTAGAAGGGGGGTTGAATAGATCCCAATTAAAATTTGAGTCGGCGCTTACCAAATTAAAATTGGTTTTAAAAATATTTTTAAGTGCGGAAGTAGCCTTGGAAAAACACGTCTAAAACGAACCGTTATTGGAAGATCGGATATGCATTAAGCTAACGGATATGATAATAAAAGAAGAGTAGATTCAATACACTAGTCACACTAATCAATTGATTTCACCACTAATTAGTAGTGCTAGTTCCAATGCTCAACACAGCCCACCAAAATATAGCAAGTAAACTAAGTAAGTTTTGGTTCAGGCAATTTATCGAACACTTGGTGTGCAAAACACTCCAAGTGGATTTTGACTTAAGTAAGTAACTTTAAAATCCTTGTACAATTGTTTATTGTACTCAAGTTTAAACAATATCAGTTGTCGCTACTGCGAAAAACAAGGCCGGCAAGATAGAAGAGTCGCCACCTTTCGTTATTTATCCCTCAGAACGGGAAAGGAAACGATCGGAAAAAACCTGACGAAAAGGTATAAGATAAGGTCATCGCAACCATTGTCTAGATTTGGGAGTCGGTTAATCAAGGGGAAGGTATTAGCACCCCTCACGTCCATCGTACTTGATGGGATCCATGCTTGTTGTGTTTATCTGACGGGTTTGTTATATCTATCTACGCTAAAGGTCTGGTCTGAAAAGAAAAGAAAATGACTCGGCAAAGCGTTGCACTTTATGCCTACGTATTCCCGTCTGGAACGAGAAATCAGAGTCAACGTAGTTCGCCTAACTACGGGGTGAGGTTGCTCGCCGAGATATCGCATCTCGTGCCTACGTACTTTCACACAGCGTGAAAGATCAGAGCAAACGTAGTTCGGGATACGAGAGACACAGGTTTGTCTTTTTTACTCGAGTAGGGTTAATAGACGGTTCCAGCAGTTTGGTGTATGCAGCTCGACCTTTGGAGACTTAGGCGTTTACCTTTTGCGGTAGAACCGAGAGTTAACATAACTCTCCTTATGAAAAAGGTTTCTAAGAATTAAAGGTCCGAGAGGACAAAAAGAGTTTGATCTTTGTTTTCTGTTTTTTAGAGAAGTGTCTTTTATGGATGTTTGCAACTGATATCGCACTAGAGACTATCACCTGAGAGTGAATGCGTCGCATGTCACCCAAAGGGTACCATACTAAACATCCAGACTGTTGAAAAGAAACTCTCCAACAATCCTTTGTCAAGTAGCTTAAGGCTCGTAACGTACGACGTCAATTAACCTTTATTACTGTATTTTGATTTTGTTTGCAGATGAGAAGAGAAAAGACACACTAAAGGGGAACTGATCCAATCCTAAAGTTGTCATGCAAAATTGAACCTATGGTTGAGGTTAGGAGGGAAACTAGCTAATGTTATCATGCATGGTTAGAACCCTAATGTTTGTCATAACTTCTCTTGAACAAGAGAAGTCAGAGTTCCTAGGGGAACATGGCAAAGGAAAACAACAACAAAGAAATTACTGTAAAGAAATTACTGTAAATAAAATGCATGCAATGCAACAAACAAGCAGAAGGAGCCAAGCTCAACTTCTAGAGCAAGCAAGCCCAGAGGCAACACACAAAGCACAGGCAAGGGAGACAGACTCAACCTTAAGCCAACAAGCAAAGCCAATCAATAACAGTCAAGTAGAGGGAGACAACCTCAACCTCTAAATGCAGACAAGCAAAGGGAGATATTCTCAACCTTTAGGATGCTCTTAAGCCTAGAAACATCTATATGAGAAACCTAGTCTAATTCAACACACAGTCAATCAGTCACACAAGCAAAGCAGAGCAGCCAGAAAAACAGCAGACAAAACAGCTCAACAGCAAAGCAGATAAACATCAAACAATCAAACAGTCTGCAAACAGACAACTTCAAGCAATCTTCAAGAGAAGTCTTCATCTTCATGCTTCAACAAGCTCCAACACAAGGGAAGAGAATAGCATCAAGAATATTGAATTGATGATGGGAAGCACGAAGGAAACCAAGGGAATCTAACCTGACACGCAACCAGTCATCAGAGAAAGGCATCCTCAAAAGTTCTACCTCTTGTAAAATGCCACACATCCTTCCAAAGGAAGGATGAGGTTTTCACATAGGGACCTTGAATCATAGGATGAGAATGGAAAGCAATCAAAGCAATCCATGTTTATTTGAAGAAAAAAAAAGCAACTAAGCTCTTCCTAAACCCTAATTGAACAAGCTTAAAGAAAGCTACCAAAGGAAGGCCTAAACACCAAACCAAGCATCACCATCAAGCAAGCAGAAGCTTAAACATGTCTAAAACACGATCAAAGAAGATTAGAAAACCTATCATGCACTAAAGGCAACCATTGAAGTCAATCTAAGGCAAGTGCTATGTTGAAAACAACTTAAAACTAGTCTATGTATTAATTCCACTAAAAAATCATAAAACACCTTCTAAAATCCTAAGAAAATTTCTAAGGGAACCTAAACATGTTAAGGACCTATGGGCAAAAGATCAGAACCTTAATCTAAAGGGAAGTCACCTAAAGAAATTCTAGATCAGAAGGTATCTAATTAAAACCTTAAAAAGGAAAGTCTAAAGATCCTAATCCAAAACAGAACCTAATTTTGTCTAAAAAATCTACATTAAATCATATGGGAACATACATTTCTAATCTACCAGCTAGCGAAAAATAATCCCCAAACTCAATACCAATTGCAAGAACCAAAATCAGCAAAAACATGTATCAAATCTACGAAATTAAAGAAATTAATAACATGAGAAAAATCAAATTAAATTGAAAAATAAGCAAACCAGAAATAAAACATCACAGAAAAATCACATATAAAATGAGGATCCTAGACATATTTTTAGATTATTTTTTTGATGAAAATTGAAATTAAAATGAATTAAAGAAAGAAAATGCAATTAAAATAAAAAAGAAACGAAATAATAGAATTAAAATGCTGAGAAAATGTCACAGCCATGGGATCCTAAGACTAAGTATGCTTATCAGAGGGTAGAACGCGTGTCCACGTGAGGTGTTGAGGTGGCAGCTAGGTCATTTAATGAAAACACCGCGTTTTGGCATTGGAGGCAAGTCCTCAGTTCAAATCTCAGCCATCATATGATCCTACCGAGTCAAGCCATTCACACGATCTAATGGCTCTCAGACCTTCTTTTTCCTTTGAACTCAAGTGAGGGGAAAGAACCAGACGGTGGCCCAGACAGTGGCGCCACCGTCTTCTCCGGTGAGAGGTTATTTGCCGGTGACCAATTCTCAACAAACCTTATGTGATTCCACTCCAATTTCCACACTGATTCCAAATATGACATTCATTTCTCTCAACTCTCAACAGAAAATGGAACACGAAGCAGATCTTAAAATGCACCTCATCCTGAACTCTCACCAATCCTAAATTCAAGATCACAGATTTGTTCCTCTTGTTACACTGATCATCTTAAACTAACTAGATCATGTTGAAACCTCATGATCAGGCCAAACTAACTCTCAACAGAAATTACATCGCATCCTATTTTAACTCTAATCAACCAAATTCTTATCCAGATTTCATCTATGTTTCAATCCAAAGCCTATCCACATACTAACCATGCCTAGATCATGCTAGAATCAGTGTAAATTTGAAAGTTACATACCTGACTTTGAGCTTCAAATTGAGGTGGTTAGGAAGCTTCTCTTGGTCCAATCTCTTGCAGATACGTTCAATGGAGTGTGATAAATCTTCTAGGAACCTTGATTTGGCTTGAATCCTTCTCAATCAGAATTCACGATTTCACTTGGAGCTCTTGAAACTCAACTCTCTATCTCTGCTTCCAGCACGAATTGATCACCAAAATGGATCAAAACCTTCTTCTGAACTTAAATAGAGAAGGTTTGTGGGCTTTTGAGGTCCAATTGAGGCCCAAATCCAAAAATCCACATTTCAAGTTTCTTCCAAAAAAACCAACAATGGTGAACACGAATTCTGACTTAAAACTTCTCTTGGAAGCTTTCATTCTTTCCCTTGTGGTATGGTGAGGGTGTTTAGAGTGATTAGGGAGCTTGAATTCATCCCATGACCAAATTGTGAAGTGTTGCTTACTTGTGAAGTAACAAACCATAACACCATGAAATTGACCTCAAATGTAAAATCCAATGTTGAAAATGTGCTTAGAATGTTTTTCCTGATTAAAATGAGTATTCATATGGCCTATTTTGTACACAAATTAATTAATCATGAATTTTTCAATTAAATGCCTTTAAATTCTTCCTTTTGCAAAATTTCTCAAACCAAGTCTCACCTAAAGCCAAATCAATTCATCATGAGGACATGGTTAACCTGAAAACACCATTTTGAACAAGTTTTGTGTTGAACAAAATTGCATTTGAAGCTTACAAGATGGAGAAAATGACCTATAATGCCAAATGACCTATAATCTTACTTTCCCAAAATACCCCTAACTTGTAAACCTCATAACTTGAGTTCTACAAATCAGATGGAAGACTTCTAATACAATTTGGAAATCTGAGATCAAAACATACAACTTTCATGTTGGCCAAAAGTTTAGGAGAAACACCCTTCTAGGTCAAAAGTTCCTTGGAAGTTGGTGAACTTTCACAGACAAATTTCACATTCCTCAGATGACCTGTAACTTGTCTGGGGCATAACTTGAGTTCTATAAATCCAATGGAGGACTTCTAGTACTCAAATTAAAGCTAAGAACATGCTTTACAATTTTCATGTTGGCCAAAAGTGGAGATGAAACTTGCATCTTGAGATAAGTTGTCTTGAAGTTAGGCTCTAAATAGTGGATTTTACCCTGAGAACCCTAATTTAGCAACTCCTCACACCTTGAACTTTTCTTGAATTGATCTTGGACTATCATCTCATGTGTCTCAACACAAATATCCATGATTACAAATACCTAGAATTGAGCTTTGACCCTCTTCAACTGCACAGTTGACTTAGGATTATCCAGATGAAAACCCTAATTGCAACACCCTCAACTGTGGCTCTTCACACTTGTCATAATGACTTGTCTGAGCTCCACCATGACCCTCAAGGCACTCTATGAGCTCTATCCACACATTCTCTCCTTGATCAAGGCTCTACAACCCACTGATGATCTTCAATTGGTCCTCAAGTTAGGAGATTAACCACATACAACCACTGAACTTCTCAAGAACCCAACCCTCTTCCTGATGACTATGATGACTTCTTAAGCTTGCATAAGACCTCTAGATAGGCTCCTCTTAGTATAAACCACACTTGATCCCCTGTTAACTGAACAATGCTATGCTATGCAAATGTTAGATCAATGATATGCTAATGCAATGAAACATAAACCATTTGGGGTGCAACAGTTGCCCCTATTCAAGCGGCTTGGACCTGACTGGATGAAAAGCGAACGACTTTCAGGCAATCAAGGTAAAAGACGGTTGAATACCGAAGAACCCGGAAATTTGCTAACCGAAGAAATAAACTACCCAAACTGCTTGGGGAAAAAGGTCCAGAAAAATTGAATCTGGTTATCACGGCAACAACTGATCAATCCTTTGATAAAGAAACTGATTTCAACATCAACCACCTGTGTGATGCCACAGGCGTTGAATCCACATTATCAACTTCAAAACACGCTACAATAAGCGGGCACTATGTAAAGCGCGTCATCCCTGTACTATCCGAGATCTTCCATTTCTAAGCAACTCTGCGGGTAAAAATCTGGCAACAACTCCAAAGTCTAATTATGAAGCCATTCAATGCCGACGAACTCCAAAGTCTAATTATGAAGCCGTCTGATGCTGACGAAACTTTCTGACAAAAACTCCAAAGTCTAATCATGAAGCTGCTATAATGCTGACGTAACTGCAACTAGAGGAAACTCTGTTGGGGAATTGCTAACGACGACTCCAAAGCCTAATTATGAAGCCGTGTCACGCTGACGTAACAACCACTCGAGGAAAATCTGCCGAACATCAAAGTCAAATTATGAAGTCTGCAATGCTGACAGAACAGCTACCTGAGGAAAATCTGCCGAACTTCAAAGTCAAATTATGAAGTCTGCAATGCTGACGTAACAGTTACTCGAGGAAAATTCTGCCAAACTTCAAAGTCAAATTATGAAGTCTGCAAGATCTTTCCGGGTAATTCATGAAAACCAACTCCAAAGTCTAATTATGAAGCCGTGTAATGCTGACGAACTTCAAAGTCAAATTATGAAGCTGTATAACGTTAATAACAACTCCAAAGTCAAATCATGAAGCCTTGACAACAAGTAATGACTTCAACCGTCAAATCGCTGAAATCTTTCTTTTAAAATGCTGACAACAACTTCAAAGTCAAATCATGAAGCCTTGACAACAAGTAATGACTTCAATCGTCTAATCGTTGAAATATTTCTTTTGAAATGCTAACAACAACTTCAAAGTCAAATCATGAAGCCGTTGAATGCTGAAAACAACTTCAAAGTCAAATTATGAAGCCTTTTAGAACTGACAATAACTCCAAAGTCAAATTTTGAAGCCATGTCATAATGGTAACAACTTCAAAGTCTAATTATGAAGCCATGGAATGCTGATATAACAAACTTCAAAGTCTAATTATGAAGCCTTAACAGCAAAATGAGGAGAACTCTGCCAGGGAAATTCTGACGTCAACTGCCAGACATTAACCTTGACGACGAGTAATAACTTCAAATGTCTAATCTCTGAAATTTTTCTCTTTTGAAATGCTGACGTGACAGCAACCCGAGGGAAACTCCGCTAGGGAAATTTTGACAACAACTTCAAAGTCTAATTATGAAGCCTTTAAAGAAAATTCCACCGGGGAATAAGAGAAACTTAACCAAGCACCTCTGATGATGGAACACGTGATATGACGAACGTTATCATCACACATCTCATGCCAAGAATTTGAATATCCGAAAACCACCCTGAACAAGAACTCAAATTACCTGCAGGGAAGAACACCTGAAAACAAAGAGGTAACCAACCTGGCTTATGTTTCAAAATGCATATGTTGAAAATGGCGTAATGCTCCATATAAGATGGAATGCTACACATTTGGGTAAATTGCTATGTAATGCAGATATGATGCAAATGTAGGCTCGGGCTGTCGGAGAAAAGCTGGATACAGAACCGCTTCAGCAAAATAAATGCTGAAGACAAAACCAACTCCGCTGGGGATAACCTGGTATCACAGAATTATTCAAGCAAAATAAATGCTGGAAAGGTGAATCGACTCCGTGGGGGGAAGAAATAATCCTGTGGGTGGATAGTTTTACGATCCGGAGTTACAAACTCTGCTGAGGATAATCAACCTATTGGAGGAAAGACAACCCGCTGGAGAACAGAAAGAGACATCCTGCGCGGGGATGAACTTTCAAACCATGGACAACCTGGTTGTGTCCTATGAGGACTTCACTGGGGATTACACGTGCACACGACCATCACTGGGGATGCACATCACTGCCTGATTGCTTACTAACTCGCATACAACTCCTGTGGGGATAAAAATACGACTTCCACCTGCTGGGGAGTAATAAGATCACCTAGAGCCTGCTCCTACGTTAAGGGGCTTTGGCTGGGGAAACACAATCCCTTAGCTGTTTGCTATGAAGGTAACGACCCTGCAAAATATGAGCAACAACAAGATACCCTATACAAAAGGAAATATCCAGGTCAATAACCGTGACAATCGCTTAGTCAATTCAAAGTTTTAACAATTATTGGCCGAGGCCTGCAAGTTTATGCACGTACAAGTTTATCAAAAACATCGGCGTTTTCTACAAACAAAACAGTAAAAGTTAAAACAAGAAACAAACATCAAGTACTGAATAGTATATGTTTATTGATAATGGGCATGTAAATAGGCAAAGTTTTGTACAATGGATGCAACTCCTGAAAAGAGGAAGCTACAAGATAAATACAAATATGTACAGAGTTACAAAGGAATTTGTATACATGTCGGCAACGTGGTACAGACGAACACCATGAGTTGATCCTCCTATGACTCGCCTGACTTCGACGCTTTCCTGATACTCTGTCCTCGGAAGAGATTGACTTGGATAACCGACCCTCAGGTACTCCCAAACCACTAAGCAATGCAGAATCAAACTCGGACCGCAGTCATTTGCTTTTTCAATCCCTAACTTTTTCCTGAATCGCCCTTTGCGGGTTTTCAATTCCCCGGGATACCCTTTTTTTGTCTAAGTCGCCTTCTCAGGTTTTTGACTTCGCGGGTGTACATCTTTTCAATTTTATCCCTAATTTTTGCCCGAACCTTTTTCTTTTTCTTTTTGGTTCGCCGGGATGCCCCACTTTTGCCTGGACTCTCTTTTTTCTGTCCAGCGGGTCTCTTTAAGCAAAGTATTTTTTAACTGCGTCCGAGTTCACAGGGGATGTAAAATCCTCGCCATCCATGGTGGACAACAGTAAGGCTCCTCCGGAGAAGACCTTTCGAACGATATATGGACATTCATAGTTGGGAGTCCATTTGCCCCTGTGATCCGATTGTGGTGGGAGAATCTTCTTCAGCACAAGATCGCCCGTCTGAAAGCTTCAAGAGCGCACCTTCTTGTCAAAAGCTTTCTTCATCCGGCTCTAGTATAACCGACCATATGCGATGGATGCTAGTCTCTTCTCGTCCATCAAACTGAGCTGATTCAGCCTATTCCTTACCCACTCTGCCTCATCAAGTTGGACATCGAGCAAAACCCTCAAGGAAGGAATCTCAACTTCTAATGGTAGGACAACCTCCATACCATACACCATTGAGAAAGGTGTTGCTTTGGTTGATGTACGTACCATCGTACGATAACCGTGTAGTGCGAAGGGCAACATCCCGTGCTAGTCTTTGTATGTCACAACCATCTTCTGATCTATCTTCTTAATGTTCTTATTGGCCGCTTCGACATCGCCATTCATCTTGGGCCGATAGGGAGATGAATTATGATGCTCAATCTTGAAATTCTGGCACAATTCCTTCATCATCTTGTTAGTCAGGTTTGAACCATTGTCAGTAATGATTCTTTCAAGAACGCCGTAGCGACAAATGATGTCCTTTTTGATAAACCGGGCTACCACCTGCTTGGTAACATTAGCATAAGACGCTGCTTCAACCTATTTGGTGATGTAATCGATAGCTACCAAGATGAACCGGTGTCCATTGGATGCAGTGGGCTCAATCTTCCCAATCATATCAATGCCCCACATGGAGAAAGGCCACGGGGACGCCATAACATTCAAAGGGCTTGGCGGCACCTGAATCTTATCAGCATAAATCTGGCATTTATGGCACTTCTTTGCAAACTTAAAACAGTCTTTTTCCATCGTTAGCCAATAATACCCTGCTCGCAACAACTTTCGAGACATAACGTGTCCGCCGGCGTGCATGCCAAAGGTTCCCTTGTGGACCTCCTCCATGAGCAGATTAGCTTCTTTCTCATCAACACATCGCAAAAGCACCAAATCATGGTTTCTCCTGTACAGAACACCATCTGGATTCAAGTAGAAATTGCCAGCCAATCTCCTAAGAGTCTTCTTATCACGGTTGGATGCCCCAGTCGGATACTCTTGGTTCTTTAGGAAATTCTGGATATCAAAATACCACGGCTTGCCATCGGTAGCTTCCTCAATGACGAATATGAAAGCGGGCCTATCAAGGCGAGAGATAACTATTCTGGGAGCCTCATTCCAAAAGTTAACTTTGTACATGGAAGACAATGTCGCAAGAGCGTCAGCCATCTGATTTTCTGCCCGCGACACATGGTGAAACTCGACTCTGTCAAAGAAAGGCAACAACCTTCTTGCATAATTCATGTACGGTATCAGATTGGGCTGACGAGTTTCCCATTCTCCCTTGATCTGGTTCACGACTAACGCAGAGTCTCCATACACATCAAGATTTTTAATCCTCAAATCAATAGCCTCCTCGAGACCTATGATACACGCCTCATATTCAGCCTCATTATTGGTAACCGGAAATGTGAATCTGGCCGTGAACGGGATGTGCATCCCATGGGGAGTTGTGATGATTGCCCCGATTCCACTTCCATATGAATTAACACCCCCATCAAAAATCAATTGCCATTGAGAACTCCGTTCAGGACCTTCACCATGCAACGACTCTTCGCAGTCTTTCATCTTTAAGTACATGATATCCTCGTCAGGAAAATCAAACTTCATTGGCTGGTAATCATCGATTGGCTGCTCAGCCAAGTACTCTGACAGTACGCTACCTTTGATAGCCTTTTGCGAGACATACTGTATATCGTACTCTGTCAGTACCATTTGCCATCGAGCAATCCTTCCAGAAAGTGCCTGCTTTTCAAAGACATATTTGATCGGATCCATCTTCGAAATCATCATGGTTGTATGATTTAGCATGTATTGTCTCAGATGTTTGGCGGCCCAAGCAAGTGCACAACACGTCTTTTCGAGCATTGAGTAACATGACTCACAATCTGTGAACTTTTTACTCAAGTAATAGATCGCATGCTCTTTTCGTTCAGTCTCATCATGTTGACTGAGAACACAACCCATACTGTTCTCAAGAACCGTCAAGTACATGATCAGTGGTCTCCCGGCTACTGGGGGTATCAATATCGGAGGTACCTGCAAGTATTCTTTTATTTTTTCAAACTCCTTTTGACAATTTTAGTTCCAAACAATCGCCTGATCTTTTTTCACCAAATTAATTATGGGCTCACACGTGGCGATAAGGTGAGATATGAACCGGGCAATGTAGTTCAACCTCCCCAAAAAGCCACGAACCTCTTTCTCTGTTCTTGGCGCTGACATTTCTTGTATTGCTTTTATTTTAGCAGGATCAACTTCAATTCCTTTTTCGCTAACAATGAACCCCAGTAGCTTACCAGATCTCACCCTGAAGGTGCACTTATTAGGATTCAGCCTCAGCCTGAATTTCCTAAGCCTCTCAAACAATTTCAGAAGATTCACCAGATGCTCTTCCTCCATCTGGGATTTGGCAATCATATCGTCAACATAGACCTCAATCTCTTTATGCATCATGTCATGAAAGAGTGTCGTCATAGCACGTTGATATGTTGCCCCAACGTTCTTCAAACCAAAGGGCATCACTTTGTAGTAGAACGTTCCCCACGGGGTAATAAAAGTTGTTTTCTCCATATCCTCCGGCGCCATCTTAATCTGATTATAGCCCGAAAAGCCGTCCATGAAGGAAAACACGGAGAATTGAGCAGTGTTGTCGACCAACACGTCAATATGAGAAAGCGGGAAGTCATCCTTAGGGCTCGCCTTGTTCAGATCCCGATAGTCAACGCACATTCGCACCTTACCATCTTTCTTTGGTACCGGTACTATATTGGCGACCCAAGGAGGGTAAGTTGTAACAGCTAGGAAACCAGCATCCCACTGTTTCTGCACTTCCTCTTTAATTTTTACAGCCATATCTGGTTTTGTTCTTCTGAGCTTTTGCTTGAATGGCGGACAGTCTTCATGCAATGGCAAGCGGTGGACCACAATATCAGTATCTAGCCCAGGCATATCCTCATAAGACCAAGCAAAGATGTCAATATACTCTTGCAGCGTCTCGACAAGTCTCTGCTTGATGTCACTTTGCAGCGCAGCCCCTATACGAACATTCTTGACAACTTCTTCCGAACCCAAGTTGATAACCTCGATATCCTCCTGATGAGGCAGAATGATTCTCTCTTCTTGTTTCAACAGACGAGTTAGCTCTTCTGGTAAGTCGTCGTCCTCAACAATCTCTTCTTCAACCTGAAATACCGAATGCTCAAAGTCGAAGCGAGTCATAGGGAGTTCTTGATTGGTGCCATCTGAAATATGAATCCTACAAGAGAAAGGGTTAAATGCTTCAAATGATATGCAAACGAAGTACACGACCACATTGCCATTTTATTGATAAAAATGAAAAGCAGAAAGACAAGGATCACAAAATTTGCATGAGGAAAACGCCTTTATTTGATGATTAAAACAAAGCATACACATAAACAAGTAGGCCCTAAAATAAAATCACTAACCCCCGGGTAGGACACAGGATTGTACAATAATCGAAAAACAAGGCATTACTGTTTCGGTGTCACTTGAATAAAGTCCTGGATAGACCAGTTGCATAGGCTCTGTCCTGGCTTGCTGGGCTTGATCCACGACTCCATGTCACAGTCGCTATCTCCATCTTCACTGTCAGACACAACATTAATTCTTCCAAAACTGACTCCTCCTAGAGTGAACACAATCGGCCCTTTGACCTTCGGCGCGCTCTGTGAAGAAGATGATGACGATGGGCGATACCCTAAGCCGAACTTGTCCTGCTTAACAGGGATCTCCAGAACTTGACCCCAGCCTTTAGCTTCCCCGGCCTGAACTACCGCTTGGGCTTCTCTATATGACGACATAGCCACCTCTGACCCTTTGCTAATGACAGGAGATTTATCTTTGATCTGCACTCCTTCAAAGGCTTGGCATAATGTCTCATGGATCTCACCATCCACTTCGACGTATTTGAATAAAGACAGGTGACTTACCATGATGTCTTCCTCCCCACACACGGTGACAACACTACCGCCGATCATGTATTTAAGCTTTTGGTGCAACATCGACGTCACAGCCCCTGCAGAGTGAATCCATGGTCGTCCAAGCAAACAGCTGTAAGCTGGCTGTATATCCATGATATAAATCACGGTGTCAAACACCTCTGGACCAACCTGGATTGGCAAAGTCAGTTCTCCGAATACAGACCTTAGTCCCATCGAAAGCTCTCACCAACAAGTCGCTTGGCGTGCAAATTATACCTCGGGTGTCCAGCTTCAACAGTGCCTTCTTAGGCAAAACATTCAGGGATGAACCAGTATCAACCAGGACATGGGACATAACAGTGCCCCTACACTCAACTGAGATATGCAACGCACTGTTATGGTTGCGGCCCCTGGGGGTTAGATCAAAATTTGTAAAGCCAAGGCCATGCCTCGCACTCACGTGCGCAATCACTCCTTCGAGCTGATTCACGGATATCTCCTAGGGTACATAAGCAACGCCCAGGGATTTCAGCAAAGCATTCCGGTGAGCCCCGGAACAAAGCAGCAATGACAAAATTGAGATCTTGGAAGGCATCTGCTGTAGATGATCGACAATTTTATAATCGCATTTCCGAATTAATCTCATGAATTCTTCTACGTCCTTGGTCAATGCTTCTTTTTCTTTCTCCTGAGAAGGTCCTTCCTCATCGACTTTACCCTTCCCACGGGAAATTCTCTCAGCTTCTACCTCTGGCGCCGTGAAGATTCTACCACTGCGGGTTATTCCCGCTGCCCCCACAAGATTATCAACTGACCCTATAGGCGGGCTTTCCAGGTTAATTTTCTCTCCATTGCAATAAATTTCTGCCCCATAGTTCTAAGGGATGGCTTTAGTGCTTTCATACGGAATGGGTCCCGCTTTGGTTATTGTAATAGTCGACCTTTTGGGAGGCGCCGATATCGTAACAGTCTTGAACGGGATTGTAATTGTTGCAACCTCTCCCTGCCTTTCAACTATTGCCTCAACAGGCTTCTCTTCAGCAGTACGGTCGAATTGCAAGGTACCCTCGTCAATCAGCCCTTAGATACCTCTTCTCAAGTGATCACAACCCTCAGGTCGGGCCAAACAATCAACACAATTAGTATAACAACCAGGGAACACTCCCCCTTTCAGCAATCTATTCTTGACATAACCCAGAGGTGTCTTCAGTTCGTCCACATTCATAACCAGATTCATACTAGCATCTTCCAATATGGCACCCACCTTTGCAGTTCCATGAGGCGGCATCGGATTCTTCTCAATGTTGGGCGCTTCGTTACCAAAGTTTATAGCCTTGCTATCTATCAAATCTTGCACCTTGTGCTTGAAAGCATGGCAGTTCTCGATGCTATGACCGGGTGCCCTGGAGTGGAAGTCGCAATGTGCATTGGCATCATACCCGAAAGGAGGCGTGCCCTTCAGCGGAGCCAACGTCCTTTTCTCAACCAGCTGCAGCTGTAACAAAGTTGGAAGAAGCTGAGCATATGGCAATGGAGGTGCATCAAATACCCTTTTCACAGTCCTATCCCGACCTTGATATCTTTGTGGAGCAACATTCTATTGTCCCCGTTGTTGTTGTGGCTGTTGTTGTTGTTGTTGAGGCACAGGAATTGTCACACTAGCAATCTGCTGCTGACGGTATTGGTTTCGACCTCTACCTCTTCCTCGGGAGCTGTATATTGAGTTAGTATCCCCCTGTCTCTTATTCCCAAAAGTTCTTTTACCACCTCCAGCTGAGGTTGACTTACCCGCTTGAATCTTACCAATCTTAACATCGTTCTCAATACGTTCCCCCAAGAGTACCAGCTCAGAGAAATTAGCCATCGTGCAATTGATAAGCCGGTCATAATACAGCCCAAAGAAAGTGCCCACAAACATATCCACTAACTCACGTTCCACCATGGGCGGGTGCACCCTGGCTGCAAGCTCACGCCACCTCTGGGCATATTCTTTGAAACTCTCGTCGTTCTTCTGGGAAAGATTTTGGAGCTGGACCCTGTTCGGTGCAAGGTCGTTGTTATATTGGTAGTGTTGGACAAAAGCTTCCACTAACTCCTTCTAGCTACCAATTTGAGTAGGCTCTAACCCCATGTACCATTCCAATGACGGTCTCGACAAGCTGTCCTGGAAAAAATGCATCAGCATCTTTTCATCATCAGAGTAGGCGGACATCCTCTGATAGTAAGATCGCACGTGAACTCGTGGGCAAGTATCCCCCTTGTACTTGTCGAAAGTGGGCGCTTTGAACTTAAGCGGCACCCTCAAGCCAGGGACTAATCCCATGTTAGCCATGTCCAATCCCGTGGAATTCTGATTAGCAAGATTCTTCATCTGTTCTTCCAACAACCTGAACCTTCTATCACTGTCAGCGGGCATCTCAAGATCTCTTCCTGGAGGAGGGAAAGCATCTTCCTGACGATCTTCGCCCAGTGAGAATCCTCATTACCATACCCAGCATAAGCAGTATGAGGACCAAAACCAGCCTGATTGAACCTGGGACCATATCCCATATTACCATAACCATGATTACCAGCACCTGGACAAAAACCAGCATTGTGGGCGCCCACCCCAACAGTGTTGTTGCTCGCATTACCAAAACCTGCGTTACCGAAGCCCTGATTGTCGTAACCCTGATTTTCACCAAAACCAACATTGCCAACACCAACGCCCATACCAGTGTTCCCAGCACCGAAACCAAAACCAGTGTTGCCAGCACCAACATTGAAACCCATGTTTCCAGCACCAATATTACCATTGGTTTCCACATGCCCATTACTGTTACCAGTCACATTTTCGTTCCCAGTCCAGTTACCGTTCTCAGTCACATTGGGGACGACCACCGGTATAACATCACCAGTTTGGAGAGTCTCACCATGAGGAGGATCAGCAGTAACCCCGCCATGCAGCACACCCTGACTATCAACCCTAGCGATCAGAGGTTGCACCAGAATTTGCAATTGCTCCTGGCCCTTGGCCACAGTTTCCATCACTTGCATGAACTGCGCCATCCGGTCGCACATCTCTTGCATCTCAGTTTGCATCTCGTTCATGGCTTTCTTGCAGTTGTTTCTGGTAGAGTAGCGATAAATTCACTGGTCGGCAATCCTGGAACCTGCATCAACAGTGGGTTAGGAAACAAAGTACAAGGTACCTGCTATGCAAATGATTTATGCAAATGCAACCGTGTGTCTGTGCATTAGGGAGATGTTTCCCCCGATTCGAGTGTCAGAGTGCCAGTGCTGATAACAAGAAGTCCGGATCTAGTCGCTGGAATAACATCTCATATATAGATAAGGCCCAACGACAGTAGTACAAAGTCAATAAATACATGGGGTATCAATAGCATGACCTCGACCAACAAGCCTGGTGATGGTCAAGTTACAGCAAAGCTCAGAAAAATACAAAGAGTTACAAAGATAACCAAGTGCGACAACGAGCGTGAAACTCTTCCAGTCACTCTTTAGTCTTGGGGTGATCAGGTCGAGTGAGTAACCCCTCAACAAGCAACTCTCTCTGCATAATAGTGTACTGGAGACCTTCAATAGAATCTTCCCATGCTCCCTGGCCAAAGCAATCTTCCAACTTTCGCTTCTTAGATTCGAACCTCTGCTTGCGATCCTTCAGGTTAGCAATGGCTTTGTTCAGCAGGTCTTCAGCGGCATATCTGCGAGCAGTTTCCTCATCAAACTTCTTCTCACTAGCCCTCACTTGAGCCTTCAATTTGGAGATCTGGTGTTTCAGTTTATCCTCCCTCTCTTTGTTGTTGGCTAAAGTGGCATTCCACTACTGATTAAACTTGGATATTCTCCGGTATGCTTCATCCAAGTGCTGCTTCTTGGTGGCCAGTACGTCATTGACAAATTTGAAGTCCAGACACAAACGCTCACGATCAGCTATCTGCTTGGTCAAGTCTGTACCCAACCTGCTCACCAACTTTGTCTGCTTCCTAAAGGAGTGGATGGCTTCACTTCTCTCACCTCTGATCTGTGCTAACTCTTTCTCCAACTCTTCATTGGCTTTCTTCAGCTCTTCTCTCTCATCTAACACCTGATTATAGTGCTGAATAGGCACGGTAGTAGGCTCTTCAACCACTGGAGGGCTTTCTGGCTTGGCAGGAGGAAATGGCATTCCTATAGTCTCCACTCTGGCTCTGATCCAAGTCACATACGGAGCATAAGCTTGGCTATTGCTTTTACCCAATAATGACTTCCCTCGTCTACTGATATCATTCCAGGCATGCTGAAGCTTAGATAACATATCCCCCTCTAGAAGACCAGTGAGGTACAGAGATTCCTGCACCTCTTCATCCTTTGGCGGAACTCTCAAAGCATATGCAAACTGTCTGACAAGTAGAGATGGATTATAATTGATACAACCCTTTCTTCCAATCAACGGCACATTCGGAAACCCACTGCAACTGAATATGACCTCAATACCCAACATATCTCTATCAAACCACACAATGCTCTCTGTGGATAAACCCATCAAACGCTCGGACCACTCAGCTGTGGCTGCAGATGAAGCAAAGAGACCCTTCTTGGGTAGGTGACTATCAAACCATCTGTAGAGTAAGGGCACACAACATGATACATTCTTACCCCTTCTGTTTTCATTCTTGTAGTGGACGGAATGATATACATCTCCAATAAAGGTAGGAACTGGATTCCTTGAGGAAAAGATATGAAAAGCATCCAAGTCTACAAAATCGGGCATGTTGGGAAAAAATGATACCATATATGCATAGAGCGAGAATGGTGTTAAATACAATCCAACAACCGTCTTTGGCACACTGTTGGGCTTTCCTAACTAGAAACTGCAGAGAAAAACCAGGAACCCCATTCCAACTAGACAGGATCAACTCAGAGGCATCCAGATGAAGAGAAAGAGCTAGATTAGCCAGATTAGGCTTAGCATCCATATGAACAAATGGCATCTGACTCTTGATAGGCACGCCCAATAACTCAGCACACTCCTCTAATGTAGGTGCAAGAATGAAGTCCGGGTAAGTGAAGCATCTCAATGGAGGATCATAAAACTGCAACAAGGCATACAACCCATTCAACTCATACACAGAAGGTTTACGGACCAAACTAAGCAGCTTTCCATAAGACTTTCTGGATTCACCTCTCACAGTATCATCTGCCAAAGAAATCAGATTGCACAACTGAGCAACATCTGGTGTAGGGAGCTTGTAGGCCACATTCTTCTTCAGAGATCCCATACTAGCACACAGAAGGCAAGAAAACCGGAACCGGGGGATAATGTACCTGCAACACAGACACACATTAATGATATGCAAATGAGTATGCAAAATGTAAAATGCAAACATGCAATAGGGGATCAAGATGGCTGCTGAGGAGATCAAAGCTTTGATCCAACACAATCACAACACTGCTCTGATAGCACAACCCTGAAGAGGACCAATAAATATGCATTGTCGAGAACAACCACATCTCTGACGATAAGAACCCTCTGACCCAACAACACTGATTCACTGTCAAGAAAACCAGGTAGTCTGAAGGTTAAGGTTTCCTGCAATAACCCGACCCCGCTCACAGGTATGGACCTGATCACAGACAAGGTATGGCATCCTATGCGTTTCCCAACGTCACAGACTTTCAAGAAACGATGATACGATACCCAGAAGGTGTGGCAT
Source organism: Lathyrus sativus (assembly GCA_963859935.3). Lineage (NCBI taxonomy): Eukaryota > Viridiplantae > Streptophyta > Magnoliopsida > Fabales > Fabaceae > Lathyrus > Lathyrus sativus. The sequence goes on along the minus strand of OZ012740.1, from coordinate 77,038,698 downwards.
CATCATCTCCTGAAGCGGCCTCACATAGCTGAGTCACAAATGATCGGTCCCCAGAGTCAACAATCCTCCAAACCAACAACCCCTCAAGCTCAAAGGGCCGGAAAAGAAGTCAAACGAGAGAACCTCGTCTGAGCGTGGATTTCATGAGATACTAGTGCCTGCAAAGCAAGCACGCGCCCACTAATTTCCACAACTAATGCTAAGTACACTCAAGCCTGGGTCTGGCTTCTCACTCATCAGAGCCCCTTCCCACAACAGCACAATAATAATATTATACTGAAAATAAAATGCGGAAAGTAAAATGCAATAAATAAAACCCAACAGGTAAACACACAAGCGCTAGGATTGACTCGCATAGGGAACCAGATTCCCCAGCAGAGTCGCCAGCTGTCACTACTGCGAAAAACAAGGCCGGCAAGACAGAAGAGTCGCCACCTTTCGTTATTTATCCCTTAGAACGGGAAAGGAAACGATCGGAAAAAACATGACGAAAAGGTATAAGACAAGGTCATCGCAACCATTGTCTGGATTCGGGAGTCGGTTACGCAAGGGGAAGGTATTAGCACCCCTCACGTCCATCGTACTCGATGGGATCCACGCTTGTTGTGTTTATCTGACGGGTTTGTTATATCTATCTACGCTAAAGGTATGGTTTGAAAAGAAAAGAAAATGACTCGGCAAAGCGTCGCACTTTATTCCTACATATTCTTGTCTGGAACTAGAAATCAGAGTCAACGTAGTTCTCCTAACTACGGGGGGAGGTTGATCACCGAGATATCGCATCTCGTGCCTACGTACTTTTGTTGCACCCCAAAATTTGCTCAACCTTTTCTTACCTGGTTTATGTTAATTGCATTATCATCTGCATAGTTATATCATTTGCATATCATGGTATCATTCATATAGCAGGGTACCAAGTGTGATTCTTCTCAAGAGAATCCTAACAAGAGGTCTCATTCAAGATTGAGGAGTGGTCAAAGTCATCAGAAGGTGGTTTGAGTGCCTAAGGGTTTAGATGTTGGAGTGTGAATCTTCTCCTAACTTGAGGATCAACTGAAGACCATTAGAGGGTTGATAAATGTTGAATGTGAGAAGAGGATGTGTATGGAGCTCATAGAATTCCTAGAGGACCATGGGAGAGTTTAATCAAGTCATTGTGTCAAATGCAAGAGCCACAGTTGAGGTACAAGCAATTAGGGTTTCATCTGGATCAATTCTAGGTCAAATGTGCAATTGAAGAGTATCAAAGGCCCACTTTTAGGTCATAGAGTTCATGAAATGATATGATAAGACATTTGTGGTATTGTGCCAAGATCAAATCAAGAAGAGTCAAGAGTGTGGGATGTTGCTAAATTAGGGTTTCAGTGTAAAATCCCCTGTTTAGTGCCTAACTTCAAGACCACATAAGTCAAGATAAAAGTTTCAAATGGATCTTTGGCCAACATGAAACTTGTAGAGTATCTCAATACCTTTAATTTGAGTACTAGAAGTCCTCAAGGGGATTTATAGAACTCAAGTTATGACCAAGACAAGTTACAAGTCCTCAGATGCTTCTGAAATTTGTCTGTGAAAATCATCTGACTTCAAAGCTATTTTTGACCTAGAAGGAGGTTTCACCTGAACTTTTGGCCAACATGAAAGTTATTCTTCATGATCTTAGATTTATAAATTGTACTAGAAGTCTTCTATCTGATTTTTATAACTCAAGTTATGAGGTTTACAAGTCAGGGGTATTTTGGGAAAGTGAGATTATCGGTCATTTTCAATCATAGGCCAAAATCTCCAACTTGCACTTGTCAAAAGGATTTTTGTTCAACATGAAAGTTGTTCAAAATGGGGTTTTTAGGCTAGTAAAGAGGTCATGATGGATTGATTAGGCTCATAGAAAGACTTGGTTTGAAATGGTTTGAATAAAGGAAATTTTCAAATGAATTAAGGAGGGAAAATGCCAATTTTGAGTTATAGGACCAAAAAATGTCAAGTAACTACATTTTTTGAATGGAAATTGAATTTTAGACACTTTGGCATTACCAGAATTTTGAGTTTAGGCCAAGTTTCATGAGTTGTCATTTGGTTTCTTCATTTGCAAGTCACATAGCCAAACACCTTACCAATGCAATTCAAGCACTCCTTTTGGTCTGAATACACTCACAAGGCAATTTGCAGTTGAAAGGGAAGATTCTAGAACAGTTTCCATGGCAAAATCGTGACTGTCATGTGCAACTTCAAGAGCAAAATCAGAATTTGCAAATTGATGGATTGGGCTTCAAACACACTTCAAAAGCCCATGAAAACATTCTATATATTGATTGCATTGAATTCAGAGTGGTTTTGGCATTCAATTCGTGAAGAACACTGAAGTTGCAGTTGAAAATTTCCAAGGAGCAAGTGAAATCGTGTTTTGAGTTCCAGGGCAATTCAGTGCAAATTGAAGATTGCAAACTCTTCCTAGAGCATCATTGAACGTATCTGGAGAGTTTTGAAGGGAGAATCAAGCTCCAAGTGGCTCTGTTACTAGATCTACAACAGGTTAGTAACTTTCAACATTCCACATGAATTAGCATGATATAGTTAGATTTGAACTTGTGGTTAGGATCTAGACAAGATGTAGATCGTTTTAGGATCAATTTGGAAGCATTTGGTGATGAGTGATCATGACATAGCATTTCTGTTTTGATTCGAATCTCTTGATTCATGGAGAATTAGAGCAATCTAGATAGATCAGAGTGATGTGTGTGACATGAGAATGAATTCTATATCATTAGATTTGCAATTGATGTTGTTTGATCTGGATGACATTTCTGAACTTTGATTCGTGATTTAAAATCTATGGAGAGTTAAAACATATGGATAGGAGATTTGAATTCCTGATGAAATTCTGAATGAGATTGGTATAAGGATTGTTGTTTCTGGACACCTGCAACCACCTGCTCACCGAAGAAGATGACCGAAGTCTTCTCCGGCCACCACACTGAGTCTCACTCAGGCCAGTCTGAGTTTTGGAGAAGATGATCTCTGGACCATTGGATCTCGCCTTTGACCTTGACTGACCACCAGATCCATTGGTTGTGTTTTAATCTGAGAAGTGAGATTTTGGAACCAAAACGATGCAGTTTCATTAAATGAGGTGTCACGCTCCTGGCTCTTGGATTGCTTGACCAGTCTCCTCATCCAAGCGCTGTGGTTTTATTTCAGTTTTTATTTTCTTTTATTTCATTTTTATTATTTTAAATGCTTTATTGATTCAAAAAATCACAATAAATTCAATTTTGATCCAAAAATTATTTCAAAAATATATCCATGATCTTGAGAGGATTTGTGATTTTCTGAAATCATTAAAATGCATTTTCATGCATTTTTCATTTTTATTTTATTTTTCTTATTTTGTTTAATTCTTTTAGTTTTGCATATTTAACCATCTGTTTTGTTGAATTTTATTCTTCTAATTGGTGATGAATTTGGCTTTGATTTTTTAGTATCTTTTAGGGTATATATTCATGTTCCCTTAGGATTTTTGTTAGAATTTTAGAACAACTTTAGGTTCTGTTTTAGGTGTTGAGATTAGAGCCTTCCCAAACTTGTGGATCACCTTGATACCTTTCAATCTAGAAATTATTTAGGTGACTTAGAAGTTGAATTAGGCTTTAATATTTTAACCCTAGGTTGTTCAAACATTTATGTTCCCCTAGAAATTTTATTAGAATTTTACGACTTTGTTTCCTATTTTAGTTGTATTTTGCAAATTGCTTGTGCTTGTGGTGTTCTATTTTGTGTGCCTTTGCTTGCTTGGTCTTGTTGGTGACTTTGGAGTTGGTTTTGCTTGGTTTCCTTCTTGGGAGGTCTTCTAGACTTGGTGTAGCTGCTGTGACTTGAAGATTGGAACTTGGAGTTGAAGTTTTCTTTTCTTTTAGGAGTTGTTTTAGGAGCTTAGGAAATTAGGCTTTTAGGAAGAGCCATTTGGACTAGTTTTGATTCTTTCATCAAATATAGAATGCATTGTGTGCTTCTATTCTATCCAATGATGTAAAGTCCTCATAGGGAAACTCCATCTCTCCTTTGGAGGGATGTGTGGTATGCACATAGTTGAGTAGAACTTTGAGGATACCCTTCCATTTCAATGTTAGTACTTGATGATTTCCTTTGGTTTTCATTTGGTTCTCAACATTGCAACCTTGATCTTAGTGGTTATTCCTCTGCTTGGAGTGTGCTTGCTATAGCTTGAAGATGAAGTTGGATGAAGCATGAAGATAAAAGCTAGCTTGAAGATGAAGCCTTTTTGCTGTCAACTTTGCTGTCAAGAGGACTTGTTGTTTAGAGCTGTTGTTGAGGATTGAAGTTGCTGTCTGCTGAAGACTGTTGTTGCTGCTTGGACTGCTTTCTCTGCTTCTTTTCTTTTGTTGTATTGTCTGTTTGCCTGTGTTGATTACCTCTAGGTTTGATGTGGAGCTTGTCTCCTCTTGCCTGTTTTTTTCTTAGGTTTGAGGTTGAGTCGGACTCCCTTGCCTCGCTTGTACTGTTGCATAGCATGCATTTTACTGTTTATTGTTTACTGCTTACTTTCTTTTGCTGTTTCCCTTAGGATCTCTGATTTCCTCTGTGCAAGAGGGAATTATGACAGACATTAGGTATTGACCCATGCATGATAACTGTAGGTAGATTCCCTTTCAACCATAGTTTTAGGGTGTCTTTCTCTTCTCATCTCAAAACAATTCAAAAACACAGTAATAAGGTTAATTGAAGTCGTACGTTACGAGCCTTAAGCTATCTGGGAAAAGGTTGGTGGAGGGTCTCTCTCCAGTAATCTGGATGTTAGTGTGGTACCCTTTGGGTGACATACAAAGCGTTCACTCCTGGGTCATAGTCTCTAGTGCGACTGAGATTGCAAACATCCTAAAAAACAGTTCTTTCGTAAAAAACTCAAACAAACATTCAAACTCTGTTTTTGTCCTCTTGGACCTTTAATCAGGAAAACCCTTTCTTAAGGAGATAAAACACTGTCAGACAAACTTGTGTCTTCCGTAGCCCGAACTACGTTTGCTCTGATATTTCATACCGTATGAAAGTACGTAGGCACGAGACGCGACATCTCGGCGAGCAACCCTCCCCCCTTTAACCCGTAGTTAGGCGAACTACGTTGACTCTGATTTCTCGTTCCAGGCGGGAATACGTAGGCATAAAGTGTGATACTTTGCTGAGTAATTTTCTTTTCTTTTTAACCCAGACCTTTAGAGTAGATAGAATAACATACCCTAGATAGAAAACAAGCGTGGATCCCGTCGAGTACGACGGACGTGAGGGGTGCTAATACCTTCCCCTTGCGTAACCGACTCCCGAATCCAGGATTTGGTTGCGATGACCATTCCTTTCCCTCTTTGCGTTAGGTTTACTATAAGTGTTTCCTTTCCCTCTTGTGGGATAAATAACGCACGGTGGCGACTCTTCTGTCATAGCCGACTGTTGCACCCTAAAATTTTCTCAACCTACTTCACTTAGTTTATGTTTCAATTGCATTAGCATTTGCATAAGGAGTCATGTGCATAGTCTAATCATTTGCATAACATAGCATAGCAAGTCATTCAACAAGGGACCAAGTACTATTCTTATCTCTATGAGCCTATCAAGAGGTTATTATTCAAATTCAATCTTAGCCAAGTCATCAGAAAGAAATTGAAATCTAAGAAGTCAGTGGATCAAGCAGTGAATCTATCTCCTATCTGAGGGTATTTGAAGATCATCAAAGAAGTTGTGAGCTGTGAATTGAGCATGGAGGGTATACAGACATCATGGAAGACCTAGAGAGTCATTTTGAAAGTGAGACAAGTCATTGATATGATCACAAGAGTTGCAGTTGAAGACAGTCAACTAGGGTTTCATCTGGGTCAACCCTAGGTCAAATGATTGATTGAAAGGCATCAAGGTCTATTTGAGAGATGTGGGGTTCATCATTTGACATTTATATATGGATGTGGTGTTGTGCCAAGGAGAAATCAAGAGAAATCAAGAAGAAGAGGAGTTTCTAAATTAGGGTTTCTGTGTAAAATCCCCTGATTTAGGACAAACTTCCAAGCAAGATAATTCAAAATGAAAGCTTCAAATGGATCCTTGGCCAACATGAAACTTGTAGAGGATCTCAAGATATTTAATTTGAGTGGTGGAAGACATCAAGGAGATTTATAGAACTCAAGTTATGGTTCTTGCAAGTTACAGGTCATCTGAGGTATCTGAAATTTTGTCTGTGAAAGTTACTTGTCTTCCAAGCAACGTTTACCCCTCAAGGAGCTTTCAAATGGATTTCTGGTAAACATGAGAGTTGTTCCTAATTGTATTAGATTTCTAGAAAGGTATGGTATACCTTCATATGATTTGTGTAACTCTACTTATGACCTTGGCAAGCAAAGGGTATTTTGGTCATTTGAGAATTACAGGTCATTTCAAGCATATGCCTAAAACTCATACAAGGAAGCTTCAAATGAAAAACTTCACAACATCAAAGTTGTTCCAAATGATAGTTTGAGTCTATAAAAGTGGTCATGGAAGTTGGCAAATGCTCATAGCTCATGATTGCAAATTTGGTCAATTAAAAGGTGAATTTAATGAATAAAAGTGACCTAAAAATGAGATTTTTCATAACATGTCCAAATGGGATGAAATTATAGGTCATTTTGATTGGGAAGAATGTTTTAAGACCATTGGAAATAGTGGATTTTTGAGTTTAGTTCAGAATTTGGAAGTTATCATTGGTTGCTTATGTATGAAGTTACACATGCCAAAACACAAGGGATTTGTGCACAAGAAGTTTCTAACAAGTTCTAGAGGGTTCCATGAGCATATATATATTGAGTAGAGTGGATCCAATCATGGGTTGGTGATTCATTTGGTTGAAAACTCATAGTTGCATCTCATTCCTCAATTTTGCAAATTCATTCCAATCTCTTCAATTCTTCATCAATCATTCAATTTCATGATCCAAATCCACTCAAGAATCATCCCTGAGTACATTGCAAGCAAGATTTGAAGAAGAAATCACAAGAATCGTGCTATACAATTTCATCCTCCAAATTGCAAAAAGAAGTGGTTATGGCAATCCAAGGTGTTTAAGCAAGAACAAGTGCATACAGAACCAAGATCCAAGTCCATTGATAAAGTCCTAAGCCTTGCTAGCTGTGAATCCGAGGATTTCTCCATCTGTTTTCAAGATTACACCAGGTTGGTTTTTCTATCGAATTGGCTAGAAATAGATAGCATGATAGAGAATCATTAGGTTAGAACTGTTAGGAATAGGTAGATGATTAATTTCAGTGAGTTTGAGAGCATTCCATGGAGTTTACCATTGGAGCACAAATTCTGTTGAGGATTATAACATGAGGATTAAGCTATTAAAATCTTAGGTGATTATTGATTATTGATCAGTGCAAGGTCAGCAAGAGATTAGTGCACTTAGATTGTGAATTGGTGATGATGAAATTTCTGAGTAGTTCTGAATTGGAGATCGTGTTTCATGATTTATGTGATATGAATTGATGCTGATGATATGAGCGAATTCAGGGAGAAAATTAGAGTGATTTTGCTTTTTACATGTTTGAATTTGATGGAGAGTTGAGCACGCACGAGTTGATAGAAGATAGTGTGCATGAAGCTGTGTTCATGGAGGCATTTGCAGAAACCCTAAGTGTAATGAAGAACACGAGTCAATGCCCGTTGGATCTAGAAGACTTGGTTGACTGAGAAACGCATCCAATGGCCAGGATTTGAAGTTGAAAGCGAGAGGGAATTCAGAAATGTGAAACGCACCGTTTCACTTATGTCTTCAGACTGGGCTTAAGTGCAATTGCTAGCCACACCACCACTTTCAAGGCCCAACCTCAAATTGAACTAACATAGTTACTATTTGCACCGTTCTCATTTTTTTTATTTTCTTTTTGTGTTTTCTGATTAACTGGGCCCAGACGCGCCTTGCTATGCGCACCCCCAGTATGGGCCCATCATTCATTTTCCAATGCGTTTCATTACTAACTGCACCCCTAACCAATTTTAAACCATTTTAATTTCTTTTATTTTTGTTAATTGTTTGAAAAATCATAACAAATTGAAAATTCCATATTTTTAAGTGGTTGTTTTTGCATCTTTTTTATATTTCTGTTAAGAAAATTGTCATATAATAAAATTAGCATTTTATTTTATTTTTGCATTTTTAGTATATTTTTCTTTTAAATAGGTTTTAAATGATGTTTAGTTTAATACTTGATCTTGTTGATTTTAGTTTAGCTAGATCTTTTTGTATTTTGGACCCATTCTTTTTAGAGTACTTCACTTAGGACTTCAAATTTCATATGAGATTTAATTCATGATTTTAGGATTAAATTTTAGATGGTTTGTTTAGGTGTGATTAGGGGAATCAAAACTAGGGTTTAGATATCACATAGGTGTAATAAATCATTTCTTTTAGGAGTTGTAGTTTGAATTTTGGGGTATGGGACTATAGGGGTATTATGGGTAAATAATAGATCCCTTAGAAAATATTAGACTTCCCCTATTCTACTATTACTATTAGTATATTGCTTGTATTTGATTGATTGTGTGGTGTGCCCTCTCTAGGGTTATTATTTGACTGTGTGGGGTATTGGGCCTGCTTGGGGTTTGGGGTTGAGCTGAAGACTTTGCTGATGAAGCCCATTGAAGATTAAGAGAATGAAGACCAAATTCCAGAGTTGATGAAGAGTTGATCTTGCTGGCAGCTGTTGAAGGTTATAGGATCTAGGAGTTAGGCAGAGCTCTAGAGTAGAAAACTTGATTCACAAACATGGAAGGTCTTGGTTGCCTCCATCCCTCTCTATGATGCAGAGTCTCTCTAAGACACTCACCCCCTTCCTTTGGAAGGCTTGGTGATAGTGTCTAAGAGATAGAACTCTTGAGAGAAACATTCTATGTGTTATTAGCAGTCTGTTTGCCACCTTTGGTGGTCAACTAACTGCTTAACACCCCAGTTCATCCTCTTGATTGGTTCCTCAGCTTGGAGAGTGAGGCTTGAAGACAAGCCAGTGAAAAATTGAAGATAGAGACTTTTCTTGAAGGCTTGAAGATGAAGACTGATGCTTGCTTGAAGCTTGTAGATGTTTGAAGATGACTTGAAGACAGATGTTGCTGTATTTTTTTGCTGTTTATAATTTTTGATGTATTGTTTGAATTTCCCGGACTGTATTGTTTGCCATTAACCTGTTAGGTTGAAAGTGAATCTTGTTCACTTTTGCCTGTTGTTTTCTAGGTTCGAGGTTGAGTGTGACTCCCTTGCCTCGCTTGTATTGCTGCATCCATGCATTTTACTGCTTTATTGTATATATGCTATTGTTTCTGTTTTCGTTTATCCCTTAGGATCTCTGTTTCTTTCTGCGCAAGAGAGGAGCATGATAGACATTAGGTCTTAACCCATGCATGACAACACTAGGTTAGTTTGATTCCCTTTTCAACCATAGGTTAGAGTTCTGTCTCTTCTTTCTCAAAACGAACAGAAAAACACAATAAATATTTCAAACACAATAAAAGACACTTCTTCCGTAAAAGAATGTGAACTCATCAAAACGTCATTTTTTGTCCGCTTGGACTGCTAATCAGAAAAACCCTTTTTCAGAAGGAGATAAAAGCAATCAAAAGAGACTTGTGTCGTACGTGGCCCGAACTACGTTTGCTCTGATCTTTCATGCTGTATGAAAGTACGTAGGCATAGGATGCGATATCCTAGCGAGCAACCTTCCCCTCCTTTCCCGTAGGTAGGCGAACTACGTTGACTCTGATTTGTCGTTCCAGACGGGAATACGTAGGCATAAAGTGTGATACTTTGCCGAGTCATTTTATTTTATTTTCACCCCATACCTTTAGTGTAGATAGAATAACAATCCGTACCAGAAAACAAGCGTGGATCCCATCGAGTACGACGGACGTGAGGGGTGCTAATACCTTCCCCTTGCGTAACCGACTCCCGAATCCAGGATTTGGTTGCGATGACCATTCCTTTCCCCGTTTTATGGTAGGTTTACCTCGAGCGTTTCCTTTCCCTCCTTTGGGATAAATAACGCACGGTGGCGACTCTTCTGTTCAGCCGGCGCCGATTTTCGCAGTAACGACAGCTGGCGACTCTGCTGGGGATTCCAACGGTTCCCTATGCGAGTCAATCCTAGCGCTTGTTTTCCCGTCGAGGATTTTGTATGGATTTATATTTTTGTCATTTACTTTCAGCCTTATATTATTGTTATTATTGCTGTATTGGGGTTGTGACGGGTGTTGTATGATTGAGAGATAAGCCGGACCTGGGCTTGAGTGCACCTAGAATTAGAGTGGAAAGTAGTGGGCGCGCACATGCTTTGCATGTCCTAGTGTCCTGCGAAATCCACACTCAGACGAGGTTCTTCTGGTTGGCCTCCTGTCCTGCCCTTTGGGTGGCTCGGGTTGCTGGTTAGTTGGATTGTCGACTCTGGGAACCGATCATTTGGAAGTTGGCTAAGTGAGGCCTCTTCAGGATTTGATGATGCCACTCCTTCTGGGAATCGTACCATCAACCCTGAAAGTCTGTGACGCCGACGACCACATAGGATGCCATACCTTTGTCAGTTACTAGGACACCTACCTGTGAGAGGGTTTGGGGGTTATGCAGGTAACTAGACCTTCAGATACCGGTTGTTGCTCGATCTGAGATCCTGAGTATTTATGGACAGTTGAGAGGTCTATCAGAGACCAGTTGGAGTTATGATATGAGGTCTATCAGAGACCAGTCAGAGTTATGTTGTGGGGTCCATCAGAGACCAGTGTTGGAGCTTTGTATTGGGTCTATCTGAGACCAGGGTTTGAGGAATTCTGGAGGGTCTATCTGAGACTTTTGATATGGTTCAGGCTTCTCAGCTATGGCATTTGGTCCCTGTTGCATGTTACTTACATTGCATTGTTCGCATAACCATTATCATTGCATCCCATTAACGTGTGTCTGTGTTGCAGGTGCATTTGCATATTCCCTGGTTCTAGTGTCCGGACTTTTGGGTATTGATCATGGCTGGTTTGAGAATGACAGTTGCCTACAAGTTACCTATCCCTGATATTACTCCCCTCCTGGGTCTGATCTCTCTTGCTGATGAGGATGTCCGTAGAAGCTTCAGGTAGAGTTACGGACGGCTGTTGAGATTGGTTCGCAAATCAACTGAGGATGAACTAAATGGGCTGTATACACTGATGTAATTCTATGACCCTGCTTTGAGATGTTTCACATTCGCTGACTTTATTTTGGGGCCTACCATTGAAGAGTATGTAGAGTTTACTGAGCTGCCAGTACAGAATAAGGTTCCCTTTATTCACTCTGCCACTGAGCCCAAGTTGGAGGACTTAGCTAAGGTCTTGCACATGAATGCTTCCGAGCTGTTGATGACTTCTTGGCGCGGGGTTCCAGGTTTCTCCCTCTAGTTTCTGATTGGTAAGGCTCAGGAATACGCCAAGAATGGATGTTGGGTAGTCTTTAACGTTGTTTTGGCTCTGTGCATTTATGGGATAGTGTTGTTTCCCAATTTCCCGAACTTCATGGACATTGATGCATTTCATTTGTCTGCTGCTGGCAACCCTGTACCCACATTGATCGGGGACTTCTACCATTCGATGCACTACAGAAATGAGAATAGGAGAGGCAAGAACGTCTCTTGTTGTGTGCCTTTGCTGTATATGTGGTTTAAGAGCCATCTCCCCCTGAAGGGACCTTTTGTAGATAGTGCAACTACAGCTGACTGGCCAGAGCGCTTGATGAGACTATCTTCTGAAGACATTGAGTGGTTTGACCCAGACTTGTTGGGGTCTGAGCTTATTTTCAGTTGTTCTGGGTACCCTAATGTTCCGTTGATAGGAAGAAAAGGGTGTATCAATTACAACCCATCTCTGTTCGTTCGCCAGTTTGGATACGCGTTGAAGAACCCACCTAAGGAGGAAGAAGTACAGGAATCTTTGTACTTCACCGGTGATTTGAATGGAGAGTTACTAGCCAAGCTTCAGCACGCATGGATGCGTATCAACAGAAGAGGGAAACCACTGTTAGGGAAGAACGATTGTCAGGCTTATGCACCATACAAAGTTTGGATCCAAGAGAGAGCAAGACAGTTGCTGATGCCATTTCCAGCTGCACCAGTCCCTGTTCATATTCCGGTGGAAGAACCAACTACTGTTACCATGGAGGTCTACGAGCAAGTTGTAAAAGAAAAAGAAGCCTTGATGAAGATCAATGAAGAGTTAGAAAAGGAACTGGCTCAGATGCGTAGTGAGAAGAACAAGGTTGTGCATTCTTTCCAACAACAGATCGAGTTAGTAAACAGGCTAGGTGTTGAATTGACTGAAGAGAAAAAGAAGCGTGAATGCCTGGGGAAAGAGTTCAGAAGCTCTCATGACATGTTGGAATCCAAAAAGAAATCACTCGATGCCGCCCACCGGGAAATCTCTTCTTGTAACAAGACGTGGAATGCTACGCTAACCAACAACAAAAAGAGGGAAAACAAATTGAAGCAGCAAATTTCTGAACTCGAAGAACAGTTGAAGGCTAGCACTAAGAAGTATGAAGAAGAGGTGATGGCCAGATATAGTCTCCAGAATGCATTGAACAAGGCCATCGAAGGCAAGAAAGAAGCTGTGTCTCAGAAGTGGAAGCTAGAGGATCGCTTCGGAGAAGGGGCATGGGAGGAATCTGCTGGTGATTTGCGACGTGTTCTCAAGCGAAGAGATCTACTTGTTGAGGGTCTGCTTACCCGACCAAGTCATCCAGAGACTAAGAAGTTATTAGAGGAATACCAGGCCTATGGGAGTACTTAACCATTTCATGTATTAATGTGGATGCTTTATTTGCATTTGTGCTGACCATCACCAGGATTATTGGTTGAGGTCATGCCTTCTTATTGTACGCTCATCGGTATTGTATTCTTGGCTTAATAGATTTCTCTGCAATATATGAGGTGTTTTCTATGATTCGGCTCCGATCTTCGTATTGCTGTCACTGTCACCACACTGGCACATTCGCACTAAAATCGGGGGATGATTTTCCCTAATGCACAGACACATATTGCATTGCATTCCCATATTGCATTGCATTCCCATTCATATTTCATTACAGGTGATTATCGAACTATATCTCATTTCTTGCACTGTGCCAGGTCTTTTCAGGATTGAAAGTCAGCGCCCGCACCGATACTCCACTCGTACCAACTGCCGAAGAATTATGGATCAGATGCAGAATGAAATGCAAGACATGCGTGAGAAGCTGGCGCTATTCATGCAGACAATGAAGACCATTGCGAAAGGCCAGGAGAATCTGCAAGCTTTGGTGCAGCCTTTGTTGGTAAGAAATGCTGGGCACGGAAATGAAGACCATCATTCTGTGCGAGTCGACACTATTCACGGGGATGGTACCCCCATACCAGTGGCTCCACCTGTGGTAAACATGCCTGCTGTCAATGTGAACAACGGCGCTGCTGCCGGGAACGGTAACGTTGGAATTGGGAACGAGACTGTCGTCAACAACGTTGGGCTCAGAGATGTCAACCTGGGTGATAATATGGGAGGTAATGGCTTCGGTAATAATGGATTTGGCTTCAATGACCAGGGGTTTGATCATGCTGGGAAGTACGGTTTCAACGCTCAAGGCTTCGGACAGGACGAATATGGTATGACTAATCAGGGTTATGGCGGATTCGGAAATAGAAATGGCGCTGGGTTAATGGCTTTTGGACCTGCTGGGGTCACTCCGGGGTACGGTAACAGGGGGCGAGGCCCGGTAATGAATCAGACCAGAGTCGGCCATAACAACGGATACGATGGATACGGAACTGGGAACGGTAATTGGCAAGAAGATCAGCAAGAGGATGCTTTCTCCGGTGGAGGTTTCGAAGGTCCTACGGATGACTCTCAGAGAATTAGGATGCTCGAGGAGCAGATGAAGGGGGTCGTGAATCAAAGCGCTGTTGGCTTAGATATGACTACAATGGGTCTGGTGCCTGGCCTGAGGGTACCAATAAAATTCAAAGTTCCCACATTCGACAAGTATAAGGGGGATACCTGTCCAAAGGTGCACGTGCGGTCATACTACAGAAAGATGTCGGCGTATTCAAACGATGAGAGGATGCTGATGCATTTCTTTCAAGATAGCTTGTCTGGTCCTTCCCTCGAATGGTATATGGGGTTGGAACCAACTCAGATAAAGACATGGAAGCAGCTGGCTGAAGCATTTGTGGCTCACTATAAGTACAATAGTGACTTGGCACCCAACCGGGTCCAATTGCAGGGGTTGTCCCAGAAGAAGGGCGAGAGCTTCAAAGAGTATGCGCAGAGATGGTGCGACATGGCTGCTCGAGTTCATCCTCCTTTGGAGGATAAAGAAATGAATGATATGTTCATAGGAACATTCACTGGCATGTTTTATGACAAGTTGTTTCATACTTCTTTGGGCAGTTTCTCAGACTTAATCCTGATGGGAGAGAAGATTGAAAGCAACATTAAACAGGGAAGGTTCCAAGCTGAGGAATCCACCTCAGCTGGCAGTAACAGAAGGGCTTTCAGTGGGCACCGTCAAGGTGATGCAAGCGCAGTTTGGGGGCCGAGGCCGAGGCCGGGGTAGAGGTCGAAACCAGTACAATCAGCCGCAGCAGGTGGCAAGCGTTACTATTCCGTTTCAGCAACAACCAATACAACAACAATAACAGCAACAGCAGCCACAACAGGGGGCACATACTGTCCAGCGAAGAGTCCAGGGGGGCAGACCAATGAGGGTGTTTGAAAAGCCTCCTTCAACGTATGCAGAATTGCTACAGACGTTACTGGGTTTGAACTTGGTGGATAAGAGAACTCTGGCGCCAATAACAGGCACTCCTCCGTACGGCTACGATGCAAGCAAGCACTGTGAATTCCACTCCGGGGCTCCTGGCCATGATGTAGAGGGTTGCCACGCGTTCAAGCATGTGGTGCAGGATCTATTGGATAGTAAGACTATCAATTTTGGACAGGCGGGTCCGAACATAGTACAAAAGCCCATGCCCAACCATGGGGCAAATGCCATTCTAACCGAGGAGGGTTTGAACTTGATTATGAATGTTGACGACCTCAAGACACCGTTGTGCGAGATAAAGAGCAGGTTATTGCAAGGTGGTGTGTATCCAGGATGCGACGAGTATTGTTTAGAGTGTTGGACCCAAGCTAGGGGTTGTGATGAATTGAAGAAGGGCATTCAGATCTTAATAGATGGAGGCACATTACAATTCGATCGAACCGCAGTCGAAGAGCCTGAAGAAGTATTAACAGACAAGCAAAGTGATGTAGCTACTGTGACGATTCCTCGAAAAACGATAACTATAACGGCGCCGGCCAAGCGACCGCCGATCACTATCACCAAGGCCGAACCAATCCCTTATGAGAGCACTAAGGCAGTCCCCTGGACCTATGGGTTGGAAGTATACTGTGACGGGGTGAAAATTGATGTTAATAAACAGCCAGTTGAGGTTGTAGACAACGTCGTCGGTACCAGAGGGATGACGAGAAGTGGGAGAATCTTCATATCGCCTGAGGTAGAGGCTGAACGACTGGCGAAAGGAAAAGGAAAGATGAATGAGACTGTCCCTGTGCAGAGGAAAGAAAAAAAAACGTCGTCGAAGGATGTGGAAGAATTCATGCGCCTTATTCGTAAAAGCGATTATAAGATTGTTGAGCATCTTCAACAGATGCCATCAAAGATATCCATATTGTCATTGCTATTGTGTTCCGAAGCTCACAGAAATGCATTACTGAAAGTTCTGGATACTTCCTTCGTACCCCAAGATGTTTCCGTGAATCAGCTGGAGGGGGTGTTGGCGCATGTGAATGCAGGCCATAGCTTGGGCTTTACAGATTTTGATTTGACCCCGAAGGGGAGAGAGCATAACATGGTGTTGCACGTCTCTGTTGAGTGTAGGGGATCAGTCATGTCTCATGTACTGGTAGACACTGGATCTTCCTTGAACGTACTGCCCAAGAAAGCGATGATGAAACTGGATGTCAGAGGAATCCTGTGTACGCCTAGTGACTTGGTGGTCAGGGCATTCGATGGCACGCGAAGGACAATCTTTGGATCCATAACATTACCTCTACAGGTGGGGCCGGAGGTTTTTGCGACTGAATTTTATATTATGGACATCCAGCCAGCATACAGCTGCCTTCTCGGACGACCTTGGATCCATGGTGCTGGGGCAGTCACATCTACCTTGCACCAAAAGTTGAAATACATGGTAGGGGACAGTGTGGTCACAGTCTGTGGAGAAGAAGATATATTGGTTAGCCATCTGTCATCATTCAAGTATGTAGAAGTCGACGGCGAGATTCATGAAACACCCTGTCAGGCATTTGAAGGGTTGCGCATCAAAGACAAAGGTCCCGGGCCGAGCAAAGCGTCAGAAGTATCCGTCTCGTCGTATAAGGAGGCTCAGGCCCTAGTAGAGACAGGTGAGACAAAGGGCTGGGGCAAGGTGCTGGATATTCCCGTGAAGATGGACCGATTTGGGCTGGGATATCAACCGTCGTCATCAACACCTGCTGTGGGGGCACCCCGTTTCAGAGGACCGATAACAATCACAGCTAGTGGAGTGTGTCACGAGGCCATCAATGCTGTTTCAGATTCCGAAGAAGGAGACAGTGACTGCGACATGGACGCCTGGATTCAGCCGAGCGTGCCAGGACAAGGATTATGCAATTGGTCTATTCAGGAGACTGTTCTTGTGACTCTCAAACAATAATACTTTGTTTTCTTAATTGTTGAACAATCTGGTGTCTTACCCGAGGCATCATGATTTTGCTTAGGGTTGTGCTGTTATGTACATTGCGTTGTTTAATCATTAAATAAAAGGCGTTTTTTCATGTACAAATATTGCGATCCATGTTTTTTCCTGTTTTGTGTTTTACAATAAAATGGCAACGTGGTTATTCGCTTTATACGCATTTTGAAGCATTTAACCATTCCTTTTGCAGGATAACATTTTCAGATGACATCATTGAACCGCCTATGACTCGTCTCGACTTTGAGCACCCGGTATTTCAGGCCGAAGAAGAGAATGTTGAAGATGGCGACGTTCCCGAAGAATTGTCTTGGTTGGTAAAGCAGGAAGAACGAGTCATTCTGGCTCATGAGGAGGTCATTGAAATTATTAACCTGGGGTCGGAAGGGGTTGAAAAGAACATCCGTATAGGAGCTGCGCTGCAGAGCGACGTCAAGCGAAGACTGGTTGAAATGCTCAGAGAGTATAGTGATGTGTTCGCTTGGTCGTATGAAGACATGCCTGGGCTCGATACAGATATGGTTGTGCACCGCCTGCCGTTAAAAGAAGAATGCCCGCCAGTTAAGCAGAAGCTTCGCAGAACTAGACCTGATATGGCAGTGAAAATTAAGGAGGAGGTTCAAAAGCAGTGGGATGCTGGTTTCCTAGCTGTTACAAAATATCCCTCATGGGTCGCTAATATTGTACCAGTGCCAAAGAAAGACGGTAAAGTGAGAATGTGCGTAGATTACCGTGATTTGAACAAAGCGAGCCCAAAAGATGATTTTCCGCTTCCTCACATCGATGTGCTAGTTGACAACACTGCTCAATTCTCCGTATTCTCCTTCATGGATGGCTTCTCGGGCTATAATCAGATTAAGATGGCACCAGAAGACATGGAAAAGACTACTTTCATAACACCTTGGGGAACATTTTGTTATAAAGTGATGCCCTTCGGACTGAAGAATGCTGGGGCAACGTATCAGCGTGCAATGACGACTCTTTTCCATGATATGATGCATAAGGAGATCGAAGTTTATGTCGATGATATGATTTCCAAATCCCAGATAGAGGAAGAACATTTGGTGAATCTGCTGAAGTTATTCAAAAGGCTTAGGAAGTTCAGGCTGAGACTGAACCCTAACAAGTGCACCTTCGGGGTGAGATCGGGTAAACTACTGGGGTTTATCGTGAGCGAAAGAGGAATAGAGGTTGATCCTGCAAAAATAAAAGCGATACAAGAGATGCCGACGCCTAAAACAGAAAAAGAGGTGCGCGAGTTTTTAGGGAGGTTGAACTACATCGCTCGGTTCATATCTCACCTGACAGCTACGCGTGAGCCATTATTCAAGCTGTTGAAAAAAGACCAGGCTGTAACGTGGAACGAAAAATGTCAAAAGGCGTTCGATAAAATAAAGCAGTATTTGTAGGAGCCTCCCATTTTGATACCCCCATTGGCGGGGAGACCCTTGATTATGTATTTGACAGTTCTTGAGGGAAGTATGGGTTGTGTTCTCGGTCAACATGACGAGATAGGAAGAAAAGAGCATGCGATCTACTACTTGAGTAAGAAGTTTACTGAATGTGAATCTCGATATTCTATGCTCGAAAAAACTTGTTGCGCGCTAGCCTGGGCCGCCAAGCGTTTGAGGCAATACATGCTGAATCATACAACCATGCTCATCTCGAAGATGGACCCTATCAAATATGTATTCGAAAAGCAGGCATTATCGGGGAGAATTGCCCGTTGGCAGATGGTTTTGACCGAATACGACATCCAGTATGTCTCGCAGAAGGCTATAAAGGGGAGTGTATTGTCAGAATACTTAGCAGAGCAGCCTATTGAGGATTACCAATCGATGGGGTTTGATTTTCCTGACGAGGATATCATGTACCTAAAGATGAAAGATTGTGAAGAGCCGTTGCCAGACGAAGGACCAGAATTGGGTTCCAAATGGAAGTTGATCTTTGACGGAGCTGTAAACGCCTATGGTAGCGGAATAGGGGCAATCATCACTACTCCACACGGGTCGCACATCCCGTTTACTGCTCGATTGACCTTTCCAGTTACCAATAATGAAGCCGAATACGAAGCCTGTATCATGGGGCTTGAAGAAGCCATTGATTTGCGAATCAAAAATCTGGATGTATACGGAGACTCAGCTCTGGTGGTGAATCAAATAAAAGGGGAATGGGAGACACGTCAGCCTAATTTGATACCGTTCATGAATTACGCAAGGAGATTGTTGCCTTTCTTTGACAAGGTTGAATTGCATCATGTACCGCGAGCGAAGAATCAGATGGCTGACGCCCTGACCACTTTGTCTTCCATGTACAAAGTCAACTTCTGGAATGAGGCTCCCAGAATTGTTATCCCTCGGCTTGACAGACCTGCCTTCGTATTTGCCATTGACGAAGCATCTGATGGTAAACCGTGGTATTTTGATATCCTTAATTTCCTGAAGAACAAAGAGTATCCGGCTGGGGCATCCAGTCACGATCAGAAGACTCTCAGAAGATTGGCAGGTAATTTCTACCTGAATCTGGACGATGCCCTGTACAGACGAAATCACGACTTGGTGCTACTACGTTGTGTAGACGAAAAAGAGGCGAAGCTGCTCATGGAGGAAATACATGAAGGTACATTTGGTACGCATGCTGGTAGGCATGCTATGACGAGGAAGCTGCTGCGGGCAGGTTATTTTTGGCTAACTATGGAAACTGATTGTTTCAAGTTTGCGAGGAAGTGCCACAAGTGCCAAATCTATGCAGATAAGATCCATGTGCCTCCGAGTCCTCTGAATGTGATGTCATCGCCATGGCCATTCTCGATGTTGGGAATTGATATGATTGGAAAGATTGAGCCGACGACTTCTAATGGACACCGGTTCATTCTAGTAGCAATCGATTATTTCACCAAGTGGGTGGAAGCGACATCTTATGCGAATGTGACTAAGCAGGTGGTGGCCAGATTCATCAAGAGAGATATCATTTGCAGATATGGAATCCCCGAACGGATAATTACCGACAACGGTTCAAACCTGAATAACAAAATGATGAAGGAGCTCTGTCAGAATTTTAAGATCGAGCATCACAACTCCTCCCCTTACCGACCCAAGATGAATGGCGCTGTTGAAGCGGCCAATAAGAATATAAAGAAGATCGTTTAGAAGATGGTGGTGACCTATAAGGACTGGCACGAGATGCTGCCTTTTGCTTTACACGGTTATCGTACGACGGTACGCACATCAACCGGGGCAACCCCATTCTCGTTGGTATACGGAATGGAAGCAATATTACCATTGGAAGTCGAGATTCCTTCCCTAAGAGTATTACGAGATGTCCAACTAGACGAGGCAGAATGGGTGAAAGACAGGTTGAACCAGCTAAGTTTAATGGATGAGAAGAGGCTAGCTTCTCTAGCATACGGTTGTTTGTACCAGAGCCGAATGAAGAAAGCATATGACAAGAAGATACATCCTCGGAGCTTTCAGGCAGGCGACCTCGTGCTGAAAAGGATTCTCCCGCCGCAGGCAGATCACAGGGGCAAGTGGACCCCCAACTACGAAGGGCCATACGTTGTCAGAAAAGTCTTTTCAGGAGGGGCCTTATTGTTGTCCACCATGGACGGTGAAGACTTTACGTCGCCTGTGAATTCGGACGTAGTTAAAAAATACTTTGCTTGAAATTGACCCGCTAGACAGAAAAAAAGAGAGTCCAGGCAAAAATGGGGCATCCTGGCGAACCAAAAATAGAATGAAAGGTTCGGGCAAAAGCTAGGGATAAAATTGAAAAAAAATGTGCACCCGCGAAGTTGAAAACCTACACTGGGCGGCTTCGGCAAAAAAGGGTATCCCGGTGAACTGAAAACCCGTAAAGGGCGGTTCACGCAAAAGTTAGGGATTTGAAAAGCAAATGACTGCGGTCTGAATTTGATACTGTAGTGAGCATTGGTGCGGGGGAGTATACCTGAGGGGTCGATTATCAGATACAATCTCTTCGGAAGTGTGGATACCGGGAAAGCATTAGAGTCGGGCGAGTCATAGGAGGATCAGTTCATGATGTTCGTCTGCATCCCGTTGCCGACATGTGTGCAAATTTGATTTGTCATTATATTTATGCTTCTTGTGCATACTTGTATATTTGTTGTGCGTAGCTTCCTCTTTTTAGGAGTTACATCCAGTGTACAAAACTCCGCCCATTTAGGGGCCCAATCAATAAAACATGTTATGCAGTATTTGATGCTGGTTCTTTACTGTTTTGTACATGATAAACGCCGGAGTTTAATAAAACTAGCAAGTGTATAACGTCGCTGGCCCTTGCCAATAATTGCTAAAACTTTGAATTAACTGAAAATAATGTCACTAACACTAACCTGAATAGATTTGGTGGCATAGACTTGTCTTGTCCTGTTTGTGGTGTGACAGGGTTCGTAGCCGTATGAAGTGGACGATCAAAAGATTGCAGTATGGACCAGAAGCTCGCAACGGAAAGACTCGATCCCCACGCAGGTCGCGCTTCCAAGATAGCATTGTTCCTCACTGAAGAAGGATTGAATTTCCCAGCTAGTCGCAGCTTAGCCGAAGGACATTCTCCAGCAAAGTCGTTTATCCTCAGCAGAGTTTGGCGATTCCAAGATTGTAGGCTGTATTCAGACAGCGTGGTGTCCCCCAAAAGGACCCCCCATCCCGAGCAGAGTGGTTTAGCCTCAGAAGATTAACATTTCCAACTCGTGAGCTGTACTTAGACAGTTTACCCTTTCCAGTAGGGTCATTTACTCTCCCCCAGCGGAGACAGGTGATTTTCCCCAAGAGAATCGTTTCGTCCCCAGCGGAGTTCTCTTTCCAGCAAGTGTTTTCTTTCCTCCCAATGGAACTCGAAGAAAACTCTCCCCGGCAGAGTTGGCTGTGTGTCCTGGCATTTATTTTGCCGGAATACCGTGTGATACCCGTTCATTCCCCAGCAGAAGTCCAATCATGATTGGCACATTCAGTTATTCCTCAGCGAATTTGGCTTTACTCTTCCAGTATTTATTTTGCTGGAATAATTTTGTAACACCTGGTTATCCCCAGCGGAGTTGGCATTATCTTCAGTATTTATTTTGCTGAAGCGGTTTCTGTATCCCAGCAGTTCGAGTCTGCATTTGCATTGGCATATAGTGTCATATTTGCATCTACCAGATAAAAAACGCGTAGCATTTCCAAGTCGAATGGAGCATTGCGTCATTGTCAAACATATGCATTTTGAAACATAAACCAGGTTGGTTAACCGTTTGTTTTCAAGTATTGTTTCCCATGCAGGTGGAGAGAGCTCTTGCTCAAATTAATTACCAGACATTCAAGATATCGGCGTAAGACGTGTAATGATAATGTCGGTTGTGGCATTGTTCCCCACAGAGTTGTTTGTTTCTCTTACCCCTCCAGCGGAGTATTTCTTCAAGGTTGTTGTCGTGACAACATCAAAAGATTTCGTGAATCGATTTTTGGAAGTTGCCGCCCATGTTAAAATAGGTGTCTGGCAGTGTGGATTCAGAAAATCCCCAGTAGAGGCCTTCTCAGATTTGCTGCCATGTCAGCATCGAAAATTGGAAGACTAGACTCATATGATGTTACCCATGTGATTGATGGAGCTAGCTGCTGCAAAGATAGGTAGAAAAGCTGTATCGGAGTATTTCCCGTAGAAGTGACGGAGTTATTTTCCTGTGTTCAGGCAGATGATGTTCCCGTATGAATAGGCGGATGAAGTTTCCTGTGTTCAGGCAGATGATGTTCCCGTATGAATAGGCGGATGAAGTTTCCTGTGTTCAGGCAGATGATATTCCCGTATGAATAGGCGGATGAAATTTCCTGTGCTCAGACAGATGATGTTCCCGTATGAATAGGCGGATGAATTTTCCTGTGTTCAGGCAGATGATGTTCCCGTATGAATAGGCGGATAAAATTTCCTGTGCTCAGACAGATGATGTTCCCGTATGAATAGGCGGATGAAGTTTCCTGTGTTCAGGAAGATGATATTCCCGTATGAATAGGCGGATGAAATTTCCTGTGTTCAGACAGATGATGTTCCCGTATGAATAGGCGGATGAAATTTCCTGTGTTTAGGCAGATGATTTTCCCGTATGAATAGGCGGATGAAGTTTCCTGTGTTTAGGAAGATGATTTTCCCGTATGGATAGGCGGATGGAGTTTCCTGTATTTAGGCAGATGATGTTCCCGTATGAATAGGCGGATGAAGTTTCCTGTGTTCAGGCAGATGATATTCCCATATGAATAGGCGGATGAAGTTTCCTGTGTTCAGGCAGATGATTTTCCGTATGAATAGGCGGATGAAGTTTCCTGTGTTTAGGCAGATGATTTTCCCGTATGGATAGGCGGATGAAGTTTCTTGTGATTAGACAGAAATGTTTCCCCAGCGAAAGCGCCGGGATTTTTCCGTGATGTGAGTCCTGACGTGGACAAATTTGTGTTTATTTGTGATTTGGCGAAATTTGGGTCCAGATGTGGACAAGGTTATTCCTGTGACAACAGAATCTCTATCCGTGTTGACGAATTTGTCTCTCCTTGTGTTGATAAGGTTAGTCCAGTTGTGGACAGAGGTGTTTTGCGAAAAGTGTTCAGTACCTGTGGCGTTACATAGGTGGTTGAAGTTGAAATCAGAATTATCAGACGTCGGATCAGTCGTTGCCGTAACAACCAGATTCAGTTAGTGGATGTCGGTCCCCAAACAGTGGTGCAATTTATTTCTGCGGTTGGCAAATTTTCGGGTTCTTAGTATTCAACCGTCTCGCACCTCGAATGTTTGAAGGCCGTTCGCTCTTCACCCAATCGGGTCCAAGTCGCTTGAATAGGGGCAGCTGTTGCACCCTAAAATTTGCTCAACCTACTTCACTTAGTTTATGTTTCAATTGCATTAGCATTTGCATAAGGAGTCATGTGCATAATGTAATCATTTGTATAGCATAGCATAGCAAGTAATTCAACAAGGGACCAAGTACTATTATTATCTCTATGAGCCTATCAAGAGGTTATTATTCAAATTCAATCTTAGCCAAGTCATCAGAAAGAAATTGAAATCTAAGAAATCAGTGGATCAAGCAGTGAATCTATCTCCTATCTGAGGGTATTTGAAGATCATCAAAGAAGTTGTGAGCTGTGAATTGAGCATGGAGGGTATACAGACATCATGGAAGACCTAGAGAGTCATTTTGAAAGTGAGACAAGTCATTGATATGATCACAAGAGTTGCAGTTGAAGACAGTCAACTAGGGTTTCATCTGGGTCAACCCTAGGTCAAATGATTGATTGAAAGGCATCAAGGTCTATTTGAGAGATGTGGGGTTCATCATTTGACATGTAGATATGGATGTGGTGTTGTGCCAAGGAGAAATCAAGAGAAATCAAGAAGAAGAGGAGTTTCTAAATTAGGGTTTCTGTGTTAAATCCCCTGATTTAGGACAAACTTCCAAGCAAGATAATTCAAAATTCAAGCTTTAAATGGATCCTTGGCCAACATGAAACTTGTAGAGGATCTCAAGACCTTTAATTTGAGTGGTGGAAGACATCAAGGATATTTATAGAACTCAAGTTATGGTTCTTGCAAGTTACAGGTCATCTGAGGTATCTGAAATTTTGTCTGTGAAAGTTACTTGTTTTCCAAGCAACTTTTACCCCTCAAGGAGCTTTCAAATGGATTTCTGGTCAACATGAGAGTTGTTCCTCATTGTCTTAGCTTTCTAGAAAGGTATGGTATGCCTTCATCTGATTTGTGGAACTCTACTTATGACCTTGGCAAGCAAAGGGTATTTTGGTCATTTGAGAATTACAGGTCATTTCAAGCATATGCCTAAAACTCATACAAGGAAGCTTCAAATGAAAAACTTCACAACATCAAATTTGTTCCAAATGATACTTTGAGTCTATAAAAGTGGTCATGGAAGTTGGCAAATGCTCATAGCTCATGATTGCAAGTTTGGTCAATTAAAAGGTGAATTTAATGAATAAAAGTGACCTAAAAATGAGAATTTTCATAACATGTCCAAATGGGATGAAATTATAGGTCATTTTGATTGGGAATAATGTTTTAAGACCATTGGAAATAGTGGATTTTTGAGTTTAGTTCATAATTTGGAAGTTATCATTGGTTGCTTATGTATGAAGTTACACATGCCAAAACACAAGGGATTTGTGCACACGAAGTTTCTAACAAGTTCTAGAGGGTTCCATGAGCATCTATATATTGAGTAGAGTGGATCCAATCATGGGTTGGTGATTCATTTGGTTGAAAACTCATAGTTGCATCTCATTCCTCAATTTTGCAAATTCATTCCAATCTCTTCAATTCTTCATCAATCATTCAATTTCATGATCCAAATCCACTCAAGAATCATCCCTGAGTACATTGCAAGCAAGATTTGAAGAAGAAATCACAAGAATCGTGCTATACAATTTCATCCTCCAAATTGCAAAAAGAAGTGGTTATGGCAATCCAAGGTGTTTAAGCAAGAACAAGTGCATACAGAACCAAGATCCAAGTCCATTGATAAAGTCCTAAGCCTTGCTAGCTGTGAATCCGAGGATTTCTCCATCTGTTTTCAAGATTACACCAGGTTGGTTTTTCTATCGAATTGGCTAGAAATAGATAGCATGATAGAGAATCATTAGGTTAGAACTGTTAGGAATAGGTAGATGATTAATTTCAGTGAGTTTGAGAGCATTCCATGGAGTTTACCATTGGAGCACAAATTCTGTTGAGGATTATAACATGAGGATTAAGCTGTTAAAATCTTAGGTGATTATTGATTATTGATCAGTGCAAGGTCAGCAAGAGATTAGTGCACTTAGATTGTGAATTGGTGATGATGAAATTTCTGAGTAGTTCTGAATTGGAGATCGTGTTTCATGATTTATGTGATATGAATTGATGCTGATGATATGAGCGAATTCAGGGAGAAAATTAGAGTGATTTTGCTTTTTACATGTTTGAATTTGATGGAGAGTTGAGCACGCACGAGTTGATAGAAGATAGTGTGCATGAAGCTGTGTTCATGGAGGCATTTGCAGAAACCCTAAGTGTAATGAAGAAGACGAGTCAATGCCCGTTGGATCTAGAAGACTTGGTTAACTGAGAAACGCATCCAATGGCCAGGATTTGAAGTTGAAAGCGAGAGGGAATTCAGAAATGTGAAACACACCGTTTCACTTATGTCTTCAGACTGGGCTTAAGTGCAATTGCTAGCCACACCACCACTTTCAAGGCCCAACCTCAAATTGAACTAACATAGTTACTATTTGCACCGTTCTCATTTTTTTTATTTTCTTTTTGTGTTTTCTGATTAACTGGGCCCAAACGCGCCTTGTTATGCGCACCCTCAGTATGGGCCCATCATTCATTTTCCAATGCGTTTCATTACTAACTGCACCCCTAACCAATTTTAAACCATTTTAATTTCTTTTATTTTTGTTAATTGTTTGAAAAATCATAACAAATTGAAAATTCCATATTTTTAAGCGGTTTTTTTTGCATCTTTTTTATATTTCTGTTAAGAAAATTGTCATATAATAAAATTAGCATTTTATTTTATTTTTGCATTTTTAGTATATTTTTCTTTTAAATAGGTTTTAAATGATGTTTAGTTTAATACTTGATCTTGTTGATTTTAGTTTAGCTAGATCTTTTTGTATTTTGGACCCATTCTTTTTAGAGTACTTCACTTAGGACTTCAAATTTCATATGAGATTTAATTCATGATTTTAGGATTAAATTTTAGATGGTTTGTTTAGGTGTGATTAGGGGAATCAAAACTAGGGTTTAGATATCACATAGGTGTAATAAATCATTTCTTTTAGGAGTTGTAGTTTGAATTTTGGGGTATGGGACTATAGGGGTATTATGGGTAAATAATAGATCCCTTAGAAAATATTAGACTTCCCCTATTCTACTATTACTATTAGTATATTGCTTGTATTTGATTGATTGTGTGGTGTGCCCTCTCTAGGGTTATTATTTGACTGTGTGGGGTATTGGGCCTGCTTGGGGTTTGGGGTTGAGCTGAAGACTTTGCTGATGAAGCCCATTGAAGATTAAGAGAATGAAGACCAAATTCCAGAGTTGATGAAGAGTTGATCTTGCTGGCAGCTGTTGAAGGTTATAGGATCTAGGAGTTAGGCAGAGCTCTAGAGTAGAAAACTTGATTCACAAACATAGAAGGTCTTGGTTGCCTCCATCCCTCTCTATGATGCAGAGTCTCTCTAAGACACTCACCCCCTTCCTTTGGAAGGCTTGGTGATAGTGTCTAAGAGATAGAACTCTTGAGAGAAACATTCTATGTGTTATTAGCAGTCTGTTTGCCACCTTTGGTGGTCAACTAACTGCTTAACACCCCAGTTCATCCCCTTGATTGGTTCCTCAGCTTGGAGAGTGAGGCTTGAAGACAAGCCAGTGAAAAATTGAAGATAGAGACTTTGCTTGAAGGCTTGAAGATGAAGACTGATGCTTGCTTGAAGCTTGTAGATGTTTGAAGATGACTTGAAGACAGATGTTGCTGTATTTTTTTGCTGTTTATAATTTTTGATGTATTGTTTGAATTTCCCGGACTGTATTGTTTGCCATTAACCTGTTAGGTTGAAAGTGAATCTTGTTCACTTTTGCCTGTTGTTTTCTAGGTTCGAGGTTGAGTGTGACTCCCTTGCCTCGCTTGTATTGCTGCATCCATGCATTTTACTGCTTTATTGTATATATGCTATTGTTTCTGTTTCCGTTTATCCCTTAGGATCTCTGTTTCTTTCTGCGCAAGAGAGGAGCATGATAGACATTAGGTCTTAACCCATGCATGACAACACTAGGTTAGTTTGATTCCCTTTTCAACCATAGGTTAGAGTTTTGTCTCTTCTTTCTCAAAACGAACAGAAAAACACAATAAATATTTCAAACACAATAAAAGACACTTCTTCCGTAAAAGAATGTGAACTCATCAAAACGTCATTTTTTGTCCGCTTGGACTGCTAATCAGAAAAACCCTTTTTCAGAAGGAGATAAAAGCAATCAAAACAGACTTGTGTCGTACGTGGCCCGAACTACGTTTGCTCTGATCTTTCATGATGTATGAAAGTACGTAGGCATAGGATGCGATATCCTAGCGAGCAACCTTCCCCTCCTTTCCCGTAGGTAGGCGAACTACGTTGACTCTGATTTCTCGTTCCAGACGGGAATACGTAGGCATAAAGTGCGATACTTTGCCGAGTCATTTTATTTTCTTTTCACCCCAGACCTTTAGCGTAGATAGAATAACAATCCGTACCAGAAAACAAGCGTGGATCCCGTCGAGTACGACGGACGTGAGGGGTGCTAATACCTTCCCCTTGCGTAACCGACTCCCGAATCCAGGATTTGGTTGCGATGACCATTCCTTTCCCCGTTTTGCGGTAGGTTTACCTCGAGCGTTTCCTTTCCCTCCTTTGGGATAAATAACGCACGGTGGCGACTCTTCTGTTCAGCCGGCGCCGATTTTCGCAGTAGCGACACCGACGCTGATTTTCGCAGTAGCGACAACTTTCACACAGCGCGAAAGATCAGAGCAAACATAGTTCGGGATACGAGAGACACAGGTTTGTCTTTTTTATCCGAGCAGGGTTAACAGACGGTTCTAGCAGTTTGGTGTATGCGGCTCGACCTTTGGAGACTTAGGCGTTTACCGTTTGAGGTAGAACCGGGAGTTAACAGAACTCTTCTTCTGAAAAGGGTTTCCAAGAATTAAAGGTCCGAGAGGACAAAAATAGTTTGATCTTTATTTTCTGTTTTTTATAGAAGTGTCTTTTATGGATGTTTGCAACTGATATCGCACTAGAGACTATGACCTGAGAGTGAATGCGTCGCATGTCACCCAAAGGGTACCATACTAAACATCCAAACTGTTGAAAAGAAACTCTCCAACAATCCTTTCTCAAGTAGCTTAAGGCTCGTAACGTACAACGTCAATTAACCTTTATTACTGTATTTTGATTTTGTTTGCATATGAGAAGAGAAAAGACGCACTAAAGGGGAACTGATCCAATCCTAAAGTTGTCATGCAAAATTGAACCTATGGTTGAGGTTATGAGGGAAACTACCTAATGTTATCATGCATGGTTAGAACCCTAATGTCTGTCATAACTTCTCTTGAACAAGGGAAGTCAGAGTTCCTAGGGGATCATGGCAAAGGAAAACAGCAGCAAAGAAATTACTGTAAAGAAATTACTGTAAATAAAATGCATGCAATGCAACAAACAAGCAGAAGGAGCCAAGCTCAACTTCTAGAGCAAGCAAGCCCAGAGGCAACACACAAAGCACAAGCAAGGGAGACAGACTCAACCTTAAGCCAACAAGCAAAGCCAATCAATAACAGTCAAGCAGAGGGAGACAACCTCAACCTCTAAATGCAAACAAGCAAAGGGAGCTATTATCAACCTTTAGGATGCTCTTAAGCCTAGAAATATATATATATATATATATATATATATATATATATATATATATATATATATATATATATATATATATATATATATATATATATATATATATATATATATATATATATATATATATATATATATATATATATATATATATATATATATATATATATATATATATATATATATATATATATATATATATATATATATATATATATATATATATATATATATATATATATATATATATGAGAAACCTAGTCTAATGCAACACACAGTCAATCAGTCACACAAGCAAAGCAGAGCAGCCAGAAAAACAGCAGACAAAACAGCTCAATAGCAAAGCAGATAAACAGCAAACAATCAAACAGTCTGCAAACAGACAACTTCAAGCAATCTTCAAGAGAAGTCTTCATCTTCATGCTTCAACAAGCTCCAACACAAGGGAAGAGAATAACATCAAGAATATTTAATTGATGGTGGGAAGCAGGAAGGAAACCAAGGGAATCCAACCTGACACTCAACCAATCATCAGAGAAAGGCATCCTCAAAGGTTCTACCTCTTGTAAAATGCCACACATACTTATGTGGCTTTCACATAGGGACCTTGAATCATAGGATGAGAATGGAAAGCAATCAAATCAATCCATGCTTATTTGAAGAAAAAGAAAGCAACTAAGCTCTTCCTAAACCCTAATTGAACAAGCTCAAAGAAAGCTACCAAAGGAAGGCCTAAACACCAAACCAATCACCACCATCAAGCAAGCAGAAGCTTAAACATGTCTAAAACACGATCAAAGAAGATTAGAAAACCTATCATGCACTAAAGGCAACCATTGAAGTCAATCTAAGGCAAGTGCTATGTTGAAAACAACTTAAAACTAGTCTAAGTATTAATTCCACTAAAAAAATCCTAAAACACCTTCTAAAATCCTAAGAAAATTTCTAAGGGAACCTAAACATGTTAAGGACCTATGGGCAAAGGATCAGAACCTTAATCTAAAGGGAAGTCACCTAAAGAAATTCTAGATCACAAGGTATCTAATTAAAACCCTAAAAAGGAAAGTCTAAATACCCTAATCCAAAACAGAACCTAATGTTGTCTAAAAAATCTACATTAAATCATAAGTGAACATGCATTTCTAATCTACCAGCTAGCAAAAAATCAGCCCCAAACTCAATTCCAATTGCAAGAACAAAAATCAGCAAAAACATGTATCAAATATACAAAATTAAAGAAATTAATAACATGAGAAAAATCAAATTAAATTGAAAAATAAGCAAACCAGAAATAAAACATCACAGAAAAATCACACATAAAATGAGGGTCCTAGACATATTTTTAGATTATTTTTCTGATGAAAATTGAAATTAAAATGAATTAAAGAAAGAAAATGCAATTAAAATAAAAAAGAAATGAAATAAAAGAATTAAAATGCTGAGAAAATGTCACAGCCATGGGATCCTAAGACTAAGTATTCTGTTCAAAGGGTAGAGCGCGTGTCCACATGAGGTGTTGAGGTGGCAGCCAGGTCATTTAATGAAAACGCCGCATTTTGGCATTGGAGGCAATTCCTCAGTTCAAATCTCAGCCATCATATGATCCTACCGAGTCAAGCCATTCACACGATCTAATGTCTCTCAGACCTTCTTCTTCCTTTGAACTCAGGTGAGGGGAAAGAACCAGATGGTGGCCCAGACGGTGGCACCATCGTCTTCTCCGGTGAGAGGTTATTTGCAGGTGACCAATTCTCAACAAACCTTATGCGATTCCACTCTAATTTCCACACTGATTCCAAATATGACATTCATTTCTCTCAACTCTCAACAGAAAATGGAACACAAAGCAGATCTTGAAATGCACCTCATCCTGAACTCTCACCAATCCTTAATTCAAGACCACAGATCTGTTCCTCTTGTTACACTGATCATCTTAAACTAACTAGATCATGTTGAAACCTCAAGATCAGGCCAAACTAACTCTCAACAGAAATTACATCGCATCCTATTTTGTCTCTAATCAACCAAATTCTTATCCAGATTTCATCTATGTCTCAATCCAAAGCCTAGTCACATACTAACCATGCCTAGATCATGCTAGAATCAGTGTAAATTTGAAAGTTACATACCCGACTTTGAGCTTCAAAGTGAGGTGGTTAGGAAGCTTCTCTTGGTCCAATCTCTTACAGGTACGTTCAATGCAGTGTGATAAAGCTTCTAGGAACCTTGATTTGGCTTGAATCCTTCTCAATCAGAATTCACGATTTCACTTGGAGCTCTTGAAACTCAACTCTCTATCTCTGCTTCCAGCATGAATTGATCACCAAAATGGATCAAAACCTTCTTCTGAACTTAAATAGAGAAGGTTTATGGGCTTTTGAGGTCCAATTGAGGCCCAAATCCAGAAATCGACATTTCAAGTTTCTTCCAAAAAACCAACAATGGTGAACACGAATTCTGACTTAAAACTTCTCTTGGAAGCTTTCATTCTTTCCATTGTGGTCTGGTGAGGGTGTTTAGAGTGATTAGGGAGCTTGAATTCATCCCATGACCAAATTGTGAAGTGTTGCTTACTTGTGAAGTAACAAACCATAACACCATGAAAATGACCTCAAATGAAAAATCCAATGTTTCCAATGTGTTTAGAATGTTTTTTCTGAATAAAATGAGTATTCATATGGCCTATTTTGAACATAAATGAATTAATCATGAATTTTTCAATTAAATGCCTTTAAATTCTTCCATTTGCAAAATTTCTCAAACCAAGTCTCACCTAAAGCCAAATCAATTCATCATAAGGACATGGTTGACCTAAAAACACCATTTTGAACAAGTTTTGTGTTGAACAAAATTGCATTTGAAGCTTGCAAGATGGAGAAAATGACCTATAATGCCAAATGACCTATAATCTTACATTCCCAAAATACCCGTAACTTGTAAACCTCATAACTTGAGTTCTACAAATCAGATGGAAGACTTCTAATACAATTTGTAAAGCTAAGATCAAGAAATACAACTTTCATGTTGGCCAAAGGTTTAGGAGAAACACCCTTCTAGGTCAAAAGTTCCTTGGAATTTGGTGAACTTTCACAGACAAATTTTACATTCCTCAGATGACCTGTAACTTGTCTGGGTCATAACTTGAGTTCTATAAATCCAATGGAGGACTTCTAGTACTCAAATTAAATCTAAGAACATGCTCTACAAGTTTCATGTTGGCCAAAAGTAGAGATGAAACTTTCATCTTGAGATAAGTGGTCTTGAAGTTAGGCACTAAATAGGGGATTTTACCCTGAGAACCCTAATTTAGCAAACCCTCACACCTTGAACTTTTCGTGAATTGATCTTGGACTGTCATCTCATGTGTTTCAACACAACTATCCATGATTACAAAGACCTAGAATTGAGCTTTTACCCTCTTCAACTGCACAGTTGACTTAGGATTATCCAGATGAAAACCCTAATTGCAACACCCTCAACTGTGGCTTTTCACACTTGGCATAATGACTTGTATGAGCTCCACCATGACCCTCAAGGCACTCTATGAGATCTATCCACACACTCTATCCTTGATCAAGGCTCTACAACCCACTGATGATCTTCAATTGGTCCTCAGGTTAGGAGATTAACCACATACAACCACTGAACTTCTCAAGAACCCAACCCTCTTCCTGATGACTATGATGACTTCTTAAGCTTGCATAAGACCTCTAGATAGGCTCCTCTTGGTATAAACCACACTTGATCCCCTGTTAACTGAATAATGCTATGTTATGCAAATGTTAGATCAATGATATGCTAATGCAATGAAACATAAACCAAGTAAGAAAAGGTTAAGCAAATTTTGGGGTGCAACACCAGTTACTTACTAAATTCAATGCTCGAATCAATAAAATTGCTTAAACTAAAATCACTTAATTTTTAAGCTGAAAATGAAAATACTAAATAATAAAGAAGACAAAGATTTATTGAGGCAGTTCCCCCACCGTCCTCGCTTTGGGGTACGTCTGCCCTCAATTCTAAAAATAGAATTGAGATGACTTATAATAGATATCACCTGAAAAGTTGTAGTATTTTATACAAGAGTTGATAAGAAATAATACAAACAACCCCTATAGGTGTTGATGTTGCTATCACTTATTGCTCCTTGATTCGAGTTGAATCAAGACCTTCGATCGTTGTGAGTTGACCTCCGATTCCAGCCCCTTTGTTGAATACCTTTCAGTTCTTCAAACCCTCGGCCCAACTGATCTTAGAAACCAACGAATCGAACCCGGAACTTCCTTCAACACTTCACAGCCCCAGCTACTAGATTGATGAAATCTTCCGTTTCTCAATCACCTTCGCACCGCTGAATGTTGATGGAGAATATCCGTACCAAAAACCCCCAAATTCGTAGAATCTTGGAGGGCAAAACCTTTAAGGTTTTATTCAAGAAAAACCTGCCACAATTCTCCACCTGAACCGTATTTTCACTCAACAGATTCGAACCTTATCACCTTGAACGAGACACAAAGCACTCCAAAAATGGTTGTGTGTAGTTGTAGTGTTGTGTGTTGTTTGAGGATGAAGATGAAGAGAAATGTAGGCATCTATTTCACTTTTCTTGTTTTCACAATATACTCAAAATGTAATTGTTAGTGTGTTAAAATAAACAACCTTCTATTAATAGTAATAAGCCAAATAACTAACACAACAAGATTTCAAACAATGAAAAAATACTTAACAACGCGCGAACGGTCGACCATAGCAGGTCTATGTGTCGACGCATGGCCTACAGATTTCAGAAATATTAAAAACCCAATAGTATGCGTCGACCATAGGTCGGCGTGCGCTGACCCGTGGGAATTATGAAGACTTCATACGCCGACTGATGGTCGACTCATAGCTTCCTTGCGCTGACACGTGGGAAAGTGAACTGGGTTGTGCGCTAACTGGTGTTCGACGCACAGCTTCCATGCGCTGACACGTGGGAAGGTTAACTGGGTTGTACGCTGATATGTGGTCGACTCAGAGCTTCAAAACCTGCAAAAATCATCACTTGTTGTTTCATGCGTTTTGTCACGACTGAATATTTATCACGTGTTTTGCCAATGATAATATGATGAATTAAAGAGATATAGGAAGGATATGATATGTTAAGTATTGCAATTGTCTTTTGGGTGAAATTGACAGCTCCTATTGATCCGAGGTTGTACTTTGTCATCATCGAAACATGAGAACATATGTTGTGTGACTACTTGCCCTCACATACCTCTCATTCTCCAAGCTTGCCTATAAATAGAACACACTCCTAAAATCCAAACTACACCATAATCAACTAGAAACCAAGTTTAATCTCTCTCATTTCTCTGATCAGCATCTTCTTGCAAGTGGTAGAAGTTGCTTCCTTGTGAAGAAATATCTGCCTTGCAAAAACTCTGCCACAACTTAATACAGCCACCAAAAACTTGAACTAACACCTTAAAAACGTCACATATGATACATTGAAACTGTCCAAACCCTTACATTCACCAGAAAACCTCACATTCCAAAAGTCATCTCTCATACCTTGAAATTTTGAATTTTCTGCATCTTCATAGACCAGAACCAAACCAGCCCTTTTTCAATCATTCTAACACTTCAAACAGTCTACATATAAGTTGCTTGAACTATCCTTGGCACCATAAAAGTTCTGTAACACCATTTCCTAGAGTTTCACTTTGAAGATTTTGGTGTTTTCTTCCATAAGAAGGCATTCTGTCAAGACAATGAGTGATCTTGGAGGAGTTCTCATCATTTGAACACCTTATTTGGAACATATTGGAGCTGCTTGGATCATCATCCATCAACTGGTTTTCTTATTTGGTGCATTGACTTGAAAAAGCTACAAGAGGTAAGTGTTCCAATTTGCTACTCTTAAGATCATGATGAATATTGATGTACACTGATTATGGATATGCTAGATACACTTTATAGGTCATATTTGAACCATTTCTTGCTCATAAACTTGGGTATTCATGACTTTCCCTTTGGTTTGGCTTGTTAGCTTACTTTAAGTGTCATTTCAATATGCAACTTGTTGATTCTGGTTAGGCATAGATGATTGGTGTTTGTATACATCATTTATAGGTCATAAGTGATATGTTTGATCATTTAGTTGATGCTAAATTGGTACATTTATGTTTGTTGCTTTGCTCTTGCACAAGCTTGCTATTTTTGCCACTACACATGCCATCTGTTGCATTAGCTTGTCTATTTATGTATGATTCTTGTAAGCACTCTCTATATGTCTAATATGTTGTGTTTGAATCATTACTTGCTGCTTAGAACATGTACATTGGACCGTCACATTGCTCTTACACATAACATGTATTTTTAAATTATGTTATCGAGTTTTTCACATGGTGCATGATCTGAGAAAACCACCACCACCATTGGATTCCTTGTGAAAAAATACACAATTTTCTTTTTTATTTCATCCAATTTGATTAAGTTTTGAGTGAGTTATGACCCTTCTTGCAAAATCTGTCTTGCATTGGTTTTGCTTGCCTTGTTTTTGCCTTGGTTGCGTAGTTTTGTGTCTAGTTTTCAAATGTGCATAACTTCTTTGATTTTTATCATTTTGATGCCACTATTTTTGAACTATGCTCCTTAATATGTATAATTTCAATGTGTGAAGAAATAATTCAAAAATTGTTATTTTTGAAACACTTTGGTCCACTTGAATGACATGGTCCTTTTTAGGGTTTTCTTTGGTTTTCACGAACTTTCTTGACATAGTACTTCATTTTTCTTGTAATATTGATCTTGTATGAATAATTTTTGAATGCCCAACATGTTTATATGTTTGAAAATACTTGGAACATTTGCTTTATCATGATTATACTTGCCTTTGTGAATGCATGAATGTGAAAAGTATGCCTTGAAACTTCTTTGTGAACCATGATATGTTTCTTGATGTTGTAACCTCATGAACATGATCCTTCACCCCCATATTACTTGTTTACGTGTCTTGTTAGAACAATAACATATTTAGGGTTATTTCTTACCTTGATAGTTACCATGAATCTTGTTTATCTTTCCCTTTGTGAAGTTTGAATCCATGCTTGAACTGTTGTTACTTTTCTTGCCTATCCATGATTGATTGTCATCAGTATGTCTTGAATATGATTAAATGTCTTACATTTGTCTTTAATTGATTCATATACCATGTTTGATTCATGTTTGATTCATGTTCGATTCATGTTGTAACTTGTTTGTATGAGTTTTGTTTAAATACCATTGATGAAAATGTTGTTGTTACACATGTTTCATGCTTGCTCTTGTTGGTTGTTACCTTCATGATCTTTGAACATTATAATGTTAAATCATAAAACCTTGGTTGTTACCATGCTTTTTGTGCTCAATTTTTTAATTTATCCTACTTGTTTATCTTTATATTTATCAAGTTTGTTTCCCCAGTGATGGAACTTGTCAGTTCTCATCAAGTTGCCTTGTTATCATCTTTGCTTAATGTTGTCACAGGCTTGCCCTTATCGTTCTTGGTTGTTACCATGACTTTATATCTTCATCATGTTTGAATGAATGAATATGTGTGTTTAGGATTTGTTAAGTTTCCACAAGTTATGTAGCTTGTTAGCTGTCATCCAGTTGCCTTGTTATCCCTTATTCCAAAGGAAAGTCTCTGTATTGACTTCATTGTCATAGATAGCTCATTACCCCTCCCCTTGACTTGGTTAAGTTATTAGGTCCTTTAATTTAGTTAAGTTATAACCTATATACATTATACTTTGCTTTAATTCTAAAGACCTACCCTTGTTAGGAGTATCCTTCAATTAAACTTTAAGATAAAGTTTGTTAACTCTATGTAAGGATCATTGTCATGATTACTTACTCCCCTCTTGGCTTTTGTCAAAGTCAATCCCCTTGAGTGTTAAAATTAGACCTAGAGAGTTTTGTCAAACTCTATATAAACATTGTTATGTTTGTTTCCCTTTGGAGTCTTGACCATAGTCAAGTATTCCTCAACCTTAGTGAGGTGAACTATGGTTGCTCTAATTCCATCCTAGTAAGGATACGTAGGATAAGATGCGATATCTTTGCGAGAAAACTTAGAACTATCCTTAGGTCTTTACCTCAAACTTTACCTTAACTTTGATCCCATGACCCTAGCAAACAACAACTTAGATAACTTAGCATACATATACACAAAAGGTTCCTATAGAGTACTACAGATGTTTGGGATGTGAATAACTACACTAGGCATAACCAACCCCGATCCCAGAAACTCTAGCATTGTTGTTACATCGCGCAAAAGTTTTTTCTTTCTTTAGCCTTTCCTTTGGATAAACCAAAGTTCGGTGGTGAATTTCAACGAATTAAGATTCAAGTTAATCAATAGCTTAATATCTGATTCTCACCGCAACAGGGTCCTTTGGGATTAGTGACATTTTGGTTGCATTTAGGTACCCATTGAAAAGCACCTTTAGAAACAAAGAGTTTCCTAAACTTGCACTTAGCAATGATGTAACCCTTCTTGCAACAAAAATAACAATATACATTATGATAAGCCAACCTTTTTCTATTTGGTTCCTTTTTAATGTAACTATACTTTTTATAAGGATTATGAGAAGGCAAGTCATATTTGGAAGTGTATATAGAAAAAGTAACCTTGAGTTGAAAAGCCTTATCTAACTTGGCTTTAAGAGTCCTTGACTCTTTTTGCCAAATATGACAACTTTCACTACCAAACCATGAAGGTTTAACGATTCATTTTGATCTTTTGGAATATCTAGTATGGAGTTCCTTGGAACTTCTAAATTCTTTTCATTTTTCAAAATTTTATCTTCCAAATGAGAAATAACCCTATTGTTTGAAGCTAATCTTTTGAAAGCATTTATGGCCTGTCTTTGTAGATTTTCAAAAGATTCTTTAAGATGAGAAAAATCTAAGTCATGAGAAGCTTGAAGTTTATAGTGACTTTCAACCTTTTTCTTTCCTTTGTTTTCCATATAGAAAATATTTGCCAATTCAACACTTGAGATTGAGCTATCATTGCTTGAGGAATCACTTTCGCTATCCCAAGTGGCATAAGCTCTTCTAGACTTCCTAGACCTCTTGTCATGGCATTTTTATTTTTCCTTCTTGATTGTAGGACACTCCGGCTTTATGTGGCCCAGTTTGCCACAATTGTAGCAAGTAATTCTAGACTTACCATTTTTGCTCTCATCTTCTTTTGATGAGTTCGATAACCTTCTTGATTTTCCATGGTTCTTGTTGGGATATTTGTCACCATGTTTCCACATGTATTTATTAAACCTCTTTATAAACAGTCTCATATCTTCTTCATCGGAATCATTGTCATCTTTAGATTCATAATCCCTAAGTTCATAATGTGAGGACCTTGATCTAGAAGTCTTTAGAGCTATTAACTTCTTCCTTTTCTTTATCTTTCTCACTCTTCACTTTCTTTTCTTGCTCTTTTTCGTATTTTGCTAAGCAAGTGAGTTCTTGCTCATGCTCTTCTAATTTATCGAACAACGTCGTGAGATCAAGCACTTTAAGATCTCATTTTCCTCCTTTACGGCAGTGACCTTGGGATGTCATTCCCTACTTAAACATCTCAAAACTTTTTTAGTAGCAATCTCATTGGAAATAAGCTCACCTAGTGCATTTAATCGATTTATAATACGTGTGAATCGTTTTCGCATGTCCGCAATGGTTTCACCATGCTCAATACAAAAAAAAATCAAAATTTTGATTTAATGTGTTGATCCCAGTTTGTTAGACATCATTAGTACCCTCATGGGCAACCCCTAATGCGTCCCACAATGAGAAATGTGATAATACTCGTCAACATCTAAAGCATATGTGAGAATATTTTTTGCTTCCCAATCATGTGACCATAGTTTCCAATCATTAGCATCCCATTGTGCTTCTGGTTTGGGTAACATAACACCTTCATTGGTCACAATTATTTCATTCGTACCATTTTGAATGGTGTCCCATATACCTTTGTCAACAGAGTTGACATGAATACACATACAAGGTTTCCAATAGCCAAAATTTTCACCGGTGAAAATTGGTGCTATATTGTACGCTCCCTTAGGTTCGGTAGCCATTCTTTTAAAACTAAATATTAAGCATGAAATTAACTGGAGCTCGTAATGCCACTTATTAGGCAATATGCTTTGATATAAAGGGGGTGAATAGGTCAATAATTTAAAAAAATTAACTTTTGAAAAAAAAAGGTTTTCAAAATTTTTATGGCACAACGGAAACAACCTGAATTGAATCGTCTAACCAAACCACTTTTTCTTTCCTTATTTACCATTACCATATTTGATAACTATTAGATGATAGGCTTCTATCTAGAGGGGTGAATAGATCATAAACTAAAAATAATAAACTTTTGGCAAAAATGATTTTCAAAAATTCTATGGCACAACGAAAATAACTCGAATTGAATCGCTTAACTGAACCAATTATCGAAAAGCTCGGAAATGCGTAATGTAAACCAATTGGATAATAATGAACACAAATTATTCAACAATGATTAATCACAAATCAATTACATGCTAAGCTACACGTAGAGCTTATTTCCAATGATAAAAAATACAATTAAAAGCAATAGACTTAATTTATCAAACACCTTGAGCGCAATCGATAACGCTTGGAAAATTAATTTGATTTGATG
This sequence comes from Lathyrus sativus, assembly GCA_963859935.3. NCBI lineage: Eukaryota > Viridiplantae > Streptophyta > Magnoliopsida > Fabales > Fabaceae > Lathyrus > Lathyrus sativus. The sequence goes on along the minus strand of OZ012740.1, from coordinate 76,998,784 downwards.
ATGTTAAAACCAATCACAATCAAATTGATTATGATTATATCAACAATTTTCAATTCAAAACGCAATTAAAATTTTGATTTTCAAATTAATTGACCAACCAATAAAGATTTGATAACAATGTATATACAAATAGAGAGAGAGAGAGATGAAGGTAGGAAAACACTGAGAAGGGGGGGTTGAATAAGGGTTTTCAAAACAAATAAGGCAATAAAAATAACAGGTATTTTTATACTGGTTCGTTTGAACTCAAACTACTCCAGTCCACCCGGCCAAGGTGATTTCTCCTCTTTCAAAAGAGGACTTAATCCAATAACCAAATAATGATTACAATCTTTTCACCAAGACAAACTTGTCTTAGTCTTCTCAAGAATACTGACCACAACTTGGTCTCTCAAGGAACTTTTACAAAGTAATACAATAAAGTGTGTTTAAGTGCTTCTTAGAAAAGCTTTTTCACAACTGTGATTTTACACAAAATGAAGAACAATGAAACTTTCTATTTTATTCGTTGTAGAATAATATTCTATTTGTCGCAACTGCGAAAATCGGCGCCGGCTGAACAGAAGAGTCTCCACCGTGCGTTATTTATCCCACGGGAGGGAAAGGAAACGCTCAGAGTAAACCTCGCATAACACGGGAAAGGTATGGTCATCGCAACCAAAACCTGGGTTCGGGAGTCGGTTACGCAAGGGGAAGGTATTAGCACCCCTCACGTCCGTCGTACTCGACGGGATCCACGCTTGTTTTCGGGTATGGATTGTTATTCTATCTAAACTATAGGTCAAGGGTTAAAAAGAAAATAAAATGAAAATAAAAATGACTCGGCAAAGTATCGCACTTTATGCCTACGTATTCTCGTCTGGAACGAGAAATCAGAGTCAACGTAGTTCGCCTACCTACGGGAAAGGAGGGGAAGGTTGCTCGCTAGGATATCGCATCCTATGCCTACGTACTTTCATACAGCATGAAAGATCAGAGCAAACGTAGTTCGGGCCACGTACGACACAAGCTCGTCTTGGTTGATTTTATTCCTTCTGAAAAGGTTTTCTTGATTAACAGTCCCGGCGGACAAAAATGACGCTTTGATGAGTTCACCTTCTTTTACGAAAGAAGTGTCTTTTATTGTGTTTGAAATCTTTATTGTGTTTTTCTGTTTGTTTTGAGAAAGAAAGAGACAGAACTCTAACCTACGGTTGCGAAGGGAATCAAACTATCCTAATGTTATCATGCATGGGTTAAGACCTAGTGTCTATCATGCTCCTCTCTTGCACAGAGAGAAACAGAGATCCTACGGGATAGGCAGCAATAGAAACAACATCATATATATACAGTAAAGCAGTAAAATGCATGGATGCAGCAATACAAGCGAGGCAAGGGAGTCCCACTCGACCTCGAACCTAGAAAACAATAGGCAAAAGTGAACAGGATTCACTTTCAACCCAACAGGGTAAACAGCAAACAATACAGTCCAGAAAACCAATCAATACATCAGAAATGAAATACAGCAATAAAAAACAGCATCAGCAGTCCTGGATCAACATCTGGCTCCAAGTAATCTCCCATCAGCTACAGGCTTCAACAAGCATCAATCTCTATCTTCATGGCTTTCAGGCAAGGGCTTTGATCATCAGTCTTCTATCTGCAATGGCTTTTCTTCAAGCTCAAACCTCCAGGATGAGGGATCAGTCACAAGAGTGAACTGGGTGTTAAGCAATCAGTTGACTACCAAAGGTGGTGAACAGACTGCTTCTAACACAAAACATGTTCTCTCAAGAGTTATATCTCTTAGACACTATCACCAAGCCTTCCAAAGGAAGGGGGTGAGTGTCTTAGAGAGACTCTGAATCACAGAGAAGAATGGATGCAGACAAGGCAATCCATGTTTGAGAAACAAGCTTTCTAATCTAGAGCTCTGCCTAGCTCCTAAACCCTAGTTCCTCAGCATCTGCTAGCAAGAATCTTCTCTTCAACTCTGGAAGTTGATCTTCAACATCTGAATCTCCAATGGCTTCATCTTCTCAAGTCTTCAGCTCTCCCAAATCCCCAGACAATCCCAATACCCACACAGACAAATCAATAATCCCCAGAGGGCACACCACACCAGTCAATCAGATATACAGTATATTAATAGCAGTAGGGGAGTCCTGACTTTTTCTCTAAGGGATCTAATAACTACCCATAGCCCCTATAGTCCCATAGCTAACCTATTCAGTCTCTAAGTCCTAAGGGAAATGAATTAATTCTCCTAAGTCATCACCTAAAACCCTAGTTTGTTCATGTTATTCACACTTACACTAAACACCTAAATTTAATTTCTAAAAATGGGAACTAAATTGAATCTACAAGTTTGATGTCTAACCTAAACAACCTAAAAAGAATGGATGAAAAATATTGAAGCAATTAATAGAACAAAAAAATAACAAAATCATGTATGAAATGAAACCATTTAAAATGTTATTTATTTAGAAAATGTGAGAAAAATATCAAATAAAAATAAAATGCCATTTTTATTTTTTTATAATTTTCTTGACATCCTAAAGAAAAATATGCAAAAAGAATGAATTAAAAATGATGATTTTTCCATTTATTATGAATTTTATAAGATGCATGAAAAATATAAAGAAAATAAAAAAGAAAATGGAAAGAAATAGCCAGGGGGGTGAGAATAGTAGGATATTCATGTTCAGCGCGTTGGGCTTGCTAACTTGGGGGGTGCGAATAGAAGTCTGAGCCCAATCCCCCCATAAGTGAAACGGTGCGTTTTACTTTTTAAAATTTCCTACCAGAATGAAGTTTTAATCGTGGCCGTTGGATACTTTCCCCAGGTCAAAGGTCCAACCTCAATCGTATGGCCACCAACCCTTCTTCAACCTCCAGCATTTTAGGGTTTCAGAACCCCTTCCCATGCACGATGATTCCATCTCTCCATGCTCTCTCCACACGCCATGAAAACGCACGATGTAAAAAAACAAAACTCCTCCATTTCTTTCCCTCTACGAGTCTGTGGTCATAGCTTCCATTAAAAGTCACACAATCAGCCAATTCGAAGAAGGTAACAGATGGGAACCACCATTAATGCCTGAGATGAAACCTCTCCAATTCTTCACCAAATTCATCCTAAGCTAATCTACACTTCCTCATGATCATAACATGCTATTTTACTAACGTTTTCGTGCCTTAATCCAATAGTTAAGAGCCTCAACAGAATTTATACCTCATATTCAAACTTCATGAAACTTCTCTAAAATCACCACAACCAGTCAGCTACCTATGCTTAACCGTTCTATGCTACCAAAACCCTAAGATTCTACCTAAATTAAGCAATTCGAACAGAATACAAACCTGGTGTAATTCCTTGATACAGGTGCTGAGATCCTCAAATCAACTGCTTGTGATGAGGGGAATGTGATCAGTAGGCTTGGTGATTCCTTCTGTATGCAACAAGTGTAGTTCTAAAGCCTTGAATTACTCACTTCCAAAGTTCATGCCTCTTGGATGATAATGGTGAATGATGCAATCCCTTCCTCAATTTGACAAAAGAAAGTATGGATTCTGATCCTTGTGAGATGATGATGAAGATTGAATCAAGAATATTGAAGATTGGTGAGAAATTGATGGAGTTTGAGAAGCTTATGCAAGAATGGGAAAATGAGTGAAAATTGAAGCTTTGAACCAATGGGAGCACCAACCCTTGCATGAATCAGCTTGCATGAATATATAGATGATGTAGGAACCTCCTAGAACATTGGAGAAATTTCCCTTGCATTTTTCCTTTTCAATTTGGATTATGTTACTTTCAATTCAAGCAACCATGGATAACTCACAAATTATGACCTAAGCTCAAAATTCCACTTTAGCCAATGTTTTTAAAATGCCTTTTCCATTCAAAATGACCTATAATTTTGCATCATTTGGCCAAGCTATGAAAAATATCATTTTTTTAAGCCATTTTTCTTCATTAAATTCACCAATTTTGAAACCTTGTGCTATAGACTTTTCCAATCTCTCATGGTCACTTTTATAGACTCAAAATGTCATTTGGAGCAAGTTTGATGTTGTAAGTTTTTCCATTTGAGACCTCCTTATATGAGTTTTGGACATAGGTTAAAATGACCTGTAATTCACAAATGACCAAAATACCCTTTGCTTGCCAAGACCATAAGTTGAGTTCCACACATCATATGAAGGCATACTATACCATTCTAGAAAGCTAAGACAATAAGGAACAATTCTTATGTTGACCAGAAATTCATTTTAAATCTCCTTGAGGGGTAAAACTAGCTTGGAAGTCAAGTCACTTTCACAGACAAAATTTCAGATACCTCAGATGACCTGTAACTTGCAAGGACCATAACTTGAGTTCTATAAATCTCCTTGATGTCTTCCACCACTCAAATTAAAGGTCTTGAGATCCTCTACAAGTTTCATGTTGGCCAAGGATCCATTTTAAGCTTGCATTTTGACTTATCTTGCTTGGAAACTTGACCTAAACTAGGGGATTTTACACAGAAACCCTAATTTAGAGACTCCTCTTCTCCTTGATTTCTCTTGAATTCTTCTTAGCATAACAACATATCCTTGTTCTCCATGTCAAATGATGAACCCCACATCCCTTCAATAGACCTGAATGCCCTTAAATCAATCAATTGACCTAGGGTTGACCTAGGGTTGACCCAGATGAAACCCTAGTTGACTGTCTTCATCCACAACTCTTGTGACTACACCAATGACTTGTCTCCTTCTCCAAATGACTTTCTAAGTCTCCCATGATGCCCACATACTCTCCATGCTCAGCCCACAATTTACAATTTCTTTGATGATCCCCAGATACCCTCAGATAGGAGATAGATGCACTGCTTGATCCATTGACTTTCCAGCTTTCAAACTCTTTCTGATGACTTGAATATGCTTGAGTTAGAAGAATACCCTCTTGATAGGCTCATAGAGATGAGAACAATGGTTGATCCCCTGTTGGATGATTTGCTATGCTATGCTATGCAGATGCTTAGACTATGTACATGACTCTATATGCAAATGCTAATGATATTGAAACATAAACCAAGTGAATAAGGTTGAGCAAATTTTAGGGTGCAACAGCTGCCCCTATTCAAGCGACTTGGACCCGATTGGGTGAAGAGCGAACGGCCTTCAAACATTCGAGGTACGAGACGGTTGAATATTAAGAACCCGGAAATTTGCCAACCGCAGAAATAAACTGCACCACAGCTTGGGGAACGACATCCACTGCCTGGATCTGACTGTTACAGTAACCCACTGATCTCGTGCGACCGTGCTGGGGATTCTTCTCATCATCCTGAAAAAGATTGAATCATCGGAAACTTCGTCCTTTGCTTGTCCACATCAGGACCCTATCTGGTGTCAACTCGGAAAAAACTTCAACAACTTTGCTGGGGACGGCTCGTCTGCCTTCTCGTCAGAGATAAATCGTCCACGTTAGGAATAAAATCTTGTCCACGTTAGGAATAACATCGTCCACGTCAGGAATCACCTTTCCACGTAAGGAATAACCATTCCACGTTAGGAATAATACTGTCCACGTTAGGACTCACCTTTCCACGTCAGGAATAATCTCTTCTTCCACGTTAGGAATAACTTCTTTGATCTGTCCGCGTCAGGACTAAACTCTTCACGTCAGGAATAATTTCTTTCTTTCCACGTCAGGAATCGATCTCGATAGGTCCGCGTGAGGACTCAATCTTTCCACGTAAGGAAACCCATTTTTCCACGTAAGGAATCTCATCTTTCCACGTTAGGAATAAACTCGTCTTTCCACGTAAGGAACTGAAACCTTTTTTTCCACGTAAGGAATAAACTCGTCCACGTCAGGACCCATCTTTCGTCTTGATTTGTCCACGTCAGGACTCAGGCATCTTCGACCCGCTGGGGAAATAAACTTGTCCACGTCAGGACTCACATCTCCTCTGTTGAGAAATTAAAACTTGTCCGCGTCAGGACTCACATCTTCGTCTGATCTGTCCACGTCAGGACTCACGCTTCACCAACACGAAGAAAGATGACTGCTGAGAGTAAATGGTCCACGTCAGGACACCAACACAAAAAGTAATCAGTTTTGTCAACGTCATGACTCCACATTCCACCAATTCCGAGAACCCGAGTCTGTCCACTTTAGGACTACCACATCTCATCAACCCAGGGAATAAATCTGTCCACGTTAGGACGCCCACTTCTGAAGAAATCCCGCCAATATAGGGATAAATTGTCCACGTCAGGACTTAGTTCTCCATTGATCCCAACCCACAAACTTCTTTAGCACTGACGTGACAGCGACTTTGAGGCGGACTCTACTGGGGATATCTGGATGCCTGTTCTGATGACCGGAGGCAACTTCTGAAATTCTGATTCATGAAACCCGTTGATGACAAATAACTCTGCTTGGAAATAAAGAGAAACTTATCCTGGTAACTCTGCGGGGAATACGGCCGAAACTGACAATATCATTGGATGCCCCGTGCCGAGATCTTGAATGTTTGGTAGTTCATTTGAGCAAGAGCTCTCTCTACCTGAATTGCTAAAATACAGGAACTGCTTCAGCAAAATAGATGCTGAAGATAATGCCGACTCCGCCAGGGATAGCCAGGTGCTACAGAATTATTCCAGCAAAATAAATGCTGGAAGGGTGATGTCGACTCAGCTGGGGAAATTAGGAACTCAAACCAAACACCCTGTTGAGGTAACCCCCTGCTGGGGAATATAACTTTGCTGGGGAATAGCAGATGTGCACAGTATGATCGGACTTTCTGCTGGAGAGTGAACTGATATTACACAGTATCCCTGACAAAATAAATGACAGGACCCACCACCAACTCTGCTGGGGAGAGTCTTGATCTTCGAGTTCCACTGGGAGGAAAGAACACTTGCTGAAAAGAGAGAACTCCGCTGGGGATGGGATGATTCTCTTGGGGAAAATTAATTGACTCCACTGGGGAAGAATAAATGACCTTGCGGGGAAAGGGAAACCGCCTGAATACAGCTCACCAATTTGGAAATATTAATCTTTTGAGGCTGAACCACTCTGCTTGAGATAAGGAATCCTTCTGGGGGACACCACACTGCCTGCATGCAGCCTACAATCTTTGAATCGTCAATTCCGTAGAGGATGAACGACTTTGCCGGATAATCCTTTTGCACAAGCTACGACTAGCTGGAGAGTTCTATCCTTCTTCAGGAAGAACCTGCATGACCTGCGTGAGGGCTGAGTCCCTCGTTATTGCAATCTTTTGATCCTCTTCCTCGTACGGTTATGAAACCTGCAACAACACAAACAAGACAAGACAAGCCTATGCAACCAACTCAGGTTAGTGACGCTATTTTCAGTTAATTCAAAGCTTTAGCAACTGTTGGCAAGGGCCAGCGACGTTATACTCATGCTAGTTTCATCAAACTTAGGCGTTAATCATGCGCAAAACAGTAAAGAATAGTGTCAAGTACTGAATAGCGTATTTTATTGATTGGGCCCCTGAATGGGCAGAGTTTTGTACACAGGATGTAACTCCTAAAATGAGGAAGCTACACAAAGCAAATATACAAGTATACAAGTATGCACAAGAAGCATAAATATTGACAACTTAAATTTGTACACATGTCGGCAACGGGATGCAGATGAACATCACGAACTGATCCTCCCAAATCTGGCCCGACTCTAATGCTTTCCCGGTATCCCCACTTCTGAAGAGATTGTATCAGATAACTGACTCCTCAAATGTATTCTCCCGCATTGATGCTCATTGCAACGATCAAATTCGGACCGCAGTCATTTGCTTTTCAAATCCCTAACTTTTGCGTGAACCGCCCTTTACGGGTTTTCAGTTCACCGGGATACCCCTTTTTGCCGAAGTCGCCCAGTGTAGGTTTTCAACTTCGCGGGTGTACATTTTTTCAATTTTATCCCTAATTTTTGCCCGAACCTTTCATTCTGTTTTTGGTTCGCCAGGATGCCCCATTTTTGCCTAGACTCTCTTTTTTCTGTCCAGCGGGTCTATTTTAAGCAAAGTATTTTTTAACTGCGTCCGAATTCACAGGTGACGTGAAGTCTTCTCCGTCCATGGTGGACAACAACAACGCTCCTCCCGAAAATACTTTCCTGACAACGTATGGCCCTTCGTAGTTGGGGGTCCACTTGCCCCTGTGATCTGCTTGCGGCGGGAGAATCCTTTTCAGCACAAGGTCGCCCGTCTGAAAGCTTCGCGGATGTATCTTCTTGTCGTACGCTTTCTTCATTCGGCTCTGGTACAAACGACCGTATGCTAGAGAAGCTAGCCTCTTCTCATCCATCAAACTCAGTTGATTCAACCTGTCTTTCACCCATTCTGCCTCGTCCAGCTGAACATCTCGCAATACCCTCAGAGAAGGGATCTCAACTTCTAATGGTAGCACCGCTTCCATTCCGTATACTAACGAGAACGGGGTTGCCCCGGTTGATGTGCGTACCGTCGTACGATAACCGTGCAAAGCGAAAGGTAGCATCTCATGCCAATCCTTATAGGTCACCACCATTTTCTGAACGATCTTCTTGATATTCTTATTGGCCGCCTCAACAGCGCCATTCATCTTGGGTCGGTAAGGGGAGGAGTTGTGATGTTCGATCTTGAAATTCTGACAGAGCTCCTTCATCATTTTGTTGTTCAGGTTTGAACCGTTGTCCGTGATTATCCGCTCGGGGATCCCGTATCGGCAAATGATATCTCTCTTGATAAATCTGGCCACCACTTGCTTCGTTACATTTGCGTAAGACGCCGCTTCCACCCACTTGGTGAAATAATCGATTGCTACTAAGATGAACCGATGCCCGTTAGAAGCTGTCGGCTCAATCTTTCCAATCATATCGATTCCCCACATCGAGAATGGCCAAGGTGATGACATCACATTTAGAGGACTTGGAGGCACATGGATCTTATCAGCATAGATTTGGCACTTGTGACACTTCCTTGCAAACTTGAAACAATCAGTTTCCATGGTCAGCCAAAAATAACCTGCCCACAGCAGCTTTCTTGTCATAGCATGTCCGCCAGCATGCGTACCAAAGGTACCTTCGTGTATTTCTTCCATGAGCAGCTTTGCCTCTCTTTCGTCTACACAACGCAACAACACCAAATCATGGTTTCTTCTGTATAAGATGCCATCCGGGTTCAAATAGAAATTGCCTGCTAATCTCCTGAGAGTCTTCTGATCTTGACTGGATGCCCCAGCCGGATACTCTTTATTCTTCAGGAAATTAAGGATATCAAAATACCACGGTTTGTCGTCGGATGCTTCATCAATAGCAAATACGTAAGCTGGCCTGTCAAGCCGCGAGATGATGATTCGGGGTGCCTCATTCCAGAAGTTGACTTTGTACATGGAAGACAAAGTGGCCAGGGCGTCAGCCATTTGATTCTCTGCCCGCGGTACATGATGCAATTCAACCTTGTCGAAGAAAGGCAACAATCTCCTTGCATAATTCATGTAATGTATCAAATTGGGCTGGCGTGTCTCCCATTCCCCTTTGATTTGATTCACCACCAGAGCTGAGTCTCCGTATACGTCCAGATTTTTGATTCGTAAATCAATGGCTTCTTCGAGCCCCATTATACAAGCTTCGTATTCGGCCTCATTGTTGGTAACGGAAAAGGTCAATCGGGCAGTAAACGGGATGTGCGACCCGTGTGGCGTGGTGATGATTGCCCCTATTCCGCTACCGTAAGCATTCACAGCTCCGTCAAATATCATCTTCCATTTGGAACCCAACTCCGGTCCTTCGTCTGGCAACGACTCTTCACAATCTTTCATCTTTAGGTACATGATATCCTCGTCAGGAAAATCAAACCTCATCGATTGGTACTCTTCAATAGGCTGTTCCGCCAGATACTCAGACAGCACACTCCCCTTTATAGCCTTTTGCGAGACGTATTGAATATCATATTCAGTCAAGACCATCTGCCAACGGGCAATTCTACCTGACAACGCCTGCTTTTCAAACACATATTTGATAGGATCCATCTTCGAGATGAGCATGGTTGTATGATTCAGCATGTACTGCCTCAAACGCTTGGCGGCCCAGGCTAGCGCGCAGCAAGTTTTCTCAAGCATTGAGTATCGAGATTCACAGTCTGTAAATTTCTTACTCAGGTAATAGATCGCATGCTCTTTTCTCCCTGTCTCGTCGTGTTGACCGAGAACACAACCCATGCTTCCCTCAAGAACCGTCAAATACATTATCAAGGGTCTACCTGCCACTGGGGGTATCAGAATGGGAGGCTCCTGCAAATACTGCTTTATTTTATCGAACGCCTTTTGACAATTTTCGTTCCACGTTACTGCTTGATCTTTCTTCAACAACTTGAATAATGGTTCACACGTGGCCGTTAGGTGAGATATGAACCGGGCAATGTAGTTCAACCTCCCTAAAAACCCGCGCACCTCTTTCTCTGTTTTAGGCGTCGGCATTTCTTGAATTGCTTTTATTTTAGCAGGATCGACCTCTATTCCTCTTTTGCTTACGATAAACCCCAGCAGTTTACCCGATCTTACCCCGAAGGTGCATTTATTAGGGTTCAGCCTCAGCCTGAACTTCCTAAGCCTTTTAAACAACTTCAGCAGATTCACCAGATGCTCTTCCTCCGTCTGGGATTTGGCAATCATATCGTCAACATAAACTTCGATCTCTTTATGCATCATGTCATGGAAAAGAGTCGTCATCGCACGCTGATATGTTGCCCCAACATTCTTCAAACCAAAGGGCATCACTTTGTAGCAAAATGTTCCCCAAGGCGTTATGAAAGTAGTCTTCTCCATATCCTCTGGCGCCATTTTAATTTGGTTGTAGCCCGAAAAACCATCCATGAAGGAGAATACGGAGTATTGAGCAGTATTATCAACTAACACGTCAATGTGAGGAAGTGGAAAGTCGTCTTTTGGGCTTGCTTTATTCAAATCTCTATAGTCCACGCACATTCGAACCTTGCCGTCTTTCTTTGGCACTGGTACGATGTTGGCAACCCATGAAGGATACTTCGTCACAGCCAGGAAACCAGCGTCCCATTGTTTTTGAACTTCCTCTTTGATCTCCATTGCCATATCTGGTCGAGTTCTGCGAAGCTTTTGCTTGACTGGCGGGCAATCTTCTTTCAGTGGCAGGCGATGCACAACCATATCTGTATCGAGCCCCGGCATATCTTCATATGACCAAGCGAATACATCATTATACTCCCGGAGCATTTCAACCAGTCTTCGCTTGATATCACTCTGCAGTGCGGCTCCGATACGAATATTCTTCTCAATCCCTTCCGACCCTAAGTTGATAATTTCGATGACCTCGTCGTGAGGCAGAATGGCTCTTTCCTCTTGCTTCACTAACCAAGACAGTTCTTCAGGAACGTCGCTATCTTCAACGACCTCTTCTTCAGCCTGGAATACCGGGTGTTCGAAGTCGGGACGAGTCATAGGTGGTTCAAGGATGTCATCTGAAAATGTTATCCTGCAAAAGGAATGGTTAAGCGCTTCAAAATACGTATAAAGCGAACAACCACGTTGCCATTTTATTGAAAAATATAAAACAAGAAAGACAGGGATTACAGTATTTGCACATGAAAAAACGCCATTTATTTAATGATTAACACGCAATGTTCATAACAACACAGCCCTAAGCAAATCCTGATGCCCCGGGCAAGACATCAGATTATTCAACAATTAATAAAGCAAAGCATTACTGTTTAAAAGTCACAGGAACAAGCTCCTGAATAGACCAGTTGCACAGTCCTTGTCCTGGCGTGCTTGGCTGAATCCAGGCATCCATATCACAGTCGCTGTCTCCTTCATCAGACCCCGAAGCGGCATTGACGGTCTCATGACATACTCCACTGGCAAGGATGGTGATTGGCCCTCTGAAACGGGGTGCTCCCACGGAAGGATTTGAGGACGACGGTTGGTATCCCAGCCCGAACCGGTCCATCTTCACAGGAATGTCCAGCACTTTGCCCCAGCCCTTTGCTTCTCCTGCTTCTACTAGAGCTTGAGCTTCTTTATACGATGAGACGGCTATTTCCGACGCTTTGCTCGGCCCGGGACCTTTGTCCTTGATGTGCAAACCTTCAAATGCCTGGCAGGGTGTTTCGTGGATTTCTCCGTCAACTTCCACATATTTAAATGACGATAGATGGCTGACCAGGATGTCCTCTTCCCCGCACACGGTGACTACGTTGTCTCCGACCATATATTTTAACTTCTGATGCAGGGTGGACGCGACTGCCCCTGCCCCATGAATCCAGGGTCTTCCAAGCAAGCAGCTGTACGCAGGCTGTATATCCATGATATAAAACTCAGTTGCAAACACCTCTGGCCCCACCTGTAGAGGCAATGTGATCGATCCAAAGACTGTTCTCCGCGTGCCGTCAAACGCTCTGACTACCAAATCACTGGGCGTACACAAAATTCCTCTAACATCCAGCTTCATCATCGCCTTCTTGGGCAGCACATTCAAAGACGATCCGGTGTCAACCAATACGTGCGACATTACTGATCCTCTACACTCAACAGATACGTGTAGCGCCATATTATGATCTCTCCCTTTCGGGGTCAAGTCAAAATCAGTAAAGCCCAAGCTGTGGCCTGCATTCACATGTGCCAACACTCCTTCCAACTGATTCACGGAGACGTCTTGGGGTACAAAAGAAGTATCCAGGACTTTCAGCAACGCATTTCTGTGGGCTTCCGAACACAACAGCAATGACAGAATAGATATCTTGGACGGTGTCTGCTGCAGATGCTCCACAATCTTATAATCACTTTTTCGAATCAAGCGCATGAACTCTTCTACATCCTTCGATGCTGCTTCTTTTTCACTCGCTTGCACTGGAACATTCTCAACCGCTTTCCCTTTTCCTTTCGCTAGTCTTTCAGCCTCCACTTCAGGAGATATAAAGATCCTGCCACTCCTCGTCATACCTCCCGAACCAACAACATTATCCACAGTCTCAGCTGGCTGCTTGTTAACATCAACCTTTATCCCGTCACAATACACCTCCAACCCATATGACCATGGGACTGCTTTCGTGTTCTCGTACGGGATCGGCCCGGCCTTAGTTATGGTGATCGGTGGTCGCTGAGCTGGCGCTGCGATAGTGATTGTCTTTCGTGGAATCGTTACCGTGGCCACATCACTCTGATCATCTGCTATTGCCCCTGCGGGCTCTTCGATTGTTGAACGGTCAAACTGCAGTACGCCTTCATCGATTAAAACTTGAATGCCTTTCTTCAAGTCATCACACCCCCCAGCTAGGGTCCAGCATTCCAAGCAGTACTCGTCACATCCCGGGTAAACACCCCCTTGCAACAGTCGGCTCTTTATCTCGCTCAGCGGCGTCTTTAAATCTTCAACATTCATAATCAGATTCAACCCTTCCTCAGTTAGAATGGCGTTTGCCCCATGATTAGGCATGGGTTTCTGCACTATATTCGGACCTGCCGTTCCGAAGTTGATAGTCTTATTGTCCAAAAGGTCCTGCACAACATGCTTAAAAGCATGGCAACCTTCTATATCGTGACCTGGAGCCCCAGAATGAAACTCACAGTGCCTGCTTGCATCGTAACCAAATGGGGGAGCTCCCGTTATCGGTGCCAGAGTTCTTTTCTCTACCAGGTTCAATCCCAACAATGTCTGCAACAAATCGGCATAGGTTGAGGGAGGCTTCTCAAACACTCTCCTCGGTTTACTACCCTGGAATCTTCGCTGAGCCTGATGTGCCCCCTGTTGAGGCTGCTGCTGCTGTTGCATTGGCTGCTGCTGGACCGGTTGTTGTTGCTGGAGTGGTTGTTGTTGATACGGGATAGTAACACTCGCCACCTGCTGCGGCTGACGATACTGACCTCGTCCCCTGCCTCGGCCTCGGCCTCGGCCTCCAAATACTGCGCTTGCCTCGCCCTGACGGCGCCCACCAAAAGCCTTCCTATTACTGCCAGATGCAGTCGATTCCTCAACCTGGAACTTTCCTTGCTTAATATTACGTTCAATCTTTTCTCCCATCAGAATCAGGTCTGAAAAACTGGCCAGAGACGTGTGAAACAGCATATCATGAAACAGACCTGTGAATGTGCCGACAAACATGTCATTCATTTCCTTATCTTCTACAGGAGGACGGACCCTGGCAGCCATATCGCGCCACCTTTGCGCGTACTCTTTAAAGCTCTCCCCCTTCTTTTGCGACAGCCCGGCCAATTGGACCCGATTGGGTGCCAAGTCGCTGTTATACTTGTAGTGAGCTACAAATGCCTCTGCCAATTGCTTCCATGTCTTGATATCAGTTGGCTCCAGCCCCATGTACCACTCTAGGGAAGGACCCGACAGACTATCCTAAAAGAAATGCATTAGCATTCTTTCATCAGTTGAGTATGCAGACATCTTTCTGTAATAAGCTCGTACATGCACTTTTGGACATGTGTCTCCTTTATACTTGTCAAACGCAGGAGCTTTGAATTTAATTGGCACCCTCAAGCCAGGTACCAGCCCCATTGTGGCCATGTCCAAACCCACAACACTTTGGTTTAGGACTCCCCTCATCTGCTCTTCCAGCATTCTGATCTTCTGGGAGTCATCCATCGGCCCTTCAAAACCTCCTCCGGAGAAAGCGTCCTCCTGCTGATCTTCTTGCCACATACCATTTCCAGCTCCATACCCATCATATCCATTATTACGTCCAGCTCTGATCTGATTCATCCCCGGACCTCGGCCTCTGTTGCCGTACCCTTGAACACCTCCCGCAGGACCAAAAGCCATAAATCCAGCGCTGTTTCCATTTCCAAAACCTCCGTAACCCTGATTGGTCGCACCATAACCATCCTGCCCGAAGCCTTGAGCATTAAAGCCATACTTCCCAGTGTTATCGAATCCCTGATCGTTGAACCCGAATCCAGTATTGACAAAGCCGTTGCCTCCCATATTATCTCCCATGTTGATATCACCCAGCCCAACGTTATGGACAGCAGTCTCATTCCCCACTCCGACGTTACCATTCACAGCAGCGGTAGCGTTGTTGACATTAGCAGCAGGTGTATTGACTACAGGTGGAGCCACTGGCGTGGGAGTGCCGTCTCCATGAACAGTATCGACCCGTACAGACTGATGATCCTCATTACCGTGACCAGCATTTCGAGCCAACAGAGGCTGGACCATGGCCTGCAAATTCTCCTGTCCTTCCGCAATAGCTTCCATGGTCTGTATAAAGAGAGCGAGCTTCTCGCGCACATCTTGCATCTCGTTCTGCATTTGATCCATGATTCTTCGACAGTTGGTGCGGGTAGAATAGCGGTGCGGGTGTTGATCTGCAATCCTGGAAAGTACCTGGTACAGAGCAGGAAATAAGGCACTATTCAAAGATTACCTGTAATGCAATATGAATATGAATGCAATGCAATGTGTCTATGCATTGGGGAAGTTCATTCCCCCAGTTCTAGTGCGACGGTGCCAGTGCGGTGACAGTGCTAATGATATAAAGACCGGAGCTGAATCACAGAAAACCTCATATATTACTGAGAAAGCCAGAATACAACGTCACTGAGAGTACAACAAGAAGGCATGACCTCAACCAACAATCCTGGTGATGGTCAGCACTATGCAAATAAAGCATACAAGTTACTATATGAAATGATCAAATCCTCCCAAAAGCCTGGTACTCTTCGATCAACTTCTTGGTCTCTGGATGACTTGGTCGGGTGAGCAGTCCTTCAACCAGCTGGTTTCTTCTCTTAAGAACACGACGCACGTCTTCAGCAGTTTCTTCCCATGTCGCTTCTCCGAAGCAATCTTCTAGTTTTCGCTTTTGGGATACTGCTTCATCTCTGCATTTGATTGCCTTGTTCAGTGCATGCTGGACACTATACCGGGTCATCACTTCTTCCTCACACTTCTTGATGCTAGCCTTCAACTTCTCTTCGAGGTCGGAGATTTGCTGCTTTAGCTTATCTTCCCTCTTCTTATTGTTGGTGAGTGTAGCATTCCAAGTCTTGTTGCAAGAGGAGATTTCTCGATGTGCCGCGTCAAGCGCTTTCTTTTTGGCTTCCAGCACGTCATGGGAGCTTCTGAACTCTTGCCCCAGACGTTCGCGCTTTTTCCTCTCCTCAGTCAACTCAGCCCCTAACTTGTTTAACATCTCAATCTGCTGTTGGAAAGCATGAACGGCCTTGTTTTTCTCACTGCGTATCTGGGCTAGCTCCTGCTCTAACCCTTCGTTGATCTTCAACAAGGCTTCTTTTTCTCTCACAACCTGCTCGTAGGCTTCCCTAGAAACAGTATTGGGCTCTGCTACCGGAACAGGAACAAGAATTGGTGCATCTGGAAATGGCATCCCCAACTGACTGGCTCTCTCCTGAATCCAAACTCTATAAGGCTCATAAGCCTGGCAATCGTTCTTACCTAACAGTGGCTTCCCTTTGCGGTTAATACGTGTCCAGGCATGTTGCAACTTGGTTAATAACTCCCCCTTCACGTCTCCGGTGAAGTACAGAGATTCCTGTACTTCTTCCTCCTGAGGGGGATTCTTCAGTGCATATCCGAACTGACGAATGAATAGAGAAGGGTTGTAATTGATACACCCTTTTCTTCCTATCAGCGGCACATTAGGGTACCCGAAACAACTGAAGATGAGCTCAGATCCCAACAGGTCTCGATCAAACCACACAACGTCTTCGGAATATAGCCTCATCAGGCGCTCTGACCAACCAACGGGGACTGTAGTCTCTGCAACAGATCTTCTCTTAGGAAGGTGGCTCTCAAACCACATACTCAACAAGGGTACACAAAGATGAACATTCTTCCCTCTGCCCCTCTCATTCTTGTAATGCAGTGAGTGGTAGAAATCTCCGAGTAAGGTAGGTACAGGATTACCAGCGGCAAACAAGTAGAAAGCATCGAAGTCCACAAAATCCGGTATATTGGGGAACAACACTATGCCATAAATGCACAAAGCCAACACAGCACTGAAAGCAACCCAACACCCGCTATTGGCATACTCCTGGGCTTTACCCGCTAAGAACTGAAGTGAGAAGCCTGGAACTCCACGGGAAACAGTAGTCACCAGTTCAGAAGCATCAATATGCAAAGCTTTTGCCAAGTCCTCCGGCTTGGGCTTGGCGTCATAATGAATGAATGGAACCTGGTTCTGCACGGGCAGCTCAACATACTCAGCGTATTCCTCCAGGGTTGGTCCCATAATAAAGTCAGAGAACGTAAAGCACCTCAAAGCAGGGTCGTAGAATTGCATCAAAGCATACAGCCCCTCTAACTCTACCTCTGTAGGTTTGCACACCAATCTCAATAATCTACCATAGCTCATCCGGAAGCTCCTACGAACACCCTCATCAGCAAGAGAGATCAACCCAAGTAGAGGAACAATATCAGGCGTAGGCAATTTGTAAGCAACCGTTCTCCTTAAGCTAGTCATGATCAAACACTCAGAAGTCTGGGCACTAGAACTAAGGAAATGCAAATGCACCTGCAGCACAGACACACGTTAGTGAAATGCAAATGGTAATGGATATGCAGTGATGCAATGCAAGTAACATGCAACAGGGACCAAAGCTGTAGCTGAATAGCCTGAACCCAATCAAGAAAGGTCTCAGATAGACCATCCAGAAGTCCTCAAGCCCTGGTCTCCGATATACCTCAAACAAAGCTCCAATATTGGTCTCTGATAGACCCCATAATCATAACCTGAATGGTCTCTGGCAGACCTCAGATCATATCCCCCACTGGTCTCTAACAGACCTCAGAACAGATCTCCAAATAGTCTCTGACAGACCTCGGAACACACCAACTGGTCTCTGACAGACCTTAGAACCCTCCTTAAATATCCAAGATCCTGATCAACAAACCGGTGGTCTGAAGGTCTAGTTACCTGCATAACCCTGAATCCTCTCACAGGTGGGTGGCCCTATAACTGGCACAAGGTACGGCATCCTATGCGGTCGTCGGCGTCACAGACTTTCAGGGTTGATGATACGATTCCCAGAAGGAGTGGCATAATCAATTCCTGAAGAGGCCTCACTTAGCCAACTTCCAAATGATCGGTCCCCAGAGTCGACAATCCAACTAACCAGCAACCCACGCCAACCAAAGGAAGGGGCAGGAGGCCAACCAGAGGAACCTCGTCTGAGTGTAGATTTCATGGGACACCGAAGCAAGCAAAGCAAGCGGGCGCCCACTAATTTCTACTCTAATTCTAGGTGCACTCAAGCCCAGGTCCGGCTTATCTCTCAATATCAGAACACCCGTCACACCCCAGATACAGCAACAATAATCAATATATAAAGCTGAAAATACAAGGTTAGAAATATAAAATAACTCCATACAAAATCCTCGACGGGAAAACAAGCGTTAGGATTGACTCTCTCAAGGGACGTTGGATCCCAAATGCATAAGAACCATCGCAGTCCTTAGCAGCCAGGGGACGTTGGATCCCCAGCAGAGTCGCCAGCTGTCGCAACTGAGAAAATCGGCGCCGGCTGAACAGAAGAGTCGCCACCATGCGTTATTTATCCCACGGGAGGGAAAGGAAACGCTCAGAGTAAACCTCGCATAACACGGGAAAGGTATGGTCATCGCAACCAAAACCTGGGTTCGGGAGTCGGTTACGCAAGGGGAAGGTATTAGCACCCCTCACGTCCGTCGTACTCGACGGGATCCACGCTTGTTTTCGGGTATGGATTGTTATTCTATCTAAACTATAGGTCAAGGGTTAAAAAGAAAATAAAATGAAAATAAAAATGACTCGGCAAAGTATCGCACTTTATGCCTACGTATTCTCGTCTGGAACGAGAAATCAGAGTCAACGTAGTTCGCCTACCTACGGGAAAGGAGGGGAAGGTTGCTCGCTAGGATATCGCATCCTATGCCTACGTACTTTCATACAGCATGAAAGATCAGAGCAAACGTAGTTCGGGCCATGTACGACACAAGCTCGTCTTGGTTGATTTTATTCCTTCTGAAAAGGTTTTCTTGATTAACAGTCCCGGCGGACAAAAATGACGCTTTGATGAGTTCACCTTCTTTTACGAAAGAAGTGTCTTTTATTGTGTTTGAAATCTTTATTGTGTTTTTCTGTTTGTTTTGAGAAAGAAAGAGACAGAACTCTAACCTACGGTTGCGAAGGGAATCAAACTATCCTAATGTTATCATGCATGGGTTAAGACCTAGTGTCTATCATGCTCCTCTCTTGCACAGAGAGAAACAGAGATCCTACGGGATAGGCAGCAATAGAAACAACATCATATATATACAGTAAAGCAGTAAAATGCATGGATGCAGCAATACAAGCGAGGCAAGGGAGTCCCACTCGACCTCGAACCTAGAAAACAATAGGCAAAAGTGAACAGGATTCACTTTCAACCCAACAGGGTAAACAGCAAACAATACAGTCCAGAAAACCAATCAATACATCAGAAATGAAATACAGCAATAAAAAACAGCATCAGCAGTCCTGGATCAACATCTGGCTCCAAGTAATCTCCCATCAGCTACAGGCTTCAACAAGCATCAATCTCCATCTTCATGGCTTTCAGGCAAGGGCTTTGATCATCAGTCTTCTATCTGCAATGGCTTTTCTTCAAGCTCAAACCTCTAGGATGAGGGATCAGTCACAAGAGTGAACTGGGTGTTAAGCAATCAGTTGACTACCAAAGGTGGTGAACAGACTGCTTCTAACACAAAACATTTTCTCTCAAGAGTTCTATCTCTTAGACACTATCACCAAGCCTTCCAAAGGAAGGGGGTGAGTGTCTTAGAGAGACTCTAAATCACAGAGAAGAATGGATGCAGACAAGGCAATCCATGTTTGAGAAACAAGCTTTCTAATCTAGAGCTCTGCCTAGCTCCTAAACCCTAGTTCCTCAGCATCTGCTAGCAAGAATCTTCTCTTCAACTCTGGAAGTTGATCTTCAACATCTGAATCTCCAATGGCTTCATCTTCTCAAGTCTTCAGCTCTCCCAAATCCCCAGACAATCCCAATACCCACACAGACAAATCAATAATCCCCAGAGGGCACACCACACCAGTCAATCAGATATACAGTACATTAATAGCAGTAGGGGAGTCCTGACTTTTTCTCTAAGGGATCTAATAACTACCCATAGCCCCTATAGTCCCATAGCTAACCTATTCAGTCTCTAAGTCCTAAGGGAAATGAATTAATTCTCCTAAGTCATCACCTAAAACCCTAGTTTGTTCATGTTATTCACACTTACACTAAACACCTAAATTTAATTTCTAAAAATGGGAACTAAATTGAATCTACAAGTTTGATGTCTAACCTAAACAACCTAAAAAGAATGGATGAAAAATATTGAAGCAATTAATAGAACAAAAAAATAACAAAATCATGTATGAAATGAAACCATTTAAAATGTTATTTATTTAGAAAATGTGAGAAAAATATCAAATAAAAATAAAATGCCATTTTTATTTTTTTATAATTTTCTTGACATCCTAAAGAAAAATATGCAAAAAGAATGAATTAAAAATGATGATTTTTCCATTTATTATGAATTTTATAAGATGCATGAAAAATATAAAGAAAATAAAAAAGAAAATGGAAAGAAATAGCCAGGGGGGTGAGAATAGCAGGATATTCATGTTCAACGCGTTGGGCTTGCTAACTTGGGGGGTGCGAATAGAAGTCTGAGCCCAATCCCCCCATAAGTGAAACGGTGCGTTTTACTTTTTAAAATTTCCCACCAGAATGAAGTTTTAATCGTGGCCGTTGGATACTTTCCCCAGGTCAAAGGTCCAACCTCAATCGTATGGCCACCAACCCTTCTTCAACCTCCAGCATTTTAGGGTTTCAGAACCCCTTCCCATGCACGATGATTCCATCTCTCCATGCTCTCTCCACACGCCATGAAAACGCACGATGTAAAAAACAAAACTCCTCCATTTCTTTCCCTCTACGAGTCTGTGTTCATAGCTTCCATTAAAAGTCACACAATCAGCCAATTCGAAGAAGGTAACAGATGGGAACCACCATTAATGCCTGAGATGAAACCTCTCCAATTCTTCACCAAATTCATCCTAAGCTAATCTACACTTCCTCATGATCATAACATGCTATTTTACTAACGTTTTCGTACCTTAATCCAATAGTTAAGAGCCTCAACAGAATTTATACCTCATATTCAAACTTCATGAAACTTCTCTAAAATCACCACAACCAGTCAGCTACCTATGCTTAACCGTTCTATGCTACCAAAACCCTAAGATTCTACCTAAATTAAGCAATTCGAACAGAATACAAACCTGGTGTAATTCCTTGATACAGGTGCTGAGATCCTCAAATCAACTGCTTGTGATGAGGGGAATGTGATCAGTAGGCTTGGTGATTCCTTCTGTATGCAACAAGTGTAGTTCTAAAGCCTTGAATTACTCACTTCCAAAGTTCATGCCTCTTGGATGATAATGGTGAATGATGCAATCCCTTCCTCAATTTGACAAAAGAAAGTATGGATTCTGATCCTTGTGAGATGATGATGAAGATTGAATCAAGAATATTGAAGATTGGTGAGAAATTGATGGAGTTTGAGAAGCTTATGCAAGAATGGGAAAATGAGTGAAAATTGAAGCTTTGAACCAATGGGAGCACCAACCCTTGCATGAATCAGCTTGCATGAATATATAGATGATGTAGGAACCTCCTAGAACATTGGAGAAATTTCCCTTGCATTTTTCCTTTTCAATTTGGATTATGTTACTTTCAATTCAAGCAACCATGGATAACTCACAAATTATGACCTAAGCTCAAAATTCCACTTTAGCCAATGTTTTTAAAATGCCTTTTCCATTCAAAATGACCTATAATTTTGCATCATTTGGCCAAGATATGAAAAATATCATTTTTTAAGCCATTTTTCTTCATTAAATTCACCAATTTTGAAACCTTGTGCTATGGACTTTTCCAATCTCTCATGGTCACTTTTCTAGACTCAAAATGTCATTTGGAGCAAGTTTGATGTTGTAAGTTTTTCCATTTGAGACCTCCTTATATGAGTTTTGGACATAGGTTAAAATGACCTGTAATTCACAAATGACCAAAATACCCTTTGCTTGCCAAGACCATAAGTTGAGTTCCACACATCATATGAATGCATACTATACCATTCTAGAAATCTAAGACAATAAGGAACAATTCTTATGTTGACCA
Organism: Lathyrus sativus; assembly: GCA_963859935.3. Classification (NCBI taxonomy): domain Eukaryota; kingdom Viridiplantae; phylum Streptophyta; class Magnoliopsida; order Fabales; family Fabaceae; genus Lathyrus; species Lathyrus sativus. The sequence goes on along the minus strand of OZ012740.1, from coordinate 76,976,587 downwards.
GAAATTCATTTAAAATCTCCTTGAGGGGTAAAACTAGCTTGGAAGTCAAGTCACTTTCACAGACAAAATTTCAGATACCTCAGATGACCTGTAACTTGCAAGGACCATAACTTGAGTTCTATAAATCTCCTTGATGTATTCCACCACTCAAATTAAAGGTCTTGAGATCCTCTACAAGTTTCATGTTGGCCAAGGATCCATTTGAAGCTTTCATTTTGACGTATCTTGCTTGGAAACTTGACCTAAACTAGGGGATTTTACACAGAAACCCTAATTTAGAGACTCCTCTTCTCCTTGATTTCTCTTGAATTGTTCTTAGCATAACAACATATCCTTGTTCTCCATGTCAAATGATGAACCCCACATCCCTTCAATAGACCTGAATGCCCTTAAATCAATCAATTGACCTAGGGTTGACCTAGGGTTGACCCAGATGAAACCCTAGTTGACTATCTTCATCCACAACTCTTGTGACTACACCAATGACTTGTCTCCTTCTCCAAATGACTTTCTAAGTCTCCCATGATGCCCACATACTCTCCATGCTCAGCCCACAGCTTACAATTTCTTTGATGATCCCCAGATACCCTCAGATAGGAGATAGATGCACTGCTTGATCCATTGACTTTCCAGCTTTCAAACTCTTTATGATGACTTGAATATGCTTGAGTTAGAAGAATACCCTCTTGATAGGCTCATAGAGATGAGAAAAATGGTTGATCCCCTGTTGGATGATTTGCTATGCTATGCTATGCAGATGCTTAGACTATGTACATGACTCTATATGCAAATGCTAATGATATTGAAACATAAACCAAGTGAATAAGGTTGAGCAAATTTTAGGGTGCAACACTATTGTATATTATATATGAATTGCTGATGAAGACTTGTTTAAATACTTCACACCCATTTCTCAAATAGCGTGCAGCTTTCCAGAAGAGGAATGTTCAGAGATATCCTTTTTTTGTTCTGACATTCTGTCCCATACACAAAAGAGGAATAGTGTTGCTGGATACTATTTCTTTCCAGAAAAGGCATGTTCAGAGATATCGTTTTTGTTCTGAAATCCTGTCCTATACACAAAAGAGGAATAGTACCGTTGGATGTAGATAATGAATTTGGCGACGAATCTTTCTTGATCAGCATCTTCTTAAATGAACGAATATGGAAATATTTCCTGCATCAGATCCTCTGATGATGTTCCATTTTCTTCTTATCAGAGTAACTTTCTTCCAGAGTTCCATTTTCTTCTTATCAGAGTGACTCTCTTCCAGAGTTCTATTTTCTTCTTATCATAGTAATCTTTCTTCCAGAGTTCTGCAGCTTAGTGCTAGCGTTATTGTTTTAACAAACTGTTCATCCAGAGGAGCGCTTTAGATCAGAGCAGATCTTCGCTCTTACTTGTTATCCAAATGTATCACTTTGTTACTAACGTTTCAAAGCCTTACGTGTTTTGATTCTCAGAGCCTCTGCAGTTGCAGCGTTGAGTTTAGTACACTCAGAGTTTTCTGAATCTTCGCTTTATACTCTATGCTCTGAGCCTTCTGTAGCTTCACTTTTTACCAAACACTCAGAGTCTTCTGTGTGTTGTAGCTTAACGTTCAGAGGAATATTCCGTTCAGAGGAATATTTATTATGTTATCTGAAACAAAAACACTTGAACAAAATTAGAGTATATATTTTCTCCATACAAAATTTCATTATTGTTATCATCAAAATATTGAGATATATTAAGAACCAATCTGTGTTCTAACAATCTCCCCCTTTTTGATGATGACAAAAACTATACGAAATTTTATTCAAAATTAAAATATATATCTCCCCCTGAGAATATGATTCTCCCCCTGAAATGAATACTGCTAGAAAATTTAAAACTTCCCTTTCAGCACTTGTATTCTTTTCAGAGTCAGAGCAAGCTTGTGGACCATCTCAGACCTTGTTCAGAGTTAATTCTATAAATATTGTCAGATGAGTAACTTTAGCTCTGAAACAGTGAATTCATGATAAGTTAGTTTTTAACATGTGTGAGTTTCCATTCAGTATCTGTTTATGTGAACGATTCAAAATTTCCATTTTCTCCCCCTTTTTGTCATATCAAAAAGTGATTTTAGAAAATCATTTAAGACAAAAAAAAATTCAGAGCAAGAAAAATAGACAAATATAACATAGAATCAGATGTAAAAAAAAAACACAGTCACAGATGTATTTAGAAACTCAGAAAAGAAATAAAACATGCAAAGTTACAGTTGAGCACAAACTAACAAACAATTAAGATAAACGAGAAGTTAAAAGCTGAAGAAGCTCCGTCATCTCAGAAGTTGAAGCTTCTTGTTTGGCCATCCATGTCTTGATTTCAGTAGTGGATTCTTCCTGTTTGACCATCCACTCCTGAATCTCTGCCGTAGTTTTCTCTTGCTTGACCATCCAAGATTTTATCTCGCTGTTAGAAGCCTCTTGCAAAGCAAATTTGTTTTGCACGTCTTCATTTTCTTTCCTCAAATCTGTTGAATTCTGAACAACAAGTGAAAAAGATACATTCCATAATTCTAGAGCAGAGGGCTGACCAGAGTTAGGAATCTCTTCATCAACAGGAGCCTCTAAGGTACCTTCTTCAGCATGAGGATCTTCACTCATCTGAAATTCAGCAGATTTCTCAGATGAGAAACACACAACCTATGCAGGTGTGTTTTCCAGACAAAGAATAGGAGTTCTGCTGACACTAAGTTGAGCAAGATTCATAGTTGCAGAAACTCTCTCTTGCACATCTGTAGAGCAAGCATCCTGAAGATTCATAGTCACAGAAGTGAATCTCTTTCTGAAGGCAGTCCAAATCTCTTTAGAGTCACGAGGATTCGTGTTAGTGAGACACTTCTCCCTTACACCAGAAAACCACATATGCATCTCCGTTTTAAAACTAGATAACAGATTACCAACATTTGGTCTGGGTTTGAGCTTAAGGTAGGCCTCGAAGAAGGATTGCCTAAGAGCGTCAAAGAGTGAAGGTTTAAAAGAGGATGAAGGTTTATCTGGAGAATGAGAGGGAATGGGAGTGGGAGAAGAAAATTCAAGAGGATGGTTTGGGGAGTATGTGGAAGGGATGTAGCTTCTGATTGGTCAGAGGAGGATTCATAGGAGTCAGATGGGAAAGGTGGAATTGGGTGAATGGTTAGGAGAGGTGTGTCATGAAAGATATCAGGTTCAGAGGGGTTGGTAGCAACTGGTTGGTTTGTAGAGGGGACTTCAGCAGAATAGGTTTGCTGAGGGATATTGAATAAGGGTGTGCATGGTATAGAGGTAGTGTGTTCAGAGGTGGCTTCTTGGTTTTGTTGAGAGGTGATGTGAGGGTTGGAAGTTTGTGGTTGGAAGAAAGGAGAGGCAACAGAGACATGAACATGCTCAGAGGAATGTGAATGGTGCTCAGAGGTGATGTGTGGAAGGGAAAGAGGAGGAGGGTCAGAGGTGATAATAGGTTCAGAAGAGAGAGGGGGTTGAGATGTTGGTTCAGAAGAGAGGGGGGTTGAGATGTTGGTTCTTCTATTATAGTTTCCAAAACAGGAGATAAAATAACACAAGGATTACCTGATTGCTTGGAATTCTTAGAACGTTTCTCTGAGGGAACTTCTTTAGAGACCTTGCTCTTCTTGTGTTTCTTCCTTATAATCAGCTCTGGAGCAGGTTGAGAAGCACGTAGCAGTAGATCAGCTGGCATAGGAGTGCCATCTTCCATACAGGAAGCAATATAAGCGAGGAGAGCTTCCTTTGGCTCCTCTGCAGTGAAGAGTGGAAAATATTCCACTAGTACCCTCCTTCTGCGCACAACATCAGAATCAATCTGAACTGGATCAGATTGAAGTTTTTCTACCAACTTCATTATCTGAAGACTCTTGCCATCCAGAGGCTTCCCAAGAATAGGAACTAGTTTATCTGTCTGACCAACATCTTTCAGACAAGATACCAAACCATTTTCAGTAAGGATATCAGAAATTAACCTTCCCATGGGAATCCAATCTCTGATTTTCTGGTGTTTGGTGCGAATGATTTCTCTGGACATCTTAACATGACTCCAAAGATGAACAAATAGCAGGTGTGGAAGATTCACCTTGATATTATTCCCTAGACAATACAAAATATACAGTTGATCTGTATTAATGGAATCTGGAGAATTTGAAGCCTTGCGATGATGAATACAGCCCAGAAATATCTTGGCCCAAATCTTGTAATGGGTCTTCAGATCCTTTATTTTGTTGGATGGAACCCCATAAATAAACACCTCGTTGTACACTTCATTCATGTTCACGCGTCCCACTGAAGTATTCACAATAGCCTCTTCTTCATAGCCAATAAATTGGTGAATCGTTTCCTCAGTGATGATGATAGTTTTACCCAAAACGGATGAAAAAATAAACTTAGGGTAAACTTGGGCATGAGTCCAGAATTCCTTTACCAGTTGGGGAAAAACTGGACCAACCAACCGATCAAAGTATTTCACCCATCCTTGAAAGTTAACTGTTGAACGAAGATCAAACCCATTTTTCGCCATACAGTCAAAATCAACCATAAACTCACAGAGTACCTCTAGTTTTTTCACTGGTGTGAGAAGTGTGCGTTCTGGTTCTTTGTAAGCTTCATTACCCATTTGCGATGAAGACGACCCAACCATTGTAGAAACCAAGTGTTGATGTGATGAAGATGAGGTAGCCATTAAAGAAGAACTTTTGAGATGACTGGGGATATTTTTAATTTTTTATTTGAAAATTAAGCAATGAAGAAGGGCAAAATGCATAAGGTGTGTGGGATAATGAAAGTGTGAAATGTGTTATGGCGTGGAATATGTATTAGGGCACAAAGAGAAACATAAAATCAAATCAAAGAAGGAATAAATATTTAATGCATTAAATGATTTGACAAAGTCGGGGGGGGGGGGGGGGGAACGAGAATTTCAATGATTCAAACAGTACCTAAAACGATGCCTCAGCTTTGTGTACACTCAATCGTTTACAAAATTCAGATTAGAAGTGACATGTGTTTGATGTGGTGTGCCTCTGAAGCGCTTTTAGGAAATGAATTGTTAACTAACGCTCAGATCCTCTGAAGCTTGTTAACTCAGATTTTCACAAATAAAGTAACTTAAGAAATTTCAGATGCAATACTTCAGAGTATAGACTTTAAACATTTTTCAACTGAATAAATTTAATGCTGAATAAAGATTTTATTCTAGACAAATGTCCATACTAATATTTTTCAGAATAAATTTAAATCTATCTTCAGAGAGAGGTTTTGTAAAAATATCAGCCCATTGATGGTCTGTATCAACAAAATTTAAACTTAATATCCCTTTTTGAATATAGTCTCTGATGAAGTGGTGTTTAATCTCTATATGTTTTGCCTTTGAATGTAAAATTGATTTTTAGAAAGACAAATTGCAGAAGTATTGTCACAGAATATAGGAATATTACTCTCATGTATTTGGTAGTCCTCCAGTTGACTCTTCATCCAGAGCATTTGGGTACTGCAACCAGCAGCAGCAATATATTCTGCCTTTGTAGTTGAGAGTGCTATAGTAGGTTGCTTCTTGCTGTACCACGAGATCAGATTGGCTCCCAGAAACTGACAGCTTCTAGAGGTGCTTTTGCGTTCAACTCTATCTCCAGCAAAATCAGCGTCACAGAAGCCTACTAATTTATATTCATCAGATCTTTTGTAACACAGACCCACGTTAGTTGTACCTTTTAGATATCTCAGAATTATCTTAACAACAGTTAAGTGAGATTCTCTAGGATCTGATTGGAACCTAGCACATAAACATACACTGAAGAGAATGTCAGGCCTAGAAGCAGTCAAATACAGAAGAGAGCCAATCATACCTCTGTACAATTTCTGATCTACCTTTTTACTTACCTCTTCTTTTTCTAGAGTGCAAGTTGGATGCATGGGAGTCTTAGCTGGCTTACTCTCTGTCAGATTAAACTTCTTCAGAAGCTCCTTCACATGCTTCGTCTGATGTATGTAGGTGCCTTCTGGAGTCTGATTAACTTGAATTCCCAAAAAGAATCTTAGTTCTCCCATCATGCTCATTTCAAACTCTGCCTGCATAGACTTAGCAAACTCCTTTCCAAGTGAAATGTTTCTGGTTCCAAAAATAATATCATCAATATAAATCTGACAGATTCAGATATCTTTCTTAATTGATTTATGAAAAAGAGTGGTATCAACCTTTCCTCTGATAAAATTATTTTCCAGAAGAAAATTACTCAGCGTTTCATACCAAGCTCTGGGAGCTTGTTTTAGGCCATAAAATGATTTCTTTAATTTAAAAACGTGCTCTGGAAATCTTTCATTTTCAAATCCAGTAGGTTGATGAACATATACTTCTTCTTCTATTAAACCATTTAAGAAAGCACTTTTAACATCCATCTGATACAGAGTAATGTTATTCTATGCAGCAAAAGAAATTAGCAAGCGTATGGATTCTAACCTTGCGACAGGAGCATATGTCTCTATGTAGTAAATACCTTCTTGCTGACTGTAGCCTTGAGCAACAAGTCTCGCTTTATTTCTGATGACTTCTCCTTGTTCATTTAACTTATTTCTGTAGACCCATTTTGTTCCAATAATGTTGAATCCTCTTGGTCTTGGAACCAGATCCCAAACATCATTTCTTGTGAATTGATTCAGCTCCTCTTGCATAGCAAGTATCCAATCGTTGTCTTGAAGAGCTTCATCCACAGAGGTAGGTTCAATAATTGACACCAGACTAAACAATGATATCCCATAGGAGTTGAGGAAGGATCTTGTTCTTATGGGATCATCCTTCTTTCCAATAATCATCTCCTCTGTATGAGAAGATTTGATTCTGGAGGATCCTTTCAGAGTTGGTTCTTCAGAAATAGTTAAGTTGTCCAGATGAGCAGCTAATGGAGTGGCATCTGGAGTTGCTTCTGGTTCTTTAGCTGGAACTTTGTTTGCCTCTGATTCTTTAGAGTTTGTGAGAAGAACTTCTCGATCTGCAGAAATTTCAGACAACTTTGGCTTTTGATTTCCAAGCTTATCATCAAATCTGACATGAATTGATTCTTCCACAATATGTGTTTCAGTATTGTATACTCTGTAGCCTTTTGAGCATTCAGAATATCCAAGCATAAAACACTTTTGTGCTTTAGAGTCAAATTTGTTCAGATTATCCTTAGTGTTCAGAATAAAACAAATACATACAAAAGGATGGAAATATGAAATGTTGGGCTTTTTATTCCTCCACAATTCATAAGGAGTCTTCTCCATAAGAGGTCTTACAGAGATTCTGTTCTGAATATAGCATGCTGTATTTATTGCTTCTGTCCAAAAATGTTTAGCCATATTTGTCTCATTGATCATGGTTCTGGCCATTTCTTGCAATGTTCTATTATTTCGTTCTACAACTCCATTCTATTGAGGAGTTCTAGGACAAGAGAAATCATGTGCAATGCCATTTTCTTTAAAATAGTTTTCAAAAGATTTATTTTCACATTCACCACCTTGATCACTTCTGACTTTGACAATATTAGATTTCTTTTCATTTTGGACTTGATTGCAGAAATAAAAAAAATACAGAGTGAGACTCATCCTTGTGCTTTAGGAATTTTACCCATGTCCATCTGCTGTAGTCATCAACGATGACAAGCCCATACTTCTTGCCTCTGATGGATGCAGTTTTCATGGTCCAAACAGATCAATGTGCAGAAGCTCTAATGGTCTAGAAGTAGAAACAACATTCTTTGGTTTGATAGTGGATTTTGAAATTTTTCCTTTCTGACATGCTTCACAAAGAGCATCTGAGTTGAACTTCAACTTAGGAAGTCCTCTGACCAGATTGAGCTTGTTAATCTGAGATATACGTCTCATGCTAACATGTCCCAGTCTTCTATGCCAGACCCATTGCTCATCATTAACAGACATAAGACATTTAACATTTTGACTTTTCAATTCTGAAAGTTTTATTTTATAAATGTTATTCTTTCTTTTACCATTAAAGAGGATTGATCCATCTTTCTGACTAACAGCTTTGCAACATTTTTTATTAAAGATAATATCATAACCATTGTCACTTAATTGACTTATGGATAGCAAGTTATGAGTCAATCCTTCTACAAGTAGAACATTTGAGATAGAATGGAGGTTACCATTACCAACTATTCTAGAGCCAATGATCTTTTCCTTTTGGTTTCCTTCAAACTTCACGTCTCCACCAGATCTAAGTTCTAGACTTTGGAACATAGTCCTTCTTCCCGTCATGTGTCGTGAGCATCCAGAGTCCAGGTATCAGGACTGATGTCTCAACTTTGCTGCTAAGGACATCTGCAACATAAATTATTTTATCCTTAGGTACCCATATCTTTTTGGGTCCTCTGGAGTTAGTTGTTCTGAAGTTCTGCCTGAACTTCTGTCCATTAAAAGTAGTTGTGTTCTGACGCAGCTTAGGTTTATTAAAAATTGTGGTGTTCTGATTTGAATGTGTATACTTTATGTCATGTGAGTGACCAAATTTAAAATGAGAATACAGAGGAGTATAATTGATAATTAACTCATCAACAGGTTTTGGATTTGATTCCTTCCCAGAAGATGATTCATATCCAATCCCTTTTCTGTTGTTCCTGCTCACACCATAGATCATAGAAGCCATTTTGCTTCTGTCCATGCTTCTAGACGGGAACCTTTAAAAACTATGGTCATACTCTTCTATAATATTTTTAGAGCTAGACGTAGTATCTGTTTCAGATTTTTGTTGAGCTTTTTCCAATTCAATTTTAATTTGAAAATTATTTTCTTTCAGTTCAGCAATTTCTGATTTCAGCTGACCAGTCTCAAATGCAAGACTGATTTGTAGCTTCTTGTATTTGAGTCTGATCTTACTATAGTTTTCACATATTTCAGATAAGCTTTCAATTAACTCAGTTCTGGTGAGATCAGCAAATACCTCTTCTGAATCTGATTCTGATCTAGATTCAGATGATTCTTCATGCTCCTCTATGTCAGCCATTAGTGCAACGTTTGCACATTCGTCTTCAGACTCTGACGAGGCTTCAGAAGAATCTGAGTCATCCCAAGTAGCCATCAGAACTTTCTTTTTCTTCTCAAACTTCTTCTTGGGTTTATCCTTTTGAAGTTTGGGACAATCATTCTTGTAGTGTCCTGGCTCTTTGCATTCATATCACACTACTTCCTTTTTGCTAGATCTTCTGTGGCCAGAGGATTCTCCACGGTGTTCTGGTCTTTTAAATTTTCTGAACTTCTTTTACTTGTGCTTCCAGAGTTGATTTATTCTTCTGGATAGTAAAGATAGTTCGTCTTCACCTGATGAAGAATCTCCAGAGCTTTCTTCTAGTACCTGAAAAGCTTTAGTTTAAGATTTTTTGTTAGATTTTAAAGCTATGGACTTACCTTTCTTCTGATGCTCATCTTCTTCAAGCTCTATCTCATGGCTTCTTAAAGAACTGATGAGTTCCTCCAGAGTGATTTTGTTCAGATCTTTTGAAATCTTTAACGCTGAGACCATAGGTCTCCACCTCTTTGGTAAACTTCTGACTATTTTCTTTACCTGATCAGAAGTGGAGTACCCTTTGTCAAGAACCTTCAATCCAGCAGTCAGAATCTGGAATCTAGAAAACATGGTTTCCACAGATTCATCTTTCTCCATCTTGAAGGCTTCATACTTTTGAATCAGCGCTAGAGCCTTTGTTTCTTTCACCTACGTGTTTCCCTCATGCATCATTTTCAAGGACTCAAACATGTCATGCACGGTATCTCTATTGGTGATTTTCTCATATTCAGTATGAGATATAGCGTTCAGCAGAATTGTCCTTGCCTTGTGGTGATTCCTGAAGTATTTCTTTTGTTGATCAGTCATTGATTTTCTATCAATCTTTTTACCTTCACCATTAGTGGGGTGAGCGTATCCATTAATGACTATATCCCAGAGATCAGCATCATAGCCAAGAAATAAGCTTTCGATTCTGTCCTTCCAGTAATCGAATTTTTCTCCATCAAACATAGGAGGCTTTGTGCTGATTTTGTCTTTCCCTTCATATTTGTTGTTTAACCCAGCGTTAGCGTTGTTTGAAGATTCAGCCATAGTAAATCAAAAAGTTTTCCAACCGGATCTTTTCTCTGTCACTATTAAGTGATAGCACTCAGAACCAGGCTCTGATGCCAACTGAAGGTAGGAAAACACTGAGAATGGGGGGTTGAATAAGGGTTTTCAAAATAAATAAGGCAATAAAAATAACAGGTATTTTTATACTGGTTCGTTTGAACTCAAACTACTCCAGTCCACCCGGCCAAGGTGATTTCGCCTCTTTCAAAAGAGGACTTAATCCAATAATCAAAAATTGATTACAATCTTTTCACTAAGACAAACTTGTCTTAGTATTCGCAAGAATACTGACCACAACTTGGTCTCTCAAGGATCTTTTACAAATTTATACAATAAAGTGTGTTTAAGTGCTTCTTAGAAAAGATTTTTCACAACAGTGATTTTACACAAAATGAAGAACAATGAAACTTTCTATTTTCTTCGCTGTAGAATAATGTTCTATTGTATATTATATATGAATTGCTGATGAAGACTTGTTTAAATACTTCACACCCATTTCTCAAATAGCGTGCAGCTTTCCAGAAGAGGAATGTTCAGAGATATCCTTTTTTTGTTCTGACATTCTGTCCCATACACAAAAGAGGAATAGTGTTGCTGGATACTATTTCTTTCCAGAAAAGGCATGTTCAGAGATATCGTTTTTGTTCTGAAATCCTGTCCTATACACAAAAGAGGAATAGTACCGTTGGATGTAGATAATGAATTTGGCGACGAATCTTTCTTGATCAGCATCTTCTTAAATGAACGAATATGGAAATATTTCCTGCATCAGATCCTCTGATGATGTTCCATTTTCTTCTTATCAGAGTAACTTTCTTCCAGAGTTCCATTTTCTTCTTATCAGAGTGACTCTCTTCCAGAGTTCTATTTTCTTCTTATCATAGTAATCTTTCTTCCAGAGTTCTGCAGCTTAGTGCTAGCGTTATTGTTTTAACAAACTGTTCATCCAGAGGAGCGCTTTAGATCAGAGCAGATCTTCGCTCTTACTTGTTATCCAAATGTATCACTTTGTTACTAACGTTTCAAAGCCTTACGTGTTTTGATTCTCAGAGCCTCTGCAGTTGCAGCGTTGAGTTTAGTACACTCAGAGTTTTCTGAATCTTCGCTTTATACTCTATGCTCTGAGCCTTCTGTAGCTTCACTTTTTACCAAACACTCAGAGTCTTCTGTGTGTTGTAGCTTAACGTTCAGAGGAATATTCCGTTCAGAGGAATATTTATTATGTTATCTGAAACAAAAACACTTGAAAAAAATTTGAGTATATATTTTCTCCATACAAAATTTCATTATTGTTATCATCAAAACATTGAGATATATTAAGAACCAATTTGTGTTCTAACAATCTCCCCCTTTTTGATGATGACAAAAACTATACGAAATTTTATTCAAAATTAAAATATATATCTCCCCCTGAGAATATGATTCACCCCCTGAAATGAATACTGCTAGAAAATTTAAAACTTCCCTTTCAGCACTTGTATTCTTTCTAGAGTCAGAGCAAGCTTGTGGACTATCTCAGACCTTGTTCAAAGTTAATTCTATAAATATTGTCAGATGAGTAACTTTAGCTCTGAAACACTGAATTCATGATAAGTTAGTTTTTAACATGTGTGAGTTTCCATTCAGTATCTGTTTATGTGAATGATTCAAAATTTCCATTTTCTCCCCCTTTTTGTCATATCAAAAAGTGATTTTAGAAAATCATTTAAGACAAATAAATTTCAGAGCAAGAAAAATAGACAAATATAAGATAGAATCAGATGTAAAAAAAACATAGTCACAGATGTATTTAGAAACTCAGAAAAGAAATAAAACATGCAAAGTCACAGGTGAGCACAAACTAACAAACAATTAAGATAAACGAGAAGTTAAAAGCTTAAGAAGCTCTGTCATCTCAGAAGTTGAAGCTTCTTGTTTGGCCATCCATGTCTTGATTTCAGTAGTGGATTCTTCCTGTTTGACCATCCACTCCTGAATCTCTGCCGTAGTTTTCTCTTGCTTGACCATCCAAGATTTTATCTCGTTGTTTATAGCCTCTTGCTGAGCAAATTTGTTTTGCACATCTTCATTTTCTTTCCTAAAATCTGTTGAATTCTGAACAACAAATGAAAAAGATGCATTCCCTAACTCCAGAGCAAAGGGATGACTAGATTTAGGAATCTCTTCATCAACAGGAGCCTTTGAGGTACCTTCTTCAGCATGAGGATCTTCACTCATCTAAAGTGCAGCAGATTGCTCAAATGAGGAACACACAACCTCTGCAGATGTGTTTTCCAGACAAAGAATAGGAGTTCTGCTGACACTAAGTTAAGCAGGTTTCATAGCTGCAGAAACTCTCTCTTGCGCATCTGCAAAGCAAGCATCCTGAAGATTCATAGTCACGGAAGTGAATCTCTTTCTAAAGGCAGTCCAGATCTCTTCAGAGTCACGAGGATTCGTGCTAGTGAGACACTTCTCCCTTACAGTAGAAAACCACATATGCATCTCCGTTTCAAAACTAGATAACAGATTACCAACATTTGGTATGGGTTTGGGCTTAAGGTAGGCCTCGAAGAAGGATTGCCTAAGAGCGTCAAAGAGTGAAGGTTTAAAAGAGGATGAAGGTTTATCTGGAGAATGAAAGGGAATGGGAGTGGGAGAAGAAAATTCAAGAGGATGGTTTGGGGAGTTATGTGGAGGGGATGTAGCTTCTGATTGGTTAGAGGAGGAGTCAAATGGGAAAGGTGGAATTGGGTGAATGGTTAGGAGAGGTGTGTCATGAAAGATTTCAGGTTTAGAGGGGTTGGTAGCAACTGGTTGGTTTGTAGAGGGGACTTCAGCAGAATAGTTTCAATTAACCTTACTTTGCAAACAATGTATATACAAGAGATGAAGAACCATATCCTGAGCAAAAATGATGTCTTTATTGTTAGACATGATTGAAGAAGACAAAGATTTAGTCTTTGAATATTTAAACCTTAGGTTGTATTGGTATCAATGTCACATATAAAGTGGACAAAGCCACTCCTAGTGTATTGAAGGATGACATTTCAGTTATGTTATTTTTTGAAGAAAATGGGAATTTACAATGAGGTGGCGCATGTTCACGGTCTTGGAATACCTTCCTTTTTTAAAAGTGGTGTTAGGGGAAATATGGCCCTCATGTTGGCATGTTTCCCTGAAAAACTCATTAAACTTCATCATTTCATATGAAGTTTTTTTGGGGCTAGGTATACTCCTTTAAGTGTGTCCCAATATAAGATGTTGGTCGAGCTTCTAGGGTTTAAGAGTTCTCATTTTACTTCCCATTTGAAAATATTCACTATTATCACCATTATGTTGTCCTCGTAGGGAATTTTTCCTTCTTGGTCCCTTGTCGAGAAGGTGAAGTCCAAGGTCTGAGGGGGCGTATATTCCCTGAACTAGTTCTACATACGAATAACATGTATTGTGTACCATCTCCTTGATGAAATAGACTCACCTTATCTCGAGAAACCATGTGTTGTGGTATTAATGGTGTTCCTAGATTAATGAATGTCTTTCTTACTATGTTAATATTTGCCTTTTCTCTATCTCACCATAACCTAGTTGGTGTGTCTCAATCTCCGTCTTAGTTGAAAAATAGTTATCCATGTTGCATCATTTCACCCAAAGTATAGGCACACTATAGGTTCCTATGCCGACACATTTAGCCTTTCCGCTTAGTTGACTTATCTATTATCTTCACGCACAAGATCTTATTTAGTAATTGAACCCTCCTATGGTTTATCTTGGTTGTTTAGAAGTCATAAGGCCTTATGTTGTTGGTTTTGTAAATTGGTTTGTTCTTCTGCTAGCCCTCTCTTAGCCTTGGGGATCTTTTTTATTGTAAGAAATGAAGTTAGAATTAGATGGGAGCACAAGGGGTGCCCAACCCAAAAACATACAAAAAAGAATTCAATAACATAAAATTTTGTAACAGTCAACCCAACCAACCAACTACTCTAAACAAGAGCCTGGATTGACACACCAATCTACATATCTAAATCTTCTACTAGACTTATTGTAATCCATAAGCCAATCCTAAGAGAAAATTTTGATCATCCCAATCATATCAAATTTGTTTAAAATCCCCCCCATTAAATAAAATAACATTCCTACGCAACCAAAGGGTCCAACTAAAAGCTAAACCAAATAACCAATTGACCTTAAAATGAAGTATGCTTGCCATTTTCCTATTAACTTCCCCGATACAAGATAGAAATGAAATATAATCCAAGACTACCTCCAAACCCAACCAATTGCAATTTCTAATCAAAATAAGCTTGCTAACTTCACAAGAAAAATATTAATGTTCCAAATCCTCTTGATAGAGAAAGAAAAAAGGGGATACTAAGTTATGAGCTCCCGTGATAACTCCTCGTCTAGCTAATTTAACTTTGGATGGTATTATGTTAAATAGGAGTCTCCAACCAAAAATTAAAAATTTGCTAGGCACCTTCTTCTTCCATAAGGAACACAAGTCTCTCTTCAAATCCAATTGTAAAGCATGTTATGAAATCATAAAATCTTGCATCCTAAGATAAGTAGGCTTCACCGTGAAACCTGCATTGTTCCTCCACCAAAAAAATGAATCAGACAGGTTTGGACAGGACTCTACGTCATGCAAAATAGCCGACAGATCACGCAAACAAGTTGTATCCTTAGGCGCGACGGCTTCTATAAAATTCGGCAAGTTCCAGTGCCAACCAGTTTCGGTCTGGCTACCTATCTAGCTCACCTTCAGAATAGACGCATCACACAGGTGTCGCTACTCGAAAATGCAACGACGGAGAGGCAAAAATGGAAGGACAGGAGAGTTGCCATCGAACTTTATTTATCTCAAAAGGGGAAGGGAAAACATCGATAAAACCTCAAAATGAAACGGATAAGATGGTCTCACAACCAATAGAACTGGTTCGGAGGCCAGTTATGCGAAGGGGAGGTATTAGCACCCCTCACATCCATCGTAGTTGATGAGAAACATTTGTTTGTCTATACGTGAAGATATTTGCTAAGAGATACTGCTATAGGGTGTGTTCTAAGGGGAGAGAGAAAGGTTGGAAACAAGGAAAGGAGAAAAAAAGGGAAAAAGACTCGGTAGGACCTCGCGGTCCTATTCCTATGTATTCTCAACAGGTATGAGAAAGTCAGAGTCAACGTAGTTCGGGAAACTACGTATATAAGATGGGAAAGTGTGCTCGGCAAGGGTTGGGGCCCTCGTGCCTACATATCTTCATTTAAAAGAAGTGAAGAATCAGAGCAGTCGTAGTTCGGCCTACGGTTAACTGGTATTTTTTGTGGACGATGTTAGGGTGCACATTCTAGAAGTTAGGTGTATTGTAGCTTGCTTGTGGAGTCTTAGGCGTTACCTGTTTGCAGTAGAACGGACATAACATATCCTTTTGAAAAGAGATAGTTTTTGCCATCGAGGGAAGATGTCACATTTGATTTGTGAAAGTTCTTTTTAAGGATGAAATAGGTCCTCAGATAGTAACCCGTTGCAGGAAGTATCCAATTCTTTATCTCAAAATATTTATTGTGAAAATGGTGTGGCGAATATAGTTATGTCTTCATATTGAAAGATGAGTATCGAGACCACACACTTTACAGTGAGTATCCTGACACTCGAGAGGAAGAAGTTTGCACTCAATGCTCTCTCTTTAGTTTAATACAAAGAGAACTTCATTCTCTTATTAAATATGTTTTGATCTTGAATGATAAGTGTTTTACGACAGTGAACCTTAAAGGTAATGTCAAGCACTCGGGATAGGACAAGGCCTTCGCCTAACCACTCCATAACCATCCAAGTTTTATTAAGAACAGAGTTTTGAAAATGCACTTGGTACGAGACCAAGGTTTTTAGACTCAAGGAGACAAAAAGAAATAGAGAAAATTTGTAAAAAAGAAAAGGGTGGTGAATTGGTTTAACAGTTTGTTGAGAAAATCCGCTTCACGTTGGATCAAGGGTTTGACTTGTATCCGGGTGCAAAAAACCGTAGTGGAATGGAAGATTGTTTTAAAAATGGCTCGACGACGAGTCGAGGGTTTGGTTTGAAAACGGAACCGACTTGACGATGAATCAAGGGTTAAGTTGTGAGAAACGATACTAGTCCATGGGGGTGCTCCTAATATCGAAACTATAGTGGAGTGTGTCAGTGTGTGCGATAAGTTAATCACGAATGCGGACGAGCACTCGACTTACAGAGTGGTGTTTCAAAATAACTTAATGACGAACTGAGAATTAGTTTGAAAATGGTTTAATCTACGCTAGTCCCTAGGGGTTCTCCTAGAAGATAAAACATAATCAAAGAAGTACGAAAGCGTACATCGGAAATGGGAAAAGGATACATGGAAATTACACGGGATTGCACGAAATAATAGGTCTCATTGTCAGGTAGCCCAAGAGGAAGCCGTGTGTATGCAATGTGTCCTAAACTAAGCTTTGAGCGAAAGTTGAACACCACTCCAAGCTAGGTTTTTTCTGAAAACGTCCAAAGATCTGTCACTCGGACAAATAACCAACAGTCCACCAATTTAGGATTTTATGGTTTCAATATTTATTATGTGTTTTGAAAGAATGTGAATAAGAGGAGAAATGAATATGAATATATGCAAGATATGACTAATATACATGATATATAACAATACATATAAGAATAATAATATATCAAGATAAATATTAACAAGTATATGAACAAGATAATATATATCAAGATAATATCGACTGAAAATAAAACAGTGGTAATTTGACTGGAAATAAAGCAGTTGTATATTGATGGAAAGTAAAGTTAGTGGTTAGTCTATTTGAGAATTGAATCAGGACAAAATGCAATGGGGATCTTGTCTTAATCACAAACTTTATGTTATTTAATGGAGAGAAACCTCTCATGGACCCAAAGTATAGAAAAATGATCCAAATGATCATTTTCTACAGATTTGAAATAATGAAGGTTATCAACCTTGAGAATTAACATTTGTGAATCGAAAGACTTCATAGAAATAAAATCGAGATGGAGAAGAAAATGAGAAGTGAAAAAGAAAGTGGTCTCGGATAAATCAATATTTATCAATAATTTGACTACAATAAAAAGAAACAATAAAATGAGAGAAAGGGAAACGACACTGTGGAAATCAAGGAATCATGTTGCGCATCACCATTATTCACGGTCGAGCAACTCCACGCATCA
This sequence comes from Lathyrus sativus, assembly GCA_963859935.3. NCBI lineage: Eukaryota > Viridiplantae > Streptophyta > Magnoliopsida > Fabales > Fabaceae > Lathyrus > Lathyrus sativus. The sequence continues at coordinate 76,959,274 of OZ012740.1, read as the reverse complement.
GTTTCAATTATTCCCACCCATTCTGTGATTTGCTTTCATCTCATATGATTTCGTCCTTCGCTCGCGGTCTAGATCTGGAAACTGGTTTGATTTGCGGATTCAAGAAGAGCCGGTAAAGTTTGAGGATTATTGGAGCTGGTTTTGTGTTGTTTGGAGATGGGTTCACATGAGGTTATGGTTTGAAGGGTGAAAAGGATTTGTAAAATTGGGTTCTTGTTCAGGTTGGCGTTGCTTTTATTTTGGGGATAGAACCGATGTTTGAAGTTGGTGAATGGAAAAGGATTAGGGTTTGAAGAAATGGAAGCGTATGAAGAAGGTTGGGTTGTAGATTTTGAGGAATCGATTTGCAGAGTTGTTGTTACTGTGAATTTGTGAATTTGAAGATTGGTTGAAGGAGGGTAGGAAGAAGGAGGGTAGGAAGAAGAAGGTAAAGACTGAAAGGGTCTCCGCAAAGGTTTATGAAGGTTTTGAAGCCTTGTTGTAAAGGAAACAGAAGGTCTTTGCAGAGGGTTCGGTCAAAACGTAATGAAAGAAGGAAGATTTTTTAAGAGAAAAAAGAAAAAAAAAGTTTTCCAGAAAAAAATGTTGCATCCTCATGAGAGGGTTCCCCTTTTTTTCTTTTGCCCCGTCCATGCATTTTTACGTGAAGGTTAAAGAAGATCATGAGAAATGATTGATGAGATTTTGGCTGAGATTTTCCTGTTCTTCTTCCCCCCCCCCCCCTTTTTTAGAGAGGTAAAACATCATTTTATAGGAATGTAGGAGGGGTGTTTGGGGTATTTTGGAAGGAAAATTTTGTTTTGTTTGGTTCTGCAGGTCGTGTGTAGTATTGTCGCAAGTTGGGCGCTATGTGCAGAGCATGAGGGAAATGGATGGTTTTATCATACGTATGTCATGCTGGAAGGTTGGTTGTTGTTTTATGGCTAGCGTGACTTGTTGAGGTGAGGAGGAAAGGTATTTTTTAGATAGAGGTTTGGTGGAGGAAGAAAGCGAAGGGATCCATCCGCAACGTTGGTTGTGGATAAGAATTATAAAAAGCTGATGCACTGGAAATTCATCACATTTTCTGTTTGTGGCTCTCGTCCGTGTTTGCAGGTGTTGTGCAACACTGGACCTTGTTTTTGGCTCCCCCCCCTCCCCTTTTTTTATGCCAATTTTTTTGTAGACAAAATGGGTTTTGAAAGTGAAATTCTTATGGGCTTTGAAAGTTTGTAAGTTTTGGACACTTGGTTTTTTTGTAATCTTGTGATGAATTTGGACTTGAGAAAAGAATAGATTATGGGTCTTATTCATGGTAACATGGAATTTCAACATTTTTGTGAATTGGATTGGAAAGGAAAAAAAATGATAATAATAAAAAATGGTAATAAATTTATAGTAATATATTTTGGAAAATGGTCATGACATATGGATATGAGGGGGATTTTGAACATGGTTTAATAGTGAATGGATTTGAATTTATTTGTGAATGGTGGACATTGATAAATTCGAATATGGATTTAAAAACGGATAAGAATAGATAGTAAACCTAAAAAACAAATTTCATATCCAATGCTGTACTTGAACTAGGTTCACGAATGCGCTAAGAATCAAATCCCGACAACCTCTGAGTGCATCTTAATGTGAATTACTTGGCCCAAAATCCTGATGATAGATAAACTCCACATGATTCAATACTCAGTCCAACCCGACATCCTGATACCCACACACGTATGATTTGCATTAGAATCAACCCTGACTGCAAGTTCAAATGCACACCTTAGCCTTGATCAATCTTGAGATCTTGCGTAATCATTGGATCTAACTCAACACCACCCACACATATCTGGCTAGAAGCCTTTAAATGAAACATAGACTTAGGTAACAAGAAAGTAACATATTTTTTGAATTTTCTAAATATGAGTTAGTGGATAAATGTACAAGTGAAAATTATATAGGCGGGACAAATTTGAGGTATGACAACAGGAGGAAAAGATAAAGCAATTGAAAGCTTAACTGATCCAAACCGATCCAATAATGTCTCCTAAAATCAATAAATTTGCTGTCATCAGGTTTACTAGATATTGAATAGGCAAACCAAGGCTCTTGATTTTTTAACAAAGTTTCCCCCCAACGAACAAATATCATTCCACCATAAAGAATACTTTTTTTTAATGATAAATAGACATCAAATCAACAAGCATTGTTTTTGTCATATCACAGTACATGCAAGAAATAAGGTTAATCCAAATATAAGTTTTATCTGATAGTCTATTCTCACTGTATCATTCATACCTCACAACATAAACACTATTTGCATTCTAATAATATCCTTGATAATGCTCTTTGGTGCCTTGTATAAAGAAAATAAAAACATAGGGATGTTTGACAAAATAGAATTCAACAACACCACCCTTCCCCTTATAGATAAATTTATATTTTTCCAACCTGAAAGTTTCTTTTCAAATTAGTAACCACTAGAATCCATATTTCCTATATTCTATGATTAATTCCTATCAGAATACCAATAAATCCTAACAATAGTGCACCAACCCCATAAGCAAAAATAGAGGAGGCATCTAGCACCAGATCATTAGATAGGTTATAACAATGAAATTTACTTTTATACAAATTCACTTTAAGCCCTGAAACAAATTCAAAACCTATAAGAAATGCTTTAATGATTCATAAGTTCTTCTGCGGTCCATCTCCAATCAACACCATATCATTTGCAAATTGGAGAAGATTAAACCGAGTAGACTCATCAAAATAGAAACCACTGTAATCACGTAAAGTTGTTTCTTTTCTTATCATCCCTGCAAGACCCTCAGCCACCAATAAGAATAGAAATGGAGAAAGTGAATCCCCCTGGAATAAACCTCTAGACAATATGAAATTTTGGTGTGGCTACCATTCACAAGAATCGACATAGAATTTTTAACAGTTCATAAATGCCAAAATGTGGTGTTTTGAGTAGTAGTTTTGTGGCACTTATCGATTCATTTGTATTGAATTCTTTGAATTAAACCCACGTTGTTTGTATAAGTGTATATTTAGTGTATACTAGTATTTTTGGGTAAATATCATTGACTTTAATTTTTTTAATCTCATTTTTGTAGGTATTCAAGTATTGATATTTAGTCATTGTTAGATATAGCATTGAATAAGCTGTCTGAGGCTTCCGACCGGGCCTCAAACGAAGTTACGGTTCGAAAGTAATGAAGAAAAAAAGATGTTGATTTTTTTCTGTTATTGTCACCTCTAGCCCCGAGCTCACCGGGCGAGCCTGACGCAAGCCAGAAGTTCCAAAAGCATTATAAAATGCTGCCTTTGCTCGCCGAGCAAACCATTACTTCATCGGACGGATTAGTCTGGGAAGAAACACATTTAAAGGGGGGGGGGGGGGGTAAAAACACTTTTTTAAGGTTATGTTTTGGGGTATTTGTTCCTAATTCATCAAATATTTATTTTTGATAGTTTAGAGCTTAGAAAAGCATTAATGGAGGTTACAACTCGACGATTGGGGGTGGATGATTCTTGGATTGTGATTGACACCACAAGAGATTTTGATTCCTCTTCTCTCTTCCCTTTGTAGTTTCCATTTGCTGCGAGATTTTATGTAAGTTTACCTTGATTATATGTATATTTATTGCTTATGGTGTTGTATAAAACTCATTTTACAAATTAATGTTGATGATTGTTTTCTTTATTTGGGTTTGTGGTTTTGCAGATATGGACAGGTTGAATCTAGATTTAGGATGAACATCAATTAGGTTCTAGATTCTAGAGATAGATTTAGGCTTAATATTCACTTGGGTATCAAAACTTAATGCTTCTCTGTTATTTGTTGTAACACCCCAAAATTTTCCAATTCTTTTCTCTTGTATCTTGGCTTATGTTTCATTTTATTTAAATATTCATTTTTGCATAACCTAGTTCTAGACAAGGGATCAAGGTATCATGGTTTTTTTCTCAAGAAGAAGAACATGATTCTTTAGCTTCAAGCAAGGTTTTCTTCTTGACTTTGTGGAATTCTCAAGCCCTAAAGGTCCCTCATCATCAAGAGCGATTCAAGGAAACATCGTTCAAGATCATATGTGAATCACCATGTCTTATTTTGCAAGAAATGTTCAAGAGATTCAAAGTTGGTTCAAGGTGTTTGACCTAATTTAGAAAATTATGGATGCTATGATCAAATGGGCATAACTTCTTCAATTTTCAACATCTTGAGGTGGTTCTATTTCTAATGAACTCTTCTCATCATCTCCAACAAACTCTCTTTGTATGGAAAAGTCCAATTATGCTTGGAAAGTCATCAAAAGTATGGAGACATTATAGGTCATTTTGAGTTTTGAAGAGATTTTCTTGCCCACTTCCAAAGATCATAACTTGGTCAATTTTCATCATTTGAAGCCCATTATTTTTCTAAAATGAACTTGAAGATGTGCTCTACAACTTTTATTCAACATAAAAGTGCCAAAAACCTATGGAAGACCTTGGATTTCATCAAAACATTATATGTCATCTTTGGTCCTTAAAAAGACTTGAAATTTTTCTAAGTGTTTTGTCAATTTGGACCTTTTTATGCAAGCTACTTTAAAGGTTCATACCTCTCAGCTTAGATTACCAAATCAATACTTTATTTTCACATTACAAAGATTACATTTCCCTGTATCTAATGCGGGAAGAATCTACTCATAAAGCCTCCTACATTGTGAGAACCATGTTTGCAAAGTTTGAATTTCAAAGTTGACTTTAACTTGAAGTCACAATCGAATTTGGTTAATATGACCTCTAATCACCAAATTAAGGCACGAAATCAATTTGAACATGATTAACAATCTTGCCTGAGCTAATTAGAGCATTGAAACACAGGTTTTGGATGAGTTTTGGCATCCTGCAAGTCACACTTTGCTCATGACACATGTGTGCACGAATTCACCTCAAATTGGACCATTCACCCTCCCTCAGAATTCCAAACTTCACACCTATAAAAAAGGACTCAGTTCCACCCATTTCCACAAGCTTTGATAGCCAGAATCACCCTGCTGAGATCCCATTTGAACTCTTAAGCTTGAATTTTTTTTTCATTTCCACACCTTAATCACTCAAAATCTCCACTCAGTTAGCTTCATCATCATTCAGTGAAGCTAACTAGCTTAAGAACTTGAAGAATCATGGCCTGAATCAAGCTTGGTGACTCCATTTTCAGAGCTTCAAAGTTGAGCTTCAACAGGTACAATTCTCAACCATTTTGATTCAAATTTGTTGCTAAGATGTAGTCCTTAATATATTGTCGTTGTTAGGATTTTTAGATTTTAGTTATAGTTGAGTTTAACTTGTTAATTTTCAAATTCGTGTTTTGAAATTCATCTGGTTTTTTCCAAATCGAGTGAGCTATGTGCAAAAAAAAATTGGCGCGATGATATGGTTGAGATCGTCTTGAAAAGACGCATCAAATGAAACCACTATGAGCTCCAATGGTTACGGTTTTAGGAAACCACGATTTTCTGCAAATCTCTGCATATTTCAAGTGGCTGGAGGTTGAAGACGATGAGCTGGTATCATCTGACCGTCCAGCATGCCATTTGTTTTAATCTTGCGCTTTTGACTTTTAATGGCTGGATGTGATGAGTTTGACTCAGATCCATCATAGATGTGCGCTTCTAGGCCATCAGATTAGCCACGTCATTTAATGAAGGGAGATCCAACACGTTGTGTTTTTCTGTTTTATTTTATTTTTCTAAAATTGTTTTTAATTTCATTTTATTTTCAGAAATTCATAGAAAATTCATTTTTCTTCAGAAAAATACCAAAATATTTTTTAAAATTTTCTTTTATTTTTCTCTTTCTGATTTGCATTTTGTGCATTTTTATTTTTCATTTTGCTATTTTTCTTGGATTGTTGTTTGTTTGGTTTAATTTTAATTGGTTTAAAATTATTTTTGGCCTTTTAAAATTATGAGAAAAATATCATATGATCCTATGATGGTCTTTGACCTATGGTAATTTTCTTTGATTTTTATTTCTGGTTTTTCTATTTTTCATGTTTTTTGGTTTATTTGCTTGATTTTAATTAGTCTAAAATTGTTTTTGGGCTTTTTAAAATTGTGAAAAAATTAGTACATGATTCTATGATGGTCTCTGACCTATGGTGATTTTCTTGGGTTCGTATTTATGTTCTAACTATTTTCCATCCTTTTTATAGGTTTTTTCGTTTTTTATTTGATTTTTATTTAGTTTTGAATTGCAAAATTATGTAACTAGTTTCTAATCTATTTTTGGGTGACATTCTAATTTTTCCTCAAGTTATGTGAGACTTATGTGTTTGCTTGATTGGTTATTCCCTTTTGTGAATGATGATTTAGATGTATAATACTTTCTTGAGTTTTTTTTTTTAATTTAACTTGTGTGATCTTCTTGTCTGTTCATGGGGGATGTTAACCTGATGATCATGTAGATATTATGGTTTCTTCTTATATTCATGTCATAATCATATGCCTACCCCTTTAGGGTTTTTGTGTGCATGCTTTGTTTGGTATGGTTGACTTTGTTTATGAATAAAGTGTAACTTGTTTTCTCTGTGCTCTCTCTTTGATCATTGACATGATTTGAGTATGATATGTTGTGCTACTGCCATACCATGTTTCTTGTTTCATTGGACTTCATTTCACTTGGCTTTTTTATTGATGATACTTCTTGCAAGTTGTTTAGGTCATTTGGATGTGTATGACCACTTTGTCTTGTCATTATGTGTTGTTATTAAATCTTGTAATATGGTTTGTTATATGATTTGTTTCCTTGTGTGTTTTGATGTGATGTTGGTGTTAAGCTTATATGATTGAAGTGTATGTTTTCATCTTCTTCATCCTTTTCTTTTCTTTCTACTTTTATCTTCTCTCTCTTTCAGACTTGTTTAAGTTTCATCTTTGTTTTCATTTGTGATTGAATTGTATAGTGTTTACTTGTGTTTGCTCACATGATCCCTTAGGATTCCTAGTCCCACTTAATTTCTAATTAATGTGGGAGTAGGAGAGACATTGGGATTTCAATCCTTTGCATGAAAACAATTAGGACAATCCCTTTAAGATCTCAACCGTAGGACCATTTTATATGATAACATTAGGGTTTTTAGTTTCTCTTGAGTGCTCTTTTTGTGTCTTCTCTTCTCATCTCTAACAACTCTAAGACACTTAATAAATAATGATGAAAGTTGTGCGCCATGAGCCTTAAGCATATGGGGAATGATGAGTGGGGGGTTTCTCCTCACTTGTCTAGAGTGTTTAGTGTATGCCCCTTGGGCGATATGCACACATTCGTTCCTATATCATAGTCTTTAGTGCAACGTGAATCACAAAGCAAACCAATTCACTTCACTAAAAATCTTAAATCAAATTCAAACCTTTTTATCCTTCGGGATTTGTTTCAAACTCATTTTTAGAAAAGAGTATGTTACTTTTCCGTTCTACCGCAAACATGCATTGACCCTAACTGCTGCAATGGGAACTTAACGTCACTCACAAAAAAAACTTAACTAATATGTGGTCTAGTTTACTCGAATTGCGTTTGCTCTGATTTCTCATACCAGATGAGGATACGTAGGCATAAGAAGGTGATGTCTTGGCGAGCAACCTTCCCCCCATCACCCATAGTTTTCCGAACTATGTTGACTCTGACTTTCCCATTGCACAAGGGAATACGTAGGCATAGGGCGGCGATGTCCTATCGAGTCTCCTTTTTCTTTTTCCTTTCCCGTTTAGCAGTAGCTTTTAGATGATGCACCCTTTGATTAGACACCAAGCATGGATCCTGTTGAGTACAACGGACGTGAGGGGTGTTCATACCTTCCCCTTCCGTAACCGACTCCCGAACCCAAGATTTGGTTGCGATAACCTTGTCTTCTCCTTTCTCATAGGTTTTCTTCAATCGTTTCTTTTCCCTCTCTTTAGGATAAATAACATTCGGTGGCAACTCTTCTGTTTGTTTCCGCCGGTCTTTTCACAGTTGCGACATTTGTGTTGCACTAAGAGATCACTGACGCGAGTAATACGGTCGTTGTCTCCCTCTGTGTTAGAGATAACCTCTATGTGAGAGATACGTGATAATGTTGACAAGTGATTTAGGTTACGTACAATTGGGTAGTAAGTTTAAGTATTTGATAGGGTAGATGAAATACAAACCCGAGAGTTCTCTACTCTCCAAAGAATGAATTCTTTTTCTGTTCATAAGTTTTATTTCCCGTATTTAATTTAAACCCATTTTAAACCCAAACTCAATAACATTTAAAAATTTGAACGGAAGTTCAATAACACTAATCTTTGTGGACACGATAATTTTCCGTATAAATACTTCCGAAAACTTTTGTTTCTTGCCGCTTTACCGCACCAACAAAATGGCGCAGTTGCCGGGGATTTTTGTTTTTATCAGACCGCATTGCGATAGTTTCTTTGTTTTTTAGTTTTGTAGATATCGTATATATTGTCTATTTTCACTTGTTTATATTGACGCTTGTATATGTTTACCATATTTGTGAACTTTACATGTTTTGCATACTTGTGAATATAGTGTATATATTTGCTTCTCTTCACGCTTTCCAAAAGTTTGGTTAGATGTGTAGCTTCGGTTAGAGCTCGAAGAGATGAGAGCAAAGGTGGGAGTGAAAGCATTTGGTTCTGCCGAAGCAACGTGCTGGTTTGTAAATAATTGACGTCGATCTTACAATGTAAAAAAAGCATGTTGTATTGTTTTTATTTCTTTATTTTATTATTGTATTAGTATATGTAGTGGGTGAATTGATTAAACAAAGTTCAAATTGGACCAGTTCTTAAAATTCTCAAATCCTCACTTTTCAACTTGTTTAATTCAATTTCAACCGATCTTTTAGTATGTTTATAGCAGTTTGTTTTATTTTGTTATTTTTGTGTTTTTCCAAGAGCTTGTTTTGAGTATCTTGAGGAAGTTTGAGGTGATTTTCCAAGTTGACTATTTCAACTTACAGATGTATGGTAATGATACTGTTTTGAAGTTGGTACACGCCAGGTACTCGTTTATCACTTTCTATAGCATAAGATGTGTAGGAAACTATTCATTCGTACAAATTCCATGCCATTCATTCTTTTATATTACTTGTTTTTTATTGAATCATTTTAGTTCCATTTTTTACCTCCAAATATGGGGAAATTTTCTATTGTTCATATATGTTGGAGGCAACAATTCTTCTTTTAACTGGATTTCATTATGTTTAATCTTTTGTTTGTGTTGATTGTATGAAAGCATGAAAATGATCAAGATATTTTGTTTGGTTATTGAGCACAACTACCTAATCAAATAATAAATTTACCTTGTGAGTGTGTGAACTTTTGTTAACCCCTTTTGAGCCTTTTTGCCAATGTCCATGTTGTTTTTGAACTTGATGCTTCTCTATAAGTATTAGTTCACCTTTTTGAATGGATGTTGATTATTTGTTTTCTTGAACCCTCAACCATGTTTTCTTGTTTGAGTTTTTACCTTGCCTTAAATAGTAGGGAGTATTCACAAATTGATGTTGGTTGAATTCAAGTTGGAGAGAGCAATGTTTGATCACTTATGTTGTTGGTTGCTATGCGGTTGTGAAAAAAAGAGAAAAAGAAAGAAAAAAAGAGAAAAGTTTTGAAAAAGAAAAAAAAAAGAGTATCAAATCATTATGCTAATAAGTAAGGTGTGTTTGGCGTAACACTTGGGATAAAAGAAGAAGTTTGATTGAAAATTTGTGTTTGAACTTTTGTGAATTGATCACTCCCTTAGGTTTAGGCAAGTTTTTGTTTCGATTAGCTTTAGGAGTTAACCGTTTTTGTTAGCCAATCCACATTATAACCTTGAAAGTCCCTTGTGATTCTTGCCTTTGTATGTTCAATGTGAATTTTTGGATGAATGCATAATTTAGTCTTTTGTTTGCATAATTGTTGGATGAGTGTCAAATCCTCACCTCTGTGTGTTTTTCATCCCTCGATGAATTTTTGCTAGGTGTGATTCATAATTTAGCTTATGTTATTTTTGATTGTTTGGCATGATTTTTGTACTTAGGATTTGTTTCATTTTCATGTTGTCATTGTAGGATGATGGTAGGTGTTTACTTTGCTTGTACGTTTTTTTTTATTTGAACCATACATTTGTTTTCCATTTTAAAAAACCTATTGATTTGTGATTCTTGGATTATCGTCATTTGTTTCTGTAAGTTGTTTGACTTTGTTTGAGGAAAAACAATGTTTTAAGTTGGGGAGAGTTTGATAAGTTCCAAAATGTTGTGTTTTGAGTAGTAGTCTTATGGCACTTACTGATTCATTTGTATTGAATTCTTTGAATAAAACCCCATTTTATTTGTAAAAGTGTATATTTAGTGTATACTAGTATTTTCGTGTAAATATCATTGAGCTTAATTGTTTTTATATCATTTTTGTAGGTATTCAAGTATTGATATTTAGTCATTGTTAGATAGAGCATTGAATAATCTTTCTTACGCTTCCGATCGGGCCTCAAACGGAGTTATGGTTCGAAAGTTATGAAGAAAACAAGATGTTGAATTTTTCTGTTACTGTCAGCTCTCGCCCCAAGCTCGCCGGGCGAGCCTAATGCGAGCCAAAAGTTCCAGAAGCAGTAAAAAAAGCTGCCTTTGCTCACCAGGAGAATTAGTCTAGGCATAAACAAATTTTAAGGGTAAAAACACATTTTATTATGTTATGTTTTAGGGTATTTGCTCCCAATTCATCAAACCTTCATTTTTGATAGTTTAGAGCTTAGAAAAGTATTAATGAAGGTTGCAACTCGACGATTGGGGGTGGATGACTCTTGGATCATGATTGACACCGTGATAGATTTTGATTCCTTTTCTCTCTTCCCTTTGTAGTTTCCATTTGTTGTGAGTTTGTATGTAAGTTTACCTTGATTATATGTATATTTATTACTCATGGTGATTTATAAAACTCATTTTACAAATTAATGTTGATGATTGCTTTCTTTATTTAAGTTTGAGTTGTTGCAGACATGGACAGGTTGAATCCAAATTTAAGATGAAAATCTATCAGCTTCTAGATTCTAGAGATAGATTTAGGCTTAATATTCACTGGGGTATCAGAAATTAAGGCTTCTGTGTTGTTTGTGTTGCGCTGAGAGATTGCCGACGCGAGTAATACGGTCGTTGTCTCACTCTGTGTTAGAGATAACCTCTGTGTGAGAGATACGCGATAACGTTAACGAGTGATTTAGGTTGCGTACAACTGGGTAGTAAGTAAAAGTATTTCATAGGGTAAATAAAATGCAAACCCGAGAGTTCTGTACTCTCCAAAGAATGAATTCTTTTTCTGTTCATAAGTTTTATTTCCTGCACTTAATTTAAACTCATTTTAAACCCAAACTCAATAACATTTAAATTGTCGAACGATAGTTCAATAACACTAATCTCTATGGACACGACAATTCCCCAGATAAATACTTTCAAAAGCTTTTGTTGCTTGTCGCTTTACCGCACCAACAAAATGGTGTCGTTACCGGGGATTGGTGTTTTTATTGGATCGTATTGCGATAGTTTCTTTGTTTTTGTGTTTTGTAGATATCGTATATATTGTCTATTTTCACTTGTTTATATTGATACTTGTATATGTTTACCATATTTATGAATTTTACATGTTTTACATACTTGTGAATATAGTGTAAATATTTGTTTCTCTTCACGTTTTCCAAAAGTGTGGTTAGATGTGTATTTCCGGTTAGAGCTCAAAGAGATGAGAGCAAAGGTGGAAGTGTAAGGATTTGACTCTTTTGAAGCAACGTGTTGGTTTGTAAATAATAGGCGTCAAGCTTACGAAGTAAAACAATCATGTTTTATTGTTTTTAGTTTCTTTATTGTTTTAATTGTATAGTATAGATAGTGTGGTGAATTGGTCAAACAAAGTTGAAATTGGATTAGTTCTTAAAATTCTCAAATCTTCACATTTTAACTTGTTTAATTCAATTTCGTCCGATCTTTTAGTATGTTTATAGTAGTTTGTTTTAATTTGTTATTTTTGTGTTTCTTCAAGATCTTGTTTTGAGTATCTTAAGGAAGTTTGAGGTGATTTTTCAAGTTGACCATTTCAGCTTGCAGATGTATGGTAATGATATTACTTTGAAGTTGGTACACGCCAGGTACTTGTCTATCGCTTTCTATAGCATGAGATGTTTAGGAAGCTTTTCATTCATAAAAATTACATGCCACTATCTTTTACATTACTTGTTTTTTTAATTGAATTACTTTAGTTTCCTTTTTACCCCCAAATGTGAGGAAGCTTTTCATTGTTCATATATGCTGGAGGCCACAGTTCTTGTTTTAACAGGACTTCATTATGTTTAATCTTTTGTTTGTGTTGATTGTATGAAAGCATGAAAATGATCAGAGAATTTTGTTTGATTATTGAGCACAACTACCTAATCAAATAGTCAATTCACCTTTTGAGTGTGTGAATTCTTTTAACCCCTTTTGAGTCTTTTTGTCAATGTCCTTGTTGTTTTTGAACTTGATGCTTGTCTATGAGTATTAGTTCACCTTTTTGAATGGATATTGATTATTTATTTTCTTTAACCCTCAACCATATATTGTTGTTTGAATTTTTACCTTGCCTTAAAAGTAGGGAGTATTCACAAATTGATGTTGGTTGAATTAAAGTTGGAGAGAGCAATGTTTGATCACTTATGTTGTTGGTTGCTATGCGGTTGTGAAAAAAAAAAAGAGAAAAAGAAAGAAAAGAAAAAAAGATAAAAGTTTTGAAAAAGAAAAACAAAAATAATATCAAATAATTGTGCTAATAAGTAAGGTGTGTTTGGTGTAACACTTGGAATGAAAGAAGAAGTTTGATTGAAATTTTGTGTTTGAACTTTTGTGAGTTGATAACTCCCTTAGGTTTAGGCAAGTTTTTGTTTTTATTAGCTTTAGGAATTACCCCTTGTTTGTTAGTCAAGCCACATTACAACCTTGAAAAGTCCTTGTGATTCTTGTCTTTGTATGTTCAATGTGAATTTTTGGATGAATGCATAATTTAGTCTTTTGTTTGCAAGATTGTTGGATGAGTGTCAAATCCTCACCTTTGTGTGTTTTTCATCCCTCGATGAATTTTTACTAGGCGCGTTCATGATTTATCTTGTGTTGTTTTAGATTGTTTGACATGATATTTGTACTTAGGATTTGTTTCATTTTCAAGTTGTCATTGTAGGATGGTGGTAGGTGTTTACTTTGCTTCTACGCTTTTTTATTTGAACCATACATTTGTTTTTCATTTTTAAAAATATGTTGATTCGTGATTCTTGGATTATCATCTTTTGTTTCTCGAAGTTGTTTGACTTTGTTTGAGGATAATCAATATTTTAAGTTGGATAGAGTTTGATAAGTGCCAAAATTTTGTGTTTTGAGTAGTATTTTTGCGGCACTTATCGATTCATTTGTATTGAACTCTTTGAATAAAACTCCACTTTGTTTGTAAAAGTGTATATTTAGTATATACTAGTATTTTAAATATCATTGATTTTAATTTTTTTATCTCATTTTTTAGGTATTTAAGCATTAATATTTAGTCATTGTTAGATAGAACATTGAATAAGCTTTATGACGCTTCCGACCGTGCCTTAAGCGGAGTTACGGTTCAAAAGTTAGGAAGAAACAAGATGCTGAATTTTTCTGTTACTGTAAGCTCTCACCCCGAACTCGCTGGGTGAACCAGATCGATTCAGAAGTTCTAGATGCAGTAGAAAATGCCGCCTTTTCTCGCCGAGAAAATCGTTACTTTGTCAAGCGAATTATTCTGGATAGAAACACATTTAAAGGGGTAAAAATACATCTTTTGTAGGTTATGTTTGTCGCTACTCGAAAAATGCATCGCGCAACGACGGGGAGGCGAAAAAGATAGACAGAAGAGTCGCCACCGAACTTTATTTATCCCATGAGGGGAAAGGAAAATATCGAGAAAACCTTAGGAAAAGAAAGGATAAGATGGTCTCGCAACCATGAACGGGTTCGGAAGCCGGTTATGCGAGGGGAAGGTATTAGCACCCCTCGCATCCATCGTACTCGATGGGAACCTTTTTGTTTGTCAATGTGTGAATTTATTTGCTTAAATATTATGTTATAACAAGAGTGTTCTAAAAGATAGAGAGAAGGGTTTAGAAACGAAGAAAGGAGGGATAGAGAGATAATGGGGGAGAAAGGGGAACGAACAGACTCGGTAGGACTTCGCGGTCCTAGGCCTACGTATTCTCAAAAGATATGAGAAAGTTAGAGTCGACGTAGTTCGGGGAACTACAGATATAGGGGGAATGTGCTCGGCAAGGATTGTGGCCCTTGTGCCTACGTATCGTTACTTAAAAAAAGTAAAGAATCAGAGCAGCCGTAGTTCGGCCTACGGTTTGCTGATGTTTTGTGGATGATGCAATCGTGCGCATTCTAGCAGTTTAGGTGTATTGCTGCTCGCATGTGAGGAGACTTATGCGTTACCTGTTTGCGGTAGAACGGACGTAACATATCCTTTTTGAAAGGTTGGTTAGTTTTCGCCATGCGAGGCAAGAAGTCACGTTTGATTGGTTGAATTATTTTTTAGGGGCGAGATAGGTCCTCGGATAGTAACCCCTACGGGTAGTACCCAATTCTTTGTCTCAAAGTTTTTGTTATAAAAGGGTGTGGCGAACGAGGCGTCTTCGTATTGAAAGACGAGCGTCGAAACCACCCTCACTACAGTGGGCATCCCTACGCTCGGAGAAGAAGAGGTCTACACCCAATCCTCTCTCTTTAATTCAATGCAAAGAGAACTTCATTCTCTTATTAAAGATGTTTTTGGTTTTAAATGGTAAGTGCTTTGCGACAGAGAACCCTACGGTAAACGTCATCACTCGGGATAGGAGAAGGCCTACGCCTAACCACTCCACGACCATTCTAGTTTTTGTTATGAAAAGATTTGAAAATGCACTCGGTACAGGACCGAGGTTTTAGGTGAGAAAGGTTTCGGGAAAGAGTTGTGGAAGGAGATAGGTGGAAAGAGTCGCGTCTTCGTATTGAAAGACGAGTGTCGAAACCACCCTCACTACAGTGGGCATCCCCGCACTCGAAGAAGAAGAGGTCTACACCTAATCCTCTCTTTTTAATTCAGTACAAAGATGTCAGTTTATTATTGAAAGTGTACTCGGCACGAGGCCGAGGTTTTAGGAGGAAAAGTTGGAAGCGTCTTCGTATTGAAAGACGAGTGTCGAAACCACCCTCATTACAGTGGGCATCCCAACACTAGAAGAAGAAGAGGTCTACACCCAATCCTCTCTTTTTAATTCAATACCAAGAATTGATTTTAAGGAGATGAGATTTGAAAATGGATGGGAAGCGTCTTCGTATTGAAAGACAAGTGTCGGAACCACCCTCACTACAGTGGGCATCCCAACACTCGGGGAGGAAGAAAGTCTACACTTAATCCCCTCTTTTTAATTCAATACAAAGAATTGATTTTGAAGATGGTTTGACAATGCTTTTGAATCAAGTTGGGACAAGTAATGAAGAGAGAAAAGAGGTGGTCTCAGATCCAACATTACTCATCAATAATTTAACTGGTAATGAATTACAGAGGTCTCGTCATCGACCCAAAAAGATGAAATTGAATGAAAAGCCTCATGAGAAATGAAAAATAGAATTTAATTAAAATATGAAGAGGATATTCTAAAAGAAATTATGAATAAAAAAGTTTAGAAAAATATAAATATAAGTAATTAATTAATATATATATATATATATATATATATATATATATATATATATATATATATATATATATATATATATATATATATATATATATATATATATATATATATACACACACACATAATAAAAAAGTTATAAAAGAAAACAATAATAATAAAACAGGGGGTTTTTTGAAGAAAAACAGGTGGTGTGTGTATGAAAAAGGAATCATTTGGGCTAAAGATGAAAACCCATCATCGTACCACTCAAAGAAGGAAACCCGGTGCAAAAATCAAGAAAAGGTGGTAAGAAAGTTAAAACGGGCCTCAAGCCCAGCTCTCATATAATCTTAAAAAAACGAAAGATTGGCTGGTGATGACAGCCCACGATCCAAAATCCAACAAGGGTAAATCACTACAAGCAGCAGATATCATCAAATTCAATTTCTCACAAAAAAATCCACAATGTTCATCGTTTCCATCTCTCAAAGGTAAACACGGTCAAAATCATGAATCAATCTGACTTTTCTCTACTTCGCTTTCGCTCTCCTTCCTTTTCTATTTCGAAAGCTCATGGGTTTGGTGTTGATTTAGGGGTTTGAGATTAGAGAAGGGTATTGTTGTCTGGTTTTTGTTCAAGGGCGGAAGAACAGGGTGGTTGTGGTTAAGAGTAATGGTGAGATGGGCTTCATCTGCGTGCGAATCTAGGTTTTTTCGAAAAAAGAGTTTTGGGGAAGATGGCGACTGAGTTGAAGGGTTGTGAACATGGTATGAGTTTCAGAAGATGTGTGGTTGCTGAGATTTTTTCCTAGGTTTCATGTTGTTGTTCATGTCGGTGAATGTCGGTTATGGAGTTGGAAGCTTTGATGGGTTACGAAGGAAAAGTTTGAAAGGGAAGAAGAGTATTGTTTCTATTTTTTTGCTGCAGGTGGAAATGGTGGAAATGGAGAAGGAAAATGATTTTCGGTTGGTTGTGTTGTTACTGTTCGAAAACGGAAGAAGGAAGAATAGTAGTGGTCAAGGGTTGTTTGAAGAAGGATGAAGAAGATGAAGCTTGAAGGAGGGATTATTAGAAGCCGATTGATTCATTCATAATGAAAGGATTGAGAAAATGGTGAATCATTTTGTTGGTGTTTTACAGCAGGTTTGCGTTTGGAGGGTTTGTTGTTTATGGTGCATATCATTTGGAAAGAGGTGAGTGTTGGTTTATTTCGTAGGAGAAAAGGAAGATGAGGGTCGAGTTTGATACGGTTTCAGTTAAAAAACGTTAATGGAGGCTCTGTCATTAATTTTGGTTGAGGACTTCTCTGGTTGAATGGGAAGATGGTGTTCGAAGTGAACAGTGGAGTTTGAAGTTTGTTTTGGTTTGGATTTGAGGAACTTTGAAGGTGAGATGGAAGTGATTAGAGATTCGGACGCGAAACCGTTTCGCGGTTGGATAACAGAGTAAGTTTCGGTTTGCATCTGGGTTTGAGTGAAGAGTTGTGATTCATGGAGGTTAGAAAATGAGTCCTGAAGTTGAGCAAGATGAGAGTTTTCACGGTGTTGGGGTGTTTTTCTGTTTGACGAATTTGTGGTGATGGAGATTGAAAGGTTGTTTGAGTTGTTGCCAGGGTTGAATCTGGCTGCTGAAGAGTTGTTGGTATGTCTGTGGCTAGGGTTAGTGTCCCCTTTATCCACAACAAACGACTGCCTCTCTCTCGAAGGCTTGCCATCAGAAAACAAAGTGACAATGGTTTAAGATTATGAAGACAGAAAAGACAGTAGAATACTTACAGAGCTGGAGCGAATCCGACAGGTTCTCGCGCTAGTGATGAGGAGTTTGGATGATGCAAAGCTTCTTGTTGAACCGATACCTCCAGATTGTCAATACCGAAAGCAGATAAGCTCCTTCTTCAATCTCTCTTTTTTCAGTTCTTTATGTGTGTTTACGTGTTATGATGGTTGACTAATGTGGTTTGTTTTATGACAGTTGAATGGGGAAGTAGGTGAAGATGAAGTTAGTGCAGTGAGTTAGAGTAAAAGAACTTGCTGAAGGTGGAGATTGTTTTCAGTTCTAAACAGAGGTTTGAGGATAGTTGATGTTGGTGAAGGAGGAAGAAGGGTTAGCGGCTGGTAGGGTTTTTTTCTCCTCTTTTTTTTGAGTGAATAGTGTTGCTCTATATATGTCCAATCCAATTAGGTTTAGCAGACCAACTCTTAAAACTCTGAAATTTTATGCCCCTTAGGTTTTAGGTTTGGTCTCCTACTAATCTGTCATATTCCCATTCTTGTGTTAGGACTGTGGTACTACAATTGCTTGCTACTGCTCTGTATTTGCCATTTTTGTGAATGTGTCTCTGCTGTCATTTGCTGAGCTTCATGTCCTTTTTTTTTATCCTCTTAATTTTGTTTATTTATGCTGACTGTATCTTTCTATTGTAACTTTCTTCATATTGTAAACACCATAAAGCTTTTTCCACTTGCGATGCTTAGGTTTTCTACATATCTTCTCTTGCATCATAAAATGTTAATAACAATTCTGGCCCTGTTTTGATCATGAATGTTATCTTGGCAGGAAACTTAATTGGATGACAACACACTACCAACAGAAGAGGAAGAGGTACACCAGCCAATAATTTTGGAGCCATGAACATGTGGTTTTTGTTGAATCCTCCTGGAAAAGCTACAATCTTTGTTGAAAATGTTGACGAGTTTAAGTGGTTGAACTCATCCTACTGCCCAGTCCTGAAACAGCTTGAATCTTAATTTTTCAAATCCACATACTGCAAAAAAACTTTGATCCCAACGCTTGTGGTTGGGCATACGGAATGAACATGTTTGATTTGAAGGTGTGGAAAAAGAAAGACATTACTGGCATACATCACAGGTGGCAGAATCTGGTAAGCAGTTGAACATAACATCGGTTAACATCATGTGTCTATTCTCAGAGATGGATTCTCTGTAGTCACACATAGTCATACATGCAACCACAAATCTCAGCCATTTGATATCAGATGACTCGTATTCCAAATTGTATTTTAAAACTAACTTGTAACCGCAGGACGGATGCTGGGCGATACGAGCTACGACAATCTTTAGAGAAGACTTTTGATTTTCAATCAATTTTCCTTGAACCTGCTGTTTGGGACACTTCTGCTAACTGGTTTGTGTGGAACACTTTGCAGCCCATGTCGTGTTAAACTTGAAGAATTTTGGGGTTGTGTTGTGTGATGACTCGACGGCAAGTTATTTGACCTGATGTGGAGTGCTTGTTGGCATGCTGCTGTCATGACCTACAAGCTATGTGTATGATAGCTGGCTGGAAATGCAGGCCATGTGCGCGAGCAAGGTCACTTGAAGGGTAGAGTCGCGACCGATGCATTGGAGACTGGTAGAAGACAATGCTATA
This sequence comes from Lathyrus sativus, assembly GCA_963859935.3. NCBI lineage: Eukaryota > Viridiplantae > Streptophyta > Magnoliopsida > Fabales > Fabaceae > Lathyrus > Lathyrus sativus. Next base: position 76,940,184 of record OZ012740.1, on the reverse strand, counting down.
CCGCAAGCTGTTGTCGTTTGGAGGCACTTGGTTTCGTTGCACATGTTGTGAAACCACTTTGTGCAGCAGGTACAATCATTTTCTATTTTCTTTTTTCCTTTTTTCCAAATTTGTCTATCATGCCGTATTGCCGCCGGTTGAATTCAAGTCACAATCGTTGCGGTTGTTTGTGCAGGTTTATTGTGAGTTGACGCAGGTATTGTCTGGTGTGGGGTATTATGGTTTGCAAACTTGTTCATGATTTCGTCGCAAAACTCCGGGCAGCCAAGATATGTTTTACTGAGTTCAGAACAGGAGAGTTCTTACACAATGACACATGCTGCTCGTATTCTTCAAAGCTGTTCCCGAATAATACCATGTTATTTAAGAAACTCGGTTTCCAATTTGCCTGCAACAGGTTGTTATATAACTCTGCTTCGCAGTGAGGCATGAAGAACATTGTTGGCTTCACAGCCTCTCGCTTCCCATGCTCGTGTATGGACATGACGGAACAACCAAGAGCTTCCAAAACGCAAGACTCAGTTACAGAGAGGATAGGATCAAATACCTCGATGTTTCCAATCAAATTTAAATCTCGTTTCATCAACATTGCAATGCTAAGCTGCAAACACGGCGGCTCATATAATTCAATGCTGCCGATTCCGTAAATGACCATTTGCATACTTGTCTCTGAGCCCAAAACTATGTGGAAATAATTCAAAATTGATGTTTCAATCTGATCTTTGAAAGTATGATAGAACTGAGAGTTCTCAATCTTACTAATATATCTTTCAATTCTCTGCATTAATGCTGCTTCTCTGATTGGATCTTTTTGAGAATCTGGAAATGTTTTTCGCAGGCATGAGGTTTGGATGTGTAATCACAGTGCCCTGAAAATGTAACTCGGTTGTGCATTGAATGGCAGCTAGCTTTTTGGCATTTGCATGAGGGTCCCAGCTGCATGGATACAACTTCTTGCTGCAATTTCTTTAGCCTAGGACTTGTAGAATTTAGGCTTGTAATTCATGTAATTTCTTTTGCCCATGATTTGTTCTCTGTACCTTTAAATTTTAATTAATAAATTCCACATTCATTCACTAAGGAATTTTGAATGATTTTTTAATCCACTTTGGTTTTGCGCTCCATTTTTATGAGACTTTGGATGCAACGCAAATGGAATGGACTTGTTACAATTTCCTCATGTACTATGCTTTATACACCTTTCCTCCTTCCCAATAGTGCAAATTTCTCTAAAAATAGATGGCAAACCAAAATTATTAAATCTTGGAATCAACCTTAAAACTAATCAAGTTAAAATCTTCCACGAGTCATTCCTGCTACCAACCACACTTTGAAGCTTGAGACTTGAAACAAACCCAAACTTCAACATGACTTGGATTAACCATACGCCTTGATTACAAATAGACTACGCCATGGATTTCCACATAACTTAAATATCCACTTAAAACATGGCCCAAAGTGATTTGAAATAAGACTAAAAAAAAATAATAATCTTCAAACCAATTGGCTAAATCTTGGAATGTTTGACCATATGTCACGTAGGACGAATTCAGGGTATGACAGATGCCCCTATCTAATTAACTTAGACCGAGTAAGATGAAATGCTATGACATTCATTCTTTCGAGGTGGAAGATGATTAGATATATAGAAGACCCTGAATTTGTCCGAAAAGCAAGAGAAGGCTTGGGAAATGAAACAACGGATACCTTGCAAAGTTTGCTAACGCCAAAAAGGATGTTAACAGAGAAAACTTGACACCGAAAGAATGACAAGCCTATCACCAAAAGGATAATAGTACACTCGCACACACTGCTCTGAAATCAAAAGAAATTAAGGGATCCACTACCAAAAGGATAGCGGAAAACACGCTGGTCATGACACCAAAAGGATGTCAGACCAATCAACAAAAAGGATGATGGAACGGAGACGCTAGTCATGACACCCAAAGGATGTCAGACCCATCACCAAAAGGATGATGGAGTGAAATGAGATCAGCCCTAACACCAAAAGGATGTAGGGGGTCCATTACCAAAAGGATAATGGAAAACACGCTAGTCATGACACCAAAAGGATGTCAGACCCATCACCAAAAGAATGATGGAGCGTAACAAAATCAACCCTAACACCAAAAAGGATGATAGTGGGATAAGCTTCTCTGAAGAGATTGCCACTTATCATTGAAGACGGATAAGCTTCTCCCAAGAGATTGCCACTTATCAATGAAGAAAGATAAGCTTCTCTGAAGAGATCGCCACTTATCGCTGAAGACGGATAAGCTTCTCCCAAGAGATTGCCACTTATCAATGAAGAAAGATAAGCTTCTCTGAAGAGATCGCCACTTATCATTGAAGACGGATAAGCTTCTCCCAAGAGATTTCCACTTATCAATGAAGAAAGATAAGCTTCTCTGAAGAGATCGCCACTTATCGTTGAAGACGGATAAGCTTCTCCCAAGAGATTGCTACTTATCAATGAAGAAAGATAAGCTTCTCTGAAGAGATCGCCATTTATCGTTGAAGACGGATAAGCTTCTCCCAAGAGATTGCCACTTATTAATGAAGAAAGATAAGCTTCTCTGAAGAGATCACCACTTATCGTTGAAGACGGATAAGCTTCTCCCAAGAGATTGCCACTTATCAATGAAGAAAGATAAGCTTCTCTGAAGAGATCGCCACTTATCTCTGAAGACGGATAAGCTTCTCCCAAGAGATTGCCACTTATCAATGAAGAAAGATAAGCTTCTCTGAAGAGATCGCCACTTATCGTTGAAGACGGATAAGCTTCTCCGAAGAGATTGCCACTTATCGCTGAAGATGCTGGAGATAACTCACAGGGGAACACCCATGAATTTATTGGAGATGCCCCTGTCTGGGATGAATGTTTGATTTGAAGATCTTGATTAACCAAGAGGTTGCAATACATCATGTGACACACCCATGGTCTTGAAAAGGTGCCCCTGACTGAGCTGATGATGATCTTGGGACTCTTCAAGATTGATCTCGGATCTGATCTCGCACATGCTAATGCTGAATGATACAGATGTTTCATAAATGGAAATGGAAATGCAAATGTTGATGCACGGAGATGCAAGAGCTGGGGAGATATGATATGCTATTGGATATGCATATGATGCAAGATGCTTATGAAGCCGAATGCGATGCGTATGATGTATAGGATTGCAGATGGTAATGGAAATGCAGGTGCCGACACGGCGGACTTTGGTGGTGGAAAGTGAAGGATAAGCCTGACTTCCCGACATCATCCTTTCATGATGTAATAAAACCTGGAGGTGCTGATACCGTCAACTCGAGGCCTACTCTGCCGGGTTTGACGACCTTGTCAGTCAAGTCGTTACAAGATTTAGAATGATGTTCCTGCGTACTCCTTAGAGTCATGGTCAACCTTTAGTTACCCTAAGAGGGTAAGTCATCCCTTAATCTAATTTACCATAATGTCATTATATGCAAAACCCATCATCAAATAAATGAAACTTGCAACCAAAGGGTAAATAAAAACAGAAAAAGCTTTGATGAAAGTAATTTTATTTGATGAAAACCCATAAATGGGAAAATTACAAAAGGAGGCAATTCCTAAAAGAGGTAACTGCTTTTGAAGGAGAATATAAAGACTAAGACAATGTTGAAAATGGTCCCTGCCAAGTTTCAAATCTGCTATGGCCCATATGTCTCTGAAGACCCTTCACGTCTTGCTTTTGAGCGCCACGATCGAATTGATCTTTCTCAGTCGAGAGCTTGATGGTTATAGAGGATAATTCACACGTCTTTTCAAGATGCAGTTCTGCCTTTTCGAATCCCTAACTTTTGCCTAGGCCGCCCTTTCAGGTTTTCAGCCTATCAGGATACTTTTTTTTCTTCTAATCCCTAATTTTGCCTGAACCATTTTTATGGTCCACCAGGACGCCCATTTTTGCGTGGATTTTCTTTTTGGGTCCACCGGGCCTATCTTTTAAGCATAATATTTTTTAACTGCATCCGCATTCACAAGGGATGAGAGATCGTCACCATCCATGGTTGAAAGGATCAAGGCTCCTCCGGAGAAAACTTTCTTTACTATATACGGACCCTCATAGTTTGGTGCCCATTTTCCCCTTGGATCGACGTGAGTTGGTTGAATTTTCCTCAGTACCAAATCTCCTGCTTGGATGTGTCGTGGGAGAACCTTCTTATCAAAAGCCTTCTTCAATCGTTTTTGGTATAACTGTCCATGACAGATGGCCGTCATGCGCTTCTCGTCGATGAGATTAAGTTGGTCGAGCCTGGCTTGTATCCATTCGGCCTCATCTAGCTTGACGTCTGCCAAAATCCTTAAAGAGGGAATCTCTACTTCAATGGGCAATACTGCTTCCATGCCATATACGAGAGAAAACGGGGTTTCCCCTGTGGAAGTGCGCACTGAGGTGCGGTAGCCATGCAACGCAAATGGCAACATCTCGTGCCAGTCTTTGTAAGTCTTCACCATCTTCTGGATGATTTTCTTAATATTCTTATTTGCCGCCTCAACAGCTCTATTCATTTTAGGGCGATAAGGTGTTGAATTGTGGTGTTCAATTTTGAAGTTTTTGCACAACTCTTTCATCATCTTATTGTTGAGGTTTGAACCGTTGTCTGTAATGATCTTGTTCGGGATTCCATATCGACAAATAATCTCTTTCTTGATGAAGCGAGTCACCACTTGCTTAGTGACGTTGGCATAGGACGCCGCTTCTACCCATTTGGTAAAGTAATCAATGGCCACTAAGATAAAACGGTGCCCATTTGAAGCGGTTGGCTCGATGCGTCCGATTACATCTATACCCCACATAGCGAAAGGCCAAGGCGAAGTCAAAACATTCAGAGGGAGTGGTGAAGTATGGACCTTGTCTGCGTAAATTTGGCATTTGTGGCATGACTGGACATGGAGACAACAATCCGTTTCCATCGTCATCCAATAGTATCCCGCCCTCAAAATCTTTTTAACCATAGTATGACCACTAGCATGTGTCCCAAAAGATCCTTCATGCATTTCATTTATGATACGTTCTGCTTCGTGTTTATCCACGCATCTGAGTAGAATCGAATCATAATTCCGCTTGTATAACACGTCACCACTGAGGAAGAACTTTGAGGAGAGCTTTCTGAGATACTTCTTGTCAGTGATAGTTATGCCTTCTGGATATTCTTGTGTCTCTAGATATCGCTTGATATCATAGAACCAAGGATGATCATCAATTTTAGTTTCTTCCACATCGGCCGCTAGGCAATAAGCGGGTTCGTCCAAATATTCCAAGCGGATGGGTGGCGCCTCATTCTTCCACTTGACCTGAAACATAGATGCTAGTGTTGCTAAAGCGTCAGCCAACTGATTTTCTCCTCTGGGAATGTGATGAAAAGTGATCTCATCAAAGTACGGGATTAACTTCAAGACATGATCTTTGTAAGGAATTAACTTGAGGTCCAGTGTTTCATACTCCCCTTTAATCTGGCATATGACAAGCGCGGAATCTCCATAGACTTCTAGAATCTTGATTCTATTATCAATGGCAGCCTCAATTCCGAAAATACAGGCTTCATATTCGGCCATGTTGTTAGTACATTTGAAGCATGATCTAGCGGTGAATGGCAAGTGAAAGCCAGTTGGAGAAGTGATGATTTCCCCAATTCCACAACCTTTGGCATTTGCGGCACCATCGAACACGAGCGTCCATCGCGATCCTGGTTCGGGTCCATCATCTGGGCCTGGCGTGGCATAATCTCTGGCAAACATGACGTCTTCATCGGGGAAATCGAAGCGCATGGACTGGTAGTTACCTATAGGTTGGTGGGCAAGGTATTCAGAGAGCACACTTCCTTTGATAGCTTTTTGCGTAACATACTGGATGTCATACTCTGTTAACACCATTGGCCAACGAGCTACTCGCCCGGTGAGAGCGGGCTTCTTGAATATGTATTTGACAGGATCCATCTTGGAGATCAACAAAGTCGTATGGGTGAGCATATATTGTCTCAAGCGTTTTGCTGCCCAAGCCAATGCGCAACATGTCTTCTCGAGCATTGAATATCTTGTTTCACAGTCGTTAAACTTCTTGCTGAGGTAATAGACTGCATGCTCTTTCCTGCCGGTTTCATCATGTTGTCCCAACACGCATCCCATGGATCCCTCTAGCACAGTCAGGTACATGATCAGGGGTCGTCCGGGTACTGGAGGCATCAAGATCGGCGGTTCTTGTAGGTATTCCTTTATCTTCTCAAAGGCTTTCTGACAATTATTGTTCCATACCACGGCTTGATCCTTTCGAAGTAATTTGAAGATGGGCTCACAAGTGGCCGTTAGATGAGATATGAACCTGGCGATATAGTTCAACCTCCCAAGGAACCCTCAGACTTCTTTTTCAGTTTTGGGTGCCGGCATCTCTTGGATAGCTTTGACCTTATCTGGATCGACTTCAATCCCTTTTTGGCTCACAATAAAACCTAGCAGTTTACCAGATCTTACACCAAAAGTGAATTTGTTGGGATTTAGTCTCAGCTGGAATTTCCTTAATCGGGCGAATAGCTTTTACAAGTGGATGAGGTGCTCTTCCTCAGTCTGGGATTTCGCAATCATATCGTCTACATAACACTCAATCTCTTTATGTATCATGTCATGGAAAAGAGTGACCATTGCTCGCTGATATGTTGCACCTGCGTTCTTAAGCCCAAACGACATGACCTTGTAACAGAAAGTTCCCCATGGAGTGATGAAAGTCGTCTTTTCCATATCTTCGGGCGCCATCCTATTCTGGTTATATCCAGAAAAGCCATCCATAAATGAGAAGACAGAAAACTAGGCCGTGTTGTCTACTAGCACATCAATGTGTGGCAAAGGGAAGTCATCTTTCGGACTCGCTCTATTGAGGTCTCTATAATCTACACACATTCGCACCTTCCCATCCTTTTTAGGTACTGGGACAATATTCGCTATCCATTGTGGATAGTTGGATACTGCCAGAAAACCAGCGTCTAATTGCTTTTGCACTTCCTCTTTGATCTTGAAGGACATCTCTGGCTTTGTTCTCCTCAACTTTTGCTTCACCGGCGGGCAGCCTTCCTTGAGAGGTAGTTTGTGCATCACAATCTCTTCATCTAGACCGGGCATATCTTTGTAAGACCAAGCAAATACGTCAACATACTCTCGAAGCAATATTATCAGTTTTGACTTAATCTCTGACTCCAAAGCTGCGCCTATCTTGATTTCTTTGGCATCCTCTTCAGTTCCCATGTTGATGACTTCGACCTCTTCTTAGTAGGGCTGAATGACCTTTGACTCCTGCTTCAATAGTCTAGCTAGCTCTTCTGGGAGATCACAATCTTCCTCGCAGTCTTCGTCGGCTTGGTAGATCGGGTTATCAAAGTCATATTGGACCATAGCGGGGTCGTTATTGACAGGAGCAAGGGAAGATCTGCACGATGAATGACTTCATGCTTTATTATTTTTTTATTATTTTTAGAAAAGGTTGACATAACAAAGGAAAATAAAACAAAACATTGTCTTTCAAAGATAATTTTATGTGCAAAAAGTAAAAATGAAAGAAAGAGAGCGTAATTGGATACGAAAGTTTATTTATTGATGATAAGTTGTGCTTTAAAAGCAAAAGGCCCTACAACATGATCCATATGCCTTCGGCAGAGCATATGATTTTTTTTAGATAAAATAAAAGGGAATTACTCGTCTACTAGAGTAACTTCGGGGATTTCGACGACTCTCCAATTGTTCAAAGTTTGATTAGGCGCCCTAGGATACACCATACACAGCTCTTCATGATCTTCGGCTTCAGTTTCCAAAAACATGACTTGACCATCGACAAGGTGGCCTCCACTAGTAAAAACCAACGGAGTTGCAAGCTCTTTGCCCTTATCAGTTGCATTCTTCTGCTTGTAGCCTAGACCAGCTCCATTTTTGTTGACGGGCAATTCAAACACCCTGCCCCATCCTCGCGGATGTCCTTCCTCTATCACCGTCCTCGCGTCCTTCCAAGTCACTATTGAAGATGCTGGCTTTTCGTAAATCATTTCAACATTGATCACTTCAAAAGCTTGAAACGGTGTGTCATGCACTTCATTTCCTACTTCCACATAGCGGAAAGAAGCAAGATGGCTCACAAGAACATCTTCCTAACCCTCAATGATGACCATCTGATTGTTAATCATAAATTTGATCTTTTGATGCAAGGTTGAAGTTACAGCGCCTGCGGAATGAATCCACGGACGACCAAGAAGGCAACTGTAAGCGGGGTATATATCCATTACGTAAAATGTAATGATGAAAGTATGAGGTCCAATCTTGATCGGGAGATCAACCTCGCCTACCACAGTTCTCTTAGCTCCATCAAAAGCTTTTACAATAGTTTGACTTGGCTTCATCACAAGTCCTTCAATTGACAGCTTACACAACGAGCTTTTTGGTAACACATTCAATGATGATCCAGTGTCAACGAGCACCCTAGAGAATACAACATCCACACATTCGATAGTAATGTGCAAGGCCTTGTTATGATTTTTACCTTCGGGAGGTAATTCACTATCGTTAAAGCTCAAAATATGACCTGATGCAATATTTCCCACCACTTCTTCAAACTGTACTACTGATATCTCCTCTGGCACATGAGCTGCCTTCAAGAATTTTAGCAGTGCTTCTTGATGGGCCTTTGAACACATTAACAATAAAAGCATGGATATCTTCGAGGGTGTCTGATTGAGCTGGTCAATCACTTTGTAATCGCTTTTCTGAATGATTCTTAGAAACTCCTCTGCTTCATCATTTGGGACGCCTTTCTGTTTAGATGACTACCCCTGTTCATTTGTGCTCGGTACGACAGTGCCTTTCCTTGTATTGTCACTGCTGTTGACAGGAGGTGCAGTCGGAGCGAAGATTCGACCACTTCTAGTGACGCCTCCGGTTCCCACGATGTTCTCTACAGTCTTCTTTTCTTCCAATACATCTTCTTCTGCCACCTTCTGTCCGTTGAGAAAAACAGTTTCATCGTATAACCAAGGTACAGCTTTGGTGCTCTTGTATGGAAACGGAGATGGGGCCGAAATGACAAGCTGGTTCATTGATGGTGGAGACATAGGTATCTCAACTGGATCATACGGGATCTGCAGTGGGATAGAAGTATGTCCATACATGTTGTCCCATTCTTCCTCATCGCACGGTATGGTCAATGGTGTGTGGTTCGAATTGTCAAATGGGATCCAAAGCTCATATCCATCATCATATGGTATCTCCAATGTTTCGAACGGAATTTCAAGAGTAGCAACTTCCTCAATCTTTGATAGTTGTTCTGCTACTAATACACCCTGCTCAATCAGGCTTTGTATGCCTTTCTTCAACTCAGTGCATCCTTGAGATCCGTCCATGCAAACATGGCAATTAGTTGAACATCCTGGGTAAATGTTTTTCAACAAGAGTTGCTCCTTAATAGTGGAAAGTGGGGTTCTCAATTTCTCAATATCCGAAATTAATCGGATCCCCTTTGAGCCTTCAATCATGTTTGTTGAGTGGTGAGCTGGCATTGGATTAGTCTTGATGTTCGGAGTATTTCGGGTAAAGTTTATCGCTTTTGAATCGATAAGATTCTGCACAATGTATTTTAAAGCCTTACAATTCTCAATGCTATGGCCTGGGGCGCCAGAGTGGAATTCACATCTCGCATTTACGTCGTAACCGTAAGGGAGAACAGCCGGAGGATCTTTCATTTCCCTAAGTTGAACGAGACCTCCTTTCAACAAGAACGGAAGCAATTTGGCGTAGGTGGACGGAATTGGATCAAGCCTTCTTTCTGGTTTTCTCTGCCCTTGATACTGATTTTGTCTTGGTTGATAGGGTTGTTGTTGTCGATTTTGCTGAGTCGCAGGCTGATTTGCCGGAATGGAAAGTGGTTGCTGTGGAGCAATGGCAGCAATGTGGTGATAGCCTTGGTGAATTCTCCCTCTATTGGTGAACACAGCACTAGCTTCGCCTTCCCTTTTCTTAACGAAACCCTGATAAGGCTTCTTGACCCTGCTTGCAGATCCGCCTGCATTCTAAATTTTTCCCGCCTTCATGAAACTCTCTAATCTCTCCCCAGCCATGACAAGTTCAGAAAACACCGTGGAGGTTGAGGATGCTAACCGCTCAAAGATCGGTCCTTGTAGCGTGCCCATGAACAGGTCTGTCAGTTCTTTCTCCATCAACGGAGGCTATACCCTTGCAGATACTCCCCTCCATCTCTGCGCGAAGTCTTTAAAACACTCATTCGGCTTCTGGGTCAAATTCTGAAGCTGCATACGATTCGGAGCCATGTCAGTATTATACTGATAATGCTTCACGAAAGCGTCTGCTAACTCTTTCCAGCTTCTCACATTGGATCGTTTCAAGGTGCATATACCATTCTAGGGACGCCTCTGTTAAGCTATCTTGAAAGAAATGGATTAATAGCTTCTCGTCATCAGAATAGGCGGCCATCTTCCTACAGTAAGACCTTATGTGGGTCTTAGGACAACTGTTACCCTTGTATTTCTCGAAGGTTGGAATTACAAACTTCGGAGGTATCTTAACTCCGGGTACAAGACATATTTCAGCAGCATCCAGTCCCAAAACATCGGGGCCTTGCAATGCCCTTACCACCTCTTGTAAGGCCTTGAACTTTTTCTCCAACTCAGCGGTTTGGGGTGCACATGCTTCAGCTGAATTCTCATAGAAGCCTTCATGTTCATCATACTGGACTGGTATTGGGATCGCAGTGCCATGAGGTTGAGTAGTACCGACTGGCGGAGGGACGGTGTTGATAGGTACGGCGCCGACAGAAGTAGGAATTGCCCCAACAGGGGTTAGGGTGGCCTCAACAGGAATTGGAATTGCACCACTTGCATTGGGAATTGCACCAGCCAAAGTATGATTAGCGCTCCTCTCTGTTGCTTGCCTCATCTCCTCTTGACTCCTGGCCATGTTCTGAATCACCTCCATGAGTTGATTCATCTGCGTTTTCATGCCTAGCATCTCGCTCCTCATAGTAGCCTGGTCTTGCTCTATCTGATCCATGACTCTCTTCTGGTTATTCCTTGTGTTATACCGATGTCGTGAAGTCAGCTTGCTTTACTCTTTCTGAAAGGGGTAAGCAGTGTGTAAGGTCGGGTTGTAGGAAATGCAAAAAGAAAAATGCGCAAACGTATGCAAAATGCTCGAGAGACTTTCGAGGCTTGTGATTATCATTGGTATCATAGAATCATGACTGAATAATAAAGAAGTGCACAATTTAGACCAAAAAGCAAACTTTCATTAATTTTAGGAAAATTTCATACAGACAATTGCTGAATAAGCCGAAACTAACAAGTCATGCTACAAGAAAATAACTGAATAACTAAAATTCTCTCTTTTGGAGACGTTCTTCAAGCTTCTTCGTTTCGAACATGAATCTTCTAACCATTTGGTCGCAGAGCTGGAGAAAGTGGTGAATAGCAGGAGGGATATCATTTCCTTCCAAGTCTTGAATTACGCTTTCCAACCTCCATGGAATATCACGGATCATGAGGTTGCAATGCTCCACCAGATTGTTATACCTAGCGCGACACATGTCTAGAGTCGATTGGTAATAGCAAATAGAATCCACGTGGGTGTCCAGCAATTCATTGAGTTGAGCCTCCTTCTGGAGCCACTGAGCACTATCCCTTTGCAAGTCGTCGAAGCGATTCCTCCATAGAGTAGCTGTTTCTTGGGCAGTCTCCAATTCCTGACATTTGTTGTTCCACATGTCAGGAGTGACATATGAAGCCCTAAATGCTTCCTCCTTGAGTCTTCGTTCATCCTCTACTAGGGTCAAGGCGTTTCTCAGTTGCTTTTCGAGATTCCCAATATCAGCTTCAAGATTCTCTCTTGTCTCCTTTTTCTTAGCAGAAGCTAGTTCAAAGAGATGCCATGCTCTATCACAAGAAGCCTTAGTCTCTTTTAGGCGTTGTCGAAGAGTTGTCAATGATGTATCAGCTCCTTCGAAACCCTGCTGGTACTTGACTCTCATGTCTGTTTCTAACTTTAATTTCTTGCTGCTCTCAGCCGCCCGATCTTGTTCAAACTCTACTTTCCTCTTGTACTGACCATTTTCCACATTCGCTCGGTGAATTTCAGCTTCGAGGTCCTGATTTTCTTTAGTCAGCCTCTCTACCACTTGCTTCAGTTTCTCGTACTCTTCCATAGATACATGGGTGGGAGAAGGAGGTCCTTCTCGCATCGATGGTTCTGAGGGAAATGGCAGCAACCTTTCGGCCACTCGGGCTAGCAACCACTGGTTGTATGGCTCCTTCGCCACACAATTCTTCGCCTTCAACTCTTGCCTTCCCTTCGTGTGAATCTTGCCCCATGCCTTAGCAATCTTCCTGGCAAAAGCAGGATCTTCTGTTGTGGCAAGTAAAAAAAAGCTCTGAACTTTCTCTGCTTCGGGCTCTTCTTCCATAGCATAGCCCAATTGGCGCAATGCCATGACTGGGTTGTAGTTGATACAACCAGCCCTACTGACTAGAGGCACATTACCGAATTCCCCACAACTAAAGATAATCTCCACAGCGTAGTACTCCTGAGAGTACCAAGCAATATCATTGGCCTCTAGAGACATAATGCGTTGAGACCACTTCAGTTTTTTCTTGTTTTCTACGAACGGTCCCTTCTTCGGTAGATGAGAGGCATACCATTTGAATAGTAGATGAGAACAGCATTGGACCATCCCTGACTTCTTTTCACTTCTCTAATGAATAGAATGGTAAACATCAGCGAGGAGGGTAGGAATGGGATTCCTTTGCATGAAGAGAATGATAGCAGCTATGTCTATGAAATTGTCTACATTTGGAAAGAGGACAATCCCATAGATCATTATAGCAACGACAATACCAAATCTTTCCCAATCTCCCATAGTCTTGTACTGAGCAGCTTTATCTAGCAGAAATTTCAAAGGAAAACCTTGAACCCCTCCTTTATTGGCTAGCCCCTCTTTGACTTCCTCTTTGGTCATACGTAGAGTAAGAGCAATGGCAGGAGGTTTTGGTTCTTCTTCCAAGCCTGTGTATATAGGTTGATCCTTAATCTTGATGTTCAAAATGTGAGAATATTCCTCAAGAGTAGGGGCCAACTGATAGTTTTGAAAAGTGAAACATCTGAGAGGTGCATCATAGAACTGAGCCATAGCGAACAAAGCCCAAGTATCGACCCTAGAATGGAGGAGATCAAGCAATTTCCCATACTTCCCCTGAAAGTTGATCTTGATAGCCTTTGGTACGTCAATCAAAATGTCTTGAATTAGTTCCAACTTTGGTTCTCTGAACTTGATGGAATTTGTGCTTCTCTTTCTTTGGTCAGTCATTGTATTCACCAATACCTGAGATAATCACAGTCTCTTAAGTCCCTTGATATGCGAAAAATGATATGTAATGCAATGTTTTATGAATGCACATGATAAAGAACACAAAGCGAGATCAAGATCACTGGCCCTGCAAAACAACACAAAAAATATGTCTCCCATCGGGTGGGTTGTCTATTGGTTTGTAAGGGGGCATCCCAAAGGCTTTTAAGCAAAGTCCCATGCACTAGCCCTCAAAAGTTTTCCATCATAACGACTACTCGTAAGACGGTAATCCCTTCAAAGGATGAACACAGAGTCATGTCTTAGCAACCTTCGGAATAAGGTTCTACAAAGGTCCTCAGAGTCACGGACTCCCACGTCGGAAATAAAGACGTCATTACGACTACACGTAAGACATAATCATTCCAACGGGGTCTCATCTAAGCGGTGGAATTCGATCCAACTCAACGAGTTCTAAGTCTCGCAAATCAGAAATAACCCACCTCCTATCTTAGTATATACTCGAAAGCTCGGGTAGAAAGCTTTTATGCTTACAAACCATCCAAATAAACCCAACAGTTAGAGAATAAAGCATAAATAAATAAAACAAGTAAAAACACAAACACGACAAACAAAATAGGCTTGGCTCGCTAGGACGTCCCCAACAGAGTCGCCAGCTGTCGCTACTCGAAAAATGCATCGCGCAACAACGGGGAGGCGAAAAAGATAGACAGAAGAGTCGCCACCGAACTTTATTTATCCCATGAGGGGAAAGGAAAATATCGAGAAAACCTTAGGAAAAGAAAGGATAAGATGGTCTCGCAACCATGAACGGGTTCGGAAGCCGGTTATGCGAGGGGAAGGTATTAGCACCCCTCGCATCCATCGTACTCGATGGGAACCTTTTTGTTTGTCAATGTGTGAATTTATTTGCTTAAATATTATGCTATAACAAGAGTGTTCTAAAAGATATAGAGAAGGGTTTAGAAACGAAGAAAGGAGGGATAGAGAGATAATGGGGGAGAAAGGGGAAAGAACAGACTCGGTAGGACTTCGCGGTCCTAGGCCTACGTATTCTCAAAAGATATGAGAAAGTTAGAGTCGACGTAGTTCGGGGAACTACAGATATAGGGGGAATGTGCTCGGCAAGGATTATGGCCCTTGTGCCTACGTATCTTTACTTAAAAAAAGTAAAGAATCAGAGCAGCCGTAGTTCGGCCTACGGTTTGTTGATGTTTTGTGGATGATGCTATCATGCGCATTCTAGCAGTTTAGGTGTATTGCTGCTCGCATGTGAGGAGACTTATGCGTTACCTGTTTGCGGTAGAACGGACGTAACATATCCTTTTTGAAAGGTTGATTAGTTTTTGCCATGCGAGGCAAGAAGTCACGTTTGATTGGTTGAATTGTTTTTTAGGGGCGAGATAGGTCCTCGGATAGTAACCCCTACGGGTAGTACCCAATTCTTTGTCTCAAAGTTTTTGTTATAAAAGGGTGTGGCGAACGAGGCGTCTTCGTATTGAAAGACGAGCGTCGAAACCACCCTCACTACAGTGGGCATCCCTACGCTCGGAGAAGAAGAGGTCTACACCCAATCCTCTCTCTTTAATTCAATGCAAAGAGAACTTCATTCTCTTATTAAAGATGTTTTTGGTTTTGAATGGTAAGTGCTTTGCGACAGAGAACCCTACGGTAAACGTCAGCACTCGGGATAGGAGAAGGCCTACGCCTAACCACTCCATGACCATTCCAGTTTTTGTTATGAAAAGATTTGAAAATGCACTCGGTACAGGACCGAGGTTTTAGGTGAGAAAGGTTTCGGGAAAGAGTTGTGGAAGGAGATAGGTGGAAGGAGTCGCGTCTTCGTATTGAAAGACGAGTGTCGAAACCACCCTCACTACAGTGGGCATCCCCGCACTCGAAGAAGAAGAGGTCTACACCCAATCCTCTCTTTTTAATTCAGTACAAAGAAGTCAGTTTATTATTGAAAGTGTACTCGGTACGGGACCGAGGTTTTAGGAGGAAAAGTTGGAAGCGTCTTCGTATTGAAAGACGAGTGTCGAAACCACCCTCACTACAGTGGGCATCCCAACACTCGGGGAGGAAGAAAGTCTACACTTAATCCCCTCTTTTTAATTCAATACAAAGAATTGATTTTGAAGATGGTTTGACAATGCTTTTGAATCAAGTTGGGACAAGTAATGAAGAGAGAAAAGAGGTGGTCTCAGATCCAACATTACTCATCAATAATTTAACTGGTAATGAATTATAGAGGTCTCGTCATCGACCCAAAAAGATGAAATTGAATGAAAAGCCTCATGAGAAATGAAAAATAGAATTTAATTAAAATATGAAGAGGATATTCTAAAAGAAATTATGAATAAAAAAGATTAGAAAAATATAAATATAAGTAATTAATATATATATATATATATATATATATATATATATATATATATATATATATATATATATATATATATATATATATATATATATATATATATATATATATATATATATATATATATATATATATATATATATATATATATATATATAGACACATAATAAAAAAGTTATAAAAGAAAACAATAATAATAAAACAGGGGGTTTTTTGAAGAAAAATAGGTGGTGTGTGTATGAAAAAGGAATCATTTGGGCTAAGATGAAAACCCATCATCCTACCACTCAAAGAAGGAAACCCGGTGCAAAAATCAAGAAAATGTGGTAAGAAAGTTAAAACGGGCCTCAAGCCCAACTCTCATATAATCTTAAAAAAACGAAAGATTGGCTGGTGATGACAGCCCACGATCCAAAATCCAACAAGGGTAAATCACTACAAGCAGCAGATATCATCAAATTCAATTTCTCACAAAAAAATCCACAATGTTCATCGTTTCCATCTCTCAAAGGTAAACACGGTCAAAATCATGAATCAATCTGACTTTTCTCTACTTCGCTTTCGCTCTCCTTCTTTTTCTATTTCGAAAGCTCATGGGTTTGGTGTTGATTTAGGGGTTTGAGATTAGAGAAGGGTATTGTTGTCTGGTTTTTGTTCAAGGGCGGAAGAACAGGGTGGTTGTGGTTGAGAGTAATGGTGAGATGGGCTTCATCTGCGTGCGAATCTAGGTTTTTTCGAAAAAATAGTTTTGGGGAAGATGGCGACTGAGTTGAAGGGTTGTGAACATGGTATGAGTTTCATAAGATGTGTGGTTGCTGAGATTTTTTCCTAGGTTTCATGTTGTTGTTCATGTCGGTGAATGTCGGTTATGGAGTTGGAAGCTTTGATGGGTTACGAAGGAAAAGTTTGAAAGGGATGAAGAGTATTGTTTCTATTTTTTTGCTGCAAGTGGAAATGGTGGAAATGGAGAAGGAAAATGATTTTCGGTTGGTTGTGTTGTTACTGTTCGAAAACGGAAGAAGGAAGAATAGTAGTGGTCAAGGGTTGTTTGAAGAAGGATGAAGAAGATGAAGCTTGAAGGAGGGATTATTAGAAGCCGATTGATTCATTCATAATGAAAGGATTGAGAAAATGGTGAATCATTTTGTTGGTGTTTTACAGCAGGTTTGCGTTTGGAGGGTTTGTTGTTTATGGTGCATATCATTTGGAAAGAGGTGAGTGTTGGTTTATTTCGTAGGAGAAAAGGAAGATGAGGGTCGAGTTTGATACAGTTTCAGTTAAAAAACGTTAATGGAGGCTCTGTCATTAATTTTGGTTGAGGACTTCTCTGGTTGAATGGGAAGATGGTGTTGGAAGTGAACAGTGGAGTTTGAAGTTTGTTTTGGTTTGGATTTGAGGAACTTTGAAGGTGAGATGGAAGTGATTAGATATTCGGACGCGAAACAGTTTCGCGGTTGGATAACGGAGTAAGTTTCGGTTTGCCTCTGGGTTTGAGTGAAGAGTTGTGATTCATGGAGGTTAGAAAATGAGTCCTGAAGTTGAGCAAGATGAGAGTTTTCACGGTGTTGGGGTGTTGTTCTGTTTGACGAATTTGTGGTGATGGAGATTGAAAGGTTGTTTGAGTTGTTGTCAGGGTTGAATCTGGCTGCTGAAGAGTTGTTGGTATGTCTGCGACTAGGGTTAGTGTCCCCTTTATCCACAACAAACCACTGCCCCTCTCTCGAAGGCTTTCCATCAGAAAACAAAGTGACAATGGTTTAAGATTATGAAGACAGAAAAGACAATAGAATACTTACAGAGCTGGAGCAAATCCGACAGGTTCTCGCGCTAGTGATGAGGAGTTTGGATGATGCAAAGCTTCTTGTTGAACCGATACCTCCAAATTGTCAATACCGAAAGCAGATAAGCTCCTTCTTCAATCTCTCTTTTTTCAGTTCTTTATGTGTGTTTTCGTGTTATGATGGTTGACTAATGTGGTTTGTTTTATGACAGTTGAATGGGGAAGTAGGTGAAGATGAAGTTAGTGCAGTGAGTTAGAGTAAAAGAACTTGCTGAAGGTGGAGATTGTTTTCAGTTCTGAACAGAGGTTTGAGGATAGTTGATGTTGGTGAAGGAGGAAGAAGGGTTAGCGGCTGGTAGGGTTTTTTTCTCCTCTTTTTTTTGAGTGAATAGTGTTGCTCTATATATGTCCAATCCAATTAGGTTTAGCAGACCAACTCTTGAAACTCTGAAATTTTATGCCCCTTAGGTTTTAGGTTTGGTCTCCTACTAATCTGTCATATTCCCATTCTTGTGTTAGGACTGTGGTACTACAATTGCTTGCTACTGCTCTGTATTTGCCATTTTTGTGAATGTGTCTCTGCTGTCATTTGCTGAGCTTCCTGTCCTTTTTTTTATCCTCTTAATTTTGTTTATTTATGCTGACTGTATCTTTCTATTGTAACTTTCTTCATATTGTAAACACCATAAAGCTTTTTCCACTTGCGATGCTTAGGTTTTCTACATATCTTCTCTTGCATCATAAATTGTTAATAACAATTCTGGCCCTGTTTTGATCATGAATGTTATCTTGGCAGGAAACTTAATTGGATGACAACACACTACCAACAGAAGAGGAAGAGGTACACCAGCCAATAATTTTGGAGCCATGAACATGTGGTTTTTGTTGAATCCTCCTGGAAAAGCTACAATCTTTGTTGAAAATGTTGACGAGTTTAAGTGGTTGAACTCATCCTACTGCCCAGTCCTGAAACAACTTGAATCTTAATTTTTCAAATCCACATACTGCAAAAAACTTTGATCCCAACGCTTGTGGTTGGGCATACGGAATGAACATGTTTGATTTGAAGGTGTGGAAAAAGAAAGACATTACTGGCATACATCACAGGTGGCAGAATCTGGTAAGCAGTTGAACATAACATCGGTTAACATCATGTGTCTATTCTCAGAGATGGATTCTCTGTAGTCACACATAGTCATACATGCAACCACAAATCTCAACCATTTGATATCAGATGACTCATATTCCAAATTGTATTTTAAAACTAACTTGTAACCGCAGGACGGATGCTGGGCGATACGAGCTACGACAATCTTTAGAGAAGACTTTTGATTTTCAATCAATTTTCCTTGAACCTGCTGTTTGGGACACTTCTGCTAACTGGTTTGTGTGGAACACTTTGCAGCCCATGTCGTGTTAAACTTGAAGAATTTTGGGGTTGTGTTGTGTGATGACTCGACGACAAGTTATTTGACCTGATGTGGAGTGCTTGTCGGCATGCTGCTGTCATGACCTACAAGCTATGTGTATGATAGCTGGCTGGAAATGCAGGCCATGTGCGCGAGCAAGGTCACTTGAAGGGTAGAGTCGCGACCGATGCATTGGAGACTGGCAGAAGACAATGCTATACCGCAAGTTGTTGTCGTTTTGAGGCACTTGGTTTCGTTGCACATGTTGTGAAACCACTTTGTGCAGCAGGTACAATCATTTTCTATTTTCTTTTTTCCTTTTTTTCAAATTTGTCTATCATGCCGTATTGCCGCCGGTTGAATTCAAGTCACAATCGTTGCGGTTGTTTGTGCAGGTTTATTGTGAGTTGACGCAGGTATTGTCTGGTGTGGGGTATTATGGTTTGCAAACTTGTTCATGATTTCGTCGCAAAACTCCGGGCAGCCAAGATATGTTTTACTGAGTTCAGAACAGGAGAGTTCTTACACAATGACACATGCTGCTCGTATTCTTCAAAGTTGTTCCCGAATAATACCATGTTATTTAAGAAACTCGGTTTCCAATTTGCCTGCAACAGGTTGTTATATAACTCTGCTTCGCAGTGAGGCATGAAGAACATTGTTGGCTTCACAGCCTCTCGCTTCCCATGCTCGTTTATGGACATGACGGAACAACCAAGAGCTTCCAAAACGCAAGACTCAGTTACAGAGAGGATAGGATCAAATACCTCGATGTTTCTAATCAAATTTAAATCTCGTTTCATCAACATTGCAATGCTAAGCTGCAAACACGGCGGCTCATATAATTCAATGCTGCCAATTCCGTAAATGACCATTTGCATACTTGTCTCTGAGCCCAAAACTATGTGGAAGTAATTCAAAATTGATGTTTCAATCTGATCTTTGAAAGTATGATAGAACTGAGAGTTCTCAATCTTACTAATATATCTTTCAAATCTATGCATTAATGCTGCTTCTCTGATTGGATCTTTTTGAGAATCTGGAAATGTTTATCGCAGGCATGAGGTTTGGTTGTGTAATCACAGTGCCCGGAAAACGTAACTCGGTTATGCATTGAAGGGCAGCTAGCTTTTTGGCATTTGCATGAGGGTCCCAGCTGCATGGATACAACTTCTTGCTGCAATTTCTTTAGCCTAGGACTTGTAGAATTTAGGCTTGTAATTCATGTAATTTCTTTTGCCCATGATTTGTTCTCTGTACCTTTAAATTTTAATTAATAAATTCCACATTCATTCACTAAGGAATTTTGAATGATTTTTTAATCCACTTTGGTTTTGCGCTCCATTTTTATGAGACTTTGGATGCAACGCAAATGGAATGGACTTGTTACAATTTCCTCATGTACTATGCTTTATACACCTTTCCTCCTTCCCAATAGTGCAAATTTCTCTAAAAATAGATGGCAAACCAAAATTATTAAATCTTGGAATCAACCTTAAAACTAATCAAGTTAAAATCTTCCACGAGTCATTCCTGCTACCAACCACACTTTGAAGCTTGAGACTTGAAACAAACCCAAACTTCAACATGACTTGGATTAACCATACGCCTTGATTACAAATAGACTACGCCATGGATTTCCACATAACTTAAATATCCACTTAAAACATGGTCCAAAGTGATTTGAAATAAGACTAAAAAAAAAAACTTCAAACCAATTGGCTAAATCTTGGAATGTTTGACCATATGTCACGTAGGAAGAATTCAGGGTATGACAATGTTTTAGGGTATTTGTTCCCAATTCATCAAACCTCCATTTTTGATAGTTTAGAGCTTAGAAAAACATCAATGGAGGTTGCAACTCGATGATTGGGGGTGGATGATTCTTGGATTGTGATTAACACCGCGAGGGATTTTGATTCCTCTTCTCTCTTCCCTTTGTAGTTTCCATTTGTTGTGAGTTTGTATGTAAATTTACCTTGACTATATGTATATTTATTGTTCATGGTGTTGTATAAAACTAATTTTAAAAATTAATGTTAATGATTTCTTTCTTTATTTGGGTTTGAGTTGTTACATACATAGACGGGTTGAATCCGGATTTAGGATGAACATCTATTAGTGTTGTGAATAGGATGCCTTGAAACAGAATATAAAAGGTTTCTTTATAAACAAGAAACATACAAGGGTTATGGTTATCAAAGAAAATAATGGAAAACAACAAGAAGAAACAATAGGGATTGGTTACAAACTGTTATTATTTCCTTTCTCTTAGAACAAGATTGCAAGTATACAAGAATAACAAATAATCTCTCTCACTTGAATTAGGATTTTATCTTCTTATGTTTCCTTATTCAAGATGAGAGACTAGCATGTTATTTACAAGAAAAATAACATACTAACATAATGGGCTTTTTAACAATTATCCATTACAAGTTAACTTAGGGTACAAGCTAACTTATACAATTGAGCTTACAAGAAAGGCCCATTCAACATGCTAACACAACCTAGAAATATTGACTAATGTATGTTAGAACAAACTTCGACCATACTAGAGTTCGACCCAATATCTCACAAATTTCCACCTTGGATCTAACTCTATAACATCAATAAATTAACTTTCTTCATGAAACTTTATCAACTGCATACAAGGGAAAAACTTGCAACTGAGCAATGTCTTGGTGATCATATCAGCAACATTATAATATGTCGAAACCTTCTGCACTTGGACTTCTCCACACTCGATTACCCCTCTGATGAAATGTAGCCTCACATCAATATGGTTGGTTTGCTCATGATAGGCTGAATTCTTCGACAAGTGTATTGCACTTTGACTATCACATTTAACAGTGATAACTCGACCTTGAAGTTTCAGCTCTTTTGCAAAACCTTCAAGCCACAATGCTTCCTTCCTAGCTTTAGTTAGGGCAATATATTATGCTTCAGTGGTAGATAAGGCAACAACCTTCTGAAGTTTTGTTTTCCAACAGATTGTTGTCCCAAACATAGTGAACTCATATACAGGAATAGATTTTCTGGAATCCATACAACCTGCATAATCAAAGTCGACATATCCTTCAATTGCTACTTTACTATCTTCAACCAAGGCTCCACCATAAATAGGACTCTATTCAGAGACCAACTTATGTACCTTAGAATCCACTTCAATGCTTGCCAGTGAGCCTTTCCAGGATTCATCATGTACCTGCTTACAAGACTTACTGCATATGTTATGTCGGGTCTAGTACAGACCATGACATACATCAAAGAACCCATTATATTAGCATTTGGAATGCTATTCATATAAGCTCATTCAGAATCAATACTGGGACACTGATCTATACTTAGCTTGAATTGAGGGCTTGTCGGAGTCACAACAAGCTTTGAATTTGACATACCAAACTTTTCGAGAATCTTTCGTAGGTATGCCTCTTGAGATAAGCATAATTTTGACTGCTTTCTATCTCTTAGGATGTCAATCCCAAGAATCCTGTACGCAGCTTCCAGATCCTTCATGTCGAACTCCTTATTAAGTTCAACCTTCACCCTCATTACATCTTCAACATTGTTGCTTGGTATTAGAATATCATCCACATAGAGCAACAAAATAACAAATGAATTACCCGGTCGATATCTGAAGTAAACACAGTGGTCGAACTGACTTCTGATGAAACTTATGTATGCCATGAACTTGTTGAATCTCCTATTCCATTGTTGAGGAGATTGTTTCCGTCCATATAAAGATCTCTTCAGCTTGCACACATAATCTTCCCTCCCTTTTTCAACATACCCTTCAAGTTTTCTCATAAGGATTGTGTCATCTAGATCACCATACAAGAACGCAGCCTTCACATCCACTTGTTCCAGTTCAAGGTCGAACTTGGCCACCATGGTAAGCAATATTCGAATGGATCTATGCTTCACAACAGGAGAGAACACATCATTAAAGTCGACACCTTCTTTCTGAGTGAACCCCCTAGTGACCAATATTGCCTTGTATCTCTTCAACACCACTCCTTCAATCCCTTCCTTAACTTTGAAAATCAATTTACGGCTGACTAACTTGGCTCCAGCAGGTTTCTTGATCAGTTTCCAGGTGTTGTTATCATGAAGAGATTTCATCTCATCATCCATGGCCTTCACCCATTCAGTCTTCTTTTGACTCCTTAAAACTTCCTTATAGTCTCTAGGTTCATCGTCTAAAATCTCAACTGCAGAGATTAAGGCATAAGCTATGAGATCTGCATACCCAAGTCTATGAGGTGGCTTGATGACTCTCCTCAACCTGTCTCTTGCTAGCAGGTAGTCATTATCAGTCTCCTCTTCTTCGACAACATATTTTGCATCTTCTTCGACTTCATATGGGATACGCAATTCAACATCAACATGTTCCACCTCAACAGGAATCTCTCCCTATTCCAGCTCTTCGTCAGCATCATCGGTTTTCTTGAAAGCCATCTCTGCTTCATTGAAAACTACATCTTGATCGGTGATACAACCCCTATGACTTGGCTCTAGGAACCATAGCCTATAAGTTTTGACTCCTTCAAGGTATTCCATGAACATGCATTTCAGAGCTCTAGGTTCGACCTTGTCTTGCCTAATATGAGCATAGGCCATGCAGCCAAATACTCTCAGCCTATCGAGACTAGGTGGATGTCCCGACCAAACTTCTTCAGGTGTCTTCATTCCCAAGGCAATCGAGGGACATATATTTATCAGATAAGCTGCTGTCGAAACAGCCTCCGCCCAAAATACCTTCTTCAACCCAACACTAACCAACATGCATCTAACCCTTTCAAGAATTGTTCGATTGAATCTCTCAGCTAAGCCATTTTGTTAAGGAGTACCTGCTATAGTCTTATGCCTTGCAATTCCAGACTCAACACAATAACTGTCAAACGCTTCATTCTAGAACTCAAGGCCATTGTCATTTCTCAACCTCTTAACCTTTCTGCCAGTTTGAGTTTCAGCCAGAACCTTCCAACTTTTGAAATTCTCAAAAGTTTCATCCTTCATCTTCTGAATGAATACCCATTTCTTTCAAGAATAGTCATCAACAATGGATAGAAAATACCTTGCACCTGAGTGTGAAGGACTCCTTGCAGGCCCCCAAAGATCTGCATGAATGTAATCCAGGGATCCATGTGTTCTTTGCTTTCCTTTATTAAACTTCACCCTACAGGATTTACCAAATACACAAGATTCATAAAACTCCAAATTTTCGACTTTGTCATCTCCTAGCAAGTTCTACTTCCCAATTAGACCAGGCCTCTTTCGTTGACATGGCCCAATCTCATGTGCCATAATTTTGTCTTTGACACAGGTTTCATGAATGCAACATTTGCGAACCACTTACAACCTCAGCCTCAAGGGTATACAAGCCTTGTTTCTTCACGCCTCTTAAGACTTCCTTCGACCCCTTCATGACTCTTAGGATACTTTTCTCTCCTTGAAAAACATATGCCTTCATGTCGAATTCACCAAGAGAAATCAAATTTCTCTTTAAATTAGGTACATACCTGACTTCAGTCAATAACCTTATTGACTCATTATAAAGCTTGAATCTCACAGATCTAATACCTGCAATTTTTCAATATTTATTGTTTCCCAGGAGCACTGATCCACCATCTTGATCACATGGCTCCTCGAACAATTATCTGTTTGGAGTCATGTGCCAAGTGTAACTTGAATCCATAATCCACTATTTTCTTGAGTCGCCACTTAAAACCATAAGAACATTAGACGAGTCGAAGTCATCTTAACCAATGGTTGCATTGTCATTATCCTTACCTCTATGATCTTTCAAGCGTTCAGGGCACACCTTTCTTGTGTGACCCTCCTTCTTATAGTGATAACATTGAATATCAGATGTTTCGCCACTATAAGACTTCCGATGACTTTTACCTTTCTTCTTGTCGAACTTACCATCCTTTCGCAAGAATTTTCCCTTAACAGCCAAACCTTCACCCACCGCCGAAGGTTTATGCTCCTTTTGTTCGTTCAAGTCCTTAGAATACAAGGCTGGTTGAACTTCTTCAAAGCTCATGGACTCCCTTCCATACAAGAGAGTTTCTTTGAAGTGAGCATGTGTTATGGGCAAAGCACACAACAGCAGCAGTGCTTGATCTTCATCATTGATATTCACATCAATATTTTCAAGATCAAGAATCAGGTTATTGAACATATCCAACTGCTCAGCCAACACTTTGTCTTCACTCATCTTGAATGAATACAAAGCTTGCTTCAGGTAGAGTCGATTCACTAGAGATTTGGTCATGTACAAACATTCAAGTTTCACCCATAACCCCAATGTTGTAGTCTCTTTTGATACCTGTCGAAGAACCTTATCACCAAGGATCAACAATATTGTGTTGTGGGCTTTCTCAATCATGGTCGTATTTTCTTTTGCCGTTAATGTAGTGCCCATGGCTGCCTCTCCCTTCAATACTTCCAAACGACCTTGTTGAACTAGTAGGGCGTTCATCTTCAAGCGCCACAGACCAAAGTCGTTCACTCCGATGAACTTTTCAATCTCATACTTTGTTGAAGGCATCTTCTCCATGCTTAGCCCACCAATTTGTTGTGAATAGGATACCTTGAAACAAAATATAAATGGTTTCTTTATAAACAAGAAACATACAAGGGTTAGGGTTTAAAAAGAAAACAATGGAAAACAACAAGAAGAAACAACAGGGATTGGTTACAAACTGTTATTATTTCCTTTCTCTTAGAACAAGATTGCAAGTATACAAGAATAAAAAATAACCTCTATCACTTGAATTAGGATTTTACATTCCTATGTTTCCTTATTCAAGATGAGAGACTAGCATACTATTTATAAGAAAAATAACATACTAACCTAACAGGCTTTTTAACAATTATCCATTACAAGCTAACTTAGGGTACAAACTAACTTATACAATTGGGCTTACAAGCAAGGCCAAATTCAACATGCTAAGAACCTAGCAATATTAAATAATATATGTTAGAACAAACTTCGACTACAACACGCATTAATCGCGAACAGACTTCCACCATACTAGAGTTCGATCCAATATCTTACAATTAGGTTATAGATTCTAGAGATAGATTTAGGCTTAATATTCACTTGGGTATCAGAACTTAATTCTTATGTGTTGTTTATGTTGCACTAAGAGATCATCAACGCGAGTAATACGGTCGTTGTCTCACTCTGTGTTAGAGATAACCTCTGTATGAGAGATACGTGATAATGTTGACGAGTGATTTAGGTTACGTACAACTGGATAGTAAGTTTAAGTATTTGATAGGGTAGATGAAATGCAAACCTGAGAGTTCTCTACTCTCCAAAGAATGAATTATTTTTCTGTTCATAAGTTTTATTTCCCGCATTTAATTTAAACCAATTTTAAACTTAAACTCAATAATACTTAAATTGTCGAACGGCAGTTCAATAACACTAATGTCTGTGAACAGGATAATTTCCCAGATAAATACTTACAAAAACTTTTGTTCGTTGCCGCTTTACCGCACCAACAACAGTAAACCTGCCATCCAACCCAGCCACTTGGTACCAAATCTCATTGTTTTCAACAAAAACCTCTGGAAATCCCACGATACACAATCATAGGATTTTTCAAAATCTACTTTCACCAACATAAATCCATTACGATGACTCTTTGCAAAATTCACTATCTTATTAATAACCAACACCCTATCCACCAATTGTCTCTTCGGAAGGAAAATCATTTGCACTTTAGAAATAAACTTTGACATAACCTTCTTAAGTCTCAAAGCTAATAACTTCACCAAAATTCTATACATGCTCATAATTATACAAATAGGTCTATAATCATCAAGAGGATGGCGATTGCTAGATTTTGGAATTAGAGAAATAAAGGAAGTAGTGACCGCTTTAGGAATCATTATATCCTAATAAAGGAAATGGTAGAATTCATTAATAAACCTCTCCAAATTAACCTTCATTATGTCCTAAAAAGATTTGAAGAAACCAAGGTTAAAAACTGTCTGAACTCGAACTCTTCTCCCTATCACAAGACCAAATAACTTCCTTAATTTCATACAACAATAAAGGAACTTCCAAAGAGGCACTTTCTTCATCCGAAAATTAGTTAAAATCAATTCCCAAAAGATCCAGACTATTACAATAAGCCTCTTGAAATCTAGCTTCAAAATCTCCACTTTCACCTCATCAACTTTTTCCACCAAATCTTGCATAGTCATAATCCCCAAAAAATTATTCCTCCTAAGTATCGTCTTCATAACCTTATTAACAAATTTATAGTTTGCATCCTCTTCTGCAATCCATTTATGCCTCGCCTTTTGTCTAAGAATTATTTCCCTAAATTGCAAAAATTACCACACCTTATTCGAATCATCCACCTTATTTGGAATCAACTCCGTTGATTCTAATTTGAGTCACTCGTGGAAATAAAATCCAAAGCATTTAACTCCTTAAAAACCAAGTCAACCTCCAATCTAAAATACCAAAAACATTTTTATTCCAGCTTCTTAAATCACCCTTAAGAAGTTTAAGTTTTTCTTTAATCACAAAGAAGCTTTCCCCGATAAAACATAGGATCTCCACTTGGTATCAATGAACCTCAGAAAATTAGGATGCTGGGTCCAATAGTTAAATTTTTTAAAAGGTTTCGGCCCCTAAATCGATACATTCCCTTTGATGCAAATAAGACGATGATCAGAGAATTCTTACTGCCCACCATTTGACCACCAATCTTCCACTTTGAGATTAACCCCTCTATCAACAAAAATCTATCCAACCTACACTACTACAGAAAACCCATATAAAAACATTTGGAAAAGGGATACCATCATGCAGGTCCAACCGTTGTGATGTAAGGTGTGATTATATGTATGATGATTTCAACCACGGGCGGGCGACCGTGATTGTATCCAAGTAGCGCGCTACCTACCATAACGGTTACTTTAAACAACCTTTGTGTTATATTAAAATGCCAAATATTTAACATCGGTGTTCTAGACAATTGTTGTTGTATATAGCCCTGAGTTTATTATCAATTATGTGGAATGCTTATTTCGTCAATGCTCACTAAACATATAACCTATCAATCTACACTAGAACATTATAATATGAAAAATTAAGTTATATTATAAGAATAAATTCATGTTTTATGATTGACAAGAGTTTTTCAAGTCCTTATCCATATTTTGTTCTTTGACAGTAAGAACTTGGTTTAATGATCCTATTTCTTCAACAACCCCTGCCTTCAACTCTAATTCTTTTTGCAAAATATTATTTACTTTGCAAACAAAATTAGAGGTGGATAGAGGGGTGGTTGAAGATCTAAGATAATTAAATCAAGTTCTAACGGTCAAGGAACAAAATGCAGTTAACAGTGTGAATAATTCTTGTCAAGAATTGAACGTGTACTTATTTTTTAATACAAATTTATCTATCATGTCATAATTTTATAATGTAGTTTGGGAAGTTACATATTTGGAAAGGGATTGGAAAAACACTCAAACCATATAATATATAATAAACTCATATGTTAAACAGACATTAACAACAACATTCATCAAAATCATTCATCAACAACAAACAATAACAAACAAACACGATACAAGAAATATATCAAAGCATAAAATGCTTCAGAAACATACCCTAAATGTCAAGTCCCATAATGGTGTGTGTCGCATCGCTGCGAAGAGGGGCCGACAATGACAGAAGAGTCCCCACCGTTCGTTATTTATCCCAAAGAGAGGGAAAGTAAACAATCGAAGAAAACCTAACGAAAAGGGTAGAAGACAGGTCATCACAACCATATCTCGGGTTCGGGAGTCGGTTACGCAAGGGGAAGGTATTAGCACTCCTCACGTCCGTCGTACTCGACGAGATCCACGCTTGTTGTCTAGTCTATGGGTGAAAAACAAACTATCTACGACTGCTAATGCTAAACGGAAGGAACTGAAAAGAACAAAAAGAACTGAAAGAAATGACTCGATAGAGCATCGCCGCTCCATGCCTACGTATTCCCTTGTGCAATGGAAAAATAAGAGTCAACATAGTTCGGGAAACTACGGGGGGGATTGCTCGCCAAGACATCACATCTTGTGCCTACGTATTCTCATCTGGCATGAGAAATCAGAGCAAAACGTAGTTCAGGCTAACTACGGGAAAACAGGGTGTTCTCAATCGCACGGGGCGAGAGAAAAGGTTGACGATACTAGCGAACGCATTCTTGCAGTTAGGTGTATTGTTGCTTGACCATTGGAGACTTAGGCGTTACTTGTTTGCGGTAGAACGGACGTAGTATGTCATTGGTTTAAAGGTACGGGTTACCTAAAGGGGGAAAATGAAAAGTGCTCACTAGGATTATCGCAATCCTATGCCTACGTACTCTCAACAGATATGAGAGATCAGAGCAGCCGTAGTTTGGCCAACTACGGAAAACGGTCTCGATCGCACGGAGGCAAGAGAAAAGGGGGTATCGATTGCACGGGGGCAAAAGAGGGAATCTCAATCGCCAAGAGGCAAGAGAAAAAAGTCTCGTTCGCACGAGGGCGAGAGAAAAGAGTTTCAATTGCACGAGGGCGAGAGAAAAGAGGAACTAGGCCAAGACACGCCTAAACGGGAAGGAACTCGGGACACACACGCTAGAACCTAAGGCGTAGGAGCGAATGCGTCGCATATTGCCCAAAGGGTATACACTAAACACTCTAGACGAATGAGAGGAGGCCCCACACTCATCATTCCCCACGTATCTATTGCCTAGAACTCACAATTCTCGGCGGTTGATTAAAAGACTTGAATTAGAAAGATGTGATCGAACGAAGAGGTTCCATTGACCCTTGACATTATGTGTAAGCTCCATTCCAATCTTCTCCTCTTTTGGTCCTTGATGATGCTTTGAATCGGGACCAATGTTACGCTAAACCGTCGTAACTCGAATTATAAGGGAAGTCAAGCTATATGAGGTTGCATATTGATATCCATGCTGAGGACATGATAGAGAAATGATATTGAGGATCGTTCTCCAATTGAATCGTGTCGCACGGACCAAAAAAGAATGGGATCTCGTCTTACAGATACAGGACTTCATCGATCCAGGAAATTCAAAATAAAATTGGAAAGGTGAAAAGAAATGAGAAGAGAAAAAAATTGTGGTCTCGGATCCAACATTATCCATCAATAATTTGATTAATAACGAATTACGTGAAGGTGAGAAAAACACTTAGAAGGGGGGTTGAATAAGAGTTTTTAAGAAATATGGCAATAAAAACAACTCAAGATTTTTATCCTGGTTCGTTGAACTCAACTACTCCAGTCCACCTTATCAAAGATGATTTGCCTTTCTCCACAAGGACTTAATCCACTATTGATCAACTGATTACAATAGAAAGCACTAATAACAACTGTCTTAGTCTTCTCAAGAACTACTGACCACACCTTGGTCTTCTTAAGGAACTTCTTACAATTTAATGTAAACTAACAAGTGTTTGAATGCTTCTAATAAGCTGTATCACAACTGTGATGTTTACACTTAAGATTAAATACAACAAAAACTATATGGTTTTATGAAAGATCAAATGAATAAGATCTTGAGAGATTTTCTCTTTTATGAATCAAGCGTGTATTTCTTTCTGAGTGAACTTGCAATGAGCAAATGATAAGTAGTAAATTAGCAACCTCAAAATGTTGAAGTAGTTCTTCTTTTATAGCTTTTGCAAATGCCTTGAGTCATGTGCAGCTGAATATAATATTAAGTTTGTAAGACTTTTCATCACCAAAAGTATGGGCAGAGATATGCTTTCTGCAGAAAGGTATGGTTGTAGAAGCCTTGGGATTTGCACCACGTCACTTCTTTGGACAATTTAGTCGTTCGTTACTTTGGAAGAAACACCACGTCTACTCAAGTTTACAGCTTCTTTAACAAGTTTCCTTCAAGATGAAGTCTTCATAATCTGCACTTCAGAACATGTAACACGTTTAAAGGTATGAAATACTTCAAGATGATCAGAGCTAGAATGAATGAGATGATCAGAGTTTTGATAGATGATCAGATCTTTAATATATCAGAGTCTCAGTCTTGATTAGAGTCTTCAATATATCAGAGTCTCAATCTTGATCAGAGTCTTTATCAAAGTGTGCAGCAGTATGTTCTTTGAGCGTGAATATTAAAGATAAGAGTCTGGTTATCAAGGCCTCTGAACTTGTAGTGAAAATAACTTCAGAGTCTGATAAGATCAGAGCTTTCAGCTTTTTATACTTCTTTCATTAACCCTTCAGATTATTCTGTAGCTTCTGCTTCAGATCCTTCTGGCAGCGCTTCAGAATCTTCTGATAGTCTTGCATCTGATGCTTCAGAGCCTTGCATAGTTTCTTGTACTTATGTATTTTGCTTCTTTAAGAGTATTTAATTTTATACCTGAAACAATAATACTTGAACAAATTTTAGAGTGTATATTTTCTTAATACAAAATTCCATAAAAGTTATCATCAAAACATAGAGATATAAGAAACACCAATCTGTGTTCTAACAATCTCCCCCTTTTTGATGATGACAAAACATAGGGAATTTTGTTCAATAAAGAAAACTAAAAATAAATAACTCCCCCTGAGATTAAGAATCTCCCCCCTGAAATTAATACTCTAATGGAAGAGAACACTTCCCCCTTTTTTTTTTAGTATATTTCAGAACCTGGTAGAAATCCTTGTTGAGAGAAAGAATCAGAGCCTGGATGCTTTCCAGAATTAGAGTCTGATGATTTCTTTCAAAATGAAGAGTCTGGTAAATCTTCCAGATTCAGAGTCAAATTTGCTTCAAGGATCAGGTCCTGGTTGGGTAATTCTCAGGGTAACTTCAGATCATTTTTGTCAGATGAATTAATATTATCTGAAAGTCTTAAGATTCAATGTTAGATTAAAACAATGTCTGAATTTCATTTTAGCATTGCTTATGGATTGAACAATCAAATTCTCTTTCTCCCCCTTTTTGTCATAATCAAAAAGAATTTTAAAGACAGAAAAGATAACATAAGAAGAGAAAAACACAACACATAAATGAAAAACATAGAAGCTAGATTCATTCAGATCAAAGTAGCTCAAAAAACATAAGATGTTCATACAGCAGATGGCGGAAAATAGAATAAGCAGAAAACAAGTGCAAAACAAGAATGCAAATACATGAAAAAGAAAATTAGGGCTGGCGAGAAACAATTAAGGTCAGAAGATTAGTAATCTTGGCAGTGGATTCTTCTTGCTTGGCCATCCAAGTCTTGATCTCTTCAGTGGTCTGTTCCTGTTTTATCATCCATGTTCTGATTTCTTTGACTTCTTGGACAACAACTGGAATCTCAGTCTTGATCTCAGATGCAGAAGGTTCAAAAGCAGATGCAGGTGCCATTGGATGATCAATCTCCATGTCAGATGCAGGAGTATCTTCTATCATTGCAGAATCTTCAGCAGTAGCATCTTCCAGAAGAAGCACTGGGGTTGTGATAATGCTCAGCAGAGTCTGTCTGACCATTTCAGCAAACTTAGCCTTTGCATCATCAGCACATAGTGTTCTGAGATCAGATGCAGCAGAGTTGAACTTAGAGATTAATTTGTTCCAAGAAGCTTCAGATTCAGTAGGATCCATACTAGCCATGCACTCTTTCTCCACAGAAGCAATCCCTATACGTATTTCCTTCTTGAATCTCTTGAACAGAGTAGAAACATCTGATCTGGGTTTTGGGTTCAGAAAGTCCTCTATGGTGACTGGTTGTGATGGTTCAGGAGGTGTTTGGTTTTGTTCAGGAGGTGGGTGATCAGATGATGGTTGTTCAGATGGTGGTTGTTCAGATTGTTGGGGTATGGATGGTTGTGGTTCAGATGGTTGTGGTATGGATGTTTATGGTATGGTGAGTTGAGGAATGGAGGTGTCATCATCAGATGGTATTGATGTAACAACATTAGATGAGGGTGGTATAAAATCTGTGAAATTGAATTTGAAGCGAAGAGGGTTGTCAGATGTAGGTAGATCAGATGGTAATGGTTTATAGGGATCAGGAATTTGTAAGCTAGTTGGTGAGGGGACTTCAGATTCATCAGAATCAGATGATTCAGTTGAATGACATGAAGTTGAAGAGAGGACATACATGGTTGCAAGTGGTGATACATCCAGAATGTCTTCAGATGGTTGTTGGACAAATGGTTCAGGATTTTGGATGGTTGGTTCTACTGGTGGTTGAGTAGTAGAGAGTGGTTCAGATTGTTTTTGTTGTTCAGAGGATTGTTGTTGTTATTGTTGTTCAGATCTTGTTTGTTGTTCAGATGTTTGTTCTTTTTGTGGTTCAGATTGTGTTTGTTGAGGGGTTGTTGTTCAGAGGATTTCTGTTGAGGGGGTTCAGATGGTAGTTGAACAGAAGATGGTTGAGAATGTTTGTTAGGAGATGAAATGGGTTCAGATGAATGAGGTTCAGATGGTTTAGGGTCAGATGATTTAGGATCAGATGATTTAGGAGGAGATGGTGGAGGTGAAGGTGAGGGTGAAGGGACAAAAGGTTTGGGATCAGATGTTAATACCTGTTGAATAGTTGCTCTTATTTCCTCCAAGCTAGCTTCTGGAGGATTTTCCTTCTGCTTCTTGTCCTTCTCAGGCTTGTCAGCAGCATCAGAGGCTTTCCTCTTAGGCTTTGCAATAGATCCTTCCTCAGCTTTTCTCTTCCTGCGCCTTTCTCTCAGAAGATTTGGCAGAACTTCTCCTTCCTTCTGAACTATGTTAGCAGACAGAGGAGTACCATCTCGTAAACATTCAGCAATGTATGCCAGAATGATTTCCCTAGGTTCATCTGCACTGAACAATGGAAAATCTGCTAAAGGAATTCTCCTTCTGCTGACGTCTTCAGAGTTAAATTTCTTGGGTTTTCCAGCAAGCTCTGAAATGACCTTCATTCTCTTCAGTGTGTTCCCATTGATGACAGATCCTATAACATAGGACAGATCCTCTGTCACCCCAACATCAAACAGATGTTTCACAAGACCATTCTCTGTTAGAATGTCTGATATCAGTCTTCCCATAGGGATCCAAGTTCTGATTTTTCCAGCTTTAACCCTTACTTCTTCTCTTGTTTCTTTGATATGGTTCAGAAGATGACTGAACAGAAGATAAGGTAAATCCACCTTCTTTCCTTTACTCATACAGAACATGAAGTACATTTGTTCTGAGTTCACATAATCTGGTGAGTTAGTGGATTTTCTGTAAAAGATAGAACTCATGAAGATCTTAGCCCAGATTCTGTAAACAGGCTTCAGATCTCTAACCTTGTTGGATGGTTCCCCAGAAACACAAACTTCTTGAAAAATATCAGCCAAATCCACACGATCAGTAGCCATACTCGTGATTCCCTCAGTTTCCTTATACTCAAGTAGTTGTCTGATTAATTTTTCAGTGATGACAATTTCCTTCCCAAGAACAGATGAATGAATGAATTTAGGGCAAACTTGAGCGTGTATCCAGAATTCCTTCACTAAGGTTGGATAAACAGGACCCATCATCCTGTCAAAATACTTTTCCCAGTTCTAAGTTTTGATGGTTGAAACGAGATCAAAACCATTTTCTTTGATGGATTCAAAGTCCACAATGTTCTCACACAGAACTTCAAGTTCTTTGATTGGAGTGAGAAGAGTTCTCACAGGTGCCTTGTACACAACAGCAGTTTGGGATGAACCAGCAGCATTAGGAGATGATGCAACAATAGTTGAAGTTTGCATCTGAGCAGGTGTTGATGATGGTGAAGCCATTGAAGTTCTTGAGATGCGTCTGGGTTTACGAGAGGTTTTGGGTTTTGAAATGAGATGAAAACAATAGAGAAGGCAAAAATTCATATGAGAGATGAAGAGAGTGTAAAGTGTGATTTGTGAAGAGTTGTGAGAATTTATAAAAAAAATTTAGGCATGCAAAAGGACACACAATCTCACGCGTACACACAAGCATTGAATGAAGTGAAACATAATCATATCAAGCAATTAATGCAAAGAATAAAATCATATCAAGCATTTAAGATTCTGAAAGAAGGGGGGAAATCAAGAGATTTTGGATTTTCAAAGCAATACCTCAAACGTCACTTCAATATGGTGCACTCTACCTTTCCAGATTTTGAGCTACACGTGTTTGCTTGCATGTGCCTCTGAAACTCTTTGAGAAACGAAACGTTAGGCAACGTTCAGATCCTCTGAGCCTTGTTAGTTCAGATTTACACACAAATAAATAAATACAGAATTCAACAGAAGAAATACTTCAGAGTTTAGACATTTATCATCTGAAGAAAAATTTCATCTGATGAATATTTTATTCTGGACAGAAGTCCATACTTATATACTTCAGAATAAATTTAAATCTATCTTCAGCAAGGGGTTTTGTAAAGATATCAGCCCACTGATGATCTGTATCTACAAAGTTTAAATTGATAATTCCCTTCTGAACATAGTCTCTGATGAAATGATGTTTAATCTCTATATGCTTAGCTTTAGAGTGTAAAATGGGGTTTTTAGATAAGCATATAGCAGAAGTATTATCACAGAAGATAGAAATGTTACTCTTAAAAATATGATAATCTTCTAGTTGAATTTTCATCCAGAGCATCTGGGTGCTACAAATAGCAGCAGCTATATATTCTGCCTCTGTAATTGAAAGTGCAATTGTGGGTTGCTTCTTGCTGAACCAAGAGATCAGATGACTTCCAAGAAATTGACAGCTTCCAGAAGTACTTTTACATTCTACTATGTCTCCAGCATAGTTAGCATCACAGAATCCAACTAATTTATACTCATCAGATCTTCTGTAACACAGACCCACATTAGTAGTACCTTTCAGATACCTTAGAATCCTCTTAACAGCTTTTAAGTGAGATTCTCTAGGATCTGATTGGAATCTAGCACATAGACACGCATTGAATAAAATATCAGGTCTTGAAGCAGTCAAATATAAGAGAGATCCAATCATACATTTGTAAAGTTTTTGATCAACTTTCTTACTTACCTCTTCCTTACCAAGTGTGCTTGTAGGATGCATTGGAGTCTTTGCCAATTTGCTTTCATTCAGATTGAATTTCTTCAGAAGCTCTTTGACATATTTAGTCTGGTGGATGTATGTGCATTCTGGAGTCTGATTTACTTGGATTCCCAGAAAGAATCTAAGTTCTCCCATCATGCTCATTTCAAATTCACCCTGCATAGACAAAGCAAACTCCTTTCCCAGCATAATATTGGTAGATCCAAAAATAATATCATCCACATAAATTTGACAAACTAGTAAATCTTTCTTAAATGTTTTACAGAAAAGAGTTGTATCCACTTTGCCTCTGATAAAGTTCTTTTCCAGAAGAAAATTACTTAATCTTTCATACCAAGCTCTGGGAGCTTGTTTCAAACCATAAAGATATTTTTTGAGTTTGAAAACATGATCTGGAAATTTATCACTTTCAAAACCAGGAGGTTGGTGGACATAAACTTCTTCTTCTATAATACCATTTAAGAAGGCATTTTTAACATCCATTTGATATAGAGTGATGTTATGTTGTGCAGCAAATGAAATAAGAAGGCGTATAGATTCTAACCTTGCCACTGGAGCATAAGTTTCAGTGTAATCAATACCTTCTTGTTGACTGTACCCTTGAGCTACCAGCCTTGCCTTGTTCATAACAACTTCTCCTTGCTCATTTAATTTATTTCTGAATACCCACTTTGTCCCAATAATGTTGCAACCTTTTGGTCTAGGAACCAGATCCCACACATCATTTCTTGTAAATTGATTTAGCTCATCTTGCATTGCAAGTATCCAATCATTGTCACTCAGAGCCTTATCCACAAATGTTGGTTCAATAATAGATACCAACCCAAGAAGTGATATTCCAAATGATCTGATAAATCACCTTGTTCTTATAGGGTCATCTTTCTTCCCAATAATCATTTCTTTTGGATGAGAAGCCTTGATTCTGGATAATCCTTTAACTGTTGGTTCTTCAGAAATATTCATGTTATTCATCTGAGCATCTAATGGAGTTGCATCTGGCGTAGCTTCTTCTTGAGCTTTCTCTACCTCTAGTTTTTCAGATTCTATGAGAATAACTTCTCCATCTGCAGAGTTTTCAATCTGCTTTGGCTTTTGATTGCCAAGCTTATCATCAAATCTAACATGTATAGATTCTTCCACAATCTGTGTCTCAGTATTGTATACTCTGTAGCCTTTAGAGCGTTCAGAATATCCAAGCATGAAACACTTTTGTGCTTTAGAATCAAACTTGTTAAGATTCTCTTTAGTGTTCAGCATAAAACAAATACATCCAAAAGGATGGAAATAAGAAATGTTTGGCTTTCTATTCCTCCACAATTCATAAGGATTCTTTTCCAGAAGAGGTCTAATTGACACTCTGTTCTGAATGTAACATGTTGTGTTAATTGCCTCTACCCAAAAATGTTTTGCCATGTTAGTCTCATTGATCATGGTTCTGGCCATCTCTTGCAAAGTTCTATTTTTCCTTTCTACAACTCCATTCTATTGTGGAGTTCTAGGACAGGAGAAATCATGAGCAATGCCATTTTCAGTAAAGTATTTTTCAAAATGTTTGTTTTCAAATTCACCACCATGATCACTTCTGACTTTAACAATTTTGAAATCTTTTTCAGTTTGGACTTGTTTGCAGAAGTCAAAGAACACAGAATGTGACTCATCCTTGTGTTTTAGGAATTTTACCCATGTCCATCTGCTGTAGTCATCAACAATGACTAATCCATACTTCTTTCCTCTGATGGATGCAGTTTTCATTGGTCCAAACAGATCAATGTGAAGTAACTCTAATGGTTTTGAAGTTGAAACAACATTTTTGGATTTGAAAGAAGATTTTGAAAATTTTCCTTTCTGACATGCTTCACAAAGAGCATCTGCGTTGAACTTCAGATTAGGAAGTCCTCTGACCAGATTAGGCTTATTAATCTGAGATATACGTCTCATATTAATATGACCCAATCTTCTGTGCCAGACCTATTGCTCCTCATTAACAGCCATAAGGCATTTAACATTCTGAACCTTAAGTTCTGAAAGACTAATTTTTATAAATGTTGTTTTTCCTTTTACCATTAAAGAGGATTGAGCCATCCTTTTGACTAACAGCTTTGCAACACTTTTGATTAAAGATAATGTCATAACCATTGTCACTTAATTGACTTATGGACAATAGATTATAAGTTAACCCTTCAACAAGTAAGACATTAGTTATGGAAGGAAGTTAACCCTTCTGATTCCCTCCAAACTTGACATCTCCTCCAGATCTAAGCTCCAGACTTTGGAACATAGACCTTTTTCCCGTCATATGTCGTGAGCATCCAGAGTCCAGGTACCATGACTGGAGTCTTGACTTTGCTGCTAAGGATGTCTGCAACATAGATTATTTTATCCTTAGGTACCCAGATTTTCTTGGGTCTTTTTTGGTTAGTTGCCTTAAAGCTTTTTCTGAAATTCTGTCTTTCAACATAAGACTTGTTCTGATTAGCTTTAGATTTATTAAACACAGGTTTGTTCTGATTAGAACTTGTGTGTTTAATATCATTCAAGTGACCAAATGTAAATTGAGAATATAAAGAAGGATACTTGATATCCAGTTTATCTACAGATTTTGGGTTTGAATCTTCATAAGAGAAAGATTTATATCCAACACCTTTTCTATAGTTTCTGCTAATACCATAGATCATTGAAGCCATTTTGCTTCTATCTAGCCTTTTAGTTAGAAACTTCCTGAAACTATAGTCATACTCTTGTAAAATATTTTTAGAGCATGGTTCAGATTTTGAATCAGAGTTTAGTTGAGCAGATTCTAAATTATTTTTCAATTGAAGATTTTCAGCTTTTAGTTCAGCTATTTCTAATTCAAACTTGTTACTCTCAAATTCAATATGCTTTAGAAGCGTTTTGTATTTGAGTTTAACTTTACTATAGTTTTCAAGAATATCAGATAAACTTTCAACAAGTTCCTGTCTAGAAAGTTCAGCAAATACCTCCTCAGAATCAGATTCTGATTCTGATCCAGATGATTCAGCACTGTCCTCAATATCAGCCATGAATGCCACATTTGCACATTCCTCTTCTGACTCCGATGACGAATCAGATGCGTCTGAGTCATCCCAGGTAGCCATCAGAACTTTCTTTTTGTGATCTGACTTTCTTTTTGGGTTCTCCTTCTAAAGCTTTGGACATTCACTCTTGTAGTGCCCAGGTTCTTTGCATTCATAGCAAACAACCTCTCTTTTTCCAGATCGTCTGTGTCTAGAGGATTCTCCAGATCTTCTGTATCCAGAGTGTTCTCCAGATCTTCTGTGCCCAGAAGATTCTTTGTGTTGATCTGGTTTTCTAAAGTTCTTGAACTTCCTTTGCTTATTCTTCCAGAGTTTATTGATTCTTCTGGATAGCAAGGATAGTTCTTCTTCATCTTCAGAAGCAGACTCTTCAGAGCTTTCTTCTATTACCTGCAATGCTTTAACATATTTATTAGATTTTAAAGCAATTGACTTACCTTTCTTTAGAGGCTCATCTTCCTCTAGTTCAATCTCATGACTCTTTAGAGAACTAATTAGTTCCTCCAGCGTAATCTTGTTCAGATCTTTTGCCAGCTTCAGAGCAGTGACCATTGGTCTCCATCTGGTTGGCAAGCTTCTGATTATTTTCTTGACATGATCTGGTGTAGAGTAACCCTTGTCCAGAACCTTTAGGCCAGCAGTGAGAATCTGGAATCTGGAAAACATTGCTTCAATAGATTCAGATTCTTCCATCTTGAAAGCTTCATACTTCTGGATCAATGCCAGAGCCTTGGTTTCTTTAACTTGAGAGTTCCCTTCATGAGTCATCTTCAGGGATTCAAATATATCAAAGGCAGTTTCTCTGTTGGTTATTTTCTCATACTCAGTATGAGATATAGCATTTAGCAATATAGTTCTAGCCTTGTGGTGATTTCTGAATTCCTTCTTTTGCTCCTCAGTCATTGATTTTCTGTCAACTTTCTTGCCATTCCCATTAGTGGGATGAACATATCCATCAATGACTAAGTCCCAAAGATCAACATCAAATCCTAGAAAGAAACTTTCCAGTCTATCTTTCCAATAATCAAATTTCTCTCCATCAAACATGGGAGGTTTTGTGCTGACTCTTTCTTCATATTTGTTGTTGTTGTTGGGTGTTGAAGTTTCAGTAGCCATAATGAATATCAACCAAGAGTATCAAGAGTTTTTCCCACTGGATCTTTTCTGGTCACGGTTAAGTGATAGCACAAACAGAACCGGACCTCTGATGTCAACTGAAGGTGAGAAAAAAACTTAGAAGGGGGGGTTGAATAAGAGTTTTTAAGAAATATGGCAATAAAAACAACTCAATATTTTTATCCTGGTTCGTTGAACTCAACTACTCCAGCCCACCTTATCAAAGATGATTTGCCTTTCTCCACAAGGACTTAATCCACTATTGATCAACTGATTACAATAGAAAGCACTAAGAACAACTGTCTTAGTCTTCTCAAGAACTACTGACCACACCTTGGTCTTCTTAAGGAACTTCTTACAATTTAATGTAAACTAACAAGTGTTTGAATGCTTCTAATAAGCTGTATCACAACTGTGATGTTTACACTTAAGATTAAGTACAACAAAAACTATATGGTTTTATGAAAGATCAAATGAATAAGATCTTGAGAGATTTTCTCTTTTATGAATCAAGCGTGTATTTCTTTCTGAGTGAACTTGCAATGAGAAAATGATAAGTAGTAAATTAGCAACCTCAAAATGTTGAAGTAGTTCTTCTTTTATAGCTTTTTCAAATGCCTTGAGTCATGTGCAGTTGAATATAATATTAAGTTTGTAAGACTTTTCATCACCAAAAGTATGGGCAGAGATATGCTTTCTGCAGAAAGGTATGGTTGTAGAAGCCTTGGGATTTGCACCACGTCACTTCTTTGGACAATTTAGTCGTTCGTTACTTTGGAAGAAACACCACGTCTACTCAAGTTTACAGCTTCTTCAACAAGCTTGCTTCAAGATGAAGTCTTCATAATCTGCACTTCAGAACATGTAACACGTTTAAAGGTATGAAATACTTCAAGATGATCAGAGCTAGAATGAATGAGATGATCAGAGTTTTGATAGATGATCAGATCTTTAATATATCAGAGTCTCAGTCTTGATCAGAGTCTTCAATATATCAGAGTCTCAGTCTTGATCAGAGTCTTTATCAAAGTGTGCAGCAGTATGTTCTTTGAGCGTGAATATTAAAGATAAGAGTCTGGTTATTAAGGCCTCTGAACTTGCAGTGAAAAGAACTTCAGAGTCTGATAAGATCAGAGCTTTCAGCTTTTGTATACTTCTTTCATTAACCCTTCAGATTATTCTGTAGCTTCTGCTTCAGATCCTTCTGGCAGCGCTTCAAAATCTTCTGATAGTCTTGCATCTGATGCTTCAGAGCCTTGCATAGTTTCTTGTACTTATGTATTTTGCTTCTTTAAGAGTATTTAATTTTATACCTGAAACAATAATACTTGAACAAATTTTAGAGTGTATATTTTCGTAATACAAAATTCCATAAAAGTTATCATCAAAACATAGAGATATAAGAAACAGCAATCTGTGTTCTAACATTACGGAGGTCTCGTCATCGACCCAAAAGAAATAAAAATGAAATAAAGTCGAAAATGAGAAAGAGGAGAGAAAGTCGGTCTCGGATCCTTCATTTCTCATCAATAATTTGACGGAGAATCGAAAGAAACTTCTTCATCGATCAAAACGGATGAAAATGGGGCAAAATGCTCAATAACCAATGAGAAATAGAATTCAACTTCTAAAAAGATATAAACTCTAATAAAAATATAACATAGAAATTCTAAAAGAAAATATATAAAAGCTAAATATAATATATTCTAAAAAACTCTAAAAAGAAGTTAATATATATAATATATACAAACTGTTTTTTAAAACTGAAACAAAATATTATATATAAACATAATTAGTATAACACATAATTAATTAATAACAATATATAATAATTAATAATAATATGTACAAATAATATAAAAAAAGGGGATATGAAATCAGAAGGGGGTGGCAAATCCAGATTGAGACGGTGGGTGATAATGTGAAACCAAATGGGCCTAAGCCCAAAAGCCAAAACAGTCAGAAAATGAATTAAAAAAAGAAGAAATGAGGGTTTGCAGTCCGGGCGGGGGTGTGCCATCCAAACGGACGAAAACGGGCTTAGAAGCCCAAATCTACAAACCAAAAAACTAAAATAATTAAAACCAGTAAAAAAAAGAAAACATAAAAGTTCCTCTTCTTCAACGTGTTCTGAATCAAACCCTGCGTTATCACTCTCTCTCTCTCTCAATCCTTTTGTTCCAACTTTTCTCTTCATGTCTAATCTCTCTCTGTTGACACTTGCATTAAGAAGAAATGGGTTTCAATTTTGGGTATTGCTGGGGATGAGGTTAAAGCTTGGAGAAATGGTGGTTTTAAGGGAAAGGGTTACGGAATGGAAGAAGATGATAGGTGTTTGGTTTTTGAGAGTTTTGACGTTAATGGTGGTTTGAAGCTTTGGATGGAGTTTCGGTCGTGAGGAGAATGATGGAAACGGGAATGGGTTTCCGGGTTTAAGGTGGGTGTCGTGGCTTGGTGGCGAGTCTGATGGGTCTCGCGCGAAGGTTATCGGAGAATGGGGTTATGGAAACGGCGGGTTTCAGAGATTTTCTGGATTCTGCGTTGTGGGTATTTTCGATCTGAAGGTTGGGTTTCATGGAGATTGTTTGAAGATGTTAAGGGTTGTAGATCTAGAACTGCGCGATGACGATGAGTTGTATTGTGGATTTCGTTGTGGATCTAGATCGTATGCGGTGAAGGAGTTGATGTTGCTGTGTTTTTTGGAAGATATTCATGGCAGGTGATGAAGATCTAGATGTTTGGATCTGAAATCTAAATAAGTGGTTGAATGCTTGTGAGGTGAAGATTTTGTTGATGAAGCTTCAGATCTGGCTTTGGTTTGTGTTTTGGTTGACGTGATGAAGATTGTTTGAACATGATGAAGCTGGATGAATGTGTATGAAGAATTCTGGGAAATCTATATGAACATGACGAATATTCATGATGAAATCTGGAAAAGTATGTTGGAGCTATGAAGGTTTGAATATTCTGGAAAAAAGATATATGAACGTGGATGAGTTTATGGATGTTTCTGGAAAATCATGATGAAGTTTGATGAACGCGGATGAAATCTGGAAACAAGATGTATGAAGTTATGAAGGTTGATGAAGAATTTGGAAAAAATTGAATGGAGATTGATGAACATGGATGAATTTCGGATGAGTTTTCCGGTGATAGGTTGAGTTTTCCGACGAGGTGGAGGGTGGTGTTACTGTAGCTAGGTCTAGGGTTGGGCGGCTAGGTTTCCCTCTGAATTAGGGTTGATGATGAACAGTGGAGATGGGGCACTGTAGCGGCTAGGGTTAGGGTTGTCCTTCTTAATGGGACAATGAATAATGACTTTTATAGTGAAAACTTGATACGTGGCAGGCTTAATTGATGATGAATTGCTGATGGCTTGATTACATGATGATAATGACACGATTATCTTAATAAAAACTGTTAAGTCAAATGAAAAAATCTGCCTCTATTAATATTCTAACTAAAACTAACTAATTATTTAATTAATCTAAATGAAAATTCTAACTAATAATAATAAAAATAAATTAATCCCAATTTAAAAACTAAAAATAAAATCTTGATAATATTGGAAAAGAATAAACCTAATAAACCTATTTCTAACTATACTAGAAAAATAATTAATAAAATATTCTATAAACTAATAATTAAAAATAAACCTATTTTAAACTCTATTTTCTATTTTCTATTAAAAATGAAACTGATTAAAATTCTAAATAAAAATCAATTAATAACCTATTTTAAAAAACATTTTCTAAAACACTTAATCCTAGAAGTTATTTTAAAAACCTAATAAAAATCAAATTACAAACTATATTCTTAAATAAATAAAAATCTATATTAAAAATAAACATCTATTCCTAATAAAACATATTAAAATCTAATTAAAATATCTAAACTATTTTCTAAATAAATAAATAATGAAGCAAAAATAGCAAATAAATGTAAAATGCCATGGAAAAAACGGGCGAGCACCGAAATGCACCGATATTATCGACATGGATTAAATTATCAAGAGGAGAGCGAATTTCACTCGATTTCGACACTGAACTTATCGTTTGAATTATTTGAATCGCCTGAAACGCGAGCAAAGCGGCTAAAATCATGATAAATTCAATCTAGCCGATAACACGGGCAAAATGCAACCTAAATGATATGCAGATGAAAACAAAGAAAAATCCAATCAAAGTTAGAAAAAGGGTGGGCAAATTTTAGGGTGCAATAGTGTGTCAACAATGAAATAAGGATGAAAATAAATTTATACCGACAAACTTGTG
This sequence comes from Lathyrus sativus, assembly GCA_963859935.3. Taxonomy (NCBI): domain Eukaryota; kingdom Viridiplantae; phylum Streptophyta; class Magnoliopsida; order Fabales; family Fabaceae; genus Lathyrus; species Lathyrus sativus. The sequence continues at coordinate 76,895,760 of OZ012740.1, read as the reverse complement.
TATATTTTGAATGGATGTCATTCTAGATCTTTGACACAAGTTTGATAGGTTAAATTTAACTTTGTCCTCTTTATTGCAATAAGCGTTCTTTATTGCAATAATCTTTATCTAGTGAAAGTTCAAACTTGTGTCAAAGACCTACAAGAGGACAAAAAGAAGAAAGTTCAAACATCATGAAACAGGATATTGAAATAGATTTTGAAAAAAAAACTATAGAGAAAACGAACCTGTAAATACCCATTGACTAACATTTGTTGTTATGGTTTCGTCTTATGGTATCCATATGAGAGAGACGAGTGACAGATTTATTAGGGTTTCGCTTTGAGAGACGAGTGAAAGAGTTGTTAGAGTTTTGTTTTGAAAGAGACAGTTGTATGTACTGAAGCGTTAGATAATTTTGCTTATATATAAATAAATTTCACATTTCATCACTCTTGGAAATAAAAATCATGGTGATATACACAGTCAATAACATTTTTTTACGAGAAATGGCTAATTGATGGTGATGGGATTCGAACCATTTCACTCTGTGTATATTTCACTATGGTTGCTACTTCTGACTGTTGTGACATGTCATCTAGTAAATAAAAAAATATGCGCCCAGGATAAATATATTACCACGGGTAACACTATGTCCGCCGTAATATTGGTGTTATGAAAGACTTGTTTTGTAGTAGTGCTACTCATTGCTTTACCCTACAAATTAACCAAGTAAAATTACTCCCCTTTCACCATAACATTATCAAGCTCCATATTCTTGATAAATTCATCAAAATCAACCATATCCCCCTATTCAAACTAGAACTTGACCCCTTCCTCTCCCCTTCTCTCTTAACAACATTAAAGTCTCTCATGATACACCAATCACCTACCATAAACTTACTTTTAAACTCACTAATTTGATTCCAACATTTATTCTTCTTTTGAAGTATACATGAGGAATAAACATTCACTAGATAAAGATTATTGCAATAAAGAATGCTTATTGCAATAAAGAGGACAAAGTTAAATTTAACCTATCAAACTTGTGTCAAAGGTCTAGAATGAAGATTTTGAAGTATACATGAGGAATAAATATTCACTAGATAAAGCTTATTGCAATAAAGAATGCTTATTGCAATAAAGAGGACTTACTTTTAAACTCACTAATTTGATTCCAACATTTATTCTTCTTTTGAAGTATACATGAGGAATAAACATTCACTAGATAAAGATTAATATCTTTCCAACTAACATTTAAACCCAAAAAACCTCCCCCCACAAAACTGAAATTAAGCTTGAACATACCTTTTATCCAAAGGATGAGAAAACCTCATGATCTCCATGTTGGTGTAAGCCTTAGAGGTCATCAATTTTGGTACTTATATCAAATTATTTATTAATAATAAAATGCATTTCTTTATTAAGTTTGTTTTTCGAGAATAATAAAGTCCCTAGAATAGCTAGTTTGTTTAATAAAATATTAAGTGTGACTTAATCATGAGATCCCATTAAACCTAAGGACACTATTCTTAAAGTATCTGTAGTCGAGCTTTAGTGTGAAGTGGGATAACCTTAAAGTATTACGACTATTATGTAGATAAACTGGTGATCACATCTAATGGATCATGGATAAGGAGTTATCAAGTCTTAAAATAGATATGAATATTAGGAGTAATATTTATACTGGATTGACCCACTATGAGAGTACTACATATAATATATACAAAGTGTCATAAGTTACTCTCATGGTGATAGTGGTGTATACCACCCTTCGACCTAAAACCACTATGGACCCTAGATGTAGAGTCGAGTATATTATTACTGATCTAACATTGTCCATAGCTAGATGGCCATAAAGATAGTTGATGGGTGCTCCACAAAGCATGCTGAGGGACATGAGTGACCTAGATGGAATTTTCCCATCCTGCATAACAAGATAAATGTCTAAGGGCCCAATATTGAACTGGACATGGATGACACAGTATATGCCTTGTGTTCAATATAGACATAAAGACAAAGGGTAATTGTACATACAAGTACTATCACAAAAAGGTTTTGTTAGATCACATGACATTTCTGAGACTTGGGTAGAAGTGATATGTTGCTAGATACCCTCACTATTTATTATATTAAATATATGATTTAATATAATTGTCAATGTCAGGAGAACCTACAGGGTCACACACATAAGGACAATTTGATGAGAGATATAATAAATAGGAAACACTGTAAGGTACAGTGTACTTGAGGGAATTATGGAACACCATAAAGTATGGTGTACTTAAGTGAAATATGGAACATCGTATAATATAATAATAAGAGTTAGTATTATTATTATTGTTATTATTATTATTATTATTATTATTATTATTATTATTATAGTTATTATAATATAATAATAAAAATAAAATATGTTTATTATAATAATGATTATTATAATATAATAATTATTATTATATGGTGCACTTAAATTGAGCTTTTTAGCTTGCAACCCACACAAGTGGTTCTATAAATACAACCCTTGTGTAGAAGTTTTAGAACTTGATGAAATTCAGTTGGTGAAACCCTGGCCGTATTTCTCTCTTTCTCTCTCTCAATCAAAGTCTTCATTCTTAGTAGCTAGCACCGAGATTGAAGGCACTCAGTTCGTTGGACTGAGTAGAGGCGTTGTTCTTCATTTAACGCTCGTGATCATTCATCCGGGTCTGCATCAAAATTACTAATCACCACAGTAGATAATCGTTTCTATCACTGATCATGCTCATTCGTAAGGATCACTAAAGGGAAAGTTTTAATTTCCGTTGCATTTTGGATCACGATTTCCCTTCAATGGTATCAGAGCCACTTACGAAACCATGAATCTGGTATATGTTTATTTTTAGTACTTTCTGGTTTAATTCGATTAAAATACAGAATAAATTAAATAATAAAAAAAATTAATTTTGGCATCTTGTTGTGTATGATTTGGATGATTCGATGTTGACTATGCTTTGGAATCTGACATTTGTATGGTGAAGCAACGATACATCGATCATTCATAAGTTACACAAAAGTGATTGATCAATTTCATATTAGATATGAAGAATTCCGATGCAACGACGGTATATTTGATATGTCTTTTTTTTCATCAATTCGATTCCTGTGATGATTTTATTTCATGTGATTAGTCAATGTTCTTTTGCTTCGGAATCGGATGTTTGTATGGTGAAGCAATGACATTTTGATCAATCGATTTGAATAATTGATCGTTACAATTCTGATAGTATGAATGAGTTGCATTAGAGTTTTTGACGGCACAAGAGTTGTGTTGACAGGAGTTATTTTAAGGTTTGTAAAATTTTATATTATAATAATAACAATTGTTATTATTATTATAAGTATTTAATTTTATTTTATAATTTAATAACAAATGTTGTTATTGTTATTATAAAATACATACGCATGTTGCAGTAACAGTAACGAGATGTTACCTATATTATACAATAATCATAATAAAAGTTATTATAATAATAATTGTATGTAATATGTATTATATATTACTGTTGTTGTACCTTGAAAAAAGCACGATCCTTTGCGAATGGTCGCGAAAAACAGAGTCGCCACCGAACTTTATTTATCCCAAAGAGGGAAAGGAAAATATCAATAAAACATTTAGGGAAAGAACATGGTCATCGCAACCAAGTTCTAGGTTCGGGAGTCAGTTACGTGAGAGGAAGGTATTAGCACCCCTCACATCCGTTGTACTCAATGGGAACCTCTTGATTCAATTCGGGAGAAATGTTAGGTCAGATTGTTTATTTCCTTCTAAGGGAATAATGCGAAAAGGGTAAGGTAAGAGGTTTTAGACTGCTAAGGAGAAATTAGTGGTTTTTTATTAGGGCGCTCGCCAAGGATTAGGGCCTTTGTACCTACGTATCTTCACTTGAAAGAAGTGAAAAATCAGCGCATCTGTAGTTTGTGGAAATATGGGAGAAAAACAGAGGAGGTTGCTCGCTAGGATCTTGCAATCCTATGTCTACGTATTCTCATTGACAAATGAGAAACCAGAGCGTCTTGTTTTATCAAAAGATACTTAGTCGCATTCGACATAAAATATTGCTTTACCCAAACGGGTGAGGAGAGGACGCTTGCATCACTTTGAATGGATTTCCATATATCAACATTCATGGAAAACACGCCACTTATCTCGACTCAAATAGTTTATGGACGAAGCAATATTTTGCGTCGTTCTCAAGACACCATATCTCCTGTTTATGAAAAGGTTTGACAGTTTTCATGGCAATGAGAAGTTAAATTAATGTGTTGATGTTTTGTTTGGATGATGATTACTTAAATGCTTAAGAAAGGCTCATTGGGCCCAAGTAATCGGAAGAGTGAATCGAAGACTCGACTCTCTCTCTTTTTCAACCTTAATTATGAAAGAGTTTTGACATAGCTAGAATAAATTAAATGGATGATGATTACTCGAAGCTTAAAAAAGGCTCCTTAGGCCCAAGTAATCGAGGAAGTGAGTCAAAGACTTGGCTCTCTCTCTCTCTTTCATCTTGAAAAGAGGTTGTTTTTTAGAAATGTTTTGAATGATAAGTGGTTGGAAGATAGGTTAAATGTTATCGAGTTGGAAGTGTTTTAGAGGCGTCAACTTCTCACACACGAGTAAGAAAACTTGCATCCAAACAACTGAAAAGAGATCAAAGGCTTAATCCCTCTCTTTTTCACCTTGAAAAGAGTTTCGATAATTGTTAATTATTTTGATAGTTTGATTGAGAAAATCCGCTTGATGTTGGATCAAGGTTTTGATTGCATTTATATGCAAAGAGTTTGGTTTAAAGAGGTTGATAAGACTTTGGTATAGCTAGAGTAATTTATGAATGACGATTACTCGAAGCTTAAGAAAGGCTTCTCGGGCCTATGTAATCGGGAGAATGAGTCAAAGGCTTGACTCTCTCTCTCTTTTTCATCTTAGTATTGAGAAAATAATTTGATGTGAACCGAATTATAAATTTCTAGAGAAGATAATTGTTCGAGCGTAAGAAAGGTTTCTCGGGCCGCAAGAATTGAGGAGAGAAATCGAAGACTCCATTCCAACTCCCTTTTCATCTTTTATTGAAATATGGTCTAAGTATAAGTTCATTAAGTTGATTTTGATAAAACGCTCGATGTTGTTCAATGTTTGAATTTGCATACGAAACAGCTAAAGGTTGAGCTAAGTGGCAAAGAAGTCCTAATAGATTAGGTAAGGTCGATGGCGAGGAAAAAGCGCTCGACATATAAGTTAGGTATGGTTTGTACCTTATTGAATTTTAATCGTGTGCACTAGCAAAGTGGGCTAATTTTCTAAACGACCAACTAGAAGTAATTGATCGAATAGGTCTCACTGTAAGAAAGCCCAGGAGTAAGCTTTGAATGTTATGTATGGTGATCAAGAGGTTGATGGCGATGCTTAGAAAGCAATCGACTTACAAGGTAGAAATGACTCGACGTTGGATCGAGAACTATTTTGAAAAATGGTTTAAAGCATCAGAGCACAATCAAAGAAGAGCACGAGCAAAGAGCATACATCCAAAAGGGAGTGAGGTACATGTAAAGTACACGGGATTGCAAGAAATAAAGGTTTCATTGTCAGGTATCCTAAGAGGAAGTCATATGTGTGCAAGTGTCATAAGCTAAAGAGATAGAGAAAAGAGATAGCTAATATCCACAGCTCCTTTGCTAAGGTTTCTATATAGTATCTCAACTCTATGATGCCCAAAGCCAATAATCACAGTCCACTACTTGAAATCTTTTAGGGATTCGATGATTTTAACAATCTTTTTATGTTTTTGAATAAAATGAAAATGACAAGATGAACATGAATAATGATAGTATGATGACAGTGCTATATGGACAGAAAGATAAAACAATAATGAACAGGAATCAAAGTTAATTGTCAGTTGTTAATGATCGGATGAATCAGGTCCACTTTAGCGCTAAGCCATCATATCACGGTCTATGAGGAACATCATGCTATTGGAGGCTTCTAAACACAATGTTTGTGCTAAAACATGATGGAGAAGTGATATGTGGATCATTCTCAAAGAATCGTGCCACACGAAAAGAAAAAGAGAACGGTCTCGTCTTAATCACAAACTTCCATCGATTAATCGAAGGTAACCTATCACTATCTCAAAGTGTAGAAAATGATCTCAATGATCATTCACTACAGATTTGAAGTAATGAAGGTTAATCGACCTCATCAATCGACATTCATGATTCTAAAGACTTCATCAACCACAAATCAAAAGGAAAATTGAAATATAATCAAAATGAAAATAAAAAGGAATCCAAGATGAAAAGGAACATGGAATGATAAATTAAAAAAGTGATAATATCATGAAATAATAAAATTGATAGAAAGTTAATATTACAAATTAGAATGAAAATAAATAACAATGAGAAAAAGTGGAGAAAGAAAAAGAGAAAAAGAAAACAAGGGGAGGGAGGCGCTGAAGAAGAAATAAGGGTGTGTATATGGATCCTCATGGGCTCAAATCCTACCATCCTTGCTACATGGTTTTTATTTTTAAAAAAACTGGTGATAATGAAACCCTAAACAGGCTATAAGCCCAAAAGCAACATCCTTCACACAAAAAAAAAAAGAAAAAAAAAATAAAGTCTATAAAAGGCACGATTCACAAGCTTGGTGAACATAATCATCAGTTTCTTAGATGCAATAGATAAAGTCAGAGAGGAACACAACATCATAAAATAGCACAAAAGAAACGAAAGTAGAGTTTCGACACATGACTCATTTCAACCTTCTTCGCGATTCTTTCTTGTCTCAATATCGGTTCCTTGCGCGTCTCTCCCTCGATCTCACTATTTCGTGTAAAATTTTGAATATCTCTTAACTCACACTCTCCGCCTTGGCTTCACATTGCTCTCTTGTATTCCTTCTTATTCTGGCTTGAAGGATTTTTATTTTAGGTTGTTGTTATTGATTTGGTTTTGTGATGAAGGTGTTGTTTGAAATGGTTATTGGGAGAGGTTTGTTTGGTTGTTGTTGACTTATAGTTTATGGGTTGTTGAAGATTTTAAGGAGATATGGGTTCGAGTGAGGGAATAAAGGGTGATTTGCGATTCGTTTCGGTTTAATATGTGGTGGTTGTGAAGTGAGGGAGTGTTCTAGGGGAGAAGAGGGGGTCTGAAGGAGGTGATATGGAGTATGTTGTAGGTATGCTGCAAGTTTGCTCGTACCAAGTTAAAGGGAGGTCCAAATGGAGGAAAAATGAAAAGTTTGTATGATTAGGGAAGAGTTTGAAGTTTATCAAGGTATGTTAGTCTTTTTGAGTGAATGGTTGAGATAGTAGATGAATGTTTTGGTGAGTGATGTTGTAGAAAAAAATTGAAAAGGGAAGGTGGTCGTGGTGAAAAATGGATTTCATTCACATGGTGGTTATGGAATGGTGGGCAAGAAACCGACGGCAGATGGAGTATGTAGGTTGTTTACTTTTTCAAGCAGTTGGAGTTGTTTATGAGAAAAAAAATGAGGGAGAAAAGTTGAAGGGTAATGGGGAAGAAGAAACGTCTTTGCGATTTTTTTTAGTTGTTTTTTTATTTAGCTGAAGTTCCTTCTCCTTCAATTATGTTTCCAATCCACTATTTTATGTTGTTTTTTCGTTGCAGGTTTGGTGTGTTGGTTCTAGTGGTCGTACGAAGGTTTTTTGAGTGGGATGCATGAGGTAGGTCTTGGTAATGGTATGTCGCGGTTTTGTGGTTGTATCGCGCAGGTGTACATTTAAAGTGTAGTGGCTTAGGAATTGTTTGTACGAGTTTTAACAGGTTTGTGACTTGGTGAAGTTTTCAAGTTGTTTCGAACATTTTGGTAGCAGGTTGTATGTCTACCGCAACATGTGCACTTTTTCGTGTGGTGGCAAGGGTGGGTTGTACGAGTTGGAACGCAGGCTTGCCATTGTTGTTGTACGAAGAAACCACTTGGTTCAACTTGGTTGAATCGTCCAAAATTATTTGAGTTAATTCCAAGAAAAACCACTTGAAACCATTCTTAACCATTTTTGAACCGAAATCTTAATTCAAATCTTTAAAAAATGAACCACTCAAAACAAATCTTGAACAAGTGACACTCCTGACTTAAACCCATAAATCATCCTCGAAACTAATTTTCAGTGTCTTGAACTCTTCAAGATACCAGAAATCCATTGAAACTTTGAATCAAGGCCATATCCTGATTCCACCTTGAAATGATCTTAAATTGAATGGAAATTTTGAATTCTCCTATGACAGGAACATGAACCACAAATGCATTGACTTTTGATGGCTCTGCGACTTGACTTTATCTGATAAACTTGAGCTTTGTACAAAACCCTAATATGGACCTTCACACACCAATAAAACTCTTCGATCAGATCGAGGTGGTGAATATTTAAGCCTAGAGTTTGATGACCATCTCAAAGATTGTGGGATTTTATCCCAACTCACTCCTCCTGGAACACCACAATGGAATGGTGTATCTGGGAGAAGAAATTGAACCTTGTTAGACATGGTTCGTTCCATGATGAGTCATGTCGATCTTCCAAACTCCTTTTAAGGACATGCACTTGTGACACCAGCTTACACACTTAACCGTGTTCCATCCAAAAAGGTTGAGAAGACACCATATGAGATATGGAGTGGTAACAAACCACATATGTCTTACATGAAGATTTGAGGTTGTGAAATTTATGTGAATGATAAATTTCAACTAAGCTTGAGCCTAAATATGACAAATGCTTATTTGTGGGGTATCCTAAATAAGCAAGAGGGTATTACTTCTACAATCCTTTTGAGGGAAAAGTGTTTGTCGCTCGAACTGCGTTTTCTTAGAAAAGGACTTCATTTCCAAAGGAATCAGTGGGGGGAAAAGTAGAGCTTGAAGAAATTCAATAATCATAAAGCATTGATACACCTATGGAGGAATTATCGCAAGAATGACAAGTAGTTGTGGAAGAGTAACCTACTCAAGTAGAATAAGACCAGCATAGGTCGAGCAGGATACGTCACCAACCACAAAGATATGGATATCTCATAACTGATCAAGGTGATGTATTACCCATGGATCAAGATGAACATGTAACCTACCAAGAGGTCATAACTGGTCCTGAGTCTGAGAAGTGGCTAGAAGCCATGAAAGCTAAAATGGATTCCATGTACACAAACTAGTTTTGGACCTTGGTAGAGCCTCTTATAAGAGTTAATCCTATAGGATGCAAGTGGGTATCTAAAAGAAAACTGACATGGATGGTAAGGTACATACCTATAAGGCAAAACTGGTTGCTAAAGGCTATAAACAAATTCATGGGGTAGACTATGATGAAATATTTTCACCAGTTGCAATGCTTAAATCTGTTCGAATTTTACTTGTTATCGATGCATATCATGATTATGAAATATGGCAGATGGATGTCAAGACTGCTTTTCTTAATGGGAATATTCTTGAGGATGTGTACATGACATAACCCGAAGGATTTGACATACCAGAATAAGCCCAAAAGACATGCAAGTTACAACGATCAATCTATAGATTGAAGCAAGCTTCCAGAAGTTGGAATCTTCACTTTGATGAAACTATAAAATAATATGGATTCATAAAGAGTGAAGATCAACCTTGTGTCTATAAGAAGGTTAGTGAGAGCATGATCTTCTTCCTGGTATTATATGTAGATGACATATTACTCGTTGGAAATAATGTCCCTACCTTGCAACAAGTGAAAAATTGGTTAGGGAAATGATTTTCTATGAATGACCTTGGTGAAGCAGCTTATATATTAGAAATCAGGATCTATAGAGATAGATCACAAAAACTGCTTGGCCTAAATCAGAGTACATACATAGATAAAGTGCTGAGACGCTTCAATATGCATGATTCCAAGAAAGGATTTATACCTATGCAACATGACATGTGTCTATCAAAAACACAATCCCCTTCAACTAAAGAAGAAATAGATCGCATGAATAAGATTCCATATGCATCTGCAATAGGATCTATCATGTATGCCATGTTATGTACTCGACCAAATGTCTCGTATGCTTTAAGTGCAATGAGTAGGTACCAATATGATCCCGGTGATACTCATTGGATAGCTGTCAAGAATATCCTTAAGTACTTAAGAAGGACTACAAACTCATTCTTGTTATAGGAGGTCAGGAAGAGCTTGTTGTAATTGGATACAATGATGCTAGCTTCCGGACAGATAAGGATAACTTCAGATTGCAACCTGGTTATGTGTTATGCTTAAATGGTGGTGTTGTGAGCTGGAAAAGTTCAAAGCAAGAAACAGTTGTTGATTCTACAACCGAGGTCGGGTACATTGTTTCCTCAAATGCAGCAAAGGAAGTTGTTTGGATCAAGAAGTTCATTAGTGAACTTGGCATAATTCCTAGCATTATGGATCCCATTGATCTCTATTGTGATAAAAATGGTGCTATAGCACAAGCTAATGAGCCTAAATCTAACCAACGACCCAAACACATACTTAGGCGTTATCACCTCATTGGAGAGATAATAGATCAGGGAGTTGTGAAAATATGCAGAGTACCTACACTTGACAATATTGCTCCACTAAAAAGCCTCTTGCGCAGCAGAAGCATGATGACCATACTAGATCTTTGGTTATTATGGGTATGCATTATTGGCTCTAGTTCTAATGGGATATTGTTGGTGTAAGCCATAGAGGCCATTACTTTTTGTTAGAATAAAATTTGGTTCTGCATCTGTATCTCTAAGTTTTGATGATAACAAGTCAGTATTTGTGTGAGAATACTTTTGGTACCCTAACGGTTTGTTATTGTGTATCTTTAGCAAAAAACTTTGATTATGACTCTTGAACATGAAATATTACAAGTGTCTGAATATATTGATATAAATTGCTTCTGCTCAAACTCACGGATGTGAAGCTTCTAAGAAAAATGTATGTTGTTGCTGCAACGCTCTCTTGGCTCTTGCTTCTGACGTGTGACTCTAATCAATTCACTTCTGAAGACTACTCAAGCTTCCGAAGATTAAACGCTTAAATTTCTAAAAACTCTGAAGAATCTCAAGTCAGATATTGATGTGATCAAGCTTCTAATTAATGATTGAAGTTTCTGAACTCAAACAAAATCAACTTTTCTACTCATGCTTCAAACAATGATTTATCTAAAAGCCACTGAGGAATAGAAGATAAGAATGAGTTTATATGTGGGGAAAATAGTACATGGTACAAAGCAATATTCCTTCCACTAAGAGGATTTCGTGGAGTAAGGAAATTGAGGTAGTACAATTCTTGTCCCTTCCGTATCAAACAGTTACTCAAGTCGCCAACTCATTCATGAAGAATACCAGATCTACCCTTCAACGGATCTTTTTTATTGGCTATATAAAGACTTGAAGACTTGAAGAATACAATATCATCTGAGCACGCAAGCAAGCGAAATAACGAGGAAATTTTCTTTAAGTGTGTTGTGTTTTTAACTTGTTTATACCTGCTTATGTAGAAGCAATCTTTATAAACACAACTTTGTAATCAAACTGTTGTTTGTATTTTCTTAAGGGTCCAGTTAGGTCAAAATCCTTGAGAAGACATAAATTGTGTGTCTATATGGTTTGTTAGTCACCAACGGTTGCTAGTGCAGTTGTAATCAGTTGATTATAGTAGATTAAGTCCTTAGGTATAAGGCGAAATCACCTTGACGGGTGGACTGGATTAACTTTGAGATTTTCAAGTGAACCAATATAAAAATAGAAGTGTATTTCTCTTTATTGTTTATTAGAAGTGAGTTTTATTAAGTGAGTAAAAAGCTTTTGTTTTTTAAAACCCCAATTCAACCCCCCTCCCCCTTCTTGTGTTTTTCTCACCTTCACTTTTGGCACTTGTATCGAATTATTAATTAGAAATAAAAGACATTTCTTTATTATATTTGTTTTTCTAGAATAATAAATTCCTTAGAATAGCTAGTTCATTTAATGAAATATTAAGTGTGACTTAATCATGAGATCCCATTAAACACAAGAACATTATTCTTAAAGTATCCGTAGTTGAGCTTTACTCTGAAGTGAGATAACCTTAAAGTATTAAGACTATTATGTAGATAGACTGATGATCACATCTCATAGATCATGGATAAGGAGTTATAAAGTTTTAACATATGTATGAATATTAGGAGTAATATTTATACTGGGTTGACCCGCTATTAGAGTACTACATATAATATTATGCAAAGTGTCATAAGTTACTCTGATGGTGATATTGGTGTATACCACCCTTCGACCTGAAACCACTATGAATCCTAGATATATAGTCGAGTATTTTATTACTGATCTAACATTGTATGTAGCTGGATGAACATAAAGACAGTTGATGGGTGCTCCACAAAGCATGCTGAGGGACATGAGCGACCTAGATGGAATTTGCCCATCATGCATAACAGTATAAATGTCTAAGGGCCCAATATTGAACTGGACAAGGATGACACAATATATACCTTGTGTTTAATATATACATAAGTGTAAAAGGTTAATTATACACACAAGTACTATCACAAAAGGCTTTGTTAGATCACATGACATTTTTGTGACTTGGGTAGCAGTGATTTGGTCCAAGATACTTCTCACTGTTTATTATATTAAATATATGATTTAATATAATTGTCAACGTCACGAGAACCTACAGGGTCACACAACTAAGGACGGATTGATGAGAGATAGAATAAATAAGAAACACTATAAGGTACGATGTACTAGAGAGAATTATGGAACACCGTAAGGTATAATGTACTTAAGTGAAATATGGAACACCATATAATATAATAATAAGAGTTATTATTACTATTACTATTATTATTATTATTATTATTATAGTTATTATAATATAATAATAATAATAATAATAATAATAAAATATGTTTATTATAATAATGGTTATTATAATAATAATAATAATAATAATAATAATAATAACAATAATAATAATAATAATAATAATAATAATAATAATAATAATATTATTATTATATGGTGCACTTAAGTTGAGTTTTTTAGCTTGCAGCCCACACAAGTGGTTCTATAAATACAACCCTTGTGTAAAAGCTTTAGAACTTGATGAAATTCAGTTGGTGAAATCCTGGTCGTATTTATCTCTCTCTCTCTCTCTCTCTCTCTCTCTCTCTCTCTCTCAAAGTCTTCATTCGTAGCAGCTAGCACTGAGATTGAAGGCACTATGTTCATGTAGACTAAGTAGAGGCGTTATTCTTCATTCAAAGCTCGTGATCATTCATCCGGATCTGCACTCAAATTGTTAATCACCACAAGAGGTAAGTGTTTCTATCACTGATCATGCTCATTCATAAGTATCACTAAAGGAAAATTTTAATATTCGTTGCATTTTGGATCGCGATTTCCCTTCACTCTATTCTGCCCCCTTATAAGACCATTCCACATCCTCACCTCCCTGAAGAGCATACACTAATTCTGCAGTCACACATTGAACCTTAGTTTCTTAAAACAAACATGCATCAAAGTATTCCCTTCTAATTAAATTTGAAACACGTTTCCATTTTCAACCTAAGGATCTCACCATTAATTTTAACATTGAGAATTATTTTCAACGCCACTGCATATAACATTCTGATCAGAAGTGTTGCCACATCCAATTTAACTTGACCTCTTACATCATCATTTGAGCACATGAAAGTACCCACTTGGTTTATGATGATCTCAAAGAATTTGGAATTCCATGTGTGACACGGTAAGCCATACAAACAAATCCAACTGACTATTTCCATGCCCACCATGCTAGGTTTCCACTTATTTACCTTTTTAAATCATTGTTGTAACCATCCATTCCCATTGCTCACCAAGTATTCCAATTCACCCTGCTACCTCTCTTTAAGAAGGCACAAATTGGCATCCAATGGAGTAACTTTAATCGCAAAATACCCTTCCATTTCAAAGATATATTGAATGTTATATGTCATCCCCTGAATTCTCCATCACCCCAACAAATGCTCGACTAAATCTACTCCAAACATCTTCATAATCCGTTGAATATTCCAACAAAATTGAAGGCAAAAAGGTTTGAGAATTATGTATTCTACTTTAGTTTCTTGTGATAAATAAATTTTCTTTTTTTAATGGGGTTCGCCAGCAATTGCTATACTGCAATGCAAGAGCGACACACGAGAAGCCCATTAGCAAGCTACTGTGGTGGACTCTCCCCCTTAAAAAATAAATTTAATAATGTGTGAACAATTGGCTCACATATCAGATACCATATATCGTGTGACAAATAACTAAAATTTATATAATGAAGAATAATTACAAGATTTTAATGGTTTCTATGAATGATTCTTAATGAAACTACTTCAATGGTGTTTAAATCCAACCTTCATTCCTTTTCCTCTACTAAGTCATAAGTTTTATAATCTCAAATTTTATCAAAATATACATAAAAGATGATTAATAAACACATTTTTATACTCTTAATAAAGATTCGTGTACCCTAGCAGATGACAAAGGAGACTATGCATGTTTTAGACATGAACAAAATCTCCAACTGCATGGAAATGTGCTCCCAAGCATAATTTTGTGTTCCAACGTATTATGATGCAATTAAGCCACTCCTACATGAACTCCAACAAAGAGTATTTTATGCTTGTATTTTACTATATTTTCAGCCTTTAGGTTTGTTTAAGAGTTTGGAAATGAGGGAAAGAGAAGACTTGTGAAAACAAATTTAAATATATATATAGAAAAAATTTAATATTTTTTGAAAAAATAATTTTGTATAGAATGATAAAATAGTGTTTATCATTACTATATTTTTAATTTTTAGAATACTATAACAACATAAAATATATTTGAAAAATTTACGTAAGCTGTCCAAAATCCTCCTTCAATATAAATTGAGGTCTTCAAAATTATGAGGTTTTTGTGTTATAAATAAAAACAAATCCTCCAACACCTTCTCAACTAAAATCCTTCAATTTTTTCCACTCAATCTTTCTTTTTTTTCAAAGTTCTCCCCTCCCCTCCAAACTCCCAAACAAATCCCATAGATACAAATTAGTTGCATTTGATGCTTTTGTTTTACTGAGTTTTCATAAAAGTGTATCTATAGATGTTAGCTTTCAAATTCAATTAGTTTGTAACAATGTAAAAATTTACAACTCTAAATATGATAAAAATATTACAGTTATTCAAGATGATTTTCACCAAATCTCAACTCTAAGTTAAATCAATAAAACAAAATAAAACTATGAAAAAGTCTGGTCAATCAAAAAAATAAAAGCATAAACAATTTTTTTAATACAAAAATAATTTATTAAAAAGAAATAATAAACAAACATTAAATAGAAAGAAGAAAACTTATTAATTGATTCAAAATTTACTCTAAAATTGTTGTTGACTAAGATTTTTCATTTAATTGATCCATATAAATTTGGCTTGTAAGATGGAGATTGTTTTTCACTTATAAATACACTTTTAGGTCATACCTTCTTCGATATAGAATTCTCAAAACACATCCTCATGCCTAAAATTTGACATCTGGTGTGTGACTTGAACGACCCGATAGAAAAACACAACGCATCTTAGATCGACATTATTACTATTTTAAAATTTGCATTGGATCTACTAGTATGATGTTAAAATGTTTGATATCATTATAACTCTTAATTGGATAGTTATTTCGCACAAGTAGGCTTGATTTATTGCATTTTTTGTCTTTATATTAGTATATTTTGAAATAAATTTTAGTAATTTAAGATATTTTGTAATTTGAGGAGTAAATGTGATAATCTTGTGGTTTAAGTTGAATATATTTATTTGGTTGTGTTGAATATATGCAAAAATTATATTTTAACTAAATTTAGAGAAATGATGAAATATAGCACTATCAAATAGATGGGTTGCATATGGAAATACAACAAATTTGAATGATTAATGCATAAAAACCTCATCCCAAAAGTATCTAGGAAATATTTTTTTAATCTAAATAAATTATTTTTTCAAATTAATTATTTAAATAATCCACTTTTCCAACTAATTTCCAAAGTAATCCACTTTCAAATAAAAAATATTGGAATGTAAAGTTGTTGTAAGACCAATTGGAAACCGTCTTTAAAATTAAAGAGCTGACGCCAATTGAATTGGTGTCTCATGTAAGCCTAACCAATCTAATTGGCGCCTCGGTTTAAAGAGGAAGAGTTGACGCCAATTCATCTGGCAACAACTCTATGTTCCAATTTTTTGTAAAAATTAATTTATATAAAAGTCATATAATTTGTTCTAAGCCATATAATTATTAGTTGGCTTACATTTGGTTGGCATGACAACGCCAGTTAAGACTCGTTCCCGATGATGCCTCTATTTACGACGCTCAACTTTAGCAAAGTCTTTCCAATCATCAAAGGCACATTGTTTATTAATTTTACATTGATGTCATTGTCTAAGGTACATCGGGGATATGAGATTTTTTATGAATGCCGAACTGCAATTTCACACGGTCACTATGGTGCATCTCCATAACAGTGAACCTGATGAACCATATACCATTAGCACATCATCCTACCATAGCTAAAACATCACAACATTGAAACATGCAACAAACATATGCCTACCAAAAACCACAACAACCATTTCTTCACTTTGCCAATGAATCATTCACATCAATGTCACCATTCAATTAAATTGGCCGCTCACTGATAACCCATAAACACATACATCAGCATGGGTCACAAACTCAATTATGACAACACGTTGATGCATACACAAGACTACTTAGAAACGTAAAAGTTTATTAGTGAATCTGGTGATGGTGATGTTCTAAGGTTTATCAACAGTGAGCGCAACGAGTTAGGATACATAGGGGGCATGGAATCGGTGGAATGTATGAACAACATGCTCGTCATCATTAGTGTTAAAAATATTATCATATGTAATCATATTTAAATTAAATATTTATATAAACTAATTTTAGTTTAAAAAAATAGAACATAGAGTTGTTGCTAGATGAATTGGTGTAAACTCTTCCTCTTTAAACACGGGTGCTAATTGGATTGGCTAGGCCTATAGAAGGCGCCAATTCAATTGACGCCAACTCTTTAATTTTAAAGTTAGTCGCCAATTGGTCTGACAACAACTCTACGTTCCAATTTTTTTTGTTTGAAAGTTGGTTTCTTTGAGAATTAGTTAGGAAAGTGGGTTATTTGAGGAATTAATTTGAAAATTTGGGTTATTTAAATAAAAAATATTCTAGGAAACCTCGTCAATCAAATACATATTGATAGATATACGTTAGTTGTCCCATAATTTTAGTTCATTATACTAATGATTGCTTTATGCAAAACAAACAAAAAAGACCTTAAAAAAAGATTTTAGTTGTCCCAAAATTTTATTCCATCATACAATGATTTTTTTATACAAAATAAACAAAAGAGGCTTTAAAAAAAAGAGAACATTATTGGTTATATACATACACACTTGTGTGTGTATCTGTGTGTGCGCATGCGTGCGTGTGTGTGGATCTTATAAAGGTGATTTTTTCTAAAATTAAACATCTTGTTAGTGTGAAAACAATCTAAGAAGAGGGAGAGGTTGAATTAAATTTGATATATTTTTCTTGTTTTTATGAAAACTTTCTTATCTTTTAAGTTTTCCAGAAATGAGTGATAGGTTGCAACTTTTAAATGAATAGAAAGTGCAAAAAATTAAAAGACACACAACGATTATACTAGTTTTTCTCATCAACCAATAGTACATCTAGTCCTTCTACTCTTTAGAGGATTTTGCACTATGTTTAGATTCTTGTATAATTCTTCACCAAGACTTCTTTAGAATCATCTAATACATACATAAAGAAAGACATTACTTTATTTTTACAGCAATAAAACACCAAAATCTATGATAGACTTTGAATCACCCCAACTCAAAGAACCTTTTTTACAATCATCAAACACTATGATGATCCTTACTAAACACTATGGTGAAAAAGCAATAAACAACATTTTATAAATGATTTTAAATAATATTTGTCTTGGTTTGAATTTCAAGTTGAATGATTTAATTTTCTCTATCTATATATAACAATTCAAGATAATATCATTTGAGTGCTTAGATTTTTGTTTAAAACTTTTATGATGTTTGAAGATTATGCATGATTTCAAAACTTTGAAAGAATTATGATGAACGCTTTTAAAACATGTTTGAGTTATTGATCTGACCAGATCAGAAGGGGATCACGGGCTGGCCACACGCTATTGGACTGCCACCTGTTCACCGGTGATGAGGAGGAGAAGTGGGTGTGCACCTGCAAAACACTCTGATGCCAAAGTAAGGAGTTGGGAAGAGTGAAAGCAAAGTACAAAAAATGGGTAAGAAGTGAATTATCTGACCCTCTTGTGGAAAAGGGTATTTATAGAGACCCCAGCGCTAGGCCAACGGTCACTTGAGTTGGGCTGGATTGCCAGGCCCAACCCAGGTGACTGCTAGGGCTTACGTGGCATAGTGAAGACCAGGACGTGGTCTTCGCCCTAGTCCAACTGTCTCGTGACCTCCGGAAAGTGGGTTTGACCTGCTCTTTCGGAAGTGGGCAGTTGGTTGATGACGTGTCCCCGCGAAGGGGAGCACGTGGAGAACGTGTGAAGGACACGTTGTTCTGCCCGACAAGGAGGGAAGGGCCTGCCCGCGGAGGGTAAGGTGCTGCCCGCAGAGGGGAGCATACGGGGACGTGTGAGAGCCATGGGTCTTGCTTGATGGCATGGGAGTACCGCTCGCGGAGGGCGGTGCTTGGTCGCTCGTGCGATTCACTGGCCCGACATGGTTGGGACGGTTCTCCCCCGCGGGGAGGTCATTCTAACAAGTTGGAGATCTTGTGCCCGACATGGTAGCTCGGACCGGGCAGGGCCTGGTGGAGCCTTATTGGGCTGGGCCAACATAGTTCAGTTCGGGGCCCAGTCCAGAACAGGAGCCCCCCAAGTCGTTGCTCCGAGGATGGGAGCGAGGACTTGATGCTGCCGTTCCGGGGAAGTGGATCGGTCCGGGGAAAGACTTCCCCGTGCGAAGACGCGTGTTTATTGTCATCGGTTGTGTGGGCTCAAAGGCGGGTATCGGCGGGGAGAGGTGAAGAGACGCGTCTGTCTGCTTACGCCACGTGTCGCGTTCTGGGTGGCCGCTAGGGCGGCTATCCTAGGGTACTCAAGTGCCTAGCGACGCTTCGATTCCCGTGCAGGGGTATAAATGAGTGTGCCCCTGCTCATTTATCACTTTTCACCCTCTGATTCTCAAATTTCCCGCCTGTCGTTCCGCCGCCGTCCGATATCTCCGCCGTTGCCGCCGCCGCGTTCTCCGTCACCGATTTTACCATAGTAAGTTTTTCCTTTCCTTTTCTCTTTCTTTTCTTGTTTGTCTCTTGAGCGTGGCCGGGGCCGGTTGAATGCCCCGAGGGGCGGCGAAATCTCTGCCGTTCTCGAGGGTTCGTTAGGGTTTTTATTATGAACGTCCCGGAGAGAAGCGCCTTTTCCGATGAGTGCCCCGGGGATGGGAGTCTTTTCCGATGAACGTCCCGGGGAGGGTAGCTTTTTCTGATGAATACTCCAGGGAGCGCTTTTTTATTCCGACGTATGTCCCGGGGAGCGCTCTTTTTCTCCGATGAATGCCCCGGGGAGCGACGTCTATTCTGATGGATGCCTCCGAGGTGGGTCTGCCGTTCAGGTCACACGGAACCAGGGGGTAGGTTAGGGCAGACCCATCGGGGATGATGCTCGGGTAGTCCTCGTCGCCCTTTCACTTGACTTGCGGTGGAAGGGTGAATTTGATCTCTGTCATCGAATTCACCGTTACCTTCTGCTTTTCAGGTGTTTAATGACTACGCTCATCTTGGGCACAATGGTCGAGGACAATGAGCCAGACGTTCCCCATTTTGACGAGCGTGTCATTCCGGTCGTAGACTGGGTGGCCGAGGAGCCCCTCACCACGCCCTCCTACTTTGCTGCTGATCCGGTAGGGGCTTACGTAACCGTAGAAGACCGGGAAGAGGGGGAACCTCAAAACTGGCAAGTCTATCGCCCCCAGCCAGGTCATCGGATCTGCTCGAAATACGGGCGGATGCGTTTTCCAATGTACGAGTTTTACTTCAAAGAGGCTAGGCTCAGGTTGCCTTTCTCGGACTTTCATATGGGCCTCTTCGACTGGCTGAGGCTGTCCCCGTCACAACTGCACCCCAATGCCCTGGCCTTTATTCGGGCCTTCGAGCTCGTGTGCCAATATCTCCAGGTTGGCGTCATGCTGCCGTTGTTCTTTCGGATTTTCCATCTGCAGCGGCAGTCGGTGGGGGGTCGGCATGGTTGGGTGTCATTCAAGCAGCCGGACAGGCTTTTCAGGACGTACATGGATTCCGTCCGAGATTTCAAGAGCCGTTTTTTCGTGGTCAGCCCCATCACGCACGAAGTGGTCCGCTCATTGTATTCGGAAGGGGAGAGGATATTGGATGGTCGCCGCGAGGCCGTCATGTTGCCCCGAGTGCACGTGGAGTGGTCCCTGGATCATTATTCTCGGGGAACAGGCGGGTACATCGTGCGGGCGGGGATGCTTGACGAGGAGGATATGGCCAGCTACATGAAGATAGTTTCTTTCGTGCGAAACTTGCCGCCGTCGAAACTGGTCAGGCCTGACGGCCAGTATATCCTCGACAGCTACGGGAACATTCGGGAGACGACGAGGTTGATCAACACCAAGGCTCTGCTCGAGTGTGCCTCGGAGGAGGACGCTCTACGTTACCTAGGTGGTGGCCGCTTTGTTCCCTTTCGACCTGATGTCCTTAGCTTTTTACTGACTAGTTTTCTTTTGTCGTGCAGGGAACATGGCTTCTGTCGAGGAACGGGTGAAGAAGCTGCGCATGTCGAGGGCCGCTGCCCCCCCTAAGATGCGGGTGGCTCAGTTGGCCGAGCAGTCCTCTGCCGAGCAAGATGGGAGGGGGTCGTCGGCATCCCCGACTGGCAGCCAGTCGCCCACTTCCCAAGGGGTTCCGAAAAGAGCGAGGGTCCAGGAGGATACGCCCGTGGCCGATTTGTCGGCGGAGTCTTCCGAGGAGGGTTACCTCATCGCCCCTTGTCACCAGTATCTTGGCTACTTCCATGGGGCTAGGTCGCCCAACATTCCGGCGGGAGAGGTGAAGGCGGTCCTGGGCGCTGATCGTGCAACGAGGAGGCAGGTCCTGACTGAGGATTTGGCTGCGTTAATGCGGACTTTCACCACGGCGATGGTTCTGAGCGAAGAGAGTTGCTCGGCCGTGGAACTGTCGAAGCTGCAAGGGGATCTCGCGTTCACGCAGTCTCATCTGAACAAAGCGGCCGAGGATTTGGAGGCAAGCCGAGGGAAAGTGACCCAGCTGACTGACGAGCTGGAGAAGGTTCGGGGTAAAGTGGACCTCGAGCGCAAAAGATGTAGTGGCGTTGGGGAGAAGCTGAAGGCTGCCAAGGAGGAGCTGCGGGCGTCGAAAGCTCGAGTCGCGGAGCTCGAGGGCGATCTCTTTCTCGGGGATGATGAGACCGATGACGATCGACTGCTGGTTACCCGGGCTGATCTGCTCGCCAGGATACGCGTGCTGGAAGGGGACTGCCTGGATGGTTTTGCTGCGGGCTTCAACAGCGTCGTTGCTCAGCTCAGGGTGGTGAACTCCGGGGTCGCCTTCGTTGAGGACGGGATCGGCCCCTTTCATGAGATAGTTGATGGCCGGGTGGTTGACCCCAGCGCCGAGGAGGGTGGCACAGTCGTCCCTGGCGTGGAGGCTGGAGCTGATGGAGAGGAAGGAGTTTAGATTGGTCCCGGGCCTGCGTGCCCGCGTATTTCGGCATGCGCGCCATGTTTTGTATTTTGTTTTTTGTCGGGCCTGCGCGCCCTTGTTTATGTAATATTGACTACTGGGCTGGTGCCCACTTTTGATTAATATATTTTGAAAATTGTCTAAGTGTGCGCCTCGTTTTTGCATGTTGTTTATGCTCGTTTTATTTCTGCCCATATTTGTATGTTTGAGTTATATATGTTTGATATGCATGTGTTAGTATGCCATTGGGTCTGTCCGGGGTAATAGCTCGACAAAACTTGTTACCGGCGGTGAAGGGGACTGGCCGGTTTGGCCGGCGTTGTTGCCTGACCGGTTCGAGGGTAGTTCTCCCCGTGGCGTGGACGTCCCATCGCGAGCTGGGAGTCTTACCGGTTTTGGTACGGCGGTAGGGAGTCGCGGTCGAGGTGATCCCCGCCGAGCAAGGCCTTCTGCCCGCGCACACAAGAGGCATGGCTTGCTTTTTTCTGGTCGTTAGTAGACGCGATGAAGTGCGGTGGTACCATGTCGCCCCCAGTGGTCGTGACGATGGGTCGTCGCGGGCAGTTTTTAACTGTAGTACCGCTTAAGTTTCGCAGCGTTCCATGGTCGAGCTAGTTGTTCCCCGTGCAGGTTTTCGAGGTAATAGGCCCCGTGCTCCGTCTTGTTGTGGACACGGTAGGGGCCTTCCCAATTCGCAGCCAGTTTGCCCTCGTGTGAGTCTTTCTGGTTTCTACGCAGAACTAAGTCGCCGACTTGGAAGTCGCATTTGAGGACTTTGTTATCGTGGCGAAGTGCTACTTGCTGTTTCAGCCGGGCTTCCCGGAGGGCTTCTCCTGAGCGGATCTCTTCGACGAGGTCGAGCTCTTTACGTAAGGCGTCGTCGTTGTCGTCGTTGTAGAGGGGAGCTTCAGTTCGTCTGGATGGCTCGTGTATCTCGATCGGTATCACGGCTTCGGTTCCATACGTGAGGCGGAAATGGGGTTTCTCCCGTGGTTGAGTGGGGGTGGTGCGGTATGCCTAGAGGACGCTGTGGAGCTCCTCGACCCATGCTCGCTTTGCGTCACCGAGTCGTCGCTTGAGTCCCCTGAGGATGACCCTGTTCGCGGATTCTGCCTGGCCGTTTGTCTGAGGGTGCTCGACCGAGGTGAAGTGGTGTTTGGTTCCGAGTTTGGTGACGAAGTCGCGGAAGTTTTTGTTCATGAACTGTGTGCCGTTGTCGGTGACGATGGCGAGCGGGACCCTGAATCTTGCGAGGATGTTTTATTTAGAGAATCGAAGTATGTTGTGGGTCGTGATTTTGGCCAGGGTTTCGGCTTCGATCCACTTGGTGAAGTAGTCTACGCCCACGATGAGGTACTTGTTCTGATAGGATCCTAGGGTGAAGGGCCCGAGGATGTCCAACCCCGACCAGGCGAATGGCCACGGGGAGGAGAGGGATTTGAGTTCAGTTGGTGGGGCGAGGTGCATGTCCCCGTGTCTTTGGCATTTGTCACATCGTTTGACGTGTTCCTTCGCGTCCGTTTGCACCAAGGGCCAATAGTAGCCTGCTCGTAGAGCCTTTCTCGCCAGGGACCGTCCTCCGAGGTGCTGCGTGTTGATGCCCTCGTGGATTTCTTCTAGGATGGCTGCACTCTGGGAGTTACCGATGCATTTGAGGAGTGGGATCGCGAAGCCTCGGCGATATAGTTTTCCTTCGAGGAGGACGTACGAGCTGGCTCGTCGCTTGGTTGTGCTTGCCTCTTTAGAGTCGGCTGGTAGGTGGCCGGTGCTGAGGTAGGTGTGTAATGGTGTCATCCAGCAGTCGGTATCTCCGATGGCGTTGACGTCGAGGGGGGCGGTGGTCGCTTTGGTGCTCGGTTGCGATAAGACTTCTTGGATGACCGACTTGTGGCCTCCTCGCTTTTTGGTGCTCGCCAACTTGGAGAGGATATCGGCGCGGGTGTTCTGCTCGCGCGGGACGTGCTGAATCTCCGCGGAGTCGAAACTTTGCAGTTTTTCAGTGATAAGTGCTAGGTACTCGGCGAGGTTGTCGTTTTTCGCTTGATATTCTCCTCGTACTTGCGAAGCGACTAGTTGGGAATTTGTGTAGATTCAGATGTCTCTGGCTCCAAGGTCTGATGCCAGGCAAAGTCCGGCCAGGAACGCTTCGTACTCGGCTTAGTTGTTAGTCGTCGGGAAGGCCAGCGTGAGGGAGACCTCGATGAGGGTGCCTGCGTCATTGTCGAGGATGATGCTGGCTCCGCTTCCCGTGGAGTTGGAGGATCCGTCTACAAAAATGGTCCAGATGTGGCTCCCGGTGGTGGGGTCGGGCGAGGAGGTCATCTCGGCGACGAAGTCGGCCAGGGCTTGAGCTTTGATGGCGTTCCGGCCTTCGTAGACGATGTCGAACTCAGATAGTTCTAACGACCATTTCAGCATGCGTCCAGCCATGTCGGGTCGGCTGAGGAGCTGGCGGATGGGTTGATCGGTGCGGAGCACGACGGTGTGTGCGAGGAAGTAATGTCGGAGCCGTCACGCTGCGGTGATGAGGGCTAGGGCGACTTTCTCAATCCGCTAGTATCGGACTTCGGGACCGTGGAGGGCTTTGCTCGTGAAGTAGATTGGTTTTTGGCCCTCCTCGATTTGTCTGATGAGGACGGCGCTGACGGCTTCGTTAGCTACGGCCAGATATAGGTATAGGGTTTCGCCCATCACGGGACGTGTCAGCACCGGTGGTTCGGACAAGACGCGTTTGAGGTGGCGGAGGGCTTGCTCGCATTCCTCTGTCCATTCGAACGTGGTCTCCTTCCTGAGTAGTTTGAAGAAGAGGAGGGCGTGCTGGGAGGATTTGGCGATGAACCGGGAAAGTGAGGCGAGCACGCCGTTGAGGGATTGGATGGACTTCTTCGTGGTGGGTATGGTGATTTCTGAAAAGGCGTGGCATTTGTCCGGATTGGCCTCGATCCCACGCTCGGTCAGGTAGTAGCCGAGGAACTTTCCTACGCGGACACCGAAGGTGCATTTCTCCGGGTTGAAGCGCATTCGGCATGTCCTCGCGGTATCGAAGACCTTCCTGAGGTGGGCCGTGTGGTCGACTTCCGTGCAGGATTTGACGAACATGTCGTCCATGTATACTTCGAGCATGTCGCCGATTTCGCCCCAGAAGACACTGTTCATCATCCGTTGGTATGTGGTGCCGGCGTTCTTTAGGTAGAAGGACATTACGTTGTAGTAGTAGTTGCCCGACGCCATCATGAAGGTCGTGCTCTATTTATCGTGCTCGGCCATCGGGATTTGGTTGTACCCCGAGTATGCGTCCATGAAGGACAAGAGCCTGAAGCCCGCAGAGTTGTTGACGAGTTTGTCGATGTTGGGAAGGGGGTAGGCGTCCTTAGGACATGCCCGGTTGAGATCGGTATAATCAACACACATGCGCCATTTTCCATTATTCTTTTTAATGAGTACAACATTGGACAGCCAGGTTGAATACCGGGCTTCCGAAATAAAATTTTCCTCTAGGAGGTCTTTTACAGCGTTCTCGGCTGTTGCCGACTTTTCGGGGGACTGTCTATGCCTACGTTGAACTACGGCCTTCGCCGTCGGGCTGATGGACAGCTGGTGGCAGGCGACCTCGGGGTCGATTCCGGGCATTTCTGCGGCGCTCCATGCGAAGAGGTCGGCGTTCTCGCGGAGGCAGGCTTGCAGCTGTCTTTTCGCCAAGTCTGGGAGTCCGGCGCCGATCTTCACGGTTCTGCCCTTGTCTTCCCCGAGGGTGATGATCTCGAATTCGCCATCCGAGATGGGGCGTGCCGGGTGGGCGGGTTGCTCGTTGGCTTCGTTGATCCTTGTTTCGTGATCACTCTCCTCGGTGAAGCGGCTGTCGAGGTCCACAGATCCGACCGGCTCCTTTGGTTCGCTCTTTGGCGCTACGGTTGGGGTCGCCTTTTTGGTTGTTGGAGCGATGGTGTCCAACCCTTTCAGCGCGGCCTCGAAGCACCTCCGGCGGCCTCGATGTCTCCGTTAAGGGTCACCACGGCTCCCCGTTTCGTGTAGTACTTCATCTTCAAGTGGACGGTGGAGGGTACCGCGGTGAGCTCTGCTATCGTTGTTCTTCCCAGGATGCAGTTGTAGAGGGATGGGCATTCGATGACTAAGAAACGGGTGCTGATTTCCTTGGTCGTTTCTTCTTCTCCGAAAGTGACTTTCAGCTCCACGTACCCCTAAGGTCTCGTCGTCGTCCCGTTGAACCCCTGGAGGTCGGAGCCTACGTAGGGGGAAAGGTTGGATTCGTCGAGTTGGAGGGTCGTGAAGAGGTGAGTGTACATGATGTCCACCGAGCTGCCTCCGTCGATGAGGATGCGCCTGACGTCGAAGTTCTCCATCCGCGCCCTTATGAGTAGGGGAATGTTGGAGTTGGGGGATCCCCCGGGGAGTTCCTCGAGGTAGAACGTGATCGGATTGGATCGACCGCGGAATCTTTCGAGCGTGCTCATTTTTCTGGGGTTGCTTGTGATAAACTCGTCGAACCTTCTTTTCACTGATCCTATGGACAGGCTCCTTGTGGCGCCACCCGAGATGACCATGGCTCTGGCAAAGTACTTCCACCGGCTGGTTGTTGGGACTGGCTCGCTGGGTAGGTTGGGGCCTTCGGGGAGGCCGAACTCTCTATCTGCGAACCAGTCCTCTGGGCGGCTAACACACAGCGCTACCTGGAGTCTGCTGTCGCCGTCAGGAGAGGGGAGTTCATCGATTTTCTTGGTCTCGGGGGCCTCTTGCCTCGGGGCCTCACCTCCCCGGGTGTATCTCTTTAGGTGGCCGTCTTTAATCAGGATTTCGATCGTGTCCTTGAGATAGATGCATTCTTCGGTCACGTGCCCGTGGCTCCTGTGGAATCGGCAATATTTCGATTTGTCCACATTGGGTTTGGGGGGCGTCGGTCGGGGGAATCGGACACCTCCCTGGACAGATTCGGTTTTGACGCATTCGGGCAGTATGCGCTCGCGGGAAGCGGCTAAGGCTGTGTATTCCGTGAATCGGCCGACAGGGCCGTGTTGTTCACGTTGTTTGCGAGGGCAATCTTCCCGACGACGGTCACCTCCCCTCCGCTGACTCGAGGCTCCGTCATCTCGGTGCCTGCGGGGGGCCTCCTTGTCTCGGGTGTCTCATGCGGAGTTGGCTACTTGGGTTTCCTCGAATCGGATATAATGCGCTGCTCTGTCGAGGAAATCCTGTAGGAAGGCTGACCGGTGTATGCCTACGGCCTCAGAGAACTTGGAGTCGTGGCGTAGGCCCTGTTCCATTAGGTAGTGCTTCATCTCGTCTGACGTTGTTACCTGCACCGCTTCCCGGGTGAATCTTTCGATGTACTTTCGGAGAGGTTCGTCGGGGGCTTGAATTATCGCCCCGAGGACAGCCTCCGTCTTCGGATGGCGTCCGGACGCTGTGAAGTGTTTTGAGAACAGGTCCTTCAGGACTCTCCACGACGTGACCGATTCGGGCTCCAGACTTTTGTACCATGTCATGGCGCCTTTCCTCAGGGTCGTCGGGAATAACCTGCACTTGATAGCTCCTCGGACGTTTCGGTAATCGAGCATGGCCTCGATGTCTTCCAAGTGATCATCTGGGTCGGATGTGCCATCGTACGTCGATAACGTCGGGGGCTTCTCCATTCCGTGGGGAATGGGGGCGGCCATGATTTCCCGGGACAACGGAGTCCGGTAGTCGTCTTCGTCACTGAGGGCGGGTGACTGGGGAGGAGATGAGCCTCTTAGGATAGGCACCTGGTTTCGGGTCCTCGGTCCCCTGACCGGGGGTTCGACGCACGGGTTTCTGGTCGGGATCGCCGAAGATTTCATCTGTCTCCCGCAAACTTGTCTCGCTGGGGATCTGGTGCGCTCTCGCACCACTTCTGTTCGGGGCCTCTCCAGCCAAGGTAGGCGATTTCTGGGTTGAGGTGAGGGACTCCTCGAGCCTCTATTATGGTCTCCCCGCGGAGGGGACCTCGAGGGGCCTTCCCGCTCCAGCGCTCCAATTCGTGCGTTCTGCTGAACAGGCGGCCACCGTTGGGTCTGCTCCCGCTGGGATAGGAACGGGTTGGAACGCCGCTGGGCTCTGGGGCCGGTTGTCGGCCTGGCGCAGTAGTTCTGCGGATGACGGAGAAGCGGTCTGGCCGTCTCTCTCGTCGGTCTTCGTCGGACGTGATGTCTCCATCTACTTGCTTCCGTTGGCGACGGCGTTGAGCACGAAGTCGTGCATGGTATCATCGTGGTGTGGGCTAGCCATGATCGTGGAGTGCTGGTGAAACTTTGGTTTTCTGCTCGGAGTAACGGGGAAGTTTCTGTTCCCACAAACGGCGCCACTGATCTGACCTGATCAGAAGGGGATCACGGGCTGGCCACACGCTATTGGACTGCCACCTGTTCACCGATGATGAGGAGGAGAAGGGGGTGCACCTGCATAACACTCTAATGCCAAAGTAAGGAGTTGGGCAGAGTGAGAGCAAAGTACAGAAAATGGGTAAGAAGTGAATTACCTGACCCTCTTGTGGAAGAGGGTATTTATAGAGACCCCAGCACTGGGCCAACGGTCACTTGAGTTGGGCTGGATTGCCAGGCCCAACCCAAGTGACTGCTAGGGCTTACGTGGCGTAGTGAAGACCAGGACGTGGTCTTCGCCCTAGTCCAACTGTCCCGTGACCTCCAGAAAGTGGGTTTGACCTGCTCTTTCGGAAGTGGGCAGTTGGTTGATGATGTGTCCCCGCGGAGGGGAGCACGTGGAGAACGTGTGAAGGACACGTTGTTCTGCCCGACAAGGAGGGAAGGGCCTGCCCGCGGAGGGTAAGGTGCTGCCCACAGAGGGGAGCATACGGGGACGTGTGAGAGCCATGGGTCTTGCTTGATGGCATGGGAGTACCGCTCGCAGAGGGCGGTGGTTGGTCGCTCGTGCGATTCACTGGCCCGACGTGGTTGGGACGGTTCTCCCCCGCGGGGAGGTCATCCTAACAAGTCGGAGATCTTGTGCCCGACATGGTAGCTCGGACCGGGCAGAACATGGTGGAGCCTTATTGGGCTGGGCCAACACAGTTCAGTTCGGGACCCAGTCTAGAACAGTTATAAAAATGATTTTTCTTAAAACGGTCAATTGTGTTTTTGATGTATAGACACTTATAACATATTTTTAAATACAATATATGTCTAAATTGTATAAAATATTACACAAATATTTAAAATATGAGAAACTAATCGAATATGAAAAAATTGTGAAGTAAATATATATTTCACAATTTTAAAGTTCTTAAAATATGATATCTAATTTTAAAGCTCAAACCCTATGATTTATCAGACTTGACAGATCGACCCATATGGATAGTTCATTTTAACAAATCTATGTTTGATCATAGTAGTGCTCTCCGCGAATTCAGTTCACCTAATTTTTTGTAAAAAAAATATATATATATATATATTTTGTGGGGTAATTGGTTTTCTCAAATTTATTGGAACTAAAAATATAAAATTATAGGTTTTATGGTAATAGTTGTTCAAATATATATAACATATAATAAAAGCAAATTTTGGTTTTGGTGTAGCCTATTTTTCTTCTAATTATACCCTTTTCAGTTTTTATCATTTTGGGGAAATACAAAAACATTTTATAAATGATTTTAAATAATATTTGTCTTGGTTTGAATTTCAAGTTGAATGATTTAATTTTCTCTATCTATATATCACAATTAATTCAAGATAATATCATTTGAGTGCTTAGATTTTTGTTTAAAACTTATATGATGTTTGAAGATTATGCATGATTTCAAAACTTTGAAAGAATTATGATGAACGCTTTTAAAACATGTTTGAGTTATAAAAATGATTTTTCTTAAAACGGTAAATTGTGTTTTTGATGTATAGACACTTATAACATATTTTTAAATACAATATATGTCTAAATTGTATAAAATATTGCTCAAATATTTGAAATATGAGAAACTAATCGAATATGAAAAAATTGTGAAGTAAATATATATTTCACAATTTTAAAGTTCTTAAAATATGAGTTCTAATTTTAAAGCTCAAACCCTATGATTTATCAGACTTGACAGATCGACCCATATGGATAGTTCATTTTAACAAATCTATGTCTGATCATAGTAGTGCTCTCCGAGAATTCAATTCACCTAATTTTTTGTAAAAAAAAAAAGAAAAAATATATTTTGTGGGGTAATTGGTTTTCTCAAATTTATTGAAATTAAAAATATAAAATTATAGGTTTTATGGTAATAGTTGTTCAAATATCTATAACATATAATAAAGGCATATTTTGGTTTTGGTGTAGCCTATTTTTCTTCTAATTATACCCTTTTCAGTTTTTATTTTAAATTTCAACTTCTATTTTAATAACCATTGTATGGCAGTTAACACACCTCTTTCATTCAATTTTTTTTATTTATAAGTAATTAAAATTAAAATTAAAAATAAACAAAAAAAATACCATTTATATTTTTACTAGCCTACGCAAAAAAAAAAAAGCGGCCCGTCTGAACGCTAGTTATAATAAAATAAAAAGTAATATACCATAAATAAACTTATCAAAATACTTGTTTTTTAAAGTATTCCTCTCATCCTATAATATTTATTCTAGTTAATCGCTCCACACAAATTAATAAAAAATATAATATTTACAATTTTACTAATTTATTCATATTTATATTAATGCAAAGTGAATAATATTAATTTGAGAGTCATATCACATTATATAAATTAACCTTGGAGTATATTTTAGGATTAAGCTTAATTAAATTGTACAATTGAAAAATTAAAAATTAACAAATTAAATAATTAAATAATTTTTTAAAAGATAATGTATTGAAATGTATTGTTAACAAAAGTTATAAATTACACATGAAAATAAAGATGTCAAAATGAAGCTCCCAGCGAGGATTGAACTCGCGACCTTTCCCTTACGAAGGGAACGCACTACCACTATGCTATGGAAGCTTTGTGGTTATATATATTTTATTTATATAATTTAATCATATTAAAAAATGATTTAATAATAGTCCTGTATTTCATGTCATTAAATTAGAAAATTAAAATCGACTAAAAAATAAATTAGGCCCTTATTGTATAGCATCCCATATTCTTCTTATTTAATCAATGCATGCATTATGTTGTATACTAATTAGTGACTTACTTCCGAGGGATTGAGAGTGTAAAGGGTGCTGAGAACCAATGATGTGTTTAATATTGTGGAGTTAGAAAATTGAGGGATAAATTGGACATTATAACTAATTAGGGTTTAAGGAAAGATAATGTATCCCTTAAGCCATAATTAATACTCAAAGAAGATTTAGAAATTAATTAATTTAGCGAAACCAGTTATGTAATCTCACATTATTACTAAAGGGTATTTTAGATATTTCACCAAGAATACACAACACTTGAAGACAAGTTAAGGTTAAATATAATTTAAGGAAGGTGATTAGTTCCTTAATTCATAGGCAGTAAGCAAGAGGGATAATTAGTAATTGTGACGTAATGACTAAGACATTTGGGTAATTTCACATTGTGTAATGAAGAGCAATTTGGTCATGTTAGAGTTTGAAGGAAATAAAAAACAAATTTCGCCTTCTTCTACAACTTCTTTCACACTTGAAATGGAGAGGAAAATTTTGTATGTTGAACTTGTATGTGAATCCCCTTGGTTTTATGCAATGCTCATCTCCACATTCATCATAATCCTTCAAGAACATCATGGTTTTTTTAAGAAACTATCACAGATTATGGGAAAGCATAAATTTAGGAGGAAAATTGAAGAGGAATGAAGAAAGGAGAATCATGAAAGTTAAGTTGAGTTGAAGATGAAAGAAGAAAAAAGAAGACATGATTTTAAATTTGATCAAACTTGCATGTAGTTGAGGGATGATCATCATATTCAAAGATGAATTTTCAAAGTTAGAGCTCAAATCAACCATGTGTAAAACAACTTGAAAGCCCTCACACATTCCAAATGCATGATAGATGAAGTTCAAACATAAATAGAACTTAGATTCAAGCAAGAACAGAATATGACTTGTGGTTCTGAAATTGTGACATTGTAGTTGTGATGAGAAATTTCAAAACAGTTTGTGGCAGAACCAATCCATCATTCAATCATGTTTCAACAGATACCAAGACATACATATGAGGTTTTTCAAATCAATCCAAACACACTTGGTTTCAAACAGAATACAAAATTTTGCACATTTGGGAATATCAAGCAATCTAAAGGCATCAAAGCAACATCAAACACATACATCTCACATTATAAAGAGGTCTTACACATGAGTCATGACATATAAATGAATCTAAACACAAGCACTGCATAGAACTTAAACAGAATCAGCACATGGTTTATGGAGTGAAAAATAGCAAATCAAAACCAACATTCAATCTTCATAACAGTTGCAAACTTGTAAGAACAAACACCAACCAAGTTCAAATATGACTTATGGATTCTAGGCAAGCTCTAAACTAATGCACCTCACACATGATCATGGTGTATAATGAGTAAGTATATTGAATAGAGGTTATTTTCCTCTTGAAGACCTTCAATGCAATCTTTAATGCCAAACTGTCTTGGTTGAGTGAGAATGTCTTGAATAGCTGCTCCACACCACAAATGCACAGTCCAAGCAGTTCTAACCCCTCCCAAGCAAGTCTTGGTGCAAGAACAAGTTTCTTACACTTGAAGCAACAAATGAATCCTTATGCAAGATCCTTCAAATGATGGTGCAGTTAGTTTTTGATGTTTTATATAGTTAAAACACTTTATATCCAAGGTGTTTGAGGTGTCATGAGGGTTAGAGATGGCTTGAGCAGTGAGTTCTCTTGTTCTATGTAAAAAGTCAAAGTTCTTGGTGTGAATGGTTGACTTTTGGAAATATGAGGTTTTTGGTTGATTCAATGGTTGGTACACCTTTAGAACATCATTTGTAGGTTGTGTGGAGTGCTGATGAAGTGTTTCAAAGGTTGGAAATGAATTTAGTGTGAAATCTGTCCAAGACAGATTTTGGTGCCTTTGGTGATTTTGCTTCAATTGCAAGAAAGAGCAAGGCAAGAGTAAATAGTTTTTCTCTTCTAGATTTGTGGCCTGTTGTTATTTTTTGATGCATAGAGGAACCCTCTATTTATAGAAGAGGCAAGGGAGCTAAGAGCTTGGACATATTTGAAGTTATGTGAGAAATCTTGCTTTTGGAGGGAGAATCTCAACAAATCAACTTGTAATCTCTTTCTGCAGATTTTGAGCTTGTTTCCAATGAAAACCTACATCAAAACAGGCTGGTTCAAGCTGCATGAAGTGACCATAGGGATGGCAAGAAGGGAATCTTCATGATACAACAAATTTTCTTCCAAAAGCAATCTCTTTCCTTTGTACTTTTGTACTTTCTGGGATTTAAAGAATGATCTTAACCAAAACCTATACTTTGCTCATGGATTCTTCTGGAATTTTCACTCATCACACTCCTAGACATCATATCAATGGTTAAACAAATGTTTAAGAATCAATTGGCTGGTTTGTGAGTTGGTTCATGTCAAGTTGAAGTTGCTCATTTCAAGTTCTTGGACCCCAACTTCCCTCCTTCGAAAACTCCCAGCTCACAAATGCTATGGAGGAGTTATTTTACTTTTTGGAAAGCCCTCATCATGATCTACAACTTTTATGTTTTAAGCTTTTTCAAATTCCAAGTGGAACTAGGTCAAAAATTCTCTTGAAATTGGCTGAAAACATGACTAAAAAGTGCCAAAATCATGAATTACTAAGTGTTTTTCCCTCTTGACTTGTTTTTTTATCATAACTCAAAATCTATTCATTTTTTTACATATAGGTCACTTTTTCACTTTTGTAAGACTTCTCAAGACCTTTCCAACAAAGTTTGAACCATTCTATTGGATGTGTGGTTAGGAAGTTATGGTCTTACCCCTTTCAAAACCCTAATTTCCCGACTTTTCAATTACTTCTCAATTCTTGATCCAATGGTCACCAAACTTCATGATTAGATATGATATAAAACTGGGAACATAATTGTCTTCAATTTTGGGTCAAAACCCCATTGGTCAATGAGTTGACTTTTCAGTCAAACGAACCGAACGATCGAAAACCTCTGAATTGACTGTTAGTGTTCTGGATTCCCTAGGGTCTTGAAACTTCTTGAGGGGACTTCAATAATCCATATAAGCTTAATGGACCATGATTCCACCATTGGAATACCATTTAAATCAAAAGTTAAACCACAATTGACTTTTCCTGATCAGAAACCCTAATCAGGGGTCCTGGACAACACCGTTCTTCTTCCTTGGGTGACAACCTCAAATTGGATTCATACTTGATCCAATGTAGTATTCTTGATTATGTAGAGAATCATTATAAGGAGAATCAATCCAAAACCTTGATTGATCAAACCATAGAAACTCCTTATTCTTGACTGTATGGAACTCTAATTCATCTGCATCTTGACAAAGACAAGATTGAAATAGGTTAAGGTTAAATAAACAATGTTGATGCCCCTAGAATGATGATGGAATCTAGGGGTCAAAATTTGGGGTACATTAGACAGTGTTGGCTATCTCGAGTGCTTGGAAAGAAGTTTCCAAAGCGTCTTCGTTAGCCTCTATATAACGGAATGAAAACAAGTTACTTACCATCAAGTCCTCTTCACCATGAACAATTACCAACTTATCATTAATGACAAATTTCATTTTCTGACGTAATTTTGAAGTTACACCACCAGCAGTATGGATCCACGACCTTCCAAGTAAACAATTGTAAGTAGGATTTATGTCCAACACTTGGAATGTGATTTCGAATACATGCAGACCAATTAAGAACGGTAACTCCACTTCTCCAATTATAGTTATGCGAGAACCATCAAAATCTTTGACTATCAAGGAAGTAGGCCTCATCTCAGTCTCTTTGTAATACAACTTTGTAAGAACCCTCTTAGGTGAAACATTTAACGAGGACCTAGTATCTACAAACACCCTTGATAAATCATCTTCCTGACACTTCACGGGCACATGTAAGGCACGATTATGATTATAACCTTCTCTTGGTAGCTCCTCATTACTGAAGCTAAGGGTGTTACAAGCAGTAATATTCACAATCACACTATCGAACTGACTAGTAGTAATATCTTGGGTGACATGAGCTTGAGCCAACAACTTTTGTAATGCAACTCGATGAGCAGGTGAACTCATTAAAAGGGACAGGATCGAGATCTTGGAAGGAGCCTGGTGAAGTTGATCGATGACTTTGCAATCTCTTTTTCTTATAATCCTCAACAACTCAACATCTTCATCATTGGCAACCATTTCTTTCTCTTTGTCTTTGGCAAGCACAGTGGTAACAGTTTCCTTAGGAGGAGCCTCATTGAATGGGGAGTATAAATACGACCACTTCGTGTCATCTTGCTTGCCCCAACTATATTGGTCACATCTTCACTAGCACTCTTCAATTCTTCTCTCGGAGTAACCTTCCCAGATTCTTTGTCAATCATACGACCACTTCGTGTCATCTTGCTTGCCCCAACTATATTGGTCACATCTTCACTAGCACTCTTCAATTCTTCTCTCGGAGTAACCTTCCCAGATTCTTTGTCAATCATGGTCATATCATATTTCTACAGTATGCTTTAGAGTCTCTGAAATGAAAAGGACTGGGATTTTGAATGATTATCGGCTTTGGTGGAGTGACTGCAGAAGCAACAACAAATTCTGGTATGTTGAACACAGGCTTGGTGCACTGAAAATAGGTATTGCAGAACTTGATTTTGGAGAATTGAAAATGGGCACTTTATCACCTGGTTCTGGCAAGTTGAAGATGAGCTCAATCACTGCAACTTCATCCTTCTTCACTTTTCTACTCACCTGTAGGAAACCATCATTGATCAAATTCTGAATATCATTCTGAACCAACATACATCCTTTGATATTGTCATCACAAATTTTATAATCATCATGGCAAACATTCACCATGCCTGCCTTAAACAACTTTGAATGGAAGACTCGAAGAGGAGTTTTAATCTTGGAAACATCAAGAATTAGGCTTTCATCAAATACCTCATCAATAGCATGAACCGACCCATGGGTAGGTAAAGGATTGTTCTTAACATTAGGATGAGGATCATCAAAAGACAGAATCTTCTTTTCCATTAAATCCCTTACAAGGTGTTTGAGAGCATAGCAACTTTCTAGATCATGGCGCGGTGCACCTTCATGAAACACACAATGAGCATTTGGATTGTAATTAGCTGGCAGCGGATTAGGAAGTAGACCCAAAGCCCTTGTAGTTATCAAACCTTGCTTCACTAGTGAAGGGTACAACTCAGTATAACTCATTGGAATAGGAGGAACTAGAGGCTTATATTGTCTTCTGTTAGGAATATTCTGGAGAGGCGCTTGATTCTTTGGTTGTTAATAGGCAGGAGCTTTGGGCGCTCATTAATAATTTGGTATAGCTTGGGCAGGCTGATAAACCGGAGGAGATTGATAGGTCGGTGGCTGATAAACAGGAGCCGGTTGTACAGGTTGATATGCAGGAACTTATTGATTAAAAGCAGGTGTAACAGCAGCCACATACGGTTGTTGAACAAATTGAACAGGGTATCCTTGTTATGGAACATAGTTTTGCTGATGTTACCAAGGTTGATTTCTTCTTCTGTTTGATATCATGTCATTAGTTTCACCATCTTTTTTCTTGTCATAACTAAATGAAGGATTCTTAGCATGGTCTTTGTTGGAGTTCGAACCACCAGCAGTACTTGACATTTTTCCACTTTTCAAACTCAACTCTACCTTCACACCCACAATAATAATATCAGAAAAAGTTGCAGTCACACTTCCAACCATTCTTTCATAAAACTCAGGATGAATAATGTCGACAAATCAATCAGCTAGTTCTTTTTCAGTCAAAGGAGGTTCCACTTGTGAAGCAGTCTCTCTCCATCTCTGAGCATATTCCTTAAACGATTCAAAATTCTTCTGGGACATACTCAGTAATTGCCTTCGGTCAGGAGCCAAGTCAATGTTGTATTTGTAATGTTTGATGAAAGCATCAAACAAATCTTGGAAACTCTTAATACGGGACTGATCCAGACTTAAATACCACTTCGACGAAGCACCCTTCAAACTATCTTGGAAACACTGAATCATCATCTTATCATTATCAACATGAGCGACCATTTTTCGATAGTACATGATCAGATGACTCTTTGGGCACGTAGCTCCTTCATAGTGATTAAAGCTAGGAGTTTTGAACTTTGGACGGATAACTAGACCAAATACAATACACACTTCTCTGGCAGCAGCACTAAAGACTTGATCTCCCTCCATCATTCTCAACCTCTTATCAATAATTTCCACATTTTCTCTGAGTTTCTCATGACGTTCATTTTCATCTTCTTTCATGTCAGGGACCTCATTTAATGGTTGATGCTTATTGAAGTGGGGTTGCACATGGGTATGCACAACAGCTGGTGCAAAAGTTGGAATCACATGAGGAGCTTCTGTAACCAAAGGAACAACTTGTTGAACTTGTTGAACAATATGAACTATAGCAGGTGCAGGCACAAAACCTGGTGGAAGACTATATGAAGGTACACTTGCAGTAGTAACAATTTTTGGCTGAGGATCCACAACTGTATTGGCAATATCAGAAACAACAGTGGGCTGAGCATCCATCTTTGCGTGCATAACTTGTAGTATCTCCATAATTTTCCCTACAATTCCCCGTTGGTCTTCTAATTCATTGCTGACACGATCAAGTTCTTGATTATGCTCCGCCATCCTTCTATGAGCTTGAGCTCTGGTGTTGTATGGGCGCAGAGGATTCAGGGCAAAAGAACTGAAGACGAGACAACAGAATGAGCAGAAAGCGAGAAGAAGATGCATATGCAAAGACATGAATACAATGCAATGGTTTCAAGGAATCCAAAAGCAAGTTGCAAATGTTTTTGAAAAAACTGAAAAAGTTTCATTTAAATTTTAAGATCTTTATTGAATTTGCAAAGGAATAGCAATTGAATTCCTTGAAACCGAAGTGTTATGAATTCTTGAATGTATGGATGCACAAACACACATATAGAGATATACACAAATATGGATAAGAAATCAAAGGCCTAGGTTAGAGAGTCATAAGCACGGGGTCATGGTCTACCCATCCTGAAAGGTGTGTACCAAGGGTTCTAAGAGGTGCCCAAAGTTATCAGTCCATCTTTCGGATATTATCAATTTCCCGAATACTCAGTGGTTAATAATATTCTCAAGAGAACCTCTTTTGAGTGTAATATCGCGTATCAACTATTTTGGGACTACTCCCTCATAGTCATTGCACTACGTCCTAAGAAAGGCCAAAGTGGGGTGAACAGGTAACTAAAGGTCCTCAATGTCACAGGCTCATAGGTCAAAAGTAGTAATGTTTTTCCGAATGCTCGTTCAATAATACTGCTCCCAAGAGGGCCTCAATTGAGTGGTGATTTCTCAAGTTAGCTTGGTCGGGAATCGACTCCCTATAAGCCTCGTTGAATATATCACCTTTATATCATAAGTACACTCACGTATGGGTGTAGAACTCATTTCATAATAAAAATGTATCAACCCAAGAAGATACAGTCATATATATACAAACAAAATAAACACAAGTTAAATAAGTTAGAGGTAACCCTCTAAAGTTAAAAATCCCTAGTGAAGTCGCCATTTTTGTTGCGGTGAGAATAGAATATCAAGCTATTGATTAACTTGAATCACACATCTTTAAATATTCACCATTGAGCTTTAATTTATCCGAAGGAAATCGTAAAGAACGAAAAAACTCTAACTGCACCATAAAAACAATGCGGGAGATCTAAGGTTCAGGGGTTGGTTA
This sequence comes from Lathyrus sativus, assembly GCA_963859935.3. Classification (NCBI taxonomy): domain Eukaryota; kingdom Viridiplantae; phylum Streptophyta; class Magnoliopsida; order Fabales; family Fabaceae; genus Lathyrus; species Lathyrus sativus. Next base: position 76,857,076 of record OZ012740.1, on the reverse strand, counting down.
TACCTAGGGAAGGTCTTAGCATCTTAAGCATTTGTAGTACTCTACAGGAACCTCTTGTTTAATAATGTGTTATTTGTTATCTGTTATCTGCTAAAGGGTTGAAAGGAGACCTAAGGGATTATTTCTAAGTATGCTCGCCAAGACATCGCATCTCGTGCCTACGTATCCTGACGAGAATAGAATTGGATCATTCGTAGTTCCTCTCAACGAGGGTGAGGAATTCTTGACTGTGGTCAAGGTTCTAGGGGAAAGTAAGTATCTATGGCAAGATACTTACATGGAGTGTGGCGACTCCAAGTCTAAAGTTGAGTTGAAAGATAGGTAAGTATCCATGGAAGGAACTTACCTGGAGTACGGTGACTCCTGATCCTAAGGCTAGGATGAAAGAGAAACAAAAAGAATGTCCATGGCAGAACGCTTGCACAAAGTGAAACGACTCCAATCCTAAGGCTAGGATGAAGGTGAGGACCTAGGATCTTGTGGGATTTACATAGCAGCCAATGGGAGGAGAACCTTTCCTTTGGAATTTGATTAAAGGGGAAGCCTATCCTAATATTATCATACGACAGTTCAAAGCCTAAAGTTTAGCCCCGATTCGATTTATTGAGGATAAGATCGAATTAGAGACCTAAAGGAAAATGGAAATTAGAAAAGATAAGCAAAATCATAAACTACAAAAATCATGAGCAAGCGCCAAACAAAACAACGATATCATAACAAAAGGTCATCAACGAGGATTTCTCGTACATTAATCTTATGCACTCGTCCATAACTTGTAACTATAAATCAAGAAGATGATCCCGAATTTAGAACATGACTTAATCATGAACTAAAATCACTACTCGATCACACGCTTAATTAAAATAAAATCACGAATTTTAATTAAGATAGAATCATGAAAATCAAAAATATAAATCAAATTTAAAACTAACAACTAAATTAAACAAACAAAACAAAGAATCATAACAAGTGTGGGCTGTGACAAGCCCAATATGGATACCAAGAATAGAATTAAGAAACAGAATCATAAGGCAATAGAGTTTGCACAGCCGACCAAAATCTGTTTAGGCTAGGTCTAAAAGAGGGAAATGTAAGAGTCAACCAACCTCTCTCTTTCCCTGAATGGTCATCTTCTCCCTTTCCTCACCCATTCCACTTCTCCACTGCCGTTCTTTCCCTCTAGCTCGTGCAGACAAAATTTGTTTTTAGATCTTCCTCCCTTGTTCTGTATGTGAACCAATCAATTTATAGGTTCAGCTTTCTGATTTCGAAATTGAACACTGAAATCTTATTTTCCTTTTTCAGCGTATTGTCTTTAATCATACCTGGAATTGTTTTTGAAGTTCTTTCCAAATTTTCTTAGACATGTTTGTTTACTTGTTATGGAAAGAAAAAATGGCTATCATAAAAGCTTGATTTTCGTGTATGCAAATCTGTTTTTTGAAACTCGTCATTCTTGTTTTAGAAAGATGTAATCATGTTTGTGCCAGTTCATTGAGTCTATTAAACATGAATTCTAAATTTTGTTTTGGCTGTTATCTCAAAGGTTGATGCTTCATAAATAAACTGTAGGTGAAAACATCACGTGCTACTACTAAACCTTTATGAGATATGGTTGAGTTGTTGGTGGAATTTCTTGAAAATGGAGGATCGGTGGAGGTGTAACAGGAATCATCAAACCAAAGTAATATCATATTGTTCCTCATATAGTGCGAACGACTGGGTGATCAAGAGAGTTTGCGAGGGCTAAACCGGCGACGAAACGATAACAAACGGCAGCTAGTATCTCGTGTGAGGCTTGAATTTTTTTATGCTTCAAACTTGGAATAAACTTGAACTATAATGGTTTTAGGTCTTGAGTTTTGGAATTGATTTGGGTTTATAATATGAAGCTTTTATAAGTCCATCTTTAAAGATCTTAAAAATGTGAAAATAAAATATTAGAACTTTGTATTTGACATAATATCTTGAAGCTTGTAAACTATGATCGAACTCTTGAACTTGAACCTTTAGGTATGGACTTTAAACTTATTTTTTGAAACCTTGATGAATCTTACCTCTTTTGAATTTGGAATTGGATTTCAAATTTTAACACAAAAGCAAAAATCTCATGCTAAAACTTGTGATGAAATTAACGAGGAATCTACGAGTCTTGAATGTCACTTTGAGATCTTAAAGCAAGACTTGGTTTAAAAGTCTTATTCAAAATTTACAACCTCATAATGTCAACAAAAAAATGATTCAAGATCTTTCTCTTAAAATCCCAAGGTCATAATGATTCAAATTCCTAAATAGGAGCAGGACTAAACTTGATTACAAATCCAAGAAACCAACTCATTCCAATCTGATGAAGTTTTAATCCACATAATGAATTTAAACCCTTTTTTACATCCCCTATTGGAAGCAAAGTACACAATCTTGTCAACACCACACAATACTTCATGCCCTAAATAACCATGCTTCGCACCTATGGACATGAAACCATAATCCTTTTTGGATAAATCCTATGAGAAATCTTGGAGGAAATGGCATTGTATTGATTACGAGACCACAAGAATGGGGGCATATGCTTCTACAGGAACTTAACGCAACTTACAGGGCATAAAAGCACACACAAAGCTTTTATGACCTCTGAACTTTCTTCAACAACTTTATCTTTACAAAACAACAAACAAAAACTAAATAAAACGGTTAGATATGCACAAATGATTGACCTAAGATGGTGTGAAACAAATTAAAGAATCTAAGGGTGAAATTTGGGGTATAACATAAGGGATTCCAGATTCGCCCAGAACCAAAATAAAAGGCTCCAGATTCACATAGAGTTAACAAAAGAAAGGGTTTCAGATTCCCACAGAACCAAATTAACAGTAAAACCCGACAACATAACACACAGAAGAATATCTGGAAATTTTGTCAGACAAGAAGGCAATAGAAACTACGACTCATCTGGTAGGTGATATGGAAAAATCTCAGATCGACAAAAGAGATCAACTTTGACAAGTATCTATTTGAGTGAGTGCCAACAAAGTTGGACTTTGAATATATTTGTTGTCAGTGGACCATGATTTAAGGACACACAAGACAAACTAGATGAACTCGTCTAGGATGATAGACTACCAGGATGGAACTGGTGTTTAAGGATGACTAGATTTTAAATGGCTTGCTAGACGAAAAGTGGTTTGAATTTTGGTCTCTCATGTTGTGGGCATATGCTCAATGATATGCATGGCTTAGCGCTAGATCGAAGTGACATAATTAACACATGAGAATGATTTATGCAGAGATTACAGGTTTCCAAAGATGCCCTAGACGTGTGTAATGAATGGAAAGGTCTTTAGAAGGAAAATTTATGGTCTATTAGAAAGCAAAAGGTCATTTGATGGGGTGTGATGGCATGATTCCTCGACACTCGTCCTGAACTCAGAAGTTATTAATGTATGGCTTACTCGTTTGGGCAGCTTGATGGCATGAAAGGATTTGCCCCTCTGTAGCACACCTTAACCCAGTCTGTGACTCATCTTTCCCCAATCTGTTGGGTATCTGAAAGTGTTCTCCTTGAAAGGATGTTGGAAGCAGCTTGCCATGCCAATGGTCTTAGGTGACTTAACCCAATGTCTTGAACTTTGAAACGGTCTACATCTTATTACTCAATTCTTGGGATGGTAGACTTATAATTGACTATTCTTTGAGGGGTTGGGCTCTATCTTCCCCAATCTGAGTCTTGAATCAATTTCCCTTTGTTACTCACTCTTTGAGCTATTGGCTTCTTTGCACTCTTAAGGCAGTTTGCCTCAGAATGAGCATTGAAGCGAATTAATTTGTGCTTATTGAGCACTGAAGGGATTTTCTCTTAATCAATAAGAGTCTCTGGGTAACCTACCCCTAGTCGACAGAGTCTTGAGATGACTTGCTTTGATCAACTGATACTTGAATGATTTTCCCCTTAATCAACTGATGTTTAAGGACTTACTATAGATTGACTAATTCCATAACCACTGGATGCCAATGCCTCTGACCCATAGGGTTACGATGTGATCTTGATTCTGGTCAACTTTGCTGGATGACCAAGCCCTCTTAGATTGCTCCTTGATAGAATTTCCCTGATGTCAAGTACTGACTTATAGTCAAAATTATTCATTCACAGATGGTAATTTTAATGCGATTTTCATGCAAGTTTTGAAAAAAAATAATCATTATAGGAATGATGTGATAGTGTGTGATGAATGGACCATTAGTCCAAATGCAATGCTAATTTAGCTGGTGTAAAAGATACGACAAGAAAAAGATTAGCAAATCTTGTAGGAGTCAGTTTACGCAACCTTGTTGTAGTATACTTTCGGAATAAATCCTGCCACAATTAGGTATTTTAAGGGTTGTAATGTGGTCTGGTTCACGGGTATAAAAGAAAAGGATGTAAAGCTCAAAGCTTATTTTAACCCACCCCTTCTTCGTGATGATCTCCAGTCTGACGTTCAGTTAATTCTATACAAATTTATCTTCAAAGAGACTTCAAAGGTATGAGAGTGGAGATGAGAATCCAAGATTCTCTTAAGATGGCAGTCACCTCTTTTTTTTGCATTTGTCATGGATGTCAACGACCCTTTCATTTTTTCTAACATGGCGGTCATTGGATCTTATTTTGTTTTTTGTTGAGGATTTGAGAACCTTTTTTTTTATTTGATCCCTAAAGTTTGCATGGATTGATTTTGCTTTTCAAGTCCATCGGGATAGCCTTGATTTTTTCCTAAGGCTCCTCTTGAGGTGTTCGACTTAGCAAGCTTTTTATTTTTGCTTTTTGATGAAAAGTGTGACTGCCAATTCATTGGTCATCGAGGAACAATCAACATGACCCTCGTATTTTGCATGATTCTTTCGATACGTCAGGATGTGTGTAGAGGATATCAGTTGGTTGATCCCTAGATGGGAAGTTTCATCTTGATAACTCATATTAACTAAACACTACCCATGCCCCAGGTTAAGCGTAAGGGTTTAGAAATTTGAAGGAAACTCCTACTTCTAGGCTCGAAGTGGTTAACTAAGGACTAACTTCTTATCTCTCCAGTATTTAGGGATTTGAAATAATGCTTGTACATTATCAGCAGGATTTTATCCGAAAGCATACCATTTAACAATTATGGGTATTTCATTTTCATCATCCTCCCTCCAATCTTTGCTAAAACAACAGTTTGATAAAGTGGATGAGAGGTATATGGATTCATACTTTTTTTGTGTGGATATAAGTGAAGAAAAATGGGCGAATGTGACATGATTAATTCAGAAAAAGCATGATCACTTCATTAATATTACCATTCAAAACAACAATGTTTAAAACAAGTAGCATTTAACAGGAAATAAACTACAAATGCAAAGATAAAATATGATCCAATGATCGCCAATGTTTGAGGATGTCTTCCTTTCTGATCCACTGGCTTGAGGAGATGCCTTTTGAAGTCTTCAAACTCATTTCGGCGAGAATTTGACGTGCACGACCAAGCTTCCTTCTAGGAAAGATATGCATTGTTTATCAATCAATTGTTATACTTTGGATTGGAAAGCTTTGTAATCTTCAATTGAGTGCCCTATTGATCCAGCATGATATCCATATTGCGCATAGGGATCGTACCCAGGCGGGTATAGCCTTGGAGCAAACTTTAAAGGCTTGGGGACCACCAATGAGCTTTGAATCAGAGGCTGCAGAAGTTGATTGTATGACATGGGAATTGGATCAAGAGGAGCATTCCTTATTTCCAGACTATTATGAGACCTATGTTGGCTTTGTTGCTGATTGATCAATCATCATTTGTGCTAGGTATTTCATTATTCAACTGTGAGGAAATCAGGTAAACTGTGTGATTTTAAGCAATTTTAGTTAGAACTTGAAGTATTTTAATTATATGCAGTATGTCATTACTTATGAGTTTCTTGAGGATATTTTACACTTTTGGTATGTTGGCAGGTTAAAAAACAGGTTTGGAAGCTCAGAGGATCAAGCATCAGATGCAGAATTGAGCTGGAGTGAGAAGACAGAAGAAAAAACCACAAAGTGGAGGATCTACTGTCCATACGCGTATCACTCCAGCCGATACACGTATGGCCCCCTAGCATACGCGTAACATACGCATTCCAGCAGAGGGATGAATTGTGGAGGAAAAATAGGCCTTCTGCCAATACGCGTATAGGCCTGGCAATACGCGTATTGGTTTGCCTGCTGACAGGCCATTCTGCTCATACGTGTAGGAGGATGAGCTGCGTACCAGGGCAATACGCGTATTGAGCCCAAAAATGTCAGAAATCCCAAATTGCACCTATTTATTTTCAGAGCGTGATTTTATCTTGATTGGACGATTTCTGGAGAAAAATACACACTTTGAAGGCTGGAAAATGCAGAAGTTTGTCAAGGTTTCATATGTTCAAGTGTTGTTCTGACAATTGAAGATAGATTCCTCTTGAAATTCTGTAATGACAACCATTTATCTTTTTGTTTTCTTTATGATTATGAGTAGCTAAACCCTCCATTGCTAGGGGTGACCCTGATTCTGATTGTAACGTACTTTGATTTATTCAATGCATGATTCTTTTTATTCATTAAAATTGATTTGTTCTTATTATTGTTCTTCATGCTTTATCTGTCGGACCAACGAATTATGACCGTTAGAAACGTGTTGGATGAACAGTGTCGCAACTGCGAAAAAGGGCCTACAAAGACAGAAGAGTTGCCACCGTTCGTTATTTATCCCAAAGACAGGGAAAGGAAACGATCAGAGAAAACCTAATGAAAATGGGAGAAGACAGGTCATCACAACCATATCTCGGGTTCGGGAGTCGGTTACGCAAGGGGAAGGTATGAGCACCCCTCACGTTTGTTGTACTCAACGGGATCCACGCTTGTTATTTATCAAAAAAGGGTGTTTACTATCTAGCTACAGGCCACAGGGACAAGAGAGAAAAAGAGACTCGATAGAGCATCGCCGCTCTATGCCTATGTACTCCCTCTTGCAATGGGAAAGTCAGAGTCAACGTAGTTCGAAAAACTATGGGTGAAGGTGGGGAGGGTTGCTCGCCAAGACATCGTCGTTTTGTGCCTACGTATCCTCATCTAGTGTGAGAAATCAGAGCAAACATAGTTCAGGCTAACAAGACCACAGGTTGGTTCAAGTGTTTTACCCGAGTTAGGTGTATGCAGCTCGACCATTGGAGACTTAGGTGTTACCTGTTTGCGGTAGAACCAAGAGTTAACAAAACTCTCCTTATGAAAAAAAAGTTTTCCAAATTAAATCCTGAAGGATAAAAAAGTTTGAAGTTTGTTTTTTGTGTTTTTTTAGAGAAGAAGTGAATTGAATTTGGTTTGTAATTCATGTTGCACTAAAGACTATGACTCAGGAGCGAATGCGTCGCATATCGTCCAAAGGACATATGCTAAACACTCTAGACAATTGAGAGGGGCCCCCCAATCATCATTTCCCAAATGCTTAAGGCTCGTAGCGTACAATATTCATTATCCATTATTAAGTGTCTTGAATGAGTTTGAAGATGAGAAGAGAGAGACACCTCTAAAGGGAGACTAAGACTCAACCTAATGTTCTCATACAAAGTGTACCTATGATTGGGATGAAAGGGAATGCTACCTAATGTTATCATGCATGGGTTCAAGCCTAAGTTCTATCATAATCAATCTTGAACAACAGAGATTAGAGGTCCTAAGGGAACATGGCAAAGAAGAAAGAAGAAGGAAGCATAAGATAAAAGAAAGTAAAGATGCAAGCATGTGATGCACAATTAGAATGAAAATAAAGGAGGGAGGAACAAAGTGTGGGGAAAACACCACCACAAGCACATCTCAACCTCAAGCATGCAAATGAGAGATTCAAGAACAAAATGGAAATGCACACAAAAGCATCTAAACAAAATCACACAAAAGTGGGATGAAGTGGGAGAAATGGAATTCCTACAACCACTCAAACATCAACCACTACCAAAAGGTAAACCAAAAAGAAAAGAGAAGAAGCCATAATCCAAATGGGAATGGGAGATAAGATGAGGACAGCAAGGAACTCATAGAGGCCACTCAACCATAAGCACCACAAGGACTATGCAAAAGAAAGCACAAAAGTCCTCAAAAGAATCACCATTCATGATATGTTCAAAGTACCTCCAAAGGAGGGACTAAACCATCTCAAATGGGATTCAATGGTCCTTGGACAGAGGTGAGAACAAGGGAAGAGAGTTCACAAAACCAAGAAGGAAAGCACAGAAAGAACATTGCACAAGTAGGCATGGTAAAGGACCTAAGTCCTAAACAACTTCAACATTTGAAACCAAATGGAAGGCCTAAAAAGAATGCAACTCAAAACCAAAACCAAAACACTTTATGACCTAAAAATTGGCATTCAACAACTTCAACATATTATGAAGGTGAATAAAAAATAATTGGGAGCATTTGAAGTCCATAAGAATCATTTCCCATCCAAACTAGGTCAAGTGTTTGTGTGAACCACCCTTAGGGATAGCTTGACTTGCAAGCTACTCCAAAAATAGGAAAATGGCTCAATTAAATCCAAATAAACTCTCAAAAGCACATAAGAAGGTTGGCAACCAGAGGCCAAAAGAACACAACCAAAGTCCAAGCAAAACATCACAAAAGAATTTGATTCACAAGGGTGCACCATTTTGAATGAGGGTTGTCGAGGGTGAAAGAAAATGACTTAAAAGTCAACCAAAAATAAACCAAACCAGGGCCAAAATCATCCTATAAGATCACTCAACTCATCTTTGAAATGAGGAATGAGTCTCAATCATTGGAGATTTAAATTGGTCAAGAAACAAGTAGGAAACAACAAGGAACAAGTGAAAACTCATTCAAAAACACCTCCAACCATAAATTCCAATTTTAATTGAAAAATAAATGGAAAATGAAAATAAAAAATATCAAAAATTAGTTAACACCCTAAGGTATCCTAAAATATGTTTTGGGGGAATTTTATCATGCTTGGAGGTATTTTTAATGATTTAAAATGAAAACATAAATTAAAAGAAAATAAAATAAAACAAAAAGATGCACACGGTGCAAATAGCAAGCCAGCCAGTTCAAAAATCATTGGGCTCAGTTGGAGGGGGGGCGCAAATAGCACGTTTGGCCCAAATCAACACAAACTGAATCCATATGTGAAATGCAGTGTTCCACTAAATAAGGTGGAATCAAAAGCTCCACGCGTGTGTGGTTAAGCAATCACAGTTGTTGATCCAAACAAGTCAACAGGTCAAACAATGCCAAGTCACCTTGACCTGAGCAAAGACCAGACGCCAGAGCCCTAGCTCCGGTCGTCTTCTCCGGCGAAGTGGCCGGAGTTGCACGTCTGAAACTTCACCAAACAACGCCAAATTTTATACCAAATTAAAGAGGAACTCATGTACCATCCAGATCCAAGCCTCAATTTCATTTATCATGCATAGAAAAAGAGAATCGAACGGTTTAAAATTCATATGCTCAATTGCAAAACTCATCAATCAACACAATTATGGTACCAGATTTTTCCTACAAGGTGTAGGGCTTCAGATGCAACAACAATGGTATGGATTCAAAGCTTAACATGTGAGATATTTGGATTTGAAGATTACCTAACAGAATCTCTTCGTTGGAGCTTCAAATGATGCTTAGCTTACTTCAAATTATGCAGATCCACCCTATGAAGTTCAAGGTAGATGCTTATGACTTCAATCTGGCTTGAATTGGCTTGAATCTCAGTTCACGATTTTCAAATTGCTCTCCGATTTTCAAACTTCAATTTTGCTCTCCCTCCACGAATTGCCCATTCTGAGAGCTCAAGCTTCATTCTGAACTTTTATATGATGGATTTGGATGCAATTGGAGGCCTAATATGGCTTGGTTCACTTGAATTTTGAAAATGCCCAAAGTTGGAGTCCCTCCCATGCACACGTGAAATCATCTTGAAACACTTGTGGAAATGGCTTGGCTAGGTAGCTGACAACTTGAATTAGCAATTTGGATTAATTTTGGGCTTTCAATTGATCCATTTAGGGAAATTTGAATTGAATATTCTTCTTGAAGTAACTTCAAATTACACATGATTTTCACCTTATGGACCAAGGTTCCTTTGTGCATTTTTCTTGTTTAAGCATTGTGAGCATAATTGGATTGGAAAATAGCATGAAAAAGTCCTTAAACTTAATCAATTGAATCCATGATTTAACATCCATTTTCACTTGAAATTCTTCACCAATCTCCTTATCCTTGCATAATTCATGATAATCTTGTGTTCCATGATGAACTTGGAGTCATTTGGAGCAAGTTTCATGTTAGAGAAAGTTTCATTTGAAGTGCTTAAGATCATGAAAATGACCTATAATTAAAATGACCTATAATCAAAGTTTCCCAAAATACCCCTGCCTTGCAAGCTTCATAAATTGAGTTCTACAAATGAGAAGAAGGACTTCTAGGACTTTTTGGAAATCTAAGATCATGAGGAAAAACTTTCATGTTTACTCCAAGTTGAGGAGAAACAAACTTCTAGGTCAAAAGTGTCTTGGAAGTTGGTTGACTGAAAATATGGTTCATCTGAGACCTCTAACTTGCCAACATCATATATTGAGTTCTACAACCCCAATGGATGAGTTCTAGTACTCAAAAGAAATCTAAGATCATGCTTTACAAGTCTCATGTTTGCATCAAAGTGAGATTACCCTTGTATCTTGAGATATGTGGTCTTGAAGTTAGGCACTAAACAGGGGATTTTACACTGACAAACCTCTGAAACCCTAATTTAGTAACTTCTCACACTCTTGATTCTCCTTGATTTGATCTTGAAATACCATCCTAGATATCTCAACCCAACTATCCATGACTCCAATGACCTGGAATTAAGTCTCAAACTCATCCAAATCCATAGTTGACTTTGCACTAGGCAGATGAAACCCTAGGTGTACAATCCTTTGGCTGCAACCTCTGGCACATGATATAACCACTTAGATGAGCTCCACAATGGCTTCAAAAGCACTCTAAGAGCTTCTCCATCATCTCTTATCCATATCCATGAGCTTGTGATCCTCAGATGATCCTCAACTGACCTCCAAGATAGGAGACAAGCAACAACTATCAATCCTCTCCCTCAAAGAGCTCTGACCACTTCTTGGTGACTATAAGCACTTGATGACTTGAGTAAACACGCTTGCTTGAGATTGGAACCATTGATAAACTTCTCTTAAGTGTCACACCTCTCTTAATCCCCTCCAAATAACAATGTTATGCATATGCAAATGATAAAGAATGAAATGAAACACAAGCCAAGTAAGCAACAAGGTTGGGAAAATTTTGGGGTACAGCAGCTGCCCCTATTCAAACGAATTAGACCTGAATGAGTGAAAAGTGAACGACTTTCAAACAATCAAGGTAAAAGATGGTTAGATACCAACGAACCCGAAAATTTGCCAACCGTAGAAATAGAACTGCAAACCCCCTCAGGGACAACAATCTCCAGAAATAACTGAATCTGATAGTTGCAACAACAACAAGCTGACTGATTACCAATCAAACATCGACACGCAGTCGGAAGGAACATCTGCTAACGCACAGGAAATGACACTAAGTCGGCAAGATCATCTAATATCACCAGACATCTATTGAAATCAATAAGCATCGAACCCGAAGGTCGACTCAACACGCAGCTGAGAAGAACATCTGACATCGCCGCCAGCCATCTGTTAAAACACAGGCATCGAACCCGAAGGTCAGATCAACACGAAGCTGATCATCCGCTAATCCAAGCAGGCATTCGCTAAATAAAAACGAGCATCGAACCCGAAGGCCGAATCAGCACGAAGTTGATAAGGAACATCTGACATCGCCGCCAGGCATCTGTTTTGTAAAATAGGCATCAAACCCGAAGGCCGAATCAACACTCAGCTGATCATCTGCTAATCCAAGCAGGAATTCGCTAAATAAAAGCGAGAATCGAACTCGGAGGCCGGATCAACACGAAGTTGATAAGGAACATCTGACATCGCTGCCAGACATCTGTTTTGTAAAAAATCAGGCATCGAACCCGAAGGCCAGATCAACACGCAGCTGATCATTCGCTAATCCAAGCAGGCATTCGCTAAATAAAAGCGAGCATCGAACCCGAAGGCAGGATCAATACGAAGTTGATAAGCTTTTAATCATAAGAAAACTCCATTGGGGAAGAGAGAAACTTAACCAAGCAACTCTGGCAGGGAGAAAAGAGAAACTTAACCAAGCCACTCTGTTGGGACTTCACTGGGGAAAACATGATAAAATGAACACCTCTATCAAAGATCTTTTGCCGAGGTCTGAATACATGTACGGACTTAAGAACTCAATATCACAAATTGTCGTGGTCTGGATACCATACGGGCGAAGGAAAACACCATCGACCGCAGTCAAGCGACGACACTGGGGAATAACGTAAGTTGGGGTCTGGATACCACACGGGCTAACGGGAATTGCTATAGTCTACACACCACATGGGCAAAGAATAACAACATATCACAAGCTGCCATGGTCTGGATACCACAAGGGCAGAACACATTGAACACATTTGTCGGGATCTGAATACCGCACGAGCAAAGTAAGGTAACACCGTTTGCCGTGGTCTGGATACCACAAGGGCAAAATAAATCACATCAATATCTGCCATGGTCTGGATACCATACGGTTAGAGATAACAACCTGGCTTATGTTTCACATGCATATGTTTGAAAATGGTGTAATGCTCCATACGAAATGGAAATGCTACGCATTTAGGAAGATGATATGCACGAATGCAGATGCAACAGAACCGAATCAGCAAAATAAATGCTGATTAGAGAAAAGAAACCCTGATGGGGAGATAAGCCCTGGATGTCTCCATAGAAGAAATTTCTGTATAACAATGTTCTAACAGGAACGTGAATCCACTCTGCTGGGGATTCAAATCACAACCTGCTGAAGGAAACACCCTGAACGGCCTTCCAGAATACGAACCTTCTGAGGATAGACAATCCTACTGGGGAGATAGAACAAAATGCTAAGCAGCTCTTCTCCTCTATTCGGGGAATAAGAATGCCTTGAACGGCCTTCCAGGGTACAACTCTTCTGGACAAAAGACTTGGCTGAGGAAAGACAACCAGACGTTGGAAAAAAATCTGCCCTGTCAGGGAATCAACGACTCTGTGAGGGATAACAATCCACCTCTGAGATTAACCATGCTCTACTAGGGAAATTAGCCCTGAATGGCCTGCCAGAATATAATATTCTAGGGAACTGACAACTCTGCTGAGGAAACAAAGCAAACTGCACAGAAACAACTCCATTCTGCCGAAGTTACTCAGCTGGGGAAGAGAACTTTATCCTCCGACTCCACTAGGGATTAGGAATTGAGGGAAACACATCAACCTCCGCTGACTCCGCTGGGGATAGAGAATAACAATCTCTGAATCAACCCTCTTCTGTTAGGAAGTAGCACTACTCTACTGAGGAAAAGGCAAATACTGCCGACTTTGCTGGGGAATAAGCAGTGAGGGAAACAACATCAACCTCTGTTTGGGGAAATAAGAAACGAACTCATCAATACCAACTTGAACTCTGAGGGGATACGAAATCACCTGTTCAGACTCTATGGGGAGAAATCTCGTCTCGACTCGCTGAGGAGTATAGGCGCACCTGCAGGGGAACAAAGGTACATCCCTGACCTGCGTGGGGATGTTAATCTCGATCCTCTAAGGATGATTTTACTCTGCAGGAGACCTCGGTCTGAACTGCTGAGGAATGAGTGTATACAGACACACTACTGGAGTTAAACGTGTACTGACCAACTGCTGGGGATAAGCGTACACACTTAACTACTCACTCCACCTGCATACCCGGTCTTGTAACAACAAAACTCTACTAGGGATAGAGATGCACAAACTCCACTTGCTAGCGACACATGAGTCTCTACCACATGCTTTCTTTCTGTGGCGACATCAACTGGGGATATGATGATCCTGTCGGGGATTCATCTCTGACAAAACTTGCCCCAAGGGTAACGACCCTGCAAAAATGAACAAACAACAAGATATCCTACACAAAGGGAACTATCTCAGTCATCACCCATGGTGTTGTTCAAATAAATCAAAGTTTTAAAGATTATCGGCCAAGGCCTGTAAGTTTATGTATGTGCAATTTCATCAAAAACATCGGGCGTTTTTCGCAAACAAAACAGCAAAAGCTAAAACAAGAGCAAACGATTACTGAATAGTATATCTTATTGACAAATGGCCTGTAAATAGGCATATTTTACAACAGATGCAACCCCTGAAAAGAGGAAGCTGCGCAAAAAGATACACAAATGCACAGAAGTATACAAAATGTCGGCAATATGGCACAGACGAACACCATGAGTTGATCCATCTATGACTCGCTTGACTCCAATGTTTTCCCCGATACTTCGTCTTCTGAAGAGATTGATTCGGATAAGCGGTCCTCAGGTCCTCCCTCAATCCACTAATCTCTGAAAATCAAAACACATACCACAGTCATTTGCTTTTCAAATCTCTAACTTTTCCCTGAATCGCCCTTTCGGGTTTTCAATTCACCAGGATACCCATTTTTGCCAAAGTCGCCTTTTCAGGTTTTCAACTTTGCGGGTTTACATCTTTTTTTCTTTTTATCCCTAATTTTTGCCCGAACCTATTCTTTTTATGGTTCGCCGGGATGCCCCATTTTTTCCTGGATATTCTTTTTCTTTCCAGCGGGTCTCTTTAAGCAAAGTATTTTTTAACAGCCCATTTGCCATCCATGGTGGAAAGTACTAAGGCTCCTTCGGAGAAAACCTTTCGCACGACATATGGACCTTCATAGTTAGGAGCCCATTTGCCCCTGTGATCTGTTTGTGGCGGGAGGATCTTTTTCAACACTAGATCGCCCGTCTGAAAGCTTCAAGGGCGCACTTTCTTGTCAAAAGTTTTCGTCATCCGGCTCTGAGACAACCGACCATATGCAATAGACGCCAACCTTTTCTCATCCAGCAGGCTGAGATGATTCAATATATTTCTTATCCATTCTGCCTCATCAAGCTTGACATCGACCAGAACTCTCAAAGAAGGAATCTCGACTTCGTATGGTAGGACAACCTCCATACCATACACCAGCGAGAAAGGAGTTGCCCCAGCTGAAGTGCATACCGTGGTACGATAACCATGCAAAGCAAAGAGCAACATTTCATGCCAATTCTTATAGGTTACAATCATCTTCTGAACTATCTTCTTAATGTTCTTGTTGGCCGCTTCCACAGCGCCGTTCATCTTCCGGCGATAGGGAGATGAGTTGTGATGCTCAATTTTGAAACTCTGGCATAGTTCCTTCATCATCTTGTTGTTCAAATTTGAACCATTGTTAGTAATAATTATTTCAGGTATTCCATAGCGACAAATGATGTCCTTTTTTATGAATCGGGCTACCACTTGCTTAGTGACATTAGCACACGAAGCTGCTTCCACCCATTTGGTAAAGTAATCAATGGCTACCAGGATGAAATGATGTCCATTGGATGCGGTTGGCTCAGTATTTCCAATTATGTCAATGCCCCACATGGAAAAGGGCCAAGGAGATGCCATGACATTTAACGTACTCGGCGGCACATGAATCTTATCTGCATAAATCTGGCATTTATGGCACTTCTTTGCATATTTGAAACAATCTGACTCCATAGTCAGCCAATAATACCCTGCTCGTAACAACTTTCTAGACATGGCATGCCCGCCGGCATGTGTATCAAAGGTACCCTTGTGGACCTCTTCCATAAGCAGACTAGCTTCTTTTTCGTTCATGCATCTCAATAGCACCAAGTCATAATTCCTCCTGTAGAGTACACCATCCTGGTTCAGATAGAAATTCCCAAACAACCTCCTCAGAGTCTTCTTATCCTGGGTCGACGCCCCTGGCGGATACTCTTGGTTCTTAAGAAAGTTTTGGATATCGTAAAACCATGGCTTGCCATCAGCAGCTTCCTCAATGGCGAATACGAATGCGGGCCTATCAAGGCGCGAGATGACTATTCTTGGAGCATCATTCCAATAGTTCACCTTGTACATTGATGATAACGTTTCTAGAGCGTCCACCATCTGATTCTCCGCTCTCAACACATGGTGAAACGCTACCCGATCAAAGAACGGTAACAACCTCCTTGCATAGTCCTTATAAGGAATCTGATTAGGCTGCCGGGTTTCCCATTCTCCCATGATCTGATTAACAACTAGCGTTGAATCTCCATACACATCCAAATTCTTGATCCTCAGATCAATGGCTTCTTCCAACCCCATAATACACGCTTCGTACTCGGCTTCATTATTGGTGCAAGGAAATGTTAACCTGGCAGTGAATGGTGTTGTACCCCAAAATTTGACCAACCTCTTTTTGTACTTGGCTTATGTTTCATTTTTGCATTTTTGCATTTCTGCATTGCATATCATTTGTTCTTGAGATAGGGGATCAAGGTTTTCCTGTGGCTCAGGGCTCATTTCAGTGCAAAAGATCGAACGACGAGCATCAGAGGCTCCGACATTTATTTTGCCCAGCGGTCAGGCAGCCGGTTTTACTTTGTTTTGCAGGGCATTTTTCAGCTCAGAAAACAGCATTCAGGCTATATCAAGCATTCTCACAATGATAATATTCAAGAGCAAGATTCAGAAGCTTAACAGAGCTCAAAACGGCAAGAAACGGGCGAACAGGCAGATTTCCCTCCAAAAGGCGCCAAATTCAAAATTTTGAAGGTGTTAATCGATTAACACATTTGGTTAATGATTAACCAAGTCAAAATTAGGGAAAATTGGGATTTTTAAAAGTGTTAATCGATTAACACATATGGTTAATCGATTAATCAGTGCAATTTTTGCCTCTGTACGTGAATTGTGAAGAAAAACTACTTTGGGGTCCAATTTTGATCACATGGAAATTCAATTTTACACTTAGGAAGGATCTAGAACCATTTCAAATTTTGGTTAATTCCATTTTCCCTCCAAATTCCCATTTCTAATTCGATTCCATAATTTCACAAACCACCTTCCAAACCTTACATTTGGATCCAAGCCTAAGGGGTATTTAAGTGATCTACACCAATTCTCACACATCTAACTCTCATGATTTCCATTTCATTTTCAGAATTGATCTCATTCTCTCTCAATTCTCTCTCAATTTCTCCATTCCCAAACCTTCACCAAAGCTCTTCATCCATTGAATTCTTTGATTCTCCATTGGAATCAATGAATTCTTGAGCTTAAACCTTCATCCATCATCTTCATTGGATCAATTTCCTCATTCAATTTTCGTGCAAATTTGGATATGAATTTTGAAGTGTTTTTGGAAGAGCTTATTTGGATAATTCTTGCTTGATTTTGGTGGATCTTCATTCTTACTACAAGAATTCAATTGGATCTTGAAGTTTTCTGGACTTCTCGCTTGGATCTATTCAATCGGAGTTGAATCAACAATTACCGAAGCAAATCTCCTCTTCGTAGGTTGGAATCCTAGATCTATTGTTATTTCGAACTTATTTTGCATAATCATGTGGATTTTCATCTTTGATTGACTTTTGGTTGATTTGATCCATTTGATTTGTGATCTTTTTGTTTAAATGTGTTTACATGACCATTAGATCACTGGTTTATGGTTTAATTTCGTGCATAATTGATTATATGATTATTGGAATGATTACACATTGGATAAGTTGCTGAAAAGGGTTTCTGAACTGCTGTTTTCTGCTGTTTTTCGCCTCTGGAACAGTGTTAATCGGTTAACACATATGGTTAATCGATTAACCAACTCAAATTTTCAAATTTTCAAGCATTTTTCAATGGTTAATTGATTAACCCATGGTGTTAATCGATTAACACTGTGTCAGAAGGCTAGTTTTGCTGTTTTTCAAGGTCGTTTTGGTATCGTTTCACTTCGAATCTTCATGGATCAGTATGATGCATTAGGAGTGAAATGTTTTGGATATATGTCATTGTTCTTGATTGTTTAATCATGATTTATTCGACACGCACGTTCGATTTCCACTTGGATGCCTACTTTTGTAGTTTGTCGTTCAAAGTGATGTTCATCTTTTGTGCTTGCATATTCATGTTTGCTTTCCTTCTTGCATTTGCATTTCCTCTTGTGTTTTGCATCTTTATTTCTCGCATTAGTAAAGGTCGAGATGTGCTTGTGGTGGTGTTTACCCCACACTTTGTTCCTCCCTTTGCTTGTGTGTTGCATTCCATGTTTGCATCCCTATTTTCACTCTCATTTGTGTTTAATCCAAGCATGCTAACATTAGGGTAGATTTTCCCCTTTCAATCCTAACCTTAGGACTATTTTGCATGACAACATTAGGGCCGAGTTTCCCTTAGACCTTCCATGCGTCTCTCTTCTTCTCATCTCAAAATAATTCCAACTCATCTAATAAATGCGATGAACATTGTGCGCTACGAGCCTTAAGCTACATAGGGAATGATGAGTGAGGGGTCTCCTCTCGCTCGTCTAGAGTGTTCAGTGTACGTCCTGTTTGGGGGAGATACGCGACGCATTCTCCCCTATGTCATAGTCTTTAGTGCAACGTGAATCACAAACCGAATTAATTCACTTCACTAAAAAAGCACGAACAAACATTCAAACCTTTTTCCTTCGGGACCTTAATCGGAAAATCTTTTTTCATAAAAAGAATGTTGTTAAGCTTTGGTTCTACCACAAATAGGCGTTGTCCCTAACTGCTAGAATGAAGGTTTAACCCTACTCGATTAAAACACTTGAACCCACATGTGGTTTCGTGTTAGCCCAAACTACGTTTGCTCTGATTTCTCATACCAGATGAGAATACGTAGGCACAAAACGACGATGTCTTGGGGAGCAACCTTCCCATTCTTTTGCCCGTAGTTAGCCAAACTACGTTGACTCTGACTTTCCCATTGCATGAGGGGATACGTAGGCACAGAGCGGCGATGCTCTACCGAGTCTTTTTTCTTTTCTTTTTGTCCTGTGAGCATGTAGCTTAGACAGATAAACAGACCCTTTTAGACTAGACAACCAAGCGTGGATTCTGTCGAGTACGACGGACGTGAGGGGTGCTCATACCTTCCCCTTGCGTAACCGACTCCTGAACCCGAGATTTGGTTGTGATGACCAATCTTATCCCGTTTCGTAGGTTTTCTTCGATCGTTTCTTTTCCCTCTCTTTTGGGATAAATAACGAACGGTGGTGACTCTTCTGTTTTTCGCCGGGTGTTTTTCGCAGTTGCGACAAATGGGATATGAGAACCATGGGGAGTTGTGATAATTGCCCCAATTCCACTACCATAGGAGTTAACAGCACCGTCAAGTATCATCTGCCATTGAGAACCCTTCTCCAGACCTTCATCGGGTAATGGCTCTTCGCAATCCTTCATCTTCAGGAACATGATGTCTTCGTCAGGAAATTCAAATTTCATCGGTTGATAATCATTAATCGGTTGTTCAGCAAGGTATTCTAACAGAATACTTCCCTTGATAGCTTTCTGGTAACATATTGGATGTCGTGCTCTGTCAAGACCATCTGCCATCTGGCAATTCTCCGTGAAAGTGCTTGCTTTTCAAAGACGTACTTAATCGGATCCATCTTCGAAATCAGCATGGTTGTACGATTTAGCATATATTGTCTCAGACGTTTCGCAGCCCAAGCGAGTGCGCAACACGTTTTTTCCAACATTGAGTATATAGACTCACAGTCTGTGAACTTTTTACTCAGATAGTATATCGCATGCTCTTTTCTTCCAGTCTCGTCATGTTGACCGAGAACACAACCCGTGTTGTTCTTAAAAACCGTTAGATACATTATCAATGGTCTTCCATCTACTGGAGGTATCAGTATCAGAGGTTCCTGCAAGTATTCTATTTTATCAAATGCCCTTTGGCAATTTTCGTTCCAGACGACCGCCTGATCTTTCTTTAACAATTTGAACATTGGTTCACACGTGGCTGTGAGATGAGTTATGAACCGAGCAATGTAGTTCAATCTACCCAAGAAACCACGAACCTCTTTCTCTGTCTTCGGCGCTGGCATATCTTGTATTGCTTTTATTTTTGCAGGATCGACCTTGATTCCTTTTTCACTGACAATGAACCCCAGCAGCTTTCCTGACCGTACACCAAAAGTGCACTTATTTGGATTCAACCTCAATCTGAATTTCCTGAGCCTCTCAAAAAGCTTCAGCAAATTGACCAGATGTTCTTCCTCCGTCTGTGACTTTGCAATCATGTCATCAACATATACTTTGATCTCATGATGAATCATATCATGAAAGAGAGTCACCATAGTCCGCTGATAGGTTGCCCCTGCATTTTTCAACCCAAAAGGCATTACCTTATAACAGAAAGTCCCCTACGGCGTAATAAACATTGTTTTCTCCATATCCTCCGGTGCCATCTTGATCTGATTATAATCGGAAAAACCGTTCATGAAGGAAAACACAGAATACTGAGCAGTATTATCAACCAATACGTCAATGTGAGGGAGCGGGAAATCATCCTTCGGGCTCGCTTTATTCAGATCTCTGTAATCAACACACATTCGTACCTTACCGTCCTTCTTTGGTACAGGTACAATGTTAGCGACCCATGTAGGGTAAGTTATTATGGCTAAAAATCCTGCATCCAACTGCTTCTGGACTTCCTCTTTGATTTTCACAACCATATCTGGTCTAGTCCTTCTAAGCTTCTGCTTGACTGGCGGACACTCTTCACGCAACGACAACCGATGAACTACGGTGTCTGTATCAAGCCCGAGCATGTCTTCGTAGGACCAAGCAAAGATATCACTATACTCACGGAGCATTTCAACCAATCTTTGCTTGATGTCACTCTACAATGTAGCCCCTATCCGGACATTTCTTACGACTTCCTCAGAACCCAAGTTGATGACCTCAATCTCTTCCTGATGAGGCATAATGATTTTCTCTTCCTGTTTCAAAAGCCTGGCTAGCTCTTCTGGTAAGTCTTCATCTTCGTCAATCTCTTCTTCGGCTTGAAATATCAAATTATCAAAGTCAAAGCGAGTCATATGCGGTTCTGAATCGGTGTCATCTGCAATGCGAAACCTGCAGTGATGATGATTAAATGCTTAAAATGATATGCAAAACAAGCACAAAGCCACATTGCCATTTTACTGTTAAACATAAAACGTGAAAAACAAGGATCACAATATTTGAATGTGTCGCTACCGCGAAAATAAGGTGCCGGAAAAACAGAAGAGTCGCCACCTTTCGTTATTTATCCCTCAGAACGGGAAAGGAAACGATCGGAAAAACCTGACGAAAAGGTATAAGACAAGGTCATCGCAACCAATGTCTGGATTCGGGAGTCGGTTACGCAAGGGGAAGGTATTAGCACCCCTCACGTCCATCGTACTCGATGGGATCCGCGCTTGTTGTGTTTATCTGACGGGTTGGTTTTATCTATCTACCTATCAAGGCTGGTCTGAAAAGAAAAGAAAATGACTCGGCAAAGCGTCGCGCTTTATGCCTACGTATTCTCATTAGAGAACGAGAAATCAGAGTCTACGTAGTTCGCCTAACTACGGGTAATGGGGAAGGTGGCTCGCCAATACGTCAGTATTGTGCCTACATACTCTTAATAGGTATGAGAGATTAGAGCTTACGTAGTTCGGGATAATACGGATTACGGGAATTCAGATTCATCTGTTTTATCGAGTAGGGTTAACAAACAGTTCCAACAATCTGGTGTATGCAGCTTGACCTTTGGAGACTCAGGCGTTACCGTTTGCGGTAGAACTGGGAGTTAACGCCACTCTTTTCTTCAGAAAAGCATTCCTTTGAAGTATGGGCCTCCGAGGCAAAAAGGTTTGAAGTTTGTTTTCTGTCTTTTACGGAAGAACTGTTTTTTATGTTTGTCTGTAGTTTGTACAACACTAAAGACTATGACCTGGGAACAAATGCGTCGTATATCGTCCAAAGGACGTATACTAAACATTCTAGACGATTGAGAGGAGGCATGTCGCTACTGCGAAAATCGGCGCCGGCTGAATAAAAGAGTCGCCACCGTGCGTTATTTATCCCACAAGAGGGAAAGGAAACGCTCGAAGTAAACCTACCGCAAAGACGGGAAAGGAATGGTCATCGCAACCAAATCCTGGATTCGGGAGTCGGTTACGCAAGGGGAAGGTATTAGCACCCCTCACGTCCGTCGTACTCGACGGGATCCACGCTTGTTTTCTAGTACGGATTGTTATTCTATCTACGCTAAAGGTCTGAGGGTTAAAAGAAAATAAAATGACTCGGCAAAGTATCGCACTTTATGCCTACGTATTCCCGTCTAGAACGAGAAATCAGAGTCAACGTAGTTCGCCTACCTATGGGAAAGGAGGGGAAGGTTGCTCGCTAGGATATCGCATCCTATGCCTACGTACTTTCATACGGCATGAAAGATCAGAGAAAACGTAGTTCGGGCCACGTACGACACAAGCTTGTCTGAATTGTTTTTATCCTTCTGAAAAAAAGTTTTCTCCTGATTATGGGTCCAAGCGGACAAAAATGACACCTTGATTGGTTTTCAGTCTTTTTACGCCAGAAGTGTTTTTTAGTGGGTTTGCAATCTCTGACGCACTAGAGACTATGATTTGAGAGTGACTACGTTGTATGTCACCCTAAGGGTAACACACTAAGCAATCAGATTACTGAAGAGTGACCCTCCAGCAACCTTTTCTCAAATAGCTTAAGGCTCGTAACGTACGACATCGATTAACCTTATTACTGTACTTTTGAATTGTTCTGAGATGAGAAGAGAAAGAAACTCTAAAAAGCCTATGGTTGAAAAGGGAATCAAAACTACCCTAATGTTGTCATGCATGGATGAAAACCTAATGTCTATCATATTTCTCTCTTGCGCAGAGAGAAACAGAGATCCTAGGGGATGGACGGCAAAAGAAACAGATACATACAGTAAAGCAGTAAAATGCATGAATGCAGCAGGAAATAATAGGCAAAGTGAACAGCTTCACTTTAAACCTAAGAGGAAGATTAAAAAACAATGCAATCAAAGAAAAACACCAGCTCAGCAGCCCCCCACCAGCTCCTATAGCAAACAGCATAAGCCATAGCTCTGACAGCAACAGTCCAAACAGCACCAGCTCTGGCACCTACAACTGATACATAGCAAAAGGTTAACAACTATCAATTGAGGCAAGATCCTATGATATCTAAGCTCCAGCTAAGCTCTTATCCTTCAATAATCTTCAGCTTCAACAAGCACTGAGTTCCAACCAGCAAAACCTTAGCCTTCAATAGATATCTAGCTTTACCAGGCACCAGCTCCCTCCTCTAAAATCATCAATAAATTCCATCCTCAATAGGCTTTTAATCCTCAAGGCAGACATTAACTTCAACAAGCTCCTAGCTTAAGCAAGCTCAACCCCCCCCAGTAACCAGCTTCAACAAGCTCCTGACTTCAACTTCAACAAGTAGTAAAACCCTAGCTTCAACAAGCAGCCAGCTTCAACAAGCTTACTTATACTTCAACAAGCTTCAACTTTCTCTTTACCAAGCTTCCACAAGCACCTCCAAAGGAGAATCATTCAACAAGATCTGGTTATAATGTTAAGAAACTCAATGACAACCCAAGGAAATCACTAATATTTTAACATTGCAAATGAAAGGTATCCTCAAAGTTCTACTCACCTGGGCATACCACTCCTCCCTCCTAAGGAAAGAGAGAGCTTCCCAAGGAGGAATTTATGTCATTGGATAGGATAGAGGCAAACAATGCACTCTATGTTTGACAGAAGAATTTGTCTATTCTAAGCTCTTCCTATTTTATCCTATTTCTCCTAGGTCTTCAATCAGCATCTTCAACCTCCAAGCAATCTTCATGCATCACCCTTGATCTTTGTATCCAATCTCCTTCATTGCTTCTTCATGCTTCCCCAAGCTCAAACCAAGCCCACACCCTAAAATAAAAGCCCAGAAACCCAAACAGACAAACATAAACCCCAAGTGGGAACACCAATCAAACACTCTATTTACAAAATACACTAAAAATAGTAAAATAGCATTTAAAATTCCAAGATTTATTCTAAGGGTATTTCTATATCTACCCTACATACCCCTATATGCCCCACACTCTAACTCAAGCTAGAAAACCCAAAATAAAATGTTAGAATGCACCTATGTTGAATTGAAACCCTAAAATTATCACCCTAAGGTTCTTTAATCAAAACTAATCAACATTAATTCACAAAAATATGAAATAAATCCAGAGGGAACTTAATGTCCTAATCTAACTACCACAAAAATAATGGGATCAAAATATGAATTTAAGGGACCAAACAAAATTCACAAAATGATATATACAAACAAAATGAAAATAAAATGCAATTAAATGTAAAAATCACCAAAAATAGAAAAAATGCCTAAATGATATTTTTCTTTTTATTATAATTTTCTTCACACAATTATGGAAATGTAGCAAAACTCCCCACATTAAAATGATTATTTTTCTATTTTATATGAATTTTCAAAGAAACAAAAATAATATGATGGAAATATTGAAAATATGAAGAAAAAGAAAAAGGCGCGTGGCAGATAGTAATCCAAATCAGTTCAAATTCAGAGTTGGGCCAGGATGGGGGTGTGATTAGCACACTGAGACTTAAGCCCAAAACCAATGAATTAATGAAACGATGCGTTTCATTCAGGACTCCCTCTTCAGACCTTCTTGTGCAATCGTGGCCATCCATTTGTTATCTGAGTCAATAGTCAAGGTCTAATCCAATGGTCCATGAGTCATCTTCTTCATCAGCTCAGGCGAACATAAAATATTACCAGACGGTGGTTCACGGTGGAAACCACCGTCTTCTCCGGTGAGCCTCCGTTCTCAGGTCATCAACCAAGTCCAAACTTATACCAATCCTACTCGTTTTTTCACGTAGATTATGATTCTAACCTCAGAATTCCTTGAATCTCAGTCTATTTTAAAACACGAAGAGAATTTCAGAATACACACAAATCTTGATCAACACCAATTTTGAATGCAAAGCTATGGATCGAATCCTCATGTTACACTGATTATTTTCCACTATCCAAACAAGATTAATCCATTCAAGATCACCATAACTAACTCTCAACAGAAATTGCAATCCATGATCTAACATCACCAATGGCTACCAAACTCTCCAGAATCGTTCTCCAACTATCCTAGATCTTAACCACATAGAGATTTCTATCTAATTCAACCTAGAATGGTGCATAATTGAAAAGTTACATACCTGCAAGGATGAGATCCACAGAAGGTCTTTGAGGCACGAAACAAGCTTCAAATTGATGCAAACACCTTCAATGAAGCACCAGGAACACTCTCCAATCTTCAATTTGGCTTGAATTCTTCTCCAACTCCAAAACCGATTTTGAACTCCTCTTGCAAAATTCAGTTATGGCTCTCTCTCTCCACAGCACGAAATCACCAACCTCCTTCATCTGAACTCATTCTAAACCATTTATAGAACACAATGATGGGCTTTTGATCCATTCTAAAGGCCCAAAACAGTGGATCCAAATTTCTGTTATGGAAGTGAAAATTCAATTACCACAGTCGGGTTTTGAGTGTTTTAGGCAGCTTCCAAAGGTTCTAATCAACTATATGCATCATTGTGAATATGTTTTGATAGGTAACTTGGCTTGAATCAGCTTGTGTTGGATTTTGGTTGTGTAACTTGGATTTCAAGTAAGAGGTTTACAAAGCAAGTCCATGATCCTGACCTCTACTCAAAAAAGTGTTAATACCATTGTCTCTAAAACATCTTTTCCAATTGAAATGAGTATTTGGATGATGCATTTTGGACTCATAACTTGAAAATTAGATTTTCCCTCCAGGAATCCATTTAAAATTCTTCCATATTCAAACCATTTTTGGGCATTTTGGGATACAAGCCATTCTAGCTCACCATGACTTATTGTCTAGCCTAAAAATGCCATTTTGAACACTTCTCATGTTGGGCAAAATTCCATTTGAAGAGTGGAAGATGAAGATATTGACCTATGTTGAAAAGTGACTTATAATTCAACTTTCCCAAAATACCCCTGAGTTGCCAAGACCATAACTTAAGTTCTACAACTCCTCTTGAGGACTTCTAGTACTCAAATTAAATATAAGATCAAGAGCTACAACTCTTATGTTGGCCAAGAATCCATTTGAAAACTCCTTGATGGGCAAAAGTTGCTTGGAAGTCAAGTGACTTTCACAGATAAATTTCAATGTCCTCTGATGACCCATAACTTGCAAGAACCATAACTTGAGTTCTACAAATCTTGTTGAATACTTATAGTACTCAAATTAAAGGTATTTAGATGCTCTACAAGTTTAATGTTGACCAAGAATTCATTTGAGACTTGCATTTTGACTTATCTGGCTTGGAAGTTGAGCCTAAATTAGAGTTTTTTACACTAAAACCCTAATTTAGTAACTCCTCTTCCTCTTGATTCCTTTTGATTTATCCTTGGCACAACACCACACTTGTATACACATATCCATTCATGAATCCCACATCCTTCAACTAAGCCTTGATGCTCTTCAATCACTCAGTTGACCTGCGGTTGACCTAGGGTTGACCCAGATGAAACCCTAGTTGACTGCATTCCACTGCAACTCTTGTAATCAAACCAATGACTTGCTTCATCTTCAAACTGACCCTCTAGGCCCTCCATGATGCTAGCACACACTCCATACCCTCAGTTCATAGCTCATGTCTCATTGATGATCCTCAAACACACCACCAAATAGGAGAGGAATCCACTGCTCGACCTTCTAACCTCTCAAATTTTCAATTCCTTTCCTGGTGACTTGAATAGGCTTAGGCTTGAATAAAACCCCTTTGGATGTGCCTCTTTAGAGAATAATGGCACTTAATCCCTTGTTGGATGACTTGCTTATGCTAT
Source organism: Lathyrus sativus (assembly GCA_963859935.3). Lineage (NCBI taxonomy): Eukaryota > Viridiplantae > Streptophyta > Magnoliopsida > Fabales > Fabaceae > Lathyrus > Lathyrus sativus. The sequence goes on along the minus strand of OZ012740.1, from coordinate 76,830,131 downwards.
GCTATGCAAATGATTGAACTATGTACACTATCTACCATGCAAATGACAATGCACTTGAAACATAAATCAAGTAAAATAAGTTGGTCAAATTTTGGGGTGCAACAAGGCCTCTCAATTATCATTACCCAAGTAGCTTAAGGCTCGTATCGCGCTTATACTAACTTGCCTTTATTACGTCTTTTACTGTTGTTTTGAGATGAGAAGAGAGAGGGCTCAACTAAGGGGAGACTATCAAGTCCTAATGTTGTCATGCCATGGATTCATCATATGGTTGAGGTTTGAAACAGGGAACTCCTAGAACTTATCATGAATAGGTTTCAACCTAAAGTTCTAATCATCACTTCCTTATCAAAGGAAGTGAGATTCCTAGGGGATCATGTCAATGATAAACAGAAACAGATAAAGCATCAGCTTAAACAGTAAACAGTAAACGACTGTAAAATGCATGCAATGCAAGTGAGGGAGGAAATGTGTGTGGGGCATCAGCCTCCACAAGCTCGTCTCGACCTCAAGCCAGATATGAATAACTGCAATCATACAGAAGAAATAAAATGCCATCAAGCAAAACACAAACCACCTAGGCAAGGGAGATGGGCTCTACCGAATACCCGCAAGCAAAGCCATACAGTAAAAGTACAAGCAGAGGGAACAACTCAACCTATAATGCAATCATGCTCCTAGCTTAAAGCAAATTAAACATGAACTTATTCTAATGCATCAAGCAAATCACACAAGTCACATCAATACAGTTGCACAGAAAGCAAACAGACAGTAAAGAAAGCAAATCAACAGCTTCCACAGCTTCACAGTAAAGCAATCCTCTGACAGCAGATCAGTCCTCAGTCTGTAACTGTTCTTCAAGTCTATCCTCTTCAGGGAATGAAAGGTACCCCATCTTCAAGCTTCAATCTTCATGGTAGACTCCACCTTTAGGCTTTCATCCTCAATAGCAAGTATCAACTGGCTTCTTCAAGCTTTCAATGCATCAAACACAAGTATCAACTTGTTCTTCACCTTCTTCAAGCTTCAACTTCAATGGCAGTCTTCAAACAAAGGGGAAATGCAACCTCTAGCATCTTCAATCTTCTAGCAAGTAACTCCATCCTCTAGCAAGGGAGAAAGATTCATCTAAGAAGAGCAAGGTGGGACAGGGAGAAGCAAAGTGAAGACCAAAGGTCACCTCTAAGCACTCCACCATCAAAGAAAGGAACCCTCAAAGGTTCTACCAACTTGTGAAGAGCCACACATCCTACCAAAGGAGGGATGAAGCCTTCACAAGGGGACCTTACATCATAGGGAGGAATGGAAGTGATCAACACCTTCCATGTTTCATGAAGGAAGAAAATCTATTCTAAGAGATCTCCCTAAAAACCCTAATCCTTAACCCTAAACAAACTACACCAAAGGGAGAGCAATCTTCAAGTCCAAGCTCCACCATGCATTCCATAGCAGCCCACACAAGTCTTCATCATCAACCAAAAGCAAGAGAAGCAAAACCCAAGTCTAAGGGAACTAATGAAGTCATTCTAGTTGAGTTAGCAAGTTAGGATCACCTAAAACCTAGTATTAAAGTTAATTCTAACTAAAATACTAAAATCAATTAAAAAATCCTACAAAAATAACTATGGGAACCTATGTCAATCATGACTCTACCATGTTAGTTCCAGAGATCAAATCCTCAAATAAGACCTAGAAATAAATTCTAAACTACAAGGTACTAAGCTTAAACCCTAAAAGGGAGCACCTAGGGTTTCAACCTAAAAACAGCACCTAACTTCATCACAAAAATGTGAGAAAAATACTATGGGAGCATACATGTCTAAGCTAATCACAAACAAAATCTCAAGCAAAAACTCATCACTAAATGATCAAACTAAATTCACCAAACATAGGTATCAACCATGTTAATTTTATTATCAAATAAAATGTAAAAATAGCACATAAAATAAAAATGCATGGTTTTCCTAATATTTTTATTCTATAAAATTCTAGATTCAATCATGAATCAGGGGAAAAAACCTGGAATTAATTGACCTATTTTCCTATTTTTTTATGAATTATTATCAAACTAATATGAAATGATGAAAATAAGAGAAAGAAATAGAAATTAAAAAGAGATGCGTTGCAAATAGCAATCCTGATCAGTTCATTGCGCTGGGTTGGGCCAAAGTGGGGGTGTGAATATCAATCAGATCCTTAAGCCCATTGCCTCCAATTAATGAAACGGTGTGTATCAATGAAGGGGTCAAAGTCTGGCTCTCAAAATCAATCGTGGCCACGTGTTTGTCCTACTGAGTCAAGATCTCATATCAATCCAATGCTCCAGGTGCATCTTCTCCATTTAAACGTTCAGACTGGAAGGAAACCAGACGGTGGCCTGAGCAGTGGCGCCACCGTCTTCTCCGGTGAGTCATCCTCCACAGGTCATCAAAAATCACATAACTATACATCATCTTGTCCAGTTTTTAATGCTGATCACGAATCTAACCTTAGAATCATCTAACTCTCTATGGATTTTCAAACCCGATAGCTCTTTCAAAATATACCTCAATCTTGGATCTCATCAGAACTTCAATTAAATGCACAGAAATAATCATCAACTCATGATGATCATCTTACACTATACAATCTTGATTATTAGTCCAAGAATCTCTAGAATTCATCCTCAACAGAAATTGGTCATCATCCTAACTTGTCTCTAATTCACCAATTCTTGTTCTAGAATCCAACCACACATTGCAAGGATCCTAACCACCTAGAGATTTCTATCTATCTCCTCCTAAATTATGCATAAGAGTGAAAGATACCAACCTGAGTTCAGGCGTGTAACAGATGCAGTTCTTGATCACTTCAACCTCCAAGATGATGCATATACACTCCAAAACACCTTCTGAAGCCAATGCAACCTTCAATTTGCCTTGATTCTTCCTTGAACTCAGAAATCGAGTTCCTCTTGCAACTCTGAAATTTCACATCCACTTTCGGCTTCCAGCTTCAAACTCCTCCAAAAAAAATGGCTGAACACACTCAACACCTTATATAGAACTCATTGGGATCATCCAGAACCTTCTCAAAGCTTCAAAATGAGAAATTGGATTTTCAAATTCTCACCAAAATCTCTTCCATACCAGTTACGATATGCACTCTGTTTTGGCTTCAAAGTGCTTGCTTTGCACTCCTCATGAGATATTGAATCTGAATGGTGGTGTTTCACCCCTTGTTTCCATCCAATGGCTCATGTTTGACATGTTACTTCATCATGAAGAAACAAAGAAAAAGGGAATGATATTGGATTCAAAGAAAAATTATAATATTGCCAAAGTTTCTAGAATGCATTTTCCATTCAAAAAATGCTATTATTTTGCTTCATTTGCACACATCATTAATTTTGAATTTTTGGGCTTTAATTCTCTTTAATTCTTCCTTTTTCACAATTTCTTGAACCAAGTCTCTCCTTGAGCCATTTCAATGCCTCCTTGATATATGGTCAAGATTAAAACCCTATTTTGAGCAACTTTCAAGTTGAACAAAATTTCATTTGAGATGTCTAAGTTGGTGAAAATGACCTATAACCAAAAATGACCCATAATTAAAACTTCCCAAAATACCCTTGACTTGTTAAAGCCATAACATGAGTTCTACAAATCCTATCAAGGACTTCTAGTACTCTATAGAAAGCTAAGAGAATAAGGAACAACATTCAGGTTGACCAAAAGTTCATAGGAATCCTCCTTCTTGGGCAAAAGTGTCATGCAAGTTGGCGTCGCTACTGCGAAAATCGGCGCCGGCTGAACAGAAGAGTCGCCACCGTGCGTTATTTATCCCACGGGAGGGAAAGGAAACGCTCAGAGTAAACCTCGCACAACACGGGAAAGGTATGGTCGTCGCAACCAAAACCTGGGTTCGGGAGTCGGTTACGCAAGGGGAAGGTATTAGCACCCCTCACGTCCGTCGTACTCGACGGGATCCACGCTTGTTTTCAGGTATGGATTGTTATTCTATCTAAACTATAGGTCAAGGGTTAAAAAGAAAATAAAATGAAAATAAAAATGACTCGGCAAAGTATCGCACTTTATGCCTACGTATTCCCGTCTGGAACGAGAAATCAGAGTCAACGTAGTTCGCCTACCTACGGGAAAGGAGGGGAAGGTTGCTCGCTAGGATATCGCATCCTATGCCTACGTACTTCCACACAGCATGGAAGATCAGAGCAAACGTAGTTCGGGCTACGGAAGACACAGGCTTGTCTTGATTGATTTTATTCCTTCTGAAAAAGGTTTTACTGATTAAAAGTCCCGGCGGACAAAAATGACGTCTTGATGAGTTCACGTTCTTTTACGGAAGAAGTGTCTTTTATTGCGTTTGAAATCTTTATGGTATTTTCCTGGTTGTTTTGAGGAAGAAAGAGACAGAACTCTGACCTACGGTTGCGAAGGGAAACAAACTAACCTAATGTTATCATGCATGGGTTAAGACCTAGTGTCTATCATGCTCCTCTCTTGCGCAGAGAGAAACAGAGATCCTAAGGGATAGGCAGAAACAGAAACAATATCAGATATATACAGTAAAACAGTAAAATGCATGGATGCAACAGTACAAGCGAGGCAAGGGAGTCCCACTCAACCTCGAACCTAGAAAACAATAGGCAAAAGTGAACAGACTTCACTTCCAACCCAGCAGGGTAAACAGCAAACAATACAGTCCGGAAAACCAATCAATACATCAGCAATGAAATACAGCAATAAAACAAACAGCATCAGCAGCTCTGAATCAACATCTAGCTCCAAGTAATCTCCAATCAGCTACAGGCTTCAACAAGTATCAATCTCCATCTTCATGGCCTTCAGGCAAGGGCTTTGATCATCAGTCTTTTATCTGCAATGGCTTTTCTTCAAGTCTCAGGCTCCAGGATGAACATCAGCCAACCAGATGAAGTGAATGAATGTTAGACAGTTAATTACCTACCAAGGGTGGTTCATCACCTGTTAACATTAAACAGAAAGTTTTCTCTCAAAAGTTCTATCTTTCAAATACATTCACTGATCCTTCCAAAGGAAGGAGGTGGATATTTGAAAGAGACTTTGAATCATAGAGAAAGGATAGAGGCAAACAAAGCCATCTATGTTTGAGAAGCAAGCTTTCTAATCTAGAGCTCTGCCTAGCTCCTAAACCCTAGTCTCCTCAGCAGCTGCTAGCAAGAACCTCCTCTCCAACTCTGGCAGTTGATCTTCAATCTCTGGATCTCCAATGGTCTTCATCTCCTCAAGTCTTCAGCTCTCCCAAGTCCCCAGACAAACCCAATACCCAAACAATCAAGCAATAATCCCCAGAGGGCACACCACACCAGTCAATCAAATAAGGACAGTATATTAATAGCAGTAGGGGAATCCTGACTTTTTCTAAGGGGATCTAATAACTACCCATAGCCCCTATAGTCCCATAACTAAACTAATCAAACCCTAAGTCCTGAGGGAAAAAAATCAAGCATCCTAAGTCATCACCTAAAAACCCTAATTTTGTCCATGTTATTCACACTTACACTAAGCACCTAAATTTAATTTCTAAAAATGGGAACTAAATTGAATCTACAAGTTTGATGTCTAACCTAAACAACCTAAAAAGAATGGATGAAAAATATTGAAGCAATTAATAGAACAAAAAATAACAAAATCATGCATGAAATGAAACCATTTAAAATGTTATTTATTTATAAAATATGAGAAAAATATCAAATAAAAAATAAAATGCAATTTTTATTTTTTACAATTTTCTTGACATCCTAAAGAAAAATATGCAAAAAGAATGAATTAAAAATGATGATTTTTCTATTTATTATGAATTTTTAAAAATGAATGAAAAATGAAAAGAAAATAATAAAGAAAATATAAAGAAATAGCCAGAGGGGGTGAGAATAGCAAGAAACCCAAGTTCAGCGCGTTGGGCTTACTAAATTGGGGGGTGCGAATAGCTGTCTGAGCCCAATCCCCCCAATAAGTGAAACGGTGCGTTTTACTTTTTAAATTTTCCCACCAGAACTCAGGCTAAACGTGGACCGTTCGATTCGTGGTCAAGTCAATCTTCCCCACCAGATCCAAGGGCGTACGAGTTATCTTCTTCCTCCATCCGTCTAGGGTTTCAGCCATGAGTTCCATGCACAAAAATTCCATCCAACCTTTCTCCATGCTCTCTTGATGAAAATGAACAATTCTAAGCCCTAAAATAATCTACAAAACCCTAGGAATCCATGTCTAGTCCTAGTTTTCTCTAATTCTCTTTGTAGACTCCAAACAGAGGGCACGAAACTCAAGGTATACCATGCTTGCCTGATGTCAACTCTACCAGAATTCAAACCTGATGATCCACAGATAATCTACATACTTTCCTCATTATTCTATGCCTCATTACATTGATTATAGTCCAGTACACAGCTTATTCTTGAAGCTAACAGAAATGGCAACCTGTCATGGATCTCCACGAAACTATCCCTAAACTTCAAGAATCATTCCCCTAGGGTCTCTAAACAATCCTATCCTAACCACATGATCTATAACAGCCTGAGTAGTGAGATTCGAAGAAGTTTACATACCTTGCACTTGGTGATGGCAATGGTAGTTAGACTTCAATTCAACCCTTGACACTTGCTGAAAATGATCTCTAATGAATGTGTATGCTTCTGTTTGCAGTGATTTTTGCTTAACCCTTGTGAATTATTCTATTCCATTCTTCATGCAAGTTGGAGTTTCAACTTGAGTCTCTTCACACAGCCACGAATTCTCTCCAATTCCTTGTGCCAATTACTCCCTGATGATAGTGGATGATGATGGTAACAGAGATCAAAATGATGGAGGAAGTTTTAATGGATTTTTGATGAAAATGCAACTTGGAGTGAAGAAGATAATTGGTACAATTCTTGATCAATTCAACCACTTCTTGATGTGAATCCTAGTGTTTGAATGATGATGATGAAGATTCAATCCAAAGATGTGAGAGTTTTGAGAGATTTGTGAGAGTTTGAGTAGCTTATGCAAGAATGGAAAAATGAATGAAAATGGAGGTTTTGCACAAAATGGGAGCACCAACCCTTGCATGAACCAGCTTGCATGAATATATAGGTTGCATTAGAACCTCCTAGAAACTTGGAGAAGTTTCCCTTACACTTTTCCCTTTCAATTTGGATTATGTTACTTTCAATTCAAGCAACCATGGATAACTCACAAATTATGACCTAAACTCAAAATTCCACTTTAGCCAATGTCTTTAAAATGCCTTTTCCATTCAAAATGACCTATAATTTTGCATCATTTGGCCAAGATATGAAAAATCTCATTTTTTTAAGCCATTTTTCTTCATTAAATTCACCAATTTTGAAACCTTGTGCTATGGACATTTCCAATCTCTCATGGTCACTTTTCTAGACTCAAAATGTCATTTGGAGATAGTTTGATGTTGTGAGTTTTTCCATTTGAGGCCTCCTTATATGAGTTTTGGACATAGGTTAAAATGACCTGTAATTCACAAATGACCAAAATACCCTTTGCTTGCCAAGACCATAAGTTGAGTTCCACACATCATATGAAGGCATACTATACCATTCTAGAAAGCTAAGACAATGAGTAACAATTCTTATGTTGACCAGAAATTCATTTGAAATCTCCTTGAGGGGTAAAAGTTGCTTGGAAGTCAAGTCACTTTCACAGACAAAATTTCAGATACCTCAGATGACCTGTAACTTGCAAGGATCATAACTTGAGTTATATAAATCTACTTGATGTCTTCCACCACTCAAATTAAAGGTCTTGAGATCCTCCACAAGTTTCATGTTGGCCAAGGATCCATTTGAAGCTTTCATTTTGACTTACCTTGCTTGGAAATTTGACCTAAACTAGGGGATTTTACATAGAAACCCTAATTTAGAAACTCCTCTTCTCCTTGATTTCTCTTGAATTCTTATTAGCATAAAAATATATATTTGTTCTCCATGTCAAATGATGAACCCCACATCCCTTCAATAGACCTGAATGCCCTCAAATCAATCAATTGATCTAGGGTTGACCTAGGGTTGACCCAGATGAAACCCTAGTTGACTGTTTTCAACTGCAATTCTTGTGATCACATCAACCACTTATTTTCTTCTCCAAATGACTTTCTAAATCCTCCAAGATGTCTAGATACTCCCCATGCTTAGACCACAGCTCACATTTTCTTTGTTGATCCTCAGGCACCCTCAGTTAGGAGATATACTCAATGCTTGATCTACTGACTTCTTCAACTTTCAAATTCTTTTCTGATGACTTGAATGGGATTGAATTAGAATAATAACCTCTTGATAGGCTTCCAGAGATGAGAATAATGATTGGTTCCCTGTTGAATGACTTGCTATGCTTATGCTATGTAGATGAGTAACCTATGTACATGACTCTATATGCAAATGCTAATGATATTGAAACATAAACCAAGTGAATAAGGTTGAGAAAATTTTAGGGTGCAACAGCTGCCCCTATTCAAGCGACTTGGACCCGATTGGGTGAAGGGCTCGGAGCCTTCAGACATTCAAGGTACGAGACGGTTGAATACTAAGAAACCCGGAAATTTGCCAACCGCAGAAATAAACTGCACCCCTGTTTGGGTAACGACACCCACTGCCTGGATCTGACTGTTACAGTAACCCACTGATCTCGTAACGACCACGTTGGGGATAACAGATTGCTTGCTTTTCCACATTAGGACTCTGTCTGTCATCAATACGAAGAAATCTCAACTAGAACCTGTCCATGTTAGGACTCCACCTGCTGTTAACCCAGAAAAATCTCGGCAACTCCGCTGGGGGATAGTTCGTATATATTCCAATAAATCGTCCACGTTAGGAATAGACTCTTCCACGTTAGGAATAACACCATCCACGTAAGGAATCATCTCTTCTGCATCTGTCCACGTCAGGACTAAACTTTCCATCTTTCCATGTCAGGATGCAATCTTCTTTTTCCACGTAAGGAGAACCGTATCACTCTGTCCACGTAAGGACTCCAGTACAACTCGATATGTCCACGTCAGGACTCCAATCTTTCCGCGTAAGGAAACCAACTCTTTCCGATTTGCCCGCGTCATGACTACATTTTTCCACGTAAGGAATGCCATCTTAATCTGTCCACGTAAGGACTCCGCTCTTTCCACGTAAGGAATCCTCCTCCTATGTGTCCGCGTAAGGACTCAATCTTTTCCACGTAAGGAACACGATCTCCTTTCCCCGTAAGGAGCCAATTTTCTGATTTGTCCACGTAAGGACTCCCATCTTTCCACGTAAGGACCTGAAGTTTCTCTTTCTCTTCCACGTAAGGAACACGCCTTCTTTCCACGTTAGGCATACTTCTTCTTCCGAATCCGTCTACGTCAGGACTAAATTTTCCATGTAAGGAATCTATCCTCTTCTTCCACGTTAGGAATAACTTCTTTGATGTGTCCGCGTCAGGACTAAACTCTTCCACGTCAGGAATAATCTCTTTCTACGTAAGGAATAAACTCGTCCACGTCAGGACCCATGTTTTCGTCTTGGTTTGTCCACGTCAGGACTCAGGCATCTTCGACCCGCTGGGGAAATAAAACTTGTCCACGTCAGGACTCACATCTCCTCTGTTGAGAAAATAACACTTGTCCGCGTCAGGACTCACATCTTCGTCCGATCTGTCCACGTCAGGACCCACGCTTCACCAACACGAAGAAAGATAACTGCTGAGAGTAAATGGTCCACGTCAGGACACCAACGCAAAGAGTAATCAGTTTTGTCAACGTCGTGACTTCACATTCCACCAATTCCGAGAACCCGAATCTGTCCACGTTAGGACTAACACATCTCATCAACCCGGGGAAATAAATCTGTCTACGTTAGAACGCCCACTTCTGAAGAAATCCCGTCAATATAGGAATAAATTGTCCACGTCAGGACTTAGTTCTCCATTGATCCCAACCCACAAACTTCTTTAGCACTGACGTGACAGCTACTTTGAGGCAGACTCTACTGGGGATATCTGGAAACCAAACTAACGGATGCCTGTTCTGATGACCGGAGGCAACTTCTGAAATTCTGATTCAAGGAACCCCTGATGACAACTAACTCTGCCTGGGAATAAAGAGAAACTTATCCTGATAACTCTGTGGGGAATACGGTCGAAACTGACATTATTATTGGATGTCCCATGCCGAGATCTTGAATGTTTGGTAGTTCATTTGAGCAAGAGTTCTCTCCACCTGAACTGCTAGAGTACAGAAACTGCTTCAGCAAAATAAATGTTGAAGATAATGCCGACTCCGCTGGGGATAGCCAGATGCTACAGAATTATTCCAGCAAAATAAATGCTGGAAGGGTGAAGTCAACCCTGCTGGGAAACTGGGACTCAAACCAAACACCCTGTTGAGGTAACCCCCTGCTGGGGAATATAACTTTGCTGGGGAGTAGCAGATGTGCACAGTATGATCGGACTTTCTGCTGGAGAGTGAACTGATATTACACGGCGTCCCGGACAAAATAAATGACAGGACCCACCACCAACTCTGCTGGGGAGAGTCTTGATCTTCGAGTTCCACTGGGAGGAAAGGACACTTGCTGAAAAGAGAGGACTCTGCCGGGGATGGGATGATTCTCTTGGGAAAAACCAACTGACTCCGCCGGGAGAGGGTAAATGACCCTGCGAGGAAAGATGAACTTGTCTGGATACAGCTCACAACTATTAATCTTCTGAGGCTAAACCAACTCTGCTTGAGATACAATGTCTGAATACAGCCTACAATCTTGGAATCGCCAATTCTGTTGAGGATGAACGACTTTGCTGGATAATCCTTTTTTTTTTTTTTTTTTTTGCACAAGCTACGACTAGCTAGAGAGTTCGATCCTTCTTCAGGAAGAAACTGCATGACCTGCGTGAGGGCTGAGTCCCTCGTTATTGCAATCTTTTGATCATCTTCCTCGTACGGCTATGAAGCCTGCAACAACACAAACAAAACCAGGCAAGCCTATGCAACCCAAATCAATTCAGGTTAGTGACGTTATTTTCAGTTAATTCAAAGCTTTAGCAACTGTTGGCAAGGGCCAGTGACGTTATACACACGCTAGTTTCATCAAACTTAGGCGTTAATCATGCACAAAACAGTAAAGAACAGTGTCAAGTACTGAATAACGTATTTTATTGATTGGGCCACTGAATGGGCGGAGTTTTGTACACGGGATGTAACTCCTGAAATGAGGAAGCTACACAAAGCAAATATATACGTACACAAGTATGCACAAGAAGCATAAATATTGGCAACTTAAATTTGTACACATGTCAGCAACGGGATGCAGATGAACACCACGAACTGATCCTCCCATGACTCGTCCGACTCTAATGCTTTCCCGGTATCCCCACTTCTGAAGAGATTGCATCAGATAACTGACTCCTCAAATGTATTCTCCCGCATTGATGCTTATTGCAATTATCCAATTCGGACCGCAGTCATTTGCTTTTCAAATCCCTAACTTTTGCGTGAACCGCCCTTTACGGGTTTTCAGTTCACCGGGATACCCCTTTTTGCCGAAGTCGCCCAGTGTAGGTTTTCAACTTCGCGGGTGTACATTTTTTCAATTTTATCCCTAATTTTTGCCCGAACCTTTCATTCTGTTTTTGGTTCGCCAGGATGCCCCATTTTTGCCTGGACTCTCTTTTTCTGTCCAGCGGGTCAATTTTAAGCAAAGTATTTTTTAACTGCGTCCGAATTCACAGGTGACGTGAAGTCTTCACCGTCCATAGTGGACAACAACAACGCTCCTCCTGAAAATACTTTCCTGACAACGTATGGCGCTTCGTAGTTGGGGGTCCACTTGCCCCTGTGATCTGCTTGCGGCGGGAGAATCCTTTTCAGCACAAGGTCGCCCGTCTAAAAGCTTCGCGGATGTATCTTCTTGTCGTACGCTTTCTTCATTCGGCTCTGGTACAAACGACCGTATGCTAGAGAAGCTAGCCTCTTCTCATCCATCAAACTCAGTTGATTCAACCTGTCCTTCACCCATTCTGCCTCGTCCAGCTGAACGTCTCGCAATACCCTCAGAGAAGGGATCTCGACTTCTAATGGTAGCACCGCTTCCATTCCGTATACTAACGAGAACGGAGTTCCCCCGGTTGATGTGCGTACCGTCGTACGATAACCGTGCAGAGCAAAAGGTAGCATCTCATGCCAATCCTTATAGGTCACGACCATTTTCTGAACAATCTTCTTGATATTCTTATTGGCCGCCTCTACAGCGCCATTCATCTTGGGTCGGTAAGGTGAGGAGTTGTGATGTTCGATCTTGAAATTCTGACAGAGCTCCTTCATCATTTTGTTGTTTAGGTTGGAACCATTATCCGTGATTGTCTGCTCGGGAATCCCATACCGGCAAATGATATCTCTCTTGATGAATCTGGCCACCACTTGTTTTGTTACATTTGCATAAGACGCCGCTTCCACCCACTTGGTGAAATAATCGATTGCTACTAGGATGAACCGATGCCCGTTAGAAGCTGTCGGCTCGATCTTTCCAATCATATCGATCCCCCACATAGAGAATGGCCAAGGTGATGACATCACATTTAGAGGACTTGGAGGCACATGGATTTTATCAGCATAGATTTGGCACTTGTGGCACTTCCTCGCAAACTTGAAACAATCAGTTTCCATCGTCAGCCAAAAGTAGCCTGCCCGCAGCAGCTTTCTTGTCATAGCATGTCCACCAGCATGCGTACCAAAGGTACCTTCGTGTATTTCCTCCATGAGAAGCTTTGCCTCTCTTTCGTCTACACAACGCAACAGCACCAAATCGTGGTTTCTTCTGTATAAGACGCCATCCGGATTCAAGTAGAAATTACCCGCTAATCTCCTGAGAGTCTTCTGATCTTGACTGGATGCCCCAGCCGGATACTCTTTATTCTTCAGGAAATTAAGGATATCGAAATACCATGGTTTGTCGTCAGCTGCTTCATCAATAGCAAATACATAAGCTGGTCTGTCAAGCCGAGAGATAATGATTCGGGGAGCCTCATTCCAGAAGTTGACTTTATACATGGAAGACAAAGTAGCCAGGGCGTCAGCCATTTGATTCTCTGCCCGCGGTACGTGATGCAATTCAACCTTGTCGAAGAAAGGCAACAATCTCCTTGCATAATTCATGTAATGTATCAAATTGGGCTGCCGGGTCTCCCATTCCCCTTTGATCTGATTCACCACCAGAGCTGAGTCTCCGTATACGTCTAAGTTCTTGATTCGCAAATCAATGGCTTCTTCAAGCCCCATTATACAAGCTTCGTATTCGGCCTCATTGTTGGTAACGGCAAAGGTCAATCGGGCAGTAAACGGGATGTGCGACCCGTGCGGCGTAGTGATGATTGCCCCTATTCCGCTACCGTAAGCATTCACAGCTCCGTCAAATATCATCTTCCATTTGGAACCCAACTCCGGTCCTTCGTCTGGCAACGGCTCTTCACAATCTTTCATCTTTAGGTACATGATATCCTCGTCAGGAAAATCAAACCTCATCGATTGGTACTCTTCAATAGGCTGCTCCGCCAGATACTCAGACAGCACACTCCCCTTTATAGCCTTCTGCGAGACGTATTGAATATCATATTCAGTCAAGACCATCTGCCAACGGGCAATTCTACCTGACAACGCCTGCTTTTCAAATACATATTTGATAGGATCCATCTTCGAGATGAGCATGGTTGTATGATTCAGCATGTACTGCCTCAAACGCTTGGCGGCCCAGGCTAGCGCGCAACAAGTTTTCTCAAGCATTGAGTATCGAGATTCACAGTCTGTAAATTTCTTACTCAGGTAATAGATCGCATGCTCTTTTCTTCCTGTCTCGTCGTGTTGACCGAGAACACAACCCATGCTTCCCTCAAGAACCGTCAGATACATTATCAAGGGTCTACCTGCCACCGGGGGTATCAAAATAGGAGGCTCCTGCAAATACTGCTTTATTTTATCGAACGCCTTTTGACAATTTTCGTTCCACGTTACTGCTTGATCTTTCTTCAACAGCTTGAATAATGGTTCACACGTAGCAGTTAGGTGAGATATGAACCGGGCGATGTAGTTCAACCTCCCTAAAAACCCGCGCACCTCTTTCTCTGTTTTAGGCGTCGGCATTTCTTGAATCGCTTTTATTTTAGCAGGATCGACCTCTATTCCTCTTTCGCTTACGATAAACCCCAGGAGCTTACCCGATCTCACCCCGAAGGTGCATTTATTAGGGTTCAGCCTCAGCCTAAACTTCCTAAGCCTTTTAAACAACTTCAGCAGATTCACCAGATGCTCTTCCTCCGTCTGGGATTTGGCAATCATATCGTCAACATAAACTTCGATCTCTTTATGCATCATGTCATGGAAAAGAGTCGTCATCGCACGCTGATATGTTGCCCCAGCATTCTTCAAACCAAAGGGCATCACTTTATAGCAAAATGTTCCCCAAGGTGTTATGAAAGTGGTCTTCTCCATATCCTCTGGCGCCATTTTAATTTGATTATAGCCCGAAAAGCCATCCATGAAGGAGAATACGGAGTACTGAGCAGTATTATCAAGTAACACGTCAATGTGAGGAAGAGGAAAATCGTCTTTTGGGCTTGCTTTATTCAAATCTCTATAGTCCACGCACATTCGAACCTTGCCATCTTTCTTTGGCACTGGTACGATGTTGGCAACCCATGAGGGATACTTTGTCACAGACAGGAAACCAGCGTCCCACTGTTTTTGGACTTCCTCTTTGATCTTCACTGCCATATCTGGTCGAGTTCTGCGAAGCTTTTGCTTGACCGGCGGGCAACCTTCTTTCAGTGGCAGGCGATGCACAACCATATCTGTATCGAGCCCCGGCATATCTTCATATGACCAAGCGAATACATCATTATACTCCCTGAGCATTTCAACCAGTCTTCGCTTGATATCACTCTGTAGTGCGGCTCCGATACGAATATTCTTCTCAACCCCTTCCGACCCCAAGTTGATAATTTCGATGACCTCATCGTGAGGCAGAATGGCTCTTTCCTCTTGCTTCACTAACCAAGACAGTTCTTCAGGAACGTCGCTATCTTCGACAACCTCTTCTTCGGCCTGGAATACCGGGTGTTCGAAGTCGGGACGAGTCATAGGTGTTTCAAGGATGTCATCTGAACATGTTATCCTGCAAAAGGAATGGTTAAGTGCTTCAAAATGCGTATAAAGCAAACAACCACGTTGCCATTTTATTGAAAAATATAAAACAAGAAAGACAGGGATTACAGTATTTGCACATGAAAACGCCATTTATTTAATGATTAACACGCAATGTTTATAACAACACAGTCCTAAGCAAATCCTGATGCCCCGGGCAAGACATCAGATTATTCAATAATTAATAAAGCAAAGCATTACTGTTTAAAAGTCACAGAAACAAGCTCCTGAATAGACCAGTTGCACAGTCCTTGTCCTGGCGTGCTTGGCTGAATCCAGGCATCCATATCACAGTCGCTGTCTCCTTCGTCAGACTCCGAAGCAGCATTGACGGTTTCATGACACACCCCGCTGGCAGAGATGGTGATTGGCCCTCTGAAACGGGGCGCTCCCACGGAAGGAGTTGATGACGACGGTTGGTATCCCAGCCCGAACCGGTCCATCTTCACAGGAATGTCCAGCACTTTGCCCCAGCCCTTTGCTTGTCCTGCTTCTACTAGAGCTTGAGCTTCTTTATACGATGAGACGGCTATCTCCGACGCTTTGCTCGGCCCGGGACCTTTGTCCTTGATGCGCAAACCTTCAAATGCCTGGCAGGGTGTTTCGTGGATTTCTCCGTCGACCTCCAAATATTTAAATGACGACAGATGGCTGACCAGGATGTCCTCTTCTCTGCACACGGTGACTACGCTGTCTCCGACCATATATTTTAACTTCTGATGCAGGGTGGACGTGACTGCCCCTGCCCCATGAATCCAGGGTCTTCCAAGCAAGCAGCTGTACGCAGGCTGTATATCCATGATATAAAACTCAGTTGCAAACACCTCCGGCCCCACCTGTAGAGGCAATGTAATCGATCCAAAGGCTGTTCTCCGCGTGCCGTCAAACGCTCTGACTACCAAATCACTGGGCGTACACAAGATTCCTCTGACATCCAGCTTCATCATCGCCTTCTTGGGCAGCACATTCAAAGACGATCCGGTGTCAACCAATACGTGCGACATTACTGATCCTCTACACTCAACAGATACGTGCAGCGCCATATTATGATCTCTTCCTTTCGGAGTCAAGTCAAAATCAGTAAAGCCCAAGCTGTGGCCTGCATTCACATGTGCCAACACTCCTTCTAGCTGATTCACGGAGACGTCTTGGGGTACAAAAGAAGTATCCAGGACTTTCAGCAACGCATTTCTGTGGGCTTCCGAACACAACAGCAGTGACAGGATAGATATTTTGGACGGTGTCTGCTGTAGATGCTCCACAATCTTATAATCACTTTTTCGAATCAAACGCATGAATTCTTCTACGTCTTTCGATGCCGATTCTTTGTCACTTGCTTGCACCGGAACATTCTCAACTGCTTTCCCTTTTCCTTTTGCTAGTCTTTCGGCCTCCACTTCAGGGGATATAAAGATCCTACCACTTCTTGTCATACCTCCCGATCCAACGACATTATCCACAGTCTCGGCTGGCTGCTTATTAACATCAATTTTTATCCCGTCACAATACGCCTCCAACCCATATGACCAGGGGACTGCTTTCGTGTTCTCGTACGGGATCGGCCCGGCCTTAGTTATGGTGATCGGTGGTCGCTGAGCTGGTGCGGCAATAGTGATTGTCTTTCGGGGAATCGTTACAGTGGCCACATCAGTCTGATCACATGCTACTGCCCCCGCGGGCTCTTCAGTTACTGCTTGGTCAAACTGCAATATGCCTTCATCAATTAAAGCCTGAATGCCCTTCTTCAAATCATCACACCCCCCAGCTAGGGTCCAACAGTCTAAGCAATACTCGTCACATCCCGGGTAAACACCCCCTTGCAACAGTCGGCTCTTTATCTCGCTCAGCGGCGTCTTCAAACCTTCCACATTCATAATCAGATTCAACCCTTCCTCAGTTAGAATGGCGTTGGCCCCATGGTTAGGCATGGGCTTCTGCACTATATTCGGACCTGCCGTTCCGAAATTGATGGTCTTATTGTCCAAAAGATCCTGCACAACATGCTTAAAAGCATGGCAACCTTCTATATCGTGGCCCGGGGCTCCAGAATGAAACTCACAGTGCCTGCTTGCATCGTAACCAAACGGGGGAGCTCCTGTTATCGGTGCCAGAGTTCTTTTCTCTACCAGGTTCAATCCCAACAATGTCTGCAACAAATCTGCATAGGTTGAGGGAGGCTTCTCAAACACTCTTCTCGGTTTACTACCCTGGAATCTTCGCTGAGCCTACTGTGCCCCCTGCTGAGGCTGCTGCTGCTGTTGCATTGGCTGTTGCTGGACCGGTTGTTGTTGCTTGAGTGGTTGTTGTTGATACGGGATAGTAACACTCGCCACCTGCTGCGGCTGACGATATTGACCTCGTCCCCTTCCTCGGCCTCCAAATACTGCGCTTGCCTCGCCCTGACGGCGCCCGCCATAAGCTTTCCTATTACTGCCAGATGCAGTCGATTCCTCAACCTGGAATTTTCCTTGCTTAATGTTGCGTTCAATCTTTTCTCCCATCAGAATTAGGTCTGAAAAACTGGCCAGAGACGTGTGAAACAGCATATCATGAAACAGACCTGTGAATGTGCCGACAAACATGTCATTCATTTCCTTATCTTCTACAGGAGGAAGGACCCGGGCAGCCATATCGCGCCACCTTTGCGCGTACTCTTTAAAGCTCTCCCCCTTCTTCTGCGACAGCCCTGCCAATTGGACCCGATTGGGCGCCAAATCGCTATTATACTTGTAGTGAGCTACAAATGCCTCTGCTAATTGCTTCCATGTCTTGATATCAGTTGGCTCCAGCCCCATGTACCACTCTAAGGAAGGACCCGACAGACTATCTTGAAAGAAATGCATTAGCATTCTTTCATCAGTTGAGTATGCCGACATCTTTCTGTAATAAGCTCGTACATGCACTTTTGGACATGTGTCCCCTTTATACTTATCGAACGCAGGAGCTTTGAATTTAATTGGCACCCTCAAGCCAGGTACCAAGCCCATTGTTGCCATGTCCAAACCTACAGCACTTTGGTTCAGGACTCCCCTCATCTGCTCTTCCAGCATTCTGATCTTCTGGGAGTCATCCATCGGCCCTTCGAAACCTCCTCCGGAGAAGGCGTCCTCCTGCTGATCTTCTTGCCACATACCATTTCCAGCCCCATACCCATCATATCCATTATTACGTCCAGCTCTGATCTGATTCATCCCCGGACCTCGGCCTCTGTTGCCGTACCCTTGAACACCTCCAGCAGGGCCAAAAGCCATAAACCATGCGCCGTTTCCGTTCCCGAAACCTCCGTAACCCTGATTGGTCGCACCATAACCATCTTGCCCAAAGCCTTGAGCATTAAAGCCATACTTCCCAGTGTTATCGAATCCCTGATCGTTGAATCCGAATCCAGTATTGACAAAGCCGTTGCCTCCCATGTTATCTCCCAAATTGACATCACCCAGCCCAACGTTATGGACAGCAGTCTCATTCCCAACTCCGACGTTACCATTCACAGCAGCGGTAGCGTTGTTGGCATTAGCAATAGGTATATTGACTACAGGTGGAGCCACTGGCGTGGGAGTGCCGTCTCCATGAACAGTATCGACCCGTACAGACTGATGATCCTCGTTACCGTGACCAGCGTTTCGGGCCAACAGAGGCTGGACCATGGCCTGCAAATTTTCCTGCCCTTTCGCAATAGCTTCCATGGTCTGCATAAAGAGAGCGAGCTTCTCGCGCACATCTTGCATCTCGTTCTGCATTTGATCCATGATTCTTCGACAGTTGGTGCGGGTAGAATAGTGGTGCGGGTGCTGATCTGCAATCCTGAAAAGTACCTGTTGCAGAGCAGGAAATAAGACGCTTATTCAAAGATTACCTGTAATGCAATATGAATATGAATGCAATGCAATGTGTCTGTGCATTAGGGAAATTCATTCCCCCAGTTCTAGTGTGAAGGTGCCAGTGCAGTGACAGTGCTGACAATAGGAATATCGGAGCTGAATCATAGAAAGCCTCATATATTGCTGAGAAAACCAGAATACAATGTCGCTGAGAGTACGATAAGAAGGCATGACCTCAACCAACAATCCTGGTTATGGTCAGCACTATGCAAATAAAGCATACAAGTTACTACAAGTTACTACATGAAATGATCAAATCCTCCCAAAAGTCTGGTACTCTTCTATCAACTTCTTGGTCTCTGGATGACTTGGTCGATCAAGCAGCCCTTCAACAAGTTGGTTTCTCTTCTTAAGAACACGGCGCACGTCTTCAGCAGTTTCTTCCCATGTTGCTTCTCCGAAGCAATCTTCTAGCTTTCGCTTTTGAGACACCGCTTCATCTCTGCATTTGATTGCCTTGTTCAGTGCATGTTGGACACTATACCGGGTCATCACTTCTTCCTCACACTTCTTGATGCTAGACTTCAACTTCTCTTCGAGGTCGGAGATTTGCTGCTTCAGCTTATCTTCTCTCATCTTATTGTTGGTGAGAGTAGCATTCCAAGTCTTATTGCAAGAGGAGATTTCTCGGTGTGCTGCGTCAAGCGCCTTCTTTTTGGCTTCCAGCATGTCATGGGAGCTTCTGAACTCTTGCCCCAAACGTTCACGCTTTTTCTTCTCCTCAGTCAACTCAGCCCCTAACCTGTTTAACAGCTCGATTTGTTGTTGGAAAGCATATACGACCTTGTTTTTCTCACTGCGTACTTGAGCTAGCTCTTGCTCTAACCCTTCGTTGATCTTCATCAAGGCTTCTTTTTCCTTCACAACTTGCTCGTAGGCCTCCCTAGAAACAGTAGTTGGCTCTTCTGCCGGGACGGGAACAGTGACGGGTGCAGCGGGAAATGGCATTAATAACTGACTTGCTCTTTCCTGGATCCAAACCCTGTAAGGTTCATAAGCCTGGCAATCGTTCTTACCTAACAGTGGCTTCCCTTTGCGGTTAATGCGTGTCCAGGCATGTTGCAGCTTGGCTAATAACTCCCCCTTCACGTCACCTGTGAAGTACAGAGATTCCCGTACTTCTTCCTCCTGAGGTGGATTCTTCAGTGCATATCCGAACTGACGAATGAATAGAGAAGGGTTGTAATTGATACACCCTTTTCTTCCTATCAGCGGCACATTAGGGTACCCAGAACCGCTGAAGATGAGCTCATATCCCAATAGGTCTCGATCAAACCACACAACGTCTTCGGAATATAGCCTCATCAGGCGCTCTGACCAACTGGCTGAGGTTGCACTGTCTACAAATGGTCCCTTCATGGGGAGATGACTTTTGAACCACATATTTAATAGAGGAGCACAGCAGTAAACAACTTTTCCTCTTCGGTTTTCGTTCTTGTAGTGCAATGAGTGGTAGAAGTCTCTGATCAACGTTGGCACTGGGTTGCCTGCAGCAAACAGATAGAAAGCATCTAGGTCTACCAAATTGGGCAAGTTAGGAAACAGCACAATTCCATAAATGCATAAAGCCAAAATAGCGTTGAAAACCACCCAACAACCGTTCCTGGCGTACTCTTGAGCCTTGCCAACCAGAAAATCCAGAGAGAAACCGGGAACCCCGAGCCAAGAAGTCACTAACAACTCAGCAGCATTCATATGCAAGGCTTTGGCTAAGTCCTCCAACTTGGGCTCAGCAGCAGAGTGAATAAAGGGAACCTTGTTCTGCACGGGAAGCTCAGTAAACTCCACATACTCCTCAATGGTGGGCCCTAGAATAAAGTCAGCAAAAGTAAAGCATCTCAATGCGGGGTCATAGAACTGCATCAAGGTGTATAGCCCGTTCATCTCATCAGCCGTGGGCTTGCAGACTAATCTCAGTAATCTCCCATGACTCATTCTGAAGCTTCTCCTAACCTCCTCATCGGCAAGAGATATCAGACCAAGCAAAGAAGTAATATCAGGTGAAGGCAGCTTATACGCAACTGTCTTCCTCAAACTAGCCATAGTCACTACTCAGAAGTCTGGGTACTAGAACCGGGGAATATGCAAATGCACCTGCAGCACAGACACACGTTAGTGAAATGCAAGTGGTAATGGATATGCAGACAATGTAATGCAAGTAACATGCAACAGGGACCAAAGCTGTAGCCGAATAGCCTGAACCCAACCAAGAAAGGTCTCAGATAGACCATCCAGAAGTCATCAAACCCTGGTCTCAGATAGACCTAAAACGAAGCTCCAACACTGGTCTCTGACAGACCTCAAACCATAACTCCAACTGGTCTCTGGTAGACCTCAAATCACATTTCCAATTGGTCTCTGGAAGACCTCAGAACTCTCCAACTGGTCTCTGACAGACCTCATAACACATCTCCAAATGGTCTCTGACAGACCTCATAACTCTCCATACATACCCAGGATCTCTGATCAAGAAATAACCGGTAGTCTGAAGGTCTAGTTACCTGCATAACCCCAAACCCTCTCACAGGTGGATGTCCTAGTAACTGACAAAGGTATGGCATCCTATGCGGTCGTCGGCGTCACAGACTTTCAGGGTTGATGATACGATTCCCAGAAGGAGTGGCATCATCAAATCCTGAAGAGGCCTCACTTAGCCAACTTCCAAATGATCGGTTCCCGGAGTCGACAATTCAGCTGACCAACAACCCCTTCGACCCAAAGGGTAGAAAAAGAAGCCAACCAGAAGAACCTCGTCCGAGTGTAGATTTCATGAGACACTAATGCAAGCAAAGCCGGCACGCGCCCACTACTTTTTACTCTAATTCTAGGTGCACTCAAGCCCAGGTCCGGCTTCTCACTCAATATCAGAACACCCGTCACACCCCAATACAGCAATAATAAACAATATATAATGCTGAAAATAAAGGTCAGAAATATAAATCCATACAAAATCCTCGACGGGAAAACAAGCGTTAGGATTGACTCTCTTAAGGGACGTTGGATCCCAAATGCATAAGAACTATCGCAGTCCTCAGCAGCCAGGGGACGTTGGATCCCCAGCAGAGTCGCCAGCTGTCGCTACTGCGAAAATCGACGCCGGATGAACAGAAGAGTCGCCACCGTGTGTTATTTATCCCAACAGGAGGGAAAGGAAACGCTCGAAGTAAACCTACCGCAAAGACGGGAAAGGAATGGTCATCGCAACCAAATCCTGGATTCGGGAGTCGGTTACGCAAGGGGAAGGTATTAGCACCCCTCACGTCCGTCGTACTCGACGGGATCCACGCTTGTTTTCTTGTACGGATTGTTATTCTATCTATTCTATAGGTCTGGGGTTAAAAGAAAATAAAATGACTCGGCAAAGTATCGCACTTTATGCCTACGTATTCCCGTCTGGAACGAGAAATCAGAGTCAACGTAGTTCGCCTACCTATGGGAAAGGAGGGGAAGGTTGCTCGCTAGGATATCGCATCCTATGCCTACGTACTTCCACACAGCATGGAAGATCAGAGCAAACGTAGTTCGGGCTACGGAAGACACAGGCTTGTCTTGATTGATTTTATTCCTTCTGAAAAAGGTTTTACTGATTAAAAGTCCCGGCGGACAAAAATGACGTCTTGATGAGTTCACGTTCTTTTACGGAAGAAGTGTCTTTTATTGCGTTTGAAATCTTTATGGTATTTTCCTGGTTGTTTTGAGGAAGAAAGAGACAGAACTCTGACCTACGGTTGCGAAGGGAAACAAACTAACCTAATGTTATCATGCATGGGTTAAGACCTAGTGTCTATCATGCTCCTCTCTTGCGCAGAGAGAAACAGAGATCCTAAGGGATAGGCAGAAACAGAAACAATATCAGATATATACAGTAAAACAGTAAAATGCATGGATGCAACAGTACAAGCGAGGCAAGGGAGTCCCACTCAACCTCGAACCTAGAAAACAATAGGCAAAAGTGAACAGACTTCACTTCCAACCCAGCAGGGTAAACAACAAACAATACAGTCCGTAAAACCAATCAATACATCAGCAATGAAATACAACAATAAAACAAACAGCATCAGCAGCTCTGAATCAACATCTAGCTCCAAGTAATCTCCAATCAGCTACAGGCTTCAACAAGTATCAATCTCCATCTTCATGGCCTTCAGGCAAGGGCTTTGATCATCAGTCTTTTATCTGCAATGGCTTTTCTTCAAGTCTCAGGCTCCAGGATGAACATCAGCCAACCAGATGAAGTGAATGAATGTTAGACAGTTAATTACCTACCAAGGGTGGTTCATCACCTGTTAACATTAAACAGAAAGTTTTCTCTCAAAAGTTCTATCTTTCAAATACATTCACTGATCCTTCCAAAGGAAGGAGGTGGATATTTGAAAGAGACTTTGAATCATAGAGAAAGGATAGAGGCAAACAAAGCCATCTATGTTTGAGAAGCAAGCTTTCTAATCTAGAGCTCTGCCTAGCTCCTAAACCCTAGTCTCCTCAGCAGCTGCTAGCAAGAACCTCCTCTCCAACTCTGGCAGTTGATCTTCAATCTCTGGATCTCCAATGGTCTTCATCTCCTCAAGTCTTCAGCTCTCCCAAGTCCCCAGACAAACCCAATACCCAAACAATCAAGCAATAATCCCCAGAGGGCACACCACACCAGTCAATCAAATAAGGACAGTATATTAATAGCAGTAGGGGAATCCTGACTTTTTCTAAGGGGATCTAATAACTACCCATAGCCCCTATAGTCCCATAACTAAACTAATCAAACCCTAAGTCCTGAGGGAAAAAAATCAAGCATCCTAAGTCATCACCTAAAAACCCTAATTTTGTCCATGTTATTCACACTTACACTAAGCACCTAAATTTAATTTCTAAAAATGGGAACTAAATTGAATCTACAAGTTTGATGTCTAACCTAAACAACCTAAAAAGAATGGATGAAAAATATTGAAGCAATTAATAGAACAAAAAATAACAAAATCATGCATGAAATGAAACCATTTAAAATGTTATTTATTTAGAAAATATGAGAAAAATATCAAATAAAAAATAAAATGCAATTTTTATTTTTTACAATTTTCTTGACATCCTAAAGAAAAATATGCAAAAAGAATGAATTAAAAATGATGATTTTTCTATTTATTATGAATTTTTAAAAATGAATGAAAAATGAAAAGAAAATAATAAAGAAAATATAAAGAAATAGCCAGAGGGGGTGAGAATAGCAAGAAACCCAAGTTCAGCGCGTTGGGCTTACTAAATTGGGGGGTGCGAATAGCTGTCTGAGCCCAATCCCCCCAATAAGTGAAACGGTGCGTTTTACTTTTTAAATTTTCCCACCAGAACTCAGGCTAAACGTGGACCGTTCGATTCGTGGTCAAGTCAATCTTCCCCACCAGATCCAAGGGCGTACGAGTTATCTTCTTCCTCCATCCGTCTAGGGTTTCAGCCATGAGTTCCATGCACGAAAATTCCATCCAACCTTTCTCCATGCTCTCTTGATGAAAATGAACAATTCTAAGCCCTAAAATAATCTACAAAACCCTAGGAATCCATGTCTAGTCCTAGTTTTCTCTAATTCTCTTTGTAGACTCCAAACAGAGGGCACGAAACTCAAGGTATACCATGCTTGCCTGATGTCAACTCTACCAGAATTCAAACCTGATGATCCACAGATAATCTACATACTTTCCTCATTATTCTATGCCTCATTACATTGATTATAGTCCAGTACACAGCTTATTCTTGAAGCTAACAGAAATGGCAACCTGTCATGGATCTCCACGAAACTATCCCTAAACTTCAAGAATCATTCCCCTAGGGTCTCTAAACAATCCTATCCTAACCACATGATCTATAACAGCCTGAGTAGTGAGATTCGAAGAAGTTTACATACCTTGCACTTGGTGATGGCAATGGTAGTTAGACTTCAATTCAACCCTTGACACTTGCTGAAAATGATCTCTAATGAATGTGTATGCTTCTGTTTGCAGTGATTTTTGCTTAACCCTTGTGAATTATTCTATTCCATTCTTCATGCAAGTTGGAGTTTCAACTTGAGTCTCTTCACACAGCCACGAATTCTCTCCAATTCCTTGTGCCAATTACTCCCTGATGATAGTGGATGATGATGGTAACAGAGATCAAAATGATGGAGGAAGTTTTAATGGATTTTTGATGAAAATGCAACTTGGAGTGAAGAAGATAATTGGTACAATTCTTGATCAATTCAACCACTTCTTGATGTGAATCCTAGTGTTTGAATGATGATGATGAAGATTCAATCCAAAGATGTGAGAGTTTTGAGAGATTTGTGAGAGTTTGAGTAGCTTATGCAAGAATGGAAAAATGAATGAAAATGGAGGTTTTGCACAAAATGGGAGCACCAACCCTTGCATGAACCAGCTTGCATGAATATATAGGTTGCATTAGAACCTCCTAGAAACTTGGAGAAGTTTCCCTTACACTTTTCCCTTTCAATTTGGATTATGTTACTTTCAATTCAAGCAACCATGGATAACTCACAAATTATGACCTAAACTCAAAATTCCACTTTAGCCAATGTCTTTAAAATGCCTTTTCCATTCAAAATGACCTATAATTTTGCATCATTTGGCCAAGATATGAAAAATCTCATTTTTTTAAGCCATTTTTCTTCATTAAATTCACCAATTTTGAAACCTTGTGCTATGGACATTTCCAATCTCTCATGGTCACTTTTCTAGACTCAAAATGTCATTTGGAGCAAGTTTGATGTTGTGAGTTTTTCCATTTGAGGCCTCCTTATATGAGTTTTGGACATAGGTTAAAATGACCTGTAATTCACAAATGACCAAAATACCCTTTGCTTGCCAAGACCATAAGTTGAGTTCCACACATAATATGAAGGCATACTATACCATTCTAGAAAGCTAAGACAATGATTAACAATTCTTATGTTGACCAGAAATTCATTTGAAATCTCCTTGAGGGGTAAAAGTTGCTTGGAAGTCAAGTCACTTTCACAGACAAAATTTCAGATACCTCAGATGACCTGTAACTTGCAAGGATCATAACTTGAGTTCTATAAATCTCCTTGATGTCTTCCACCACTAAAATTAAAGGTCTTTAGATCCTCCACAAGTTTCATGTTGGCCAAGGATCCATTTGAAGCTTTCATTTTGACTTACCTTGCTTGGAAATTTGACCTAAACTAGGGGATTTTACATAGAAACCCTAATTTAGAAACTCCTCTTCTCCTTGATTTCTCTTGAATTCTTCTTAGCATAAAAATATATATTTGTTCTCCATGTCAAATGATGAACCCCACATCCCTTCAATAGACCTGAATGCCCTCAAATCAATCAATTGATCTAGGGTTGACCTAGGGTTGACCCAGATGAAACCCTAGTTGACTGTTTTCAACTGCAATTCTTGTGATCACATCAACCACTTATTTTCTTCTCCGAATGACTTTCTAAATCCTCCAAGATGTCTAGATACTCCCCATGCTTAGACCACAGCTCACATTTTCTTTGTTGATCCTCAGGCACCCTCAGTTAGGAGATATACTCAATGCTTGATCTACTGACTTCTTCAACTTTCAAATTCTTTTCTGATGACTTGAATGGGATTGAATTAGAATAATAACCTCTTGATAGGCTTCCAGAGATGAGAATAATGATTGGTTCCCTGTTGAATGACTTGCTATGCTTATGCTATGTAGATGAGTAACCTATGTACATGACTCTATATGCAAATGCTAATGATATTGAAACATAAACCAAGTGAATAAGGTTGAGCAAATTTTAGGGTGCAACAACTGGGTAACTTTCAAGCTCCAAATTCACATGCCTCAAATGACTTGTAACTTGTCTGGCTCATAACTTGAGTTCTATAAATCCTATCAAGGACTTCTAGTACTCAAATTAAATCTAAGATCATGCCCTACAACAATCATGTTAGGGTCAAGATGAGATGACAATCATATCTTGAGTTAAATAGTCTTGAATTCAGGGGTCAAGCTAGAGGATTTTACACTGTCAAGTCTTAGAAACCCTAGCTTGAAACTCCTCAAACTCCTCACTCATGATGAGTTAACCTTGGAATCATCCTTAGAACATATCAATGTATCAATCCATGATCACATGGCTCTTGAATTAAGTCTCAACTTCCTTCAAATCAACAGTTGACTTAGGGTTGACCCAGTCAAACCCTAGCTGCACCACTCATGGCTGAGCCTTCTTAATATTGCACAATGACCTGTCTAGGCCTCAAAGTGATCTTCAACACTTCTCCTGAGCTCTCTCAAGACCTCAAGTCCATCTTCATGACCTCATAATCATCTGATGACTTCCCACAACTCTCAAGTTAGGGGACCTACAAACTTGGCTTCAATCACTCTCTCTGAGGATCTTCTAACTTCTCTAACAAGGATATCAACCCTTGAACATTTGAATAACCTTCTTAGCTAGCCTCACAGTCTTGTATAGATCTTGATTGGTAATTATATCTCTTGATCTCCTGCATACATGTCAATGAAATGCAAATGATAATGCCAATGTGAATGAAATGAAACATAAGCTAGGTAAAGAAATGTTGGGCAAATTTTGGGGTGCAACAGCTGCCCCTATTCAAACGGCTTAGACCTGAATGGGTGAGAAGAGAACGGCTCTCAAACAATCAAGGTGAAAGACGGTTGAATACCAACAAACCCGAAAATTTGCCAACTGCACAAGTACACGGTACTCTGATGGGTCAAATCTTCGGAAACTGAAATAATAGCTGCACCTCAACTAGTTGGAGAAATATTGATCTGAACCTCCATCAGGATGATTCTCTGATTTATCTAATATCGTTGCGTCCTCAAATAATCAAGGGGTCACCGGTTACACGGTAACGGGCGACTTGCCAACCACGCACAGGTAAACGATACTCTGATTGGTAAGAACATCTTCAAAACTGAGCATGACAGTTGCACGACAACTAGCTGGGGAATTGGTCACACGGTAACCGGTGAAAGGTCTAATCTCAAATCTCTGTCAGGATGATCATCTGATTTTACTTTAGATCTTTGTCCTCAAGTCATCAAGGGATCACCAGTTACTCGGTAACTGGTAATGGATGGTTGATTATGCCGTCAGGCGTTCTGTGTCATAGCAGAAGAATTCCTTATCGTCACCTATGGACTCATCGTGTCGCTAGGCACGTCGACAACATCTTTGTCGGACTTCATCAGTAAGTCAACAAGGGATCACCGGCTACTCGGTAACTGGTGAAGGGCTACTCTCAAATCTCCGTCGGGATGATTATCAGATTTCGCTGCAGCTTCTTCCTCAAGTCATCAAGGGATCACTGGTCACTCGGTAACCGGTGATACATAGCTGATATTGTCGTCAGGCATTCTGCGACATTGTGGCAGAAGGATTCCTCGGGACACATCAGGTCATTAGGAACTTTTAACAATCAAGTTAATTATGCCATCAGGCATTCAAAGAACATCTCAGGCGTCAGCCGGACTTTGTCAGTAAGTCTGGAATAGACTCCTCGGTCAATCACGAACCTAATCGGGATATTCATCCTTCCGCCATCAGGCACTCCGCATTAGCTGAGAGAACTACTTTAACATCGCAGTTAGACTTCATCAGTAAGTCTTGAAATGGGATCCTTAATCATTCACGGATTAATAAGGATACACAATCTTTTGCCGTCAGGCACTCCGCGTCAGCTTAAAGAACTGCTTTGACATCGCAGTCGGACTTCATCAGTAAGTCTGGGGGCCTTGGCCTACTGCCAGATTTCAATCATCAAGTCTTCAAAGGAAGTCTCAACTTCTATGCTCAGAAACCTGCTGAGGGGTGACGCATCTCCGCTGGGGATTCTGGAGAACTATCAAGTAACTCTGCTTCGGGGGATTCAGAAATCATTCTGGATGAATCGACTCTGCTGAGGACTTCAAGAATTATCTTGGATAAATAACTCCGCCGGGGACTTCAAGAATCATCCTGAGCCAATAACTCTGCGGTAGATTTCATGAATCATCCTGCACAAACACTCTGCCGGGGACTCTAAGCATCAACTTGAGTAACCCTCTCTGGCGACTTCACTGGGGAGTTTTAAGAATCATCTTAAGCAAACACTTTTCCTGGGGAATTCAAGAGTCATCTTGAGCAAACCATTCTGCGGAGGAACACCTGCAAAACAAGAACGGTGACGACCTGGCTCATGTTTCATATGCATATGCTAGGCAATGGCGCAATGCTCCACACGGTGGAAATGCTACGCTTTTTAAGGGTAAATGCTTTGCAATCATGCAAAATGCTATGGCCCCATCAGCAAAATAAATGCTGAAGGGAAAAAGTCTTCTGTCAAGGAGAAAGAACCACTCTGGTGGAGGAAGGACTCATCCTGCCGAGGAGAAGTCACACCAATCTCAATTGGCTTCCGCCTGGGGAAATGATCTTCAGTCGACTGCTGCAGGGGAGCAAAGTTCTACAAGGACCTGAACCCGTTCGTTCGGGTATACGACCCACAATCTACTGAGGGAAACGATGTCAATCGCAGAAATAAACTGCACGGTCTTCACGACGAAGCTTTCCTGGAGATAATGACTCCATTGGGGAAATACAGCATCGGCTATTCAACACGCTACTGGGGAAAACCAATCATGGCCCGCACGACTTTCAAGGACCCGACTCTTTTGGGGATTTTCCAGCTCGGCTGGGGAAGAAGGAATCATCCTGCTTGCTGAGGAGATTACAACTCTGTGGGGAATTTTAATTCTGCTGGAAGACTTCAGTCTTGAACCATCAAAGTTGGACACTTGCGAATAGTCTTCTACGAGAAAACCGCACTTCGACCCAGTGCTGGGGATGAACATACACTTCAGTGTATTGCTCAGTTGGGGAGATGATGATCCTGCAGGATACCTCTGATTGGGGAGAATCTTCTCTGCATGGGGAGACAAATCAACACTCACCATCCCATGTTCCGGCTCCGTGGGGAGATGCTGCTAAACCCGCTGGGGTAGAAAGAATCATCCTGCTTGGGGACGCCTACGGCGTACTGCCTGGAATATGCCATACCTGCAACAACACAAACAAACAAGATACCCTTCTCAACGGGACCTATCAAGGTTATCATCTTGTGACGATGTTCAAGTAATTCATTGTTTCAACAATCAGTGGCCTAGGCCAGTAAGTTTATGTATGCGCATTTTACCAAAAACATCGGCGTTCTTTTTTGCAAACAAAACGGATAAATGCTAAACAAACAAACAGAATTGCTGAATAATATACATTTTATTGATAACGAACCCCAGAATGGGCAAAAATGTTTTACAACAGATGCAAGCTCCTGGAATGAGGAAGCTGAGCAAATATAAAATCATAAATATACATCAGTATATACACAAATGTCGGTAATATGGCGTAGACGAACACCATGAGTTGATCCCTCTATGACCCACTCGACTTCGATACTTCTCCGACGCTTCAGCTTCAGAAGAGATTGATTCAGATAAACGACCCTTAGGTCTTCCAAACCACTAAACAATGAAAGTCCACACGCGGAACGCAGTCATTTGCTTTTTCAAATCCCTAATTTTTGCTTGAATCGCCCTTTCGGGTTTTTGATTCACCGGGATACCCTTTTTTGCCAAAGTCGCCCTTCCAGGTTTTCGACTTTGCGGATGTACATTTTTCCATTTATATCCCTAGTTTTTGCCCGAACCTTTTTCCTTTTTTATAGTTCGTCGGGATGCCCCATTTTTGCCTGGATATTCTTTTTCTTTCCAGCGGGTCATTTAAGCAAAGTATTTTTTAATTGCGTCCGCGTTCACCGGGGATGCAAAATCTTCGCCATCCATCGTGGATAACAACAAGGCTCCTCCCGAGAAGACCTTTCTAACGATGTACGGACCTTCGTAATTGGGAATCCACTTGCCCCGGTGATCGGAGTGTGGAGGAAGAATCTTTTTCAGGACGAGATCACCCGTCTGAAAGCTTCTCGGACGCACCTTTTTATCATAAGCTTTCTTCATTCAACTTTGGTACAGACGACCATATGCAATCGATGCTAACCTCTTCTCGTCCATCAGGCTGAGTTGGTTTAGTTGGTTCTTAATCCATTCTGCCTCATCGAGTTTCACGTCAACCAAAACTCGTAAAGAAGGAATCTTAACTTCTAACGGGAGGACAACTCAACTTCTAACGGGACGACCATACCGTACACCAGTGAGAAAGGAGTTACCCTGGTTGATGTACGTACTGTCGTACGATAACCGTGCAATGCAAATGGAAATATCTCGTGCCAATCCTTATAGGTCACAACCATCTTCTGTACAATCTTCTTAATGTTTTTATTGGCCGCTTCAACGGCGCCATTCATCTTCGGCCGGTAAGGAGATGAGTTGTGGTGTTCAATCTTGAAACTCTGGTACAACTCCTTCATCATCTTGTTATTCAGATTCGAACCATTATCAGTAATGATCCGCTCGGGAATTCCGTAACGACAAATGATGTCCCTCTTTATGAATTTAGCCACCACCTGCTTGGTCACGTTAGCATACGAGGCTGCCTCCACCCACTTGGTGAAGTAGTCGATGGCTACTAAAATGAAGTGATGAACGTTGGATGCAGTGGGCTCGATCTTGCCTATCATGTCGATGCCCCACATGGAGAACGGCCACGGAGAGGACATGACATTCAACGGGCACGGCGGCACATGAATTTTATCAGCATAAATCTGGCATTTATGACATCTCTTCGCGAATTTAAAGCAATTTGATTCCATCGTCAGCCAGTAATATCCTGCTCTCAGGATCTTTCTTGTCATAGCATACCCGCCGGCATGCGTACCAAATGTGCCTTCATGTACTTCTTCCATGAGCATACTCGCTTCTTTCTCATCTACACATCTGAGTAGCATGAGATCGTGGTTTCTTTTATACAGAACTCCATCAGGATTGAGATAAAAACTTCTAAACACCCTCCTCAGAGTCTTCTTATCCTGGGTTGACGCTCCCGCTGGATACTCCTTAGTCATAAGGAAGGTCTGGATGTCATGGAACCATGGCTTGCCATCGGAGGCTTCCTCGATCGCAAAGACGAATGTAGGTCTATCAAGACGAGAAAGGACAATTCTTGGAGCTTCATTCCAAAAATTGACTTTATACATCGAAGCCAACGTGGCTAAGGCATCAGCCGTCTGATTTTCAGCTGTTGGCACATGATGGAGTTCCACCCGATCAAATAACGGAAGTAGCCTTCTGGCATAGTTCATGTACGACACCAAATTCGATTGACGAGTTTCCCACTCCCCTTTAATCTGGTTAATCACAAGTGTCGAGTCACCATACACATCTAGGTTTTTGATTCTCAAATCAACTTCTTCTTCTAGACCCATGATGCATGCTTCGTATTCTGCTTCATTATTGGTGACCGGAAACATCAGTATAGCAGTGAACGGGATGTGGGATCCATGGGGAGTCGTGATGATCGCCCCAATGCCACTTCCGTAAGAATTAACCGCCCCGTCAAATATCAATTTCCATTGGGACTTCCTATCTGGACCCTCGTCGGGCAACGGTTCATCGCAATCTTTCACCTTGAGAAACATGATATCCTCATCAGGAAATTCAAATTTCATCGGCTGATAATCTTCGATCGGCTGTTCGGCGAGGTATTCAGACAATACGCTTCCCTTGATGGCCTTCTGGGAGACGTACTGAATGTCATATTCTGTCAACACCATTTGCCATCTGGCAATCCTGCCCGAAAGCGCTTGTTTCTCGAAGACGTACTTGATCGGATCCATCTTCGAAATTAGCATGGTTGTGTGGTTGAGCATGTACTGTCGTAAACGTTTGGCAGCCCAGGCTAGTGCACAACACGTTTTCTCCAGCATTGAGTAACGGGATTCACAGTCTGTGAACTTTTTACTCAAATAGTAGATGCCATGCTCCTTTCTGCCCGTCTCGTCGTGCTGACCGAGAACACACCCCATACTATTCTCAAGAACTGTCAAGTACATGATTAGGGGTCTTCCGACCACTGGGGGTATCAAGATCGGAGGTTCCTGTAGATACTGTTTTATCTTATCAAATTCCTTCTGGCAATCCTCGTTCCAGATAATCGCCTGATCTTTCTTTAGCAGTTTGAACATCGGTTCACACGTGGCCGTGAGCTGAGAGATAAACCTTGCAATGTAGTTTATTCTGCCCAGGAAACCACGAACTTCTTTTTCGGTTTTTGGCGCTGGCATTTCTTATATTGCTTTTATCTTTGCAGGATCAACCTCAATGCCTCTTTCACTCACGATAAACCCCTGTAGTTTTCCAGACCGTACTCCGAAAGTACACTTGTTAGGATTCAGCCTCAACCTGAATTTCCTAAGCCTCTCAAAAAGCTTCAACAAATTGACCAAATGTCCCTCCTCCGTTTGGGACTTCGCAATCATGTCATCAACATAGACTTCAATCTCATGATGAATCATATCATGAAATAAAGTAACCATTTCTCGTTGGTAAGTGGCCCCTGCGTTCTTCATACCGAAAGGCATTACCTTGTAGCAAAATGTTCCCCAAGGTGTAATAAACGTAGTTTTCTCCATGTCCTCCGGCGCCATCTTGATCTGATTGTAGCCGGAGAAGCCATCCATGAACGAAAACACGGAGAACTGAGTTGTATTGTCGACTAACACATCAATATGAGGGAGCGGGAAATCATCTTTAGGGCTCACCCTGTTCAAATCCCGATAATCGACGCACATTCGCACCTTACCGTCCTTCTTCAGCACAGGTACTATGTTGGCGACCCACGGAGGGTAAGTGGTGACCACTAAGAAGCCAACATCAAGCTGGTTTTGCACTTATTCTTTGATCTTAACGGTCATATCTGGTCGTGTCCTCCTAAGCTTCTGCTTAACGGGAGGACAATCTTCTCGCAGCGGCAAGTGATGGACCACGATGTCAGTATCAAGTCCGGGCATATCTTCGTATGACCAAGCAAAGATGTAACTATACTCTCTCAGCATCTCGACCAATCTCTGCTTGACATCACTCTGCAACGCAACCCCTATCCTGACGTTCCTGACCAGCTCTTCAGAACCTAGATTCACAATCTCAATCTCTTCCTCATGAGGCAGAATGACTTTCTCTTCTTGTTTCAACAAGCGGGCCAACTCTTCGGGAAGGTCTTCGTCTTCATCAATCTCTTCTTCGGCTTGATA
The DNA here is from genome assembly GCA_963859935.3 of Lathyrus sativus. Classification (NCBI taxonomy): domain Eukaryota; kingdom Viridiplantae; phylum Streptophyta; class Magnoliopsida; order Fabales; family Fabaceae; genus Lathyrus; species Lathyrus sativus. Next base: position 76,795,839 of record OZ012740.1, on the reverse strand, counting down.
GATCGGGCAATCGAAGTCGAAGTGAGTCGTAGAAGGTCCAAAGTCGATGTCATCTGCTATGTGGATCCTGCAACAACAAGGGTTAAGCTTAAGAGAAGGATATGCAGGTTAGCACAAACCCTATTGCCATTTTATTGTTTTTCAAAACAAATATAAAACAGGAATAATAGAGATCACAACATATGAATACGAAGAAAAACGCCTTTTGATTTATTGGTAAAATGCATGCACATAATCAAACAAGGCCCTGACAATAAAACCACTATGCCCCGGGTAGGACATAGGGTTGTAGAATAATTGGAGAAAGTAAATCATTACTCTTTGCTTGTCACTTGGATGGTATCCCTGATAGACCATTTGTTGAGGCTCTGGCCTGGTTTGCTTGGCTAGATCCAAGAGTCCAAGTTACAATCGTTGTCTTCGCCGTCTTCAGACACTGCGTTGACACTTTCAAATATCACCCCGCCACTGGTAAACTGGATCAGCCCTTTACCTCGCGACGCACTGTGAGAAGAGGAGGCTTCAGCCGTAGGAGAGTATCCTAACCCAAACTTGTCCTGTTTGTTAGGTATTTCTAGAACTTGCCCCCAGCCTGGGGTAGATCCGGCTTGAACAACGGCCCGGGCTTGCTTGAAGGAAGAGAGAGCCATCTCTGGTTTCTCAGTCGTTACTGGAGTCACGTCTTTGACCTTAACAGCTTCGAATGCCTGACATAAGGTTTCGTGGATCTCCCCATCCATCTCAACATATTTGAAGGACGATAAATGGCTCACCATTATGTCTTCCTCGCCACATACAGTTACAATGCTGCCTCTGACAGCATACTTGAGCTTCTGGTGCAACGTGGAGGTCACGGCACCAGCATAATGGATCCATGGCCGGCCTAAGAGATAGCTGTAGGATGGCATGATGTCCATAATGTAGAAGACTGCGTCGAAATTTTCCGGCCCAACTTGGATTGGCAGAGTTACCTCTCCAAAGACATGGCGCTTGGTTCCATCAAAAGCCTTCACAAACAGATCACTGGGTGTGCAGATCAATCCGCGAGTATCTAACTTCATCAATGCATTCTTTGGAAGAACATTGAGCGATGACCCAGTGTCTACCAACACATGTGACATAATTGTTCCCCTACACTCTATCGAGATGTGCAGGGCGCTGTTGTGGTTTCTTCCCTTCGGCGTCAGCTCCAGGTCAGTGAACCCTAACCCGCTTCCAGCATTCACGTGGGCTACTACCCCTTCCAACTGGTTGACCAAGATTTCCTGCAGTACATACGTGGCATTCAAAACCTTTAGTAGCGCGTTGCGGTGTGACTCCGAACACAACAACAAATTTAGAATGGAGATTTTCGAGGGCGTTTGATGGAGGTGATCCACGATCTTGTAATCACTCTTCTTGATCAACCTCATGAACTCTTCAGCGTCCTTTACAAGTAAGTCCTTCTCTACCCCACGAGGGGTTTCCTCAACGACTTTACTCTTTCCCTTATCAGTTTCCTCAGCTTTCTCTGCTTTGTCCACTACAATCTTAGGTGGAGCAAATACTCTTCCGCTGCGCGTGATTCTGCCAATTCCCACTAGGTTATCCACAGACTGCCCAGAGGGTTCCAGTTCCAACTTTTGTCCGTTACAGTAGACGTCTGCCCCATAGTGCCATGGGACAGCGTTGGTGCTTTCAAAAGGTATCGGCCCAGCCTTTGTGATGGTAATTATGGGCAGCCTGGGTGCAGAAATGGTTATCGTCTAGCGAGGGATGGTGATGGTGGCAACCTCATCATCCTGCTTCAGCATTACCTCTCCAGATCCACATTCGGCCCTTCGGCTAAACTGCAAGATTCCTTCGGTCATCAGACTATGAATCCCCTCTATCAACTGTTCACATCCATCAGGACGAGTCGCACAGCCCATACATAGTTCTCCACAGCCTGGAAAGAAGCCTCTTTTCATCAGCTTGGCTTTAACGAAGCTAAGTGGTGTCTTCAGGTCCTTGACATCAGTCAATAAATCTAAGTTTTCTTCTTCAATAATGGCATTCACCCCACCTCCCCTATGATTCGGCATAGGGTTCTTTGTGACATTCGACACATTATTTGAGAAATTGATAATCTTAGCATCTACCATATCTTGCACCTTGTGCTTGAAGGCTTTGCAGTTTTCTATCGTGTGGTCGGGTGCCCCTGAGTGGAAATCACACGTTGCATTCGCATCATAACCCTGCAGAGGTGCCCCTGTCAAGGGAGCCATGGTTATTTTCTGGACTAGCTGTAACTGAAGCAGAGTTTGTAATAGCTGAGCATAAAACATGGGCGGTGTCTCAAGGTGACGACTTGACAGAGGTGCCCTGTTCTAATAACTTCTGTATCCTTGCTGATTTGGCTGCTGCTGCTGCGGCTGGGGTTGTTGGGTTGTGGGGATGGTTATGCTAGCCACCTGTTGGCGCTGGCTTTTACCCTTCCTTCGAGCGTTAGACATGGCGCTCGTCTCTCCTTCACGCCTTTTGTTACCGTACGGTTTCTTTCCTCCTCCTGCTGAGGATAGATCACCACCCTGAATTTTCCCCAATTTGATCCCATTTTCGACGTGCTTGCCAGTAATGATGAGATCTGAGAAACTCCCTGACATACCGCTAACCAATTTCTCGTAATAGACCCCCGGGAGAGTGGCTACAAATATCTCAACAAGCTCTCGTTCAACCATCGGCGGCTGAACTCTAGCTGCTAAATCACGCCATCGCTGGGCGTATTCTTTGAACCCCTCGTTGTTCCTCTGTGACAAGTTCTGCAGTTGAACCCGGTTCGGAGCCAAGTCACTGTTATACTGATAATGGTGTACAAAGGCCTCAGCCAGTTCCTTCCATGTGCGCACACTGGTGGGTTCCAAACCCATGTACCATTACAGGGATGGCCCGGACAAGCTATCCTGAAAGAAGTGCATCAGCAACTTCTCGTCTTCAGAGTGAGCGGACATCTTCCGGTAGTATGACCTTAAGTGGACACGAGGACAGGTGGTGCCCTTGTATTTCTCAAAGTCGGGTACCTTGAATTTAGGAGGCACCTTGAAATCAGAAATCAATCCCAATTTAGTCATGTCGACACCCATAGTGTTCTGGTTCTCGAAATTCCTCATTTTGTCCTCGAGTGCCTTAAACCTTAGACGTGCTTCAGCAGTCAGTTCTCCTTCAGCACTCCTCTGTGAGAATAAATCTTCTTGACGATCTTCTAGCCATGGCTGAGGCCCATACAGATTTCCAGCACCTGTGTTGTCGTTGCCTAGTCCAGTGTTGCCATTAGCTTCAAAGTTTCCATTACCGACGCCAGTCGTATTACCATTGAGCCCAATGTTAGTGATCACATTGCCGTTACCACTTCCATTCCCCCCTGTCATGGGGATGCCACCCTGAGGAGTTTCAACAGGAGGAGGGACTGGAACGCTCCCACCATGAAGCACACCGTTGCTGTCAACCCTTGAGATCAGAGGCTGGACCAATGTTCTGAGCTGGTCTTGGCTGTTGGCAACCACTTGCATGAGCTCCATGAAGCGTTCCATCCTCTCTCGGAGTTCCTGGACATCAATTTGCACTTGTTCCATTGCTCTAGCTTGATTCACTCTGGTCGGATAGCGGTGGATCAGTCTTCGATCAATCCTGGAACAACCTGCATACATAAAGGGTTAGAAAAACGACAAGGTGCTCATCATGCAAATGCAAACGTGTGTCTGTGCCTTGGGGAGATCCCCCCCCCCCCCGATCCTAGTTTCCGAGACAAATAAAGTCTCTCATCCAATCATGGAAAAGAAATCCTCATATATTCATATGAAAAGCCTGCTCGGGTAGCGTACAACTGTAATCACATACAACTGAAGCAATAAGGCATGACTCCAACCAACAGACCTAGCGGTGATCAGCATATCAATGCATAAAATGTATAAAGAAAATACAAAAAGATCAGGTGCGGCCACGGGCACGACAATCTTCTAACAACTTCTTTGTAGCGGGATGATCTGGCTGGGTAAGCAAACCCTGGATCAGCAGGTCCCTCTGCCTGATGGACTCTGGGAGGTTCTCGGCAACGCTCCTAGAAACACCTTCTTCAGAATGGTTCTCGACTCTACTCCTTTTAGCATCAGCCCGGAGTTGAAAATCTTGCAAATTCGTCTTGGCCTCAGCCAATCTATACTGGACGTCTTGTCGCAATGAGGCTTCAGCCTCTATCTTCTCGTCTTTCACCGTAATCTGAGCTTCTAGCTCGGCTACTCGCTGCTTCAGCTTTTCTTCCCGCTCTTCGTACTTGGCTAGGGTGCTGCTCCAGACCCTCTCATATTGGGTTAGCTTCCGGTACACTCTGTCCAGATCCTGTTTCTTGGTCTTCAACACGCTGTGTACTGACTTCACGTCCAACCCCAGACGTTCCCTAGCATCAGTTTCTTTGTTCAGGTTGGCGCCTAGATGGTTGATCATCTCAGTCTGCTTCTTGCAGGTATAAACGGCTTCACTTTTCTCTTTCCAAAGTTGAGCGATCTCTTTCTCCAAATCTTCGTTGGCTTTTCGCAGCTCTTCCTTCTCTTGGAGTACATGGTTGAATTTCTGAATATCAACTGTAGTAGGCTCTTTGTGCACAGGAGGATACAATGGTTCCACAGCAGGAAATGACATTAGAAACTTGGCGGCTCTTTCTCAAACCCAAGTCACATACGGATCAAAGGCCTTGTTGTTGCTTTTTCCTAGCAAGACTTTCCCCTTTCGGTGAATTTTGCTCCAAGCATTCTGTACCTTGACCAAAGCGTCACCTTAAAGCAACCCTGTGAGATACAGAGATTCCTGTATCTCTTCCTCTTCAGGAGGACCTCGTAGTGCATACCCAAATTGTTGTACCAACAGAGATGGATTGTAGTTGATACATCCATTCCTTCCGACCAGGGGGACGTTAGGAAAGCCACAGCAGCTATACACAATATCTTTGCCCAGCAGATCTCATTCAAACCATATAATATTGTCAGCAGTCAAACCCATCAAACATGCAGACCAGGGTGAAGACTCAGCAGAATCAATGAACGGCCCTGACTTAGGAAGATGGCTAGCGAACCACCTATACAGTAAAGGAGCACAACATGCCACGTTCTTCCCCTTTCTGTTTTCGTTCTTGCTGTGAGCTGAATGGTAGACGTCTCTGAGGAGAGTGGGTACTGGATTCCCGGAGGCAAATATGTGGCAAGCATCCATGCTTATGAAGTTCATATGACTTGGGAATAGCACGATCCTATAAATGCAAAGGGCTAAGAAGGCATTGAATACATCCCAGCGACCCTTCTCGGCAAACTTTCGGGCTTTTTCCATCAGGAAATGCAAAAGGAAACCATGAACTCCAATCTTCCTGGATACCATCCCTTCTAATTCAGACTCATCTACATGAAGAGCGTCAGTCAGCTTACTCAATTTGGGTTCACCCTCAACACGGTAATAAGGCATTTGATTCATCAAAGGCACCCCCAACAGGTCAGAGTACTCCTCCAGGGTCGGAGCTAGGACATAGTCTGGGAACACAAAGCATCTGAGCTATGGGTCGTAAAACTGCAGAAGAGCATAGAGGCCATTCAACTCGTACGTAGGAAGCTTATACAGAATACCCATAAGTCTCCCATAACTCTTTCTGAAACTCTCCATAACTGTCTTGTCAGCCAAAGAAATCAAAGTCCGTAACTCTCGAATGTCTGGTGTTGGTAGCTTGTAAGCCACTGTCTTCTTCAGAGATGCCATATCTGCCATGAGGATCAAGATCACTAGAACCCGGGGGAAATATGCACCTGCAACACAGACACACGTTAATGACATGCAAATGAGGATGCAAGTAATGCAAAATGCAATCATGCAGCAGGAGATCAAGATGACTGTGCTGTTAAGGAGATGAAGGCTCTGTATCAACAAAACCATAATAATGCTCTGTCAAGAATAAACATATCTCTGATGAGAAGAAACCCCTGATACCAGACCATAAATCTGCTCTGTCAAGAACACACATATCTGATGATGAGAACCTCTGATACCAACAAAACTGATTCACTATCAAGAAAATCAGGTAGTTTGGGGGTTAAGGTTTCCTGCATCACACCCGACCCTACTCACAGGTATGGACCTAATCACGGAAAAGGTTTGGCATCCTATGCGGTCATCAGCGTCACAGACTTTCAAGAAATGATGACACGATAACCAGGAGGTGTGGCATCATCGTTTCTTGAAGCGGCCTCACTTAGCTGAATTCCAAATGATCGGTTCCCAGAGTCGACAATCCTCAGATCCAACAACCCCTCGAGTCCAAAGGACCGATAGGAAGCCATCAAAGAGAACCTCGTCTGAGTGTGGATTACATGGGAACAGATGCAAGCAAAGCAAGCACGTCCTCCACTAACCCACTCTAATACTATGTAGCTCTCAAGCCTGGGTCTGGCTTCTCACTCATCAGAATCCCCCTCCCACAACAGTACAGATAATCAAATCATACTGAAAATAAAGTGCGGGAAATAAAATGCGATAAATAAACACAACCCAACAAGTAAACATACAAGCGCTAGGATTGACTCTCGCAGGGGACGTTGGATCCCCAAATTGACTCGCATAAGGGACGTTGGATCCCTAGGAAACTATCAAGTCGCCAGCTGTCGCTATCGCGAAAATAAGGCGCCGGAAAAATAGAAGAGTCGCCACCTTTCGTTATTTATCCCTCAGAATGGGAAAGGAAACAATCGGAAAAACCTGACGAAAAGGTATAAGACAAGGTCATCGCAACCAATGTCTGGATTCGGGAGTCGGTTACGCAAGGGGAAGGTATTAGCACCCCTCACGTCCATCGTACTCGATGGGATCCGCGCTTGTTGTGTTTATCTGACGGGTTGGTTTTATCTATCTACCTATCAAGGCTGGTCTGAAAAGAAAAGAAAATGACTCGGCAAAGCGTCACGCTTTATGCCTACGTATTCTCATCAGAGAACAAGAAATCAGAGTCTACGTAGTTCGCCTAACTACGGGTGATGGGGAAGGTGGCTCGCCAATACGCCAGTATTGTGCCTACGTACTCTCAACAGGTATGAGAGACTAGAGCTTACGTAGTTCGGGATAATACGGATTACGGGAATTCAGATTCATCTGTTTTATCGAGTAGGGTTAACAAACAGTTCCAACAATCTGGTGTACGCAGCTCAACCTTTGGAGACTCAGGCGCTACCGTTTGCGGTAGAACTGGGAGTTAACGACACTCTTTTCTTCAGAAAAGCTTTCCTTTGAAGTATGGGCCTCCGGGGCAAAAAGGTTTGAATTTTGTTTTCTGTCTTTTACGGAAGAACTGTTTTTTATGTTTGTCTGTAGTTTGTACAACACTAGAGACTATGAGTTGGGAATGAATGCGTCGCATATCGTCCAAAGGACGTATACTAAACATTCTAGACGATTGAGAGGAGGCTGCTCAATTATCATTACCCAAGTAGCTTAAGGCTCGTATCGTGCTTATACTAACTTGCCTTTATTATGTCTTTTATTGTTGTTTTGAGATGAGAAGAGAGAGGGCTCAACTAAGGGGAGACTATCAAGTCCTAATGTTGTCATGCCATGGATTCATCATATGGTTGAGGTTTGAAACAGGGAACTCCTAGAAGTTATCATGCATAGGTTTCAACCTAAAGTTCTAATCATCACTTCCTTATCAAAGGAAGTGAGATTCCTAGGGGATCATGTCAATGATAAACAGAAACAGATAAAGCATAAGCTTAAATAGTAAACAGTAAACGACTGTAAAATGCATGCAATACAAGTGAGGGAGGAAATGTGTGTGGGGCATCAGCCTCCACAAGCTCGTCTCGACCTCAAGCCAGATATGAATAACTGCAATCATGAAGAAAAAATAACATGCCATCAAGCAAATCACAAACCACATAGGCAAGGGAGCAGAGCTCTACCAAATACCCGCAAGCAAAGCCATACAGTAAAAGTACAAGCAGAGGGAACAACTCAACCTCTAATGCAATCATTCTCCTAGCTTAAAGCAAATTAAACATTAACTTATTCTAATGCATCAAGCAAATCACACAAGTCACATCAATACAGTTGCACATAAAGCAAACAGACAGTAAAGAAAGCAAATCAACAACTTCCACATCTTCACAGCAAAGCAATCCTCTGACAGCAGATCAGTCCTCAGTCTGTAACTGTTCTTCAAGTCTATCCTCTTCAGGGAATGAAAGGTACCCCATCTTCAAGCTTCAATCTTCATGGTAGACTCCACCTTCAGGCTTTCATCCTCAATAGCAAGTATCAACTGGCTTCTTCAAGCTTTCAATGCATCAAACACAAGTATCAACTTGTTTTTCACCTTCTTCAAGCTTCAGCTTCAATGGCAGTCTTCAAACAAAGGGGAAATGCAACCTCTAGCATCTTCAATCTTCTAGCAAGTAACTCCATCCTCTAACAAGGGAGAAAGATTCATCTAACAAGAGCAAGGTGGGACAGGGAGAAGCAAAGTGAAGACCAAAGGTCACCTCTAATCACTCCACCATCAAAGAAAGGAACCCTCAAAGGTTCTACCAACTTGTGAAGAGCCACACCTCCTACCAAAGGAGGGATGAAGCCTTCACAAGGGGACCTTACATCATAGGGAGGAATGGAAGTGATCAACACCTTCCATGTTTCATGAAGGAAGAAAATCTATTCTAAGAGATCTTCCTAAAAACCCTAATCCTTAACCCTAAACAAACTACACCAAAGGGAGAGCAATCTTCAAGTCCAAGCTCCACCATGCATTCCATAGCAGCCCACACAAGTCTTCATCATCAACCAAAAGCAAGAGAAGCAAAACCCTAGTCTAAGGGAACTAATGAAGTCATTCTAGTTGAGTTAGCAAGTTAGGATCACCTAAAACCTAGTATTAAAGTTAATTCTAACTAAAACACTAAAATCAATTATAAAATCCTACAAAAATAACTATGGGAACCTATGTCAATCATGACTCTACCATGTTAAGTCAAGAGATCAAATCCTCAAATAAGACCTAGAAAAAAATTCTAAACTACAAGGTACTAAACTTAAACCCTAAAAGGGAGAACCTAGGGTTTCAACCTAAAAACAGCACCTAACTTCATCACAAAAATGTGATAAAAATACTATGGGAGCATACATGTCTAAGCTAATCACAAACAAAATCTCAAGAAAAAACTCATCACCAAATGATCAAACTAAATTCACCAAATAAAGGTATCAACCATGGTAATTTTATTATCAAATAAAATGTAAAAAATGCACATAAAATAAAAATGCATGGTTTTCCTAATATTTTTATTCTATAAAATTCTAGATTCAATCATGAATCAGGGGGAAAAACCTGGAATTAATTGACCTATTTTCCTATTTTTTATGAATTATTATCAAACTAATATGAAATGATGAAAATAAGAGAAATAAATAGAAATTAAAAAGAGATGTGTTGCAAATAGCAATCCTGATCAGTTCATTGCGCTGGGTTAGGCCAAAGTGGGTGTGTGAATATCAATCATATACTTAAGCCCATTGCCTCCAATTAATGAAACGGTGCGTATCAATGAAGGGGTCAAAGTCTAACTCTCAAAATCAATCGTGGCCGCGTGTTTGTCCTACTGAGTCAAGATCTCATATCAATCCAACGCTCCAGGTGCATCTTCTCCATTTAAACGTTCAGACTGGAGGGAAACCAGACGGTGGCCTGAGCAGTGGCGCCACCGTCTTCTCCGGTGAGTCATCTTCCACAGGTCATCAAAAATCACATAACTATACATCATCTTGTCCAGTTTTTAATGCTGATCACGAATCTAACCTTAGAATCATCTAACTCTCTATGGATTTTCAAACCCGATAGCTCTTTCAAAATATACCTCAATCTTGGATCTCATCATAACTCTAATTAAATGCACAGAAATAATCCTCATCTCATGGTGATCATCTTACACTATACAATCTTGATTATCAGTCCAAGAATCTCAAGAATTCAGCCTCAACAAAAATTGGTCATCATCCTAACTTGTCTCTAATTCACCAATTCTTGTTCTAGAATCCAACTACACATTGCAAGGATCCTAACCACCTAGAGATTTCTATCTATCTCCTCCTAAATTATGTATAAGAGTGAAAGATACCAACCTAAGTTCAGGCGTGTAACAGATGCAGTTCTTGATCACTTCAACCTCCAAGATGATGCAGATACACTCCAAAACACCTTTTGAAGCCAATGCAACCTTCAATTTGCCTTGATTCTTCCTTGAACTCAGAAATCGATTTCCTCTTGCAACTCTGAAATTTCACATCCACTTTCTGCTTCTAGCTTCAAACTCCTCCAAAAAAATGGTTGAACACACTCAACACCTTATATAGAACTCATTGGGATCATCCAGAACCTTCTCAAAGCTTCAAAATGAGAAATTGGATTTTCAAATTCTCACCAAAATCTCTTCCACACCAGTCACGATATGCACTCTGTTTTGGCTTCAAAATGTTGGCTTTGCACTCCTCATGAGATATTGAATATGAATGGTGGTGTTTCACCCCTTGTTTCCATCCAATGGCTCATGTTTGACATGTTACTTCATCATGAAGAAACAAAGAAAAAGGGCATGATATTGAACTTAAAGCAAAATTCTAATATTTCCAAAGTTTCTAGAATGCATTTTCCATTCAAAAAATGCTATTATTTTGCTTCATTTGCACACATATCATTAATTTTGAATTTTTGGCCTTTAATTCTCTTTAATTCTTCCTTTTTCACAGTTTCTTGAACCAAGTCTCTCCTTGAGCCATTTCAATGCCTCCTTGATACACGGTCAAGGTTAAAACCCCATTTTGAGCAACTTTGAAGTTCAACAAAATTTCATTTGAGATGTCTAAGTTGGTGAAAATGACTTATAACCAAAAATGACCCATAATCAAAACTTCCCAAAATACCCTTGACTTGTCAAAGCCATAACTTGAGTTCTACAAATCCTATCAAGGACTTCTAGTACTCTCTAGAAAGCTAAGAGAATAAGGAACAACATTCATGTTGACGAAAAGTTCATAGGAATCATCCTTCTTGGGAAAAAGTGTCATGCAAGTTGGGTAACTTTCAAGCTCCAAATTCACATGCCTCAGATGACTTGTAACTTGTCTGGCTTATAACTTGAGTTCTATAAATCCTATCAAGGATTTCTAGTATTCAAATTAAAGATAAGATCATGCCCTACAACAATCATGTTAGGGTAAAGATGAGATGACAATCATATCTTGAGTTAAATAGTCTTGAAGTCAGGGGTCAAGCTAGGGGATTTTACAGTGTCAAGTCTTAGAAACCCTAGCTTGAAACTCCTCAAACTCCTCACTCATGATGAGTTAACCTTGGAATCATCCTTAGAACATCTCAATGTATCAATCCATGATCACATGGCTCTTGAATTAAGTCTCAACTTCCTTCAAATCAACAGTTGACTTAGGGTTGACCCAGTCAAACCCTAGCTGCACCACTCATGGCTGAGCCTTCTTAATCTTGCACAATGACCTATCTAGGCCTCAAAGTGATCTTCAACACTTCTCCTGAGCTCTCTCAAGACCTCAAATCCATCTTCATGACCTCATAATCATCTGATGACTTCCCACAACTCTCAAGTTAGGGGACCTACAAACTTGGCTTCAATCACTCTCTCTAAGGATCTTCTAACTTCTCTGACAAGGATATCAACCCTTGAACATCTGAATAACCTTCTTAGCTAGCCTCACAGTCTTGTATAGCTCTTGATTGGTAATCATATCTATTGATCTCCTGCATACATGTCAATGAAATGCAAATGATAATGCTAATGTGAATGAAATGAAACATAAGCTAGGTAAAGAAATGTTGGGCAAATTTTGGGGTGCAACAGAATGCAGAAAAACACCCTTTGATTGATTGATAAAAGATTATTCAAGCATAAACAGATAGGCCCTGAAGACAAATATCGTTATGCTCCGGGTAGAACATAGGGCTATACAATAATAAAAAAAACAAATCATTACTCTTCGGTTGTCACTTGGATGATTTCCTCGACAGACCAGTTGTTTAGGCTTTGTCCTGGGATGCACGACTTGATCCAGGCGTCCATGTCATAGTCGATGTCCTCTTATTCATATGATATGGCATTAATCCGCTCGAAGATTACTCTACCCCTAGTAAACTGGACAGGCCCTTTGTAGCGCGGCGCGCTCTGTGAGGATGAAGAGGATGGGTTGTATCCCAACCCGAATTTGTCCTGCTTGTTGGGTATACTCAGCACTTGACCCCAACCTGGTGATGCCCCAACCTTCACCACTAACTGGGCTTCTTTGAATGCCGACATGGCCACTTTGGGCGCTTTGCTCACAACCGGTGCTTTGTCTTTAATCTTAATCATCTCAAAGGTCTGACATAAAGTCTCATGGATTTCGCCATCCACCTCAACGTACTTGAACAAAGATAAATTACTAATCATTATATCCTCCTTTCCACATACAGTGACAACGCTGCCACCCACCATATACCTCAGTTTTTGGTGCAGCGTGGACATTACAGCGCCTGCTGAGTGGATCCAAGGACGTCCAAGCAGACAGCTATAAGCTGGCTGAATGTCCATAATATAGAATACAACGTCAAATACTTCAGGGCCAACTTGAATGGGTAGCGTCACCTCCCCGAATATGGATGTAATGCCCCGACTCTGAATTTCCCATTTTTGTTGAGTCTTTTAATTTATTTTAATTGAATTATTCTTTTAGTTGTGGAATTTGAACATGAATATGTTATGCGTGCTTATTATGTTATTTTATTATTCGGAGAGTTTTGGGGAATTAATTAGAGGGTGTTTTAGATAATCCTTGATCAGTAGATATTTGAGAGAAATAGAATAGAAAGAGTATAAGTGGAATTAGAGAGAAAATAGATGAGATAGAAAGAAATAGAAAGGAAAGAAGAAGAGAAGAGAGAAGAGAAAAGAGGAGAAAAACCTAGAATCATCAAGAATCAAACTTCTAAGCTTCGATTAATCGGGTAAGGGTGTGAAACTTTATTATTCTTTCGATGTGTATGATTATGTATGTTTCTATTGGTTTGCTTTTGGGTTGGGGAGAGTTTTGCTCATTTTCCGTTTTAGGTCGAATTTGAGTAAATCATTAGAAACCGAGTTTGCACGGTTAAGAGTGAGAGTGAATGGTAGAATTTAGTTGAGGAACGTCGGACTAAGCTGCTGAGACGAGTTGGGATAGAATCGGGTAGATTTTGATGAGTTTCGGAGTTTTGGACATGGGAGAATTCTGAGTTCGCAGACCCTCGCTGGCACGTTCGCTAGGCGAGCAGGTCACGAGCATTCGCTGTGGCGAGCCAGTAGCGAACGGTCCCAGACTTGGGCATAATGGTTTGTGGTGTTCTTCGCTGGTAGCGAAAGGGGTAGCGAGCGAATCGCTAGACCTTCGCTGAGCGAGTGTGGTAGCGAAGCAAGTCAGAGGCTTCTGTTTGCTCTCGCGAGCTTGTTCGCTAGGCGAACAGGTGGCGAGCACTCGCTGGGAGTTCGCTAGGCGAACAGGGTAGCGAGCGTAGCAGGGTGTTATTTTATTGTGTTTCACTTCCATGATTGATTCTCCGATTCAAGTGTGATTAGTTCTTCTTATTATGCATGGTTGTGTGTGTGATATGGAATGCTGTGGGTAGCCGTATGGCGTGAATCCTAGACCTTAAATCGTGAAGTGTGAAATGTGGCCGTTTGGAAATGTTGTGCAATTGTTTGAATTGAATGAAATATACATGAATATATATATGGTATATATGTATGCATGTCAAGAATGTATGGAGTCGTTTTGTTTGTGAGGCATCATGATTGCATTCTTGTGTGTCTGATCCCGCGTAGGATCTGCAGAAACCTCGTGTGCCCTTGTGGGGTGTGAGCGATGGTTTATCCTTGATCCTTAGGAGGATCTGCAGAAACACTGTGTGCCCTTGTGGGGTGTGAGCGATAGTTTATTTTGATTTCGTGGAGAATCTGCAGAACGATTGTGTGCCCTTGTGGGGTGTGAGCAATCCTAAAACATCGTGTGCCCATGTGGGGTGTGAGCGATGGGTGAACATCGTAGGCCCGACGGGGAGTTACTTCGATAACGAGCGATGGCTCCTTTGGTTCTTCAATTGAACCTGTTGAATGAGTCGGTACCGCATTTGCATCTGTATAGAGTCGTGAGTCGATCTCTATGAGTGCATTATTATCTTCATATGATATATCGGTATAATGAACATAACTGTATATGTTTTGTGATGAACTATATATGTGTCGTGATATGTATATGATTGAATTGTGTTGTATTGCGGTGAGAAATGTAGTATATGTATTCTATGCATTGTTTGTTATGATAATGTTTCTCACCCTTCTGCTGTTTTATAATGCTCAATGAGGCATTGCAGAGTAAGTCTGCTAGAGGTCTTTTGTGAAGCGTGGCTTCGTTCTTTTTGGTCGGTTGGCTCTGATATGTAGCACCAAGTAGTTAGGAATTCTTTTGGGTTCTTTTGTGATACATCTATGTATGTATCTGCTGGAATGTTTTGTAACCATAACTTTTGACTTGAATTAAACTGTTGATGTATACGATGTTTATAAGAATGAAGTGACTCAATGTTTAGATGTTTTCGCTTTTATTCTAAATTTTGATGTGTGGGTTTTAAGGACTAAGTTCCTTGGTGGTGATTTACCCTTTGTTGCATATCTTTATGAGCAGGTGTTGTATGTGTTTTGAATTTCCTGGATAATGTGACGTGCCTCTTTTATACCATGTGTTAATAATACTCTGATGAAATTTTTTATTAAGTGCCTGAATGATTTAATTGTTTATTTGGGGGTATAGAAAGGGGGTGTTACACTAAGTGGTATCAGAGCCAGTGTTGAGTCAGTTGTGTCTGTCTTGTTGTGTTGGTTGAACGGTTGTTTAACCTTGTTGTTATTTTTGGGAATCATCAGAATATGGCTGGTCGTAATGATGAGTTTGAACGCTAATGATGAGTTTAGAAAGAATCAGCCGCCGATATTCAAGGGGAGGTTTGATCTGGACGGTGCTCAGATCTGGTTGAAGGAAGTTGAGAGAATCTTTAGAGTTATGGGGTGTGCTGAAGGAAACAAGGTGAGACTTGGAACTCACATGTTGAGAGAAGAGGCCGACGACTGGTGGGTCAGTATGAGACAAGTTCTTGAGGTAGATGATGAGGAAATAACCTGGGATTGATTTCGCACAGAATTCTTGAGAAAGTATTATCTTGAGAGCGTAAAAGGGAAAAAGGACTTGGAATTTCTTGAGCTGAAGCAAGGCAATATGTCAGTGGTGGACTACACGGCTAAGTTTGTGGAGTTAGTTCAGTTTCATCCACATTATGTGGCGGTTACGACGAAATTCTCTAAGTGCATTAAGTATGAGAATGGCTTGTGTCCTGAGATAAAACAAGCGGTGGGATACCAAAGGATACGAAGGTTTTCGAACTTGACAAATGTTGTAGGATTTTTGAAGAAGACAGTAGGGCTCGATCTACTCATTATAAGAGTTTGAGTGAGAAGAAAGGCAAGCAGCAAGTAAGGAGTGGACCTTATATGACGCCTGTTGATAAGGACAAGTATAAGGGAAACTTTGATAGGAGACTCGGAGGAGGAAGTTCTGGTACGGTTAAATGTTACAAGTGTGGTGTGATGGGCCACAAATCTTTTGAATGTCGGAAGTCTGTGGATAAGTGTGCTAATTGTGGAAGTCTTGGACATGCCACTTCTGGTTGTAGAAGGAATATGGTAAAGTGTTTTACTTGTGGGGAAGTTGGTCATATTAGCACCAAGTGTACCAAACCAAGGCAAGCTCAGTCGGATGGAAAAGTATTTGCATTAGCCGGTTCAGACACTACTAATGCGGATCGCTTGATTAAAGGTACATGCTTTATTAATAATATGCCTTTAGTTGCTATTATTGATATTGGAGCGACTCATTCATTCATTTCTCTTGAGTGTGCTAAGCGTTTGGGTTTGTGCATGGTTTCTATGAGTGGAGACATGGTTATTGAGACTCCCGCTTCGGGGTCGGTAACTACTTCCTTGGTGTGTGTAAGTTGTTCTTTGACCATGTATGGTAAAGACTTCATTATGGATTTGGTGTGTTTGTCGTTGGAAGGTTTGGACGTGATCTTGGGTATGAACTGGTTGCAATTTAATAGAGTTCATTTAGATTTCTATCACAAGTTGGTAAGGTTTCCTTCTTTGGGAGATGATGAAGGTGAGAGTTTTCTATCCACTAAAGAGTTGAAGAAGCTTTTAGCGGATGAAGCTCAGTTGTTCGGTTTGTTTGCATCGTTGTCGGTGGAGAGTGAAGTTGAGCTTGATGTGTTTCCAGTGGTATGTGATTTTCCAGAAGTATTTCCAGGGGAGATTACGGATGTACCGCCGGAAAGGGAAGTCGAGTTTTCTATTGATCTAGTTCCTGGTACTAGACCGATTTTGATGGCACCGTATCACATGTCAGCATCTGAATTGGTAAAACTAAAGGAGAAGTTGAATGATTTGTTAGATAAGAGGTTTGTAAGGCCAGTGTTTCTCCTTGGGGTGCGCCGGTATTGTTAGTAAAGAAGAAGGATGGAAGTATGAGGTTATGCATTGATTATCGACAGTTGAATAAGGTGACGATTAAGAATAAGTATCCGCTTCCAAGAATTGATGATTTGATGGACCAATTGGTTGGAGCACGTGTATTTAGCAAGATCGATTTGAGATCAGGTTATCACCAGATTCGGGTTAAGGAGGAGGATATTCCAAAGACGACTTTTAGGACACGGTATGGTCATTACGAATATTCTGTGATGCCATTCGGAGTTTCAAATGCGCCGGGGTTGTTTAAGGAATACATGAATCATATTTTTCATGAGCAGTTGGATCGTTTTGTGGTTATGTTCATCGATGACATTTTGATATACTCTAAGTCTCAAGAGGAGCACGAAGAGCATCTAAGGATTGTGTTACAGATTTTGAAGGAGAAGAAATTGTATGCTAAGTTGTCAAAGTGTGAATTTTGGTTGTCGGAAGTGAGTTTTCTCAGACATATTATTTCTGGTAGTGGTATTGGTGTGGATCCATCCAAGATTGATGCGGTAATGCAATGGGAAACTCCTAAATCAGTTACGGAGATTCGAAACTTTTTGGGCTTGGTAGGCTATTATCGGAGGTTTATTGAAGGATTTTTGAAAATGGCACTTCCATTAACGCAGTTGACTTATAAGGGAAAGGCTTTCATTTGGGATGCTGGTTGTGAGGAGAGTTTCATGGAGTTAAAGAGAAGATTGACAATAGCGCCAGTCTTGATTTTGCCGAATCCTATGGAACCTTTTGTGGCTTATTGTGATGCTTCTTTGTCAGGTTTATGTGGTGTGTTGATGCAAGAGGGAAAAGTTGTGGCTTATGCTTTGAGGCAGTTGAGAGTGCATGAGAAGAATTACCCTACGCATGATTTGGAATTAGCGGCCGTGGTGTTTGTTTTGAAAATTTGGAGGCATTATCTTTATGGTGCGAGATTTGAAGTTTTTAGTGATCACAAGAGTTTGAGGTATTTATTTTATCATAAGGAATTGAATATGAGGCAAAGGAGGTGGTTAGAGCTTTTGAAAGACTATGATTTTGGTTTAAATTACCACCCGGGTAAGGCAAATGTGGTGGCTGATGCCTTAAGTCAGAAATCGTTGCACATGTCTACATTGATGATGAGAGAATGGGAACCTTTGGAGGACTTTAGAGATTTGAGTTTGGTTTGTGAAATGACGCCGATAAATGTGAGGCTTGGTATGCTTCGTATTATGAATGATTTTCTTGCCACCGTATGTGAAAGGCAAAAGTGGGACTTGAAGTTCATTGACTTGATGACGAGTGAGAATGAGGATTTCAAGGTTGACGATGTTGGAGTTTTAAGATTTCGTGGTCGTATTTGTATTCCCGACGATGAGGAGTTAAAAAGGATGATATTGGAGGAAGGACACCAGAGTAACTTGAGTATTCATCAGGGAGCGAATAAGATGTATCAATATTTGAAGAAGATCTTTTGGTGGTCCGAATTGAAGAGAGATGTAGCTCAGTTTGTGTATGCGTGTTTGACTTGTCAGAAGTCTAAAGTAGAACATCAGAAGCCTAGTGGATTGATGCAACCATTGGATATCCCATAGTGGAAATGGGATAGTATATCGATGGATTTTATTACGGGGTTGCCGAATATGCAAAGAGGTCATAATTCCATTTGGGTGATTGTTGATAGGCCTACTAAATCTGCTCATTTCATTCCGATTGATATTAGTTATCCTTTGGAGAAGTTAGCCGAGATTTATGTTCGTGTGATTGTGAAGTTGCATGGAGTCCCTCAGAGTATTGTATCGGACAGAGATCCTAGATTTACTTCAAGGTTTTGGGAGAGTTTGCAAAAGGCTTTGGGTTCTAAGCTGAGATTGAGTTTGGCTTACCATCCTCAAACAGATGGTCAAACCGAGAGAACAATTCAGTCGTTGGAAGATTTGTTACGTGCTTGTATGCTAGAGCAAGGTGGTGCTTGGGATAGTTATTTAGCATTGATTGAGTTCACCTACAATAACAATTTTCACTCAAGTATTAGTATGGCACCATTTGAGGCTTTATATGGTCGGAGATGTCGAACACCTTTGTGTTGGCATGAAACTGGTGAGAAGTCGGTTGTTGGGCCGAAGATGATACAACAAACGACGGAGAAGGTGAAGTTTATACGAGAAAAGATGAGAGCTTCTCAGAGTAGGAAGAAGAGTTATCATGACAAGAGAAGGAAAGATCTTGAGTTTCAAGAGGGTGACCATGTGTTCTTGAGAGTTACATCGGTTACGGGCGTGGGTCGTGCCTTGAAGTCGAAGAAGTTGACTTCTCGTTTTATAGGTCCGTATCAGATTATTGCACGAGTGGGTGTTGTGGCGTATCGTGTGGCGTTGCCTCTGAATCTTTCGAATTTGCATGATGTGTTCCATGTTTCGCAACTTCGGAAGTATGTTCCGGATCCGTCACATGTTATTCCTATGGATGAAGTTGAAGTAAGAGATAATCTTACGGTTGAGGTTTCACCGATTAGGATTTTAGATCGTGAGATTAAGAGGCTAAGGGGAAAAGATATTGCACTTGTGAAAGTAGCATGGGGAGGTGCTGCAAAGGGCAACATGACTTGGGAATTGGAGAGTAAGATACGGAACTCGCATCCGGAATTGTTTGGATCAGGTAATATTTTCGAGGACGAAAATTTCTAAGTAAGGGAGAGTTGTAACGCCCCGATTCTGAATTTCCCATTTTTGTTGAGTCTTTTAATTTATTTTAATTGAATTATTCTTTTAGTTGTGGAATTTGAACATGAATATGTTATGTGTGCTTATTATGTTATTTTATTATTCGGAGAGTTTTGGGGAATTAATTAGAGGGTGTTTTAGATAATCCTTGATCAGTAGATATTTGAGAGAAATAGAATAGAAAGAGTATAGGTGGAATTAGAGAGAAAAGAGATGAGATAGAAAGAAATAGAAAGGAAAGAAGAAGAGAAGAGAGAAGAGAAAAGAGGAGAAAAACCTAGAATCATCAAGAATCAAACTTCTAAGCTTCGATTAATCGGGTAAGGGTGTGAAACTTTATTATTCTTTTGATGTGTATGATTATGTATGTTTCTATTGGTTTGCTTTTGGATTGGGGAGAGTTTTGCTCATTTTTCGTTTTAGGTCGAATTTGAGTAAATCGTTAGAAACCGAGTTTGCACGGTTAAAAGTGAGAATGAATGGTAGAATTTAGTTGAGGAACGTCGGACTAAGATGCTGAGACGAGTTGGGATTGAATCGGGTAGATTTTAATGAGTTTTGGACAGTGGAGAAT
Source organism: Lathyrus sativus (assembly GCA_963859935.3). NCBI lineage: Eukaryota > Viridiplantae > Streptophyta > Magnoliopsida > Fabales > Fabaceae > Lathyrus > Lathyrus sativus. The sequence goes on along the minus strand of OZ012740.1, from coordinate 76,775,929 downwards.
TCTATGTTCGCAGACCCTCACTGGCACATTCGCTAGGCGAGTAGGTCGCGAGCATTCGCTGTGGCGAGCCAGTAGCGAACGGTCCCAGACTTGGGTAGAATGGTTTGTGGTGTTCTTCGCTGGTAGCGAAAGGGGTAGCGAGCGACTCGCTAGACCTTCGCTGAGCGAGTGTGGTAGCGAAGCAAGTCAGAGGCTTCTGTTTGCTCTCGCGAGCTTGTTCGCTAGGCGAACAGGTAGCGAGCACTCGCTGGGAGTTCGCTAGGCGAATAGGGTAGCGAGCGTAGCAGGGTGTTATTTTATTGTGTTTCACTTCCATGGTTGATTCACTACAAGAAAATTGGCAAATTGCGACGGTTCATTTTGATAGATTACGACAGTTTTAACCGTTGCAATTTGTAAGTTACGACGGTTTCAATCCCGTCGCGGAAACGTGTGTCGCAAGGCCATATTGCAACGATTGTGAAAACTGTCGTACAAACCGTCATTATTTTCACGATGGTAGCTAACTATCGTAATCTCCATATTGTGACGGTTTTCAACCGTCTTAAGTTGCAAATATGTTTTAAAAAATATCTATGCTATATTGTGGTGGTTTGAACCGTCGCAATTTGCAAATATTTTTTAAAAAACAAATCTATGGTATATTGTGGTGGTTTGAACTGCCGCAAATTGCAAATATTTTAAAAAAAACTGCACTCAATATGGGATTCAGAATACAACTATTGTAGGTTACATTAATGACAATTATTAATCTTCATGATATTCACACAATAAACAATATCCCTATAGTTACTTGTCCTTATGCTATCCACAGACTTAGGAGCATCTCCTTCTACAACACTTCTATGGTAAGGGCAGCTTACCTTGTTATCACACATATGACTAGTTGATGCCCCTTGACTACCCTCAATTCTAGAAGCTGCCAGTTAAGCAAGACTCATTTTACGCACATTCTTCTGACGATTCTTAGTAACCTGCTTGGTTGTCTTTTGTGGCTGGTCAACTTTGAGAGATTCTGAGGATTTCAAACTCTTCTTCACCCACCATGTTTCATCATCACCTGGAACAAATGAGCTTCTTTTCTCACGGGGTATAAACTTCTCTAAACTCTCCATTAAAAGCTGTTCAAAAGCTTGGTGATTTTCTTTGTGAACATCTTTGTAACCATACCTGTCAATATTATAAATGTTCAGATCAGACATATAAGATAACAAAATATTTTAATGACAAGGAAAGTACTGAGAAAATTACTAAACATGATAGTCTCATAAAAAATATTGTATTTTCATGAGCTAACAGACTACCCAAAAGAGTGGCTAATATATCTGTAAATTTTCCCAATATTACATCACTAACTTATTCCTTTAAGATATTTATTTGAAGCTATAGAATTTTTAGCATGTTACTAAGAAGTATTATGGACTTGTAGCACTTGTTACCTGGCAATACAACGAAATAAATGATAGCTTTTCTGGCAGACTCGTCGAAATAGAAACCTTTCATTTTGAGGCACCATAGCAACCGGAACAAACTTGATACTCACAAATATAACCGTGGAGTGTATTGCTGGAAGTGTAGTTAGAAAATGCCCAAAAATTCCTGGAATTCCTTTGACCAACTCATTATAAAGTAGACCAATTCCAGGAGCTCGTATTGTCCCAAGATTGCAGCCCAATTCTCGCATTAAATCCGTCAACAGCTTTTTCTTGACTTCAGTTTCATACTTGAGCTTGCTTCCATAGTTCCAGACGAACATTATAAAAAACATTATTGCAGCAAAGACCAATATAATCCAACTTCCATCTGTTATTCCCCACAAAACGGATGAAACGAAAACCAACTCCAAACCCAAGAATACTACCAGGAAACTCAGCACTACGATGATGTGCATCTGCCATATAAGAAGCATAACGAGAGTGACTAAAATGGTGGTTATCATCATTACCGCTAGTTCAGCAATGTCTGAAAGATGACAAAGGAATAGGCTGAAAACAAATACTCTTTTATGTTATGTTAATAATATATATGATATATTACAACAATATTGAAGGTAGAACCAAAGAATTGGGTCCTCTTAAACAAGGCTTTGTCTTGCCTCCATTATTACTATTCTTCCACTATAGTCAACGGCATCCAAAGAGAAATATTAAGAGTGAATCTCAGTGTTTTCCAATTAATAGCAGCACCATAAGTTTCGCAAGAACCTATTCTACATAGTCAATCCCACTAAACTTATGGCATCACTTACATTTCCAATCTCATCAATGCTGGATATAGAGCAGACAAACACCACAAAAACAGCCAACAGGAACCAGTTTATAACAGGAATGTAGATTTGACCCATAAACTTCCGAGATGTGTGAATTTTTTTAAGACGCGGGAAACAACCAAGAGCAGTTGACTGTTTTATGCAAGAAAATGTAGTTGTTGTCATAGTCCTACTTGCAATAAGTGCAACAATATTAGCAATGAGAAAAGTTGGCCAGAATACTCCACCTATAGACAAAGAACAATATTACACCAAAGCTTATGTGAAGTGTAGAGACATTGTAAGGAATGCAAAACACAAATATACACACACTGACACCTACTTGGAATAGAAGAAAAAAAGGCCTCGCCAGCATCAACATGGTGTTCCGTAAGGTATGCAGCTTGACCCAAATAACCTAATAGTAGGCACGGAAAAACAAGGAACACAAATGTGAGCTGCAAACAAACCAACATCAGTTTCATCAATGTATAATTTGATATGACCAAAGAAATAAATGAAGTCTAACCAGAAGCCATGATAGATGATTCATTACCTGAACTACTCCAACAGAAAAGTAGCAAAGATCTACAAACATGGCTTCAAAGCCTGTAACATTATCCAATAACAATGTTAATTGATAGTGGAAAGATTTGTGCATGTCAGAAATAGTTAAATGTAAAATGCATATTTACCACATCATAATATTAAGATATTGGTATACAAAAAATTAGTCTATGTTTAATTATGTATTTAGTGGTGGGGTAGAATGGGATGGATTAGATGGAGCGAAATGAAATAAATCTCCATATAGTTGTCCGGATATTTTTGTATGATAAACAGAGTAAAGCTTTCATTCTATTGTTTAAAAAATGGACCGGTTGACAACAAGACTAATAAATATCATACCCCAAGAAAAGCAGAGAAAGATAGAGATGGCGGATGAAATAGTATACAATGTGTTCCATAAGAACGAGAATAGAAGTATGGAAGGTAATCATACTCTTCAACTGATTTTCCTGCATCTGCTGCAATGATGGCCTGTATGAAAAATATTATAACAAAATCAGGAAACAAAGTGATTTCAAAACTAGGTGCCGGACCAAGGGGGTACATCAAGGAAAATGATACATGTGTTGTGCATAATTGGAGAAGCATAAATCTGTAGGGAAGTTGATTACCTTTGCAGCCTGCTCAGCTGACTTACGAGCATGATCAACGTGTTCAACTCTTCTCACATCATTGTACAATTTCAAAGGGAAGGTAGCAACATCACCAACGACATATACATCAGGAACACTTGTTTTGAAGAAGGAATCAGTTTGTAACCACAACAAATGCTATCATTGATTGATATCGATATTAAGATTAATTAATCACAACTTAAAGGGTTTACTAAAGCTTGATACAAGCCTCTGGATATGGAATCACTAACCTTGATTCCACCATTCTGCTCATCAACCTCCCCTTTGAATAAGGATATTAGAGGCCTTCCTGCAACACGACCAACAACAATATCTGCTTCCAGGACCCTACCATCCTTTAGTTTGACTTCTTTTACCTGACAAATGCATGAAAGTCAAGTTAAATTTGACTAAGAATTTTAAAACACCATTACATGACAGTATTCTAAGATCACATGCAACCATACCTCTCCATCGGTGTTGGAAGTGAATCCAATAGCAACTGTCCCTTTAATGATATTGATACCTTTATTGGCATAATATCCCTCATAGAAAGAAGCAATTTCAGAAGTAAAAAGTCTTGGCACTGCAATATTGGTTTTAAAAAGATTAGTTTAAAAATTTAGTATGCACAGATCAATGTGAGTGAGAGATGTAACAAGAAACATTTATAAATGTCCACTTACTACACCAAGGTTCTGGGTAGACCATGGTAACATCAACATTATTGAGTTTCAAAACTGCACTCAACTTCAATGTATCCTCCTCCGACAACCACAGCTTTTCCATTCTTCTTTGCTTTGATTGCCTCGTACAATTCGTCAGCATCATCAACCTCCCTCAAGTAAAATATATTTTTGGCACCAGCTCATCCTACACCGAAATCTGACAACTTTATAACCTGCGAAACAAAATTATTAGTATTAATATTAGTTTGCACTAAACGGATGTGAAATATGTACACACAATGTGGAACATCTATAATATTAATAAGAAGCCTTACAGCTGATCCTGTTGCGATAACCAAAGTCTGGTAATCAAAGTGTTCTCCTTTTGCACTTTTCAGAAATTTTGCAGCAAGGTCTGCACTTACAATTTCTGTATTGAGATACAACTGCATCCCTGCAATTATCCGTTTAATTTGCAATTCAGTATCAGATAACCATTGTTAATGACCATTCTTATATTTACTTATCTCTTCCTTTAACTTGACACAATAACCCGATAATTACATATAAGAAGATATATTTTGTTGAGCGTATTACAATTAAAAAAAAACATTTTTCAAGCGCATATAAGATATATTTTGTTGAACGAATTACAAAAAAAAAAGATTTTTTTAAGCACATATAGAACGATACTTGTTGATGATGTATTTGCTGAAGAATTTCCTGCCTATAAGCATAGGTGGGCAATCCTTCTTCAAGTCTCCGAAGCTCCCTAACAATAAGCCTGTGAATCTTCTTCCAATCAAAATTTCCATCAAACCTTAACACGGGAACAAAATCTTCACCACTCTCGACGTTGTTACTCTCTTCCAGGTGCTGTAAAATGGACTCCATTGCAAACTCAAACTCCTTCAACCTCTTCTCAACCAAACTCTTCTCATCATCAAGCCCTTTCTTTCTCTCAACATACATAAACAAACAAATGGATGACAATGTAAATTGAAGTAAAGAAACAAGCAACAATAGGTCATTATTTTCAAAGTAAATCAAACAAAAGGTTTTACACATATCTTCTTAGACCAGCTTTGAGTTCATTGAAATTCATTACACCACTTCTATCAGTATCATAGCCTGAAACGTTTCTCTTAAACCAAAAAATCCTCCTGAAATAGACATATGCAGTACCAGTAGTTTGGGAATAAAAGGAACAAAACCTAAACCCCAAAATCAAAAGAAAATGAACCAACAAATTATTCCATGGGCATTAAAAAGAGTAAACCCTAAATCCCCAAATCGAAACAAACATTTTCAGAGAAATACAAAATATAAAAGCGCAGGTAAAACATACCTAGGCTGAGTATCTTTGTGCATGAGATATGAGAGAAGAATGACTTTACGATTATGAGGTTGGATAAAACACGGTCATTTTGCAATTTTTGGTAAATGGAATATGGTTTCAGTTTCTTTGGTTAAAGTACAAGGTTTACGATTCTGAAAGAAAATTAAAAATGGAGTAGAAGCTAGAAACATAGCCACATGAGTTAAAAAGGTGGTATCGAAACATGACGGGAGGTGGAACACGATTCAGAAATTTGAGACAGGTCGGTTATTGTTACCAAAATTAATTTTAATAAAAATTAACTATCTATATAATAAAATAAAAAATATTTTATTATTATTTTAGACAAAATTATTAAACTACATTGTCATAAAAATTATAATAATTATAATAATTATTTATTAAATTAATTAATAAAATTGAAAAGGTTAGAAAATAAAAATGAAGAAAAAAGTGGAAAATTAAAGGAATAAAAAAATAGTGATTATGATTGGATAAAAAAATTGCGACAGTTCACCTTAACTGTCGCGAGTGTGAAAAGAGGGTGGTTCTTTAGTAACTGTCGCATTATTTTATACAACATGCCTAAAAAATTTGCGACGGTTAGCTCAAACCGTCGCGAGAACTGTCGTAGTCCAGGAATAAGGATGGTTTTTTGAAAACTGTCGCAAAAAATATACGACAGTTGACCCTAACTATCGTGACAACCGTCGTAATCCAGGAATAAGGACGGTTTTGTGATAACTGTCGCAACTCAAGTGTCGTAAATCTCCTTTTTTCTTGTAGTGATTCTCCGATTCAAGTGTGATTAGTTCTTCTTATTATGCATGGTTATGTGTGTGATATGGAATGTTGTGGGTAGCCGTATGGCGTGAATCCTAGACCATAAATCGTGAAGTGTGAAATGTGGACGTTTGGCAATATTGTGCAATTGTTTGAATTGAATGAAATATACATGAATATATATATGGTGTATATGTATGCATGTCAAGAATGTATGGAGTCATTTTGTTTATGAAGCATCATGATTGCATTCTTGTGTGTCTGATCCCGCGTAGGATCTGCAGAAACCTCGTGTGCCCTTGTGGGGTGTGAGTGATGGTTTGTCCTTGATACCTAGGAGGATCTGCAGAAACATCGTGTGCCCTTGTAGGGTGTGAGCGATAGTTTATTTTGATTCTGTGGAGAATCTGCAGAACGATTGTGTACCCTTGTGGGGTGTGAGCATTCCTAAAACATCGTGTGCCCATGTGGGGTGTGACCGATGGGTGAACATCGTAGGCCCGACGGGGAGTTACTTCAGTAACAAGCGATGGTTCCTTTGGTTCTTCAATTGAACCTGCTGAATGAGTCTGTACCGCATTTGCATCTGCATAGAGTCGTGAGTCGGTCTCTATGAGTGCATTATTATCTTCATATGATATATCGGTATAATGAACATAATTGTGTATGTTTTGTGATGAACTGTATATATGTTACGATATGTATATGATTGAATTGTGTTGTATTGCGGTGAGAAATGTAGTATATGTATTCTATGCATTGTTTGTTATGATAATGTTTCTCACCCTTCTGCTGTTTTATAATGCTCTATGAGGCATTGCAGAGTAGGCCTGCTGGAGGTCTTTTGCGAAGCGTGGCTTCGTTCGTTTTGGTCGGTTGGCTCTGATATGTAGCACCGGGTAGTTAGGAATTCTTTTGGGTTCTTTTGTGATACATCTATGTATGTATCTGCTGGAATATTTTGTAACCATAACTTTTGACTTGAATTAAACTATTGATGTATACGATATTTATAAGAATGGAGTGACTCAATGTTTAGATGTTTCCGCTTTTATTCTAAATATTGATGTGTGGGTTTTAAGGACTAAGTTCCTTGGTGGTGATTTACCCTTTGTTGCATATCTTTATGAGTAGGTGTTGTATGTGTTTTGAATTTCCTAGATAATGTGATGTGCCTCTTTTATACCATGTGTTAATTATACTCTAATGAAAATTTTTATTAAGTGCCTGAATGATTTAATTGTTTATTTGGGGGTATTGAAAGGGGGTGTTACAACGGACCTACGAGACCCATCAAAAGCACGTACTACCAAGTCGCTTGGCTTATAAATTAACACCTGCATATCCAACTTCATCAGCGCCTTCTTCAGAAGTACATTCAAAGATGATCTTGTATCAACAAGCACGTGTGATAGAAAGGATCCTCGGCATTCAATAGATATATGCAGCACACAGTTGTGATTCCTCCCCTTCGGTGTCAAGTCCAAATCAGTGAAAGCTAGCCTGTTACCTACATTTACATGCTCTACAACCCCTTCGAGTTGATTCATCGATATTTCTTGTGGTACATAGGTGGTATTCAGGATTCTCAACAAAGCGTTCTTGTGCGCTTCCGAACACAATAACAATGACATAATAGATATCTTGGACGAAGTCTACTGCAGGTGATCCACTATCTTTTAATCACTTTTTCTTATCAACCTCATGAACTCCTCCGTGTCCTTCAACAAAGAATCCCTCTCACCAGATTAGGAGGTTTCCTTTACCACTGCTTTACCTTTACCCTTGTCACCAACCACCTCGGGAGATGAGAACACTCTTCCACTTCAAGTAATTCCACCAGCACCAACTAAGTTATCCACAGAATCCACCCGTAAACTCTTCAACTCCTGTTTCTGCCCGTTACAGTATACCTCCGCTCCGTAGTTCCACAAAATTGGTTTGGTACTCTCATATGGCACAGGACCAGCTATGGTAATGATAATGGTTGGCAGCCTCGGAGGCGCAGAAATAGTAATGGTCTTGTATGGAATCGAGATTGTCGCAACCTCATTCCTCTCTTCAACTACTATTTCCTTAGTCTGCTTCTCAGCAACCCTGTCAAATTACAAGACACCATCATTCATCAGCTTTTGAATGTGGTTCTTTAGCTTCTCGCATCCCTCCGGATGGCTCAAACATTCAGCACAAGCCTCATCACAGCCCGAGAACACACCTCCCCTTACCAACTTGTCTTTTACCAAGCTTAGCAGCATCTTCAACTCATTAACATCCGACACCAGATTCAAACTCTCGTCTTCAAGGATAACACTGACTCCAGCTGCCCCATGGTTGGGCATGGGGTTCTGCACAACATTGGGAGCGTCGTGAGAAAAATTTATAGGCTTACTGTCCACCAAGTTCTGAACTTTATGCTTAAACGCCTTGCAGTTATCAATATTGTGCCCCAGCGCACCAGAGTGAAACTCACATCGAGCATTAGCGTCGTACCGAGGAGGTGGTGGTCCGGTCAAAGGAGCTAAAGTCCTCTTCTGTATTAACTGCAACAGTAACAAAGTCTGAAGCAATTGAGAATACAACATCGGAGGCGCATCAAATTATCTATTTACCACCCAACCCCGATCCTGAAATCTTCGTGGAGCATAGTTCTGTTGATTCTGTTGCTGATGTGGTTGCTGTTGCTGCTGCGGGACTGTAGGAATTGTGATACTAGCAACTTGGGATTGCTGCTGACGATATGGTGGACGCTGATTTCTATTTCTGTTCTGAGAACTAGACACAACATTAGTCTCACCTTCCTTCTTTTTGTTACCAAATGGTTTCCTTCCCCCACCAGATGTGGATCCTTCATCGGCCATAATCTTACCCAGCTTAATGCCATTCTCTACTCTCTCCCCAGTGATAATCAGATCAGAAAAGCTTCCGGACATGTTACCGATCAACTTCTCATAATATACGCCCGACAACATAGCAACGAACATATCAATCAATTCTCGCTCCACTATGGGAGGCTGCACCCTAGCTGCTAGCTCACGCCACCTCTGAGCGTATTCTTTGAAACCCTCGTTGTTCTTTTGAGAAAGATTCTACAACCGGACCCTGTTCGGCGCAAGGTCGCTATTATACTGATAGTGTTTCACAAAGGCTTCAGCTAAATCCCGCCAGCTGCGGATATTAACTGGCTCCAGACTCATATACCACTCAAGTGAAGGTCCAGACAAGCTGTCTTGAAAAAAGTGCATAAGAAATTTTTCGTCATCTGAGTAAGCTGACATCTTGCGGTAATATGAACGAAGATGAACTCTTGGGCAAGTAGTACCCTTATACTTATCAAAGTCAGGGACTTTGAACTTCAGCGGTACCTTCAAATCTGGGATCAACCCTAAATTTGCCATGTCTAAACCCATGGAGTTCTGATTCTCGTAACTTTTCATCTTATCCTCCAGCATCTTGAACCTCCTATCAGCCTCAGCAGGAAACTCTGCACCAATATCCCTCATTGAGAATACATCTTCCTGTTGGTCTTCATCCCACTGAGGAACATTGTTACCATGAATAGCACCTGTATGAATGGGAATAGGAATCCCAACTTGATTTCCTCAGCCCGGAGGTATCACTGTTGTAGGAATAGCGTTGGCATGTGGCATACCACCTTCACTACGGGGAGGATTAGCAGCAGCTTCTCCATGAAGCACACCATTGTTGTCAACACGAGCAATCAATGGCTGGACCAGAGTCCTCAGTTGCAATTGGCTATTTGCCACACCCTGCATTAGCTCCATAAATGGAGTCATCCTGTCCTTCATCTCTTGCATCTCAACTTGCACTTGTTCCATTACCATGCGTTGATGCCTTCTGGTGGCGTAACAGTGAACTGTCTGATTGTCTATCCTGAAACAAACTAGTCTATCCTGAAACAAACTAACGGACCACAGGAAATAAGGTTAAAGCTTCTGATGCACCTGCTATGCAAAAATGCAGAATGATGCAAAAATGCAGACAATGTATCTATGCATTAGGGAAATTTCCCCCTCGATTCTAGTTTCGAAACAACAGCATAACACTGGAGAACCCATAGACAAGCATAGAACAAAACTCCTCATGTATAAAAAAGAGCCCACAAGGCAAGGTACAAGTACAACACTGAGTACAGGAGAATCAACAGTGACCTCAGCCAACAGGTCTGGTGATGGTCAATACACATCAAAACAACAACAAAATACAAAAGAGAGCATCAAGTACGACGACGAGACTGGAAATCCTCTAGCAACTCCTTCGTCTCGGGATGATCAGGCCTGAGAAGCAACCCCCGAATGAGTGAGTCTCTTTGGCTGATGGTGTCCTATAAACCCTGAGCATAATCCTCCCAGGCTCCCTCACCAAAGACCTTCTCAAGATTGCACCTCTTTGTATCAGCTCTAGCTCTGTAATCCTCCAAGGTTGCAATAGTTTCATTCAATCTGCAATCACTGTCACGTCAAAGTGAGGCTTCCGCTACAATCCTCTCATCTTTCAAAGTAAGTTGAGTCTTCAACTTAGCAATCTGTAACTTCAATCCATCCTCACACTCCTCGTTGTTGGTAAGAGTAGCATTCCACTGCATATTGAACTTGGAAATTTCCAGATAAGCTTTATCCAACTCCTTCTTAGAAGTAAGCACATCACTCACAACCTTCAGATCTAAACCCAAGCGTTCCTGAGCACGAATCACTTTGGTCAAATATGTACCCAATTTGTTCACCAACCCAGTTTTCTTCTTGCAGGAGTAAGTAGCTTCAATCTTTTCACTTCGGAGCTGGATAATCTCTTTCTCCAACTCTTCATTTACCTTCCGCAAATATTCTTTCTCAGCCCACAATTGATTATACCTCTGGATGTCAACGGTAGTAGGCTCCTCAATCATCAGAGGGTATAAAGGCTCTACAGATGGAAAAGGCATCAATACTCTCTCTGCTCTCTCCTGGATCCAAGTGACATAAGGGTCATAGGCTCGACTGTTACTCTTCCCCAAAGAAGCTTTCCCTTTCCGGTGGATATTGTTCCATGCCTTCTCAACTCTAGCCAGGGTCTCATGCTCAAGCAAACCGGTGAGATACAAAGATTCCTGTATCTCCTCCTCCTTAGGAGGATCCCTCAAAGCGTACCCAAACTATCTCACTAACAAGGATGGGTTATACTTGATGCATCCTTTCCTTCCGACCAATGGGACGTTAGGAAAACCACTGCAACTATAAATAATCTTCGTACCCAGCATGTCTCTATCAAACCAGATGATGTTATCAGCAGTCAATCCCATCAATCTCTCAGACCACTCTAGGGTACCTACAGTATCAATGAATGGACCAATCTTGGGCAGATGGTTCACAAACCACCTATAGAACAGAGGAACACAACAAGACATGTTCTTCCCTTTCCGGAACTCGTTCTTGTAGTGCACAAAATGATAAACATCGCCTAGAAGCGTAGGTACGGGATTCCTGAAGCAAAGATATGGAACGCATCCAAATCTACAAAATCTGGAATGTTAGGAAACAACATGATACCATAAATGCAAAGTGCTAAGATAGCTTTAAACACCACCCAACAACCATCTTTGGTAAACTGCTGAGCTTTCTCAACCAGAAAAGATAATGGAAATCTAGGCATCCCATTCCTCTTAGCCAATTTTCCTTGTAGCTCAGAAACATCAAGGTGCAGAGCAACAACAAGTTTAACCAGATCAAGCTCAGCATCAGTGTGATAGAAAGTCATCTAATCTAAGATAGGGACCCCTAACAACACAGAGAACTCCTCTAAGGTAGGCGCCAACACATAACCTGGAAAAGTAAAGCACCTCAATTGAGGATCATAAAACTAAAGCAGAGTATGGAGACCACCCAACTCATAGAATGAAGGCTTGCAGACACAACTCAAGAGCTTCCCATAAGATTGCTTGAAATCTTCCATCACCTTCCTGTCAGCCCCAAAAATCAAACTCAGTAAAGACCTAATATCTGGAGTGGGAAACTTGTATGCCACTGTCTTCTTCAAGGTATGCTCCATGTTTGAGGAGAAATACGATCACTAGAATCGAGAAGGAAATATGCACCTGCAACATAAATACATGTCAATGAAAATGCAAAATGAGAATGCAAATGCAAATGCAACAGGGGATCAAGATTGTTGTGTCGTTGACTGAGAAGAACCATCGCTCCGCTTTAGCAAGAACATAGCACCATCATAAGGAACCACTGTACCAAGATCAAAGGTTCATTATGACAAGAAAACTAGGTAGGCTGGAGGTCAAGGTTACCTGCATAACCCTCCCAACTCACAGGTATAAACCTATCACTGACAAGGTCTGGCATCCTATGCGGTCTTTAGCATCACAGACTTTCGAGAAACGATGATACGTTCACCATTTCTGGTTTGGCATCATAGTCTAACGAAGCACCCTCACTTAGCTGACTTCCAAATGATCGGTCCCCAGAGTCGACAATCCTCAGATCCAAAATCCTCTCAACTATCTGATACAGACTGGAAAGGAAATCATCAAAGAGAATCTCGCCTGAGCGGGAATTTCATGGGAACTAGTGCATGCCAAACATACAGGTTCACCACTACTTTCCACTTCTAATGCTAGGGTTGTACTCAAGCCTGGGTTTGGCTTCTCACTCAATGGACCATCCCCCCACAACAAAACAAAACTAATATATACAATGCTGAAAATAAAGTGCGAATGCAGTAAAATTCAACACATATATACACACCCAGAAGATAAACACATGAGCGCTAGGATTGACTCGCATAGGGGATATTCATGTCCCCAGCAGATTCGCCAGCTGTCGCAACTGCAAAAAAGGGTCGGCAAAGACACAAGAGTCGCCACCGTTCGTTATTTATCCCAAAGAGAGGGAAAGGAAACGATCAGAGAAAACCTAACGAAAATGGGAGAAGACAGGTCATCGCAACTATATCTCGGGTTCAGGAGTCGGTTACGCAAGGGGAAGGTATGAACACCCATCACGTCCGTTGTACTCAACGGGATCCACGCTTGTTATTTATCTAAAAAGGATGTTTACTATCTAGCTACAGGCCATAGGGACAAGAGAGAAAAAGAGACTCGACAGTGCATCGCCGCTCTATGCCTACGTACTCCCTCGTGCAATGGGAAAGTCAGAGTCAACGTAGTTCGGAAAACTACGGGTGAAGGTGGGGAGGGTTGCTTGCCAAGACATCGCCGTCTTGTGCCTACGTATCCTCATCTAGTGTGAGAAATCAGAGCAAACGTAGTTCGGGCTAACAAGACCACAGGTTAGTTCAAGTGTTTTACCTGAGTAGGGTTAAAACTTAGTTCTAGCAGTTAGGTGTATGCAGCTCGACCATTGGAGACTTAGGCGTTACCTGTTTATGGTAGAACCAAGAGTTAACAAAACTCTCCTTATGAAAAAAAAGTTTTCTAAATTAAATCTCGAAGGATAAAAAAGTTTGAAGTTTGTTTTTTGTGTTTTTTTAGAGAAGAAGTGAATTGAATTTGGTTTGTAATTCATGTTGCACTAAAGACTATGACTTAGGAGCGAATGCGTTGCATATCGTCCAAAGGACATACGCTAAACACTCTAGACAATTGAGAGGAGGCCCCCCAATCATCATTTCCCAAATGCTTAAGGCTCACAGCGTACAACATTCATTATCCATTATTAAGTGTCTTGAAAGAGTTTGAAGATGAGAAGAGAGAGACACCTCTAAAGGGAAACTAAGACTCAACCTAATGTTCTCATACAAAGTGCACCTATGATTGGGATGAAAGGGAATGCTACCTAATGTTATCATGCATGGGTTCAAGCCTAAGGTCTATCATATTCAATCTTGAACAACAAAGATTAGAGGTCCTAAGGGAACATGGCAAAGAAAAAAGAAGAAGGAAGCATAAGATAAAAGAAAGTAAAGATGCAAACATGTGATGCACAATTAGAATGAAAAGAAAGGAGGGAGGAACAAAGTGTGGGGAAAACACCACCACAAGCACATCTCAACCTTAATCATGCAAATGAGATATGCAAGAACAAAATGGAAATGCACACAAAAGCATCTAAACAAAATCACACAAAAGTGGGATGAAGTGGGAGAAATGGAATTCCTACAACCACTCAAACATCAACCATTACCAAAAGGTAAACCAAAAAGAAAAGAGAAGAAGCCATAATCCAAATGGGAATGGGAGATAAGATGAGGACAGAAAGGAACTCATAGAGGCCACTCAACCATAAGCACCACAAGGACTATGCAAAAGAAAGTACAAAAGTCCTCAAAAGAATCACCATTTATGATATGTTCAAAGTACCTCCAAAGGAAGGACTAAACCATCTCAAATGGGATTCAATGGTCCTTGGATAGAGGTGAGAACAAGGGAAGAGAGTTCACAAAACCAAGAAGGAAAGCACACAAAGCACATTGCACAAGTAGGCATGGTAAAGGACCCAAGTCCTAAACAACTTCAACATTTGAAACCAAATGGAAGGCCTAAAAAGAATGCAACTCAAAACCAAAACCAAAACACTTTATGACCTAAAAATTGGCATTCAACAACTTCAACATATTATGAAGGTGAATCAAAAAGAATTGGGAGCATTTGAAGTCCAAAAGAATCATTTCCAACCCAAACTATGTCAAGTGTTTGTGTGAACCACCCTTAGGGATAGCTTGACTTGCAAGCTACTCCAAAAATAGGAAAATGGCTCAATTAAATCCAAATAAAATCTCAAAAGCACATAAGAAGGTTGGAAACCATAGGCCAAAAGAACACAACCAAAGTCCAAGCAAAACATCACCAAAGAATTTGATTCACAAGGGTGCACCATTTTAAACGAAGGTTGTCGAAGGTCAAACAAAATGACTTAAAAGTCAACCAAAAATAAACCAAACCAGGGCCAAAATCATCCTATAAGATCACTCAACTCTTCATTGAAATGAGGAATGAGTCTTAATCATTGGAGATTTAAATTGGTCAAGAAACAAGTAGGAAACAACAAGGAAAAGGTGAAACCTCATTCAAAAACACCTCCAACCATAAATTCCAATTTTAATTAAAAAATAAATGGAAAATGAAAATAAAAAATATCAAAAATTAGTTAACACCCTAAGGTATCCTAAAATATTTTTTGGGGAATTTTATCATGCTTGGATTTATTTTTAATGATTTAAAATGAAAACAGAAATTAAAAGAAAATAAAATAAAACAAAAAGATGCACACGGTGCAAATAGCAAGCCAGCCAGTTCAAAAATCATTGGGCTCAGTTGGGCGGGGGCGGAAATAGCACGTTTGGCCCAAATCAACACAAACTGAAACCATATGTGAAACACAACGTTCCACTAAATGAGGTGGAATTCAAAGCTCCATGCATGCGCGGTCAAGCAATCACAGTCGTTGATCCAAACAAGTCAACAATTCAAACAATGCCAAGTCACCTTGACCTGAGCAAAGACCAAACGCCGGAGCCCTAACTCTGGTCGTCTTCTCCGGCGAAGTGGCCGGAGTTGTAGGTCTGAAACTTCACCAAACAGCGCCAAATTTTATACCAAATTGAAGAGGAACTCATGTACAATCCAGATCCAAGCCTCAATTTCATTTATCATGCGTAGAAAAAGAGAATCAAACGGTTTAAAATTCACATGCTCAACTGGAAAACTCATCAATCAACACAATTATGGTGCCAGATTTTTCCTACAAGGTGTAGGGCTTCAGATGCAACAACAATGGCATGGATTCAAAGCTTAACATGTGAGATATTTTGATTTGAAGATTACCTAATGGAGTCTCTTTGTTGGAGCTTTAAATGATGCTTAGCTTGCTTCAAACTATGCAGATCCACCCTATGAAGTTCAAGGAAGATGTTTATCACTTCAATATGGCTTGAATTGGCTTGATCTCAGTTCATGATTTTCAAATTGCTCTCCAATTTTCAAACTTCAATTTTGCTCTCCCTCCACGAATTGCCCATTATGAGAGCTCAAACTTCATTCTGAACTTTTATATGATGGATTTGGATGCAATTGGAGGCCCAATATGGCTTGGTTCACTTGAATTTTGAAAATGCCCAAAGTTGGAATCCCTCCCATGCACACGTGAAATCATCTTAAAACACTCGTGGAAATGGCTTGGTTGGGTAGCTGACAACTTGAATTAGCCATTTGGATTAATTTTGGGCTTTGAATTGATCCATTTAGGGAGATTTGAATTGAATCTTCTTCTTGAAGTAACTTCAAATTACACATGATTTTCACCTTATGGACCAAGGTTCCTTTGAGCATTTTTCTTGTTTAAGCATTGTGAGCATAATTGGATTGGAAAATAGCATGAAAAAGTCCTCAAACTTAATCAATTGAATCCATGATTTAACATCCATTTTCACTTGAAATTCTTCACGAATCTCTATATCCTTGCATAATTCATGATAATCTTGTGTTCCATGATGAACTTGGAGTCATTTGGAGCAAGTTTCATGTTGGAGAAAGTTTCATTTGAAGTGTTTAGGGTTTCCCAAAATACCCCTGCCTTGCAAGCTTCATAACTTGAGTTCTACAAATGAGATGAAGGACTTCTAGGACTTTTTGGAAATCTAAGATCATGAGGAAAAACTTTCATGTTTACTCCAAGTTGAGGGGAAACAAACTTCTAGGTCAAAAGTGTCTTGGAAGTTGGTTGATTGAAAATATGGTTCATCTGAGACCTCTAACTTGCCAACATCATATCTTGAGTTCTACAACCCCAATGGATGAGTTCTAGTACTCAAAAGAAATCTAAGATCATGCTTTATAAGTCTCATGTTTGCATCAAAGTGAGATTACCCTTGTATCTTGAGATATGTGGTCTTGAAGTTAGGCACTAAATAGGGGATTTTACACTGATAAACCTCTGAAACCCTAATTTAGTAACTTCTCACACTCTTGATTCTCCTTGATTTGATCTTGAAATACCATCCTAGATATCTCAACACAACTATCCATGACTCCAATGACCTGGAATTAAGTCTCAAACTCATCCAAATCCACAGTTGACTTTGCACTAGGCAGATGAAACCCTAGGTGTACAATCCTTTGGCTGCAACCTCTGGCACATGATATAACCACTTAGATGAGCTCCAAAATGGCTTCAAAAGCACTCCACAAGCTTCTCCATCATCTCCGATCCATATCCATGAGCTTGTGATCCTCAGATGATCCTCAGCTGACCTCCAAGATAGGAGACAAGCAACAACTATCAATCCTCTCCCTCAAAGAGCTCTGACCACTTTTTGGCGACTATAAGCACTTGATGACTTGAGTAAACACTCTTTCTTGAGATTGAAACCCTTGATAACCTTCTCTTGAGTGGCACAAATCTCTCAATCTCCTGCAAAGAACAATGCTATGCTAATGCAAATGATAAAGAATGAAATGAAACACAAGCCAAGTAAGCAACAAGGTTAGGCAAATTTTGGGGTACAACAGACAACAACGTGTTTATTGACCTGGATAAGAACTTTTGATAATAAATATTACCTAGGACTGAAGGTGTTTTATCCGAACCGGAAATTCTTGTTATTTGAATGCTTGGGAATGAACGTGATTATCTATAGACATAGTAATTAGGTTACATAACCAAATACCTTTTCACTGAGGACTCGTGATTAGATGCCCTAGAGAACCGAAAAACAAGTTTTTTGGATTACTGTTATTGCATTGGTAATCACTATCGTTACAAGAAGTTTCATTCACCGAACCCTAGCAATTTACTCATATTTGATCTTCGTTCAACTGTTTATTCGCTTTCTTTAATTGCACTTTTAGTAAAAATAATTTATCAAATTACAAAGACTTTTTGTCAACTTGAAATCATCTGTGAACTTTGTATCGTCACGCAGTCCTTGAGATCGATATTCGGGGAATTGTCCCTTTATTACTACAATAGGAAAATTAGTACACTTGCTATTTTCCTATCACTGATGTTGATATCCTCGGCCATGGGCTTGTTGAGTTGCATGAGGAGCCATCCAGGGTTTCTGGTATGATGCTTTAGGCATTATTGGCTACCTATAAGGATAGCGAGGCACTGAAAATGGTGATTGTTGAAGAGATGAAGGACCTAAAGACATTGATGGTACACCATGATGATACTTGACATTTGCCATGACTGCATTAGTTTCATCCTCTTCTTCTTTACTTGCACTTGCATGGACCGTAGTATCACAACTTTGTGGCACTATTTTAGTGCTCTTGCATGGAAATCGTGACATCTTACTAGCCACATCTTCAATCCCTTCTTTGTGGTACAAGATCTTGAGAGATTTCATAGGTCTCTTTCCTTTCTCAGTACATAGTTCAAGAATCATGGAACTTGTATCTAGGCTTTCTTCCTTGAGGATAGACGACCCTGCATGGATCAACTTTTGCATCTTGATCCTAAAACTCTTGCATTCTTCAATAGTGTGCTCTACTGCTCCAATATAGTATTCACACTTGACCTCCGAGTGGTCTTCTTCGAAGATTGATTTCTTGTTATTGACCAACCATCTGACTCTAGACTGCAGCACAAGACAAGTATCTAAGTCATATTCTATAACCCCTTCGCGATATTCACATGTCAGATTTGGATCGTACTCTGGAGGATAAAGGGTTGGCATAGGCTCGATGGGCCGAGGAGTTACCAACGAATTTTGAACCAACTGCAGATAGATTTTATTGTATGATACAAAACTCGAGTTGAAGTGATTTTTGTTCCTCCTATTCTGATCTTGATCCTGCCCTTGATTTTGACTCAGATGCCCTTGAGGGAAGATAACCATTGGAGGTTGATCTATTGGTCTAGCGGTCAAAGGCTGAAGATGACATCTTGCAGGCGGGCCATCTGTTGGCAAGTGAAGAGATTCCTTATGGAATGGCTCTTGAATCAGAGTAACACCAGATGAACGTATAGAATTATCTCCCTTTACTGTAGCAATGGGCATTGAGTGACCCTCTTTTCTCAACAAATCCTGCAAATTTTCAAGGACCCAATTCATTTTGCTCTTCAAAAGATTGATCTCCCCTTTTAAAGCTTATTTTCCTCTCATAAGCACTTCCACCATTTCTTGAGACATGGTTCTTCATTCTAAACGAGTGTCAGGATTCGCCTTACTGGTCATGGACAAAGGGTGGAATGAGTTTCTGTTTGGGAGAATGATATGCAATGAAAATATAATACAGATGCAATGATATGTAAGTGTAAACAAATTAAAGATCAGGATCACAGGTTCAATCACATTCTCAGGTTAAGCATGATAGTAGGTAAGTAACTGATATCTCTGATTAAAGGTTCCCCACAAGTAGGCTCTACGCGGGTAGGTGCCTAGAGTCATGGATCTTCTAAAAGACATCATTGCCACGACAAAGGCTCATCTGACAATAACATCCTCGAAATTATCTCCTCTAGGCAAGGTTTTCGCTTCGTCCCACGAGAAAGGTTCCTCGTGAGTCTCTACTACACAACCATCGAGTCTAAGAACCTGGTCATTGCAACCAAGTTATAGGTTTGGGAGTCGGTTACGTGAGAGGAAGGTATTATCACCCCTCATGTCTGTTGTACTCAACAAGAACCTTTTGATTCGATTAGTGAGAAATGTTAGGTTAGATTGTTTGTTTTCTTCTAAGGGAATAATGCAAAAATGGTAAGGTAAAATGATTTAGACTGCTAAGGAGAAATGAGTGGTTTTTTATTAGGGTGCTCGTCAAGGATTAGGGACCTTGTGCCTATGTACTTTCACTTGAAAGAAGTGAAGAATCAGAACATATGTAGTTCGTGGAACTACGGGAGAAAAATAGAGGAGGTTGATTGTTAGGATCTCGCAATCCTATACCTACGTATTCTCATTGACAAATGAGAAATCAAAGCGTTTGTAGTTCGGACTACAGATGTTGGTTTGTTTTATCGAAAGATGCTTAGTCGCATTCAACGGAAAATATTTATTTGCCCAAACGGGTGAGGAGAGGACGCTTGCATCACTTTGAATGGATATCCATATATCAACATTCATGGGAAACACACCACTTATCTCGACTCAAATATTATGGACGAATCAATATTTTGCATCGTTCTCAAGATACCATATCTCACGTTTATGAAAAGGTTTGACGGTTCGCACGGTGGCGAGAAATTGAATTAATGTGTTGATGTTTTGTTTGGATGACTATTACTTGAATGCTTAAGAAAGGCTCCTTGGGCCCAAGTAATCGGAAGAGTGAATCAAAGACTTGACTCTCTATCTTTTTCAACCTTAAGTGTGAAAGAATTTTGATATAGTTAGAGTAAATTAAATGGATGATGATTACTCGAAGTTTAAGAAAGGCTCCTCGGGCCCAAGTAATCGGGAAAGGGAGTCAAAAACTTGGCTCTCTCTCTTTTTCATCTTGAAAAGAGGTTGTATTTTGATATAGTTAGAGTAAATTAAATGGATGATGATTACTCGAAGCTTAAGAAAGGCTCCTCGGACCCAAGTAATCGAGAAAGTGAGTCAAAGACTTGGCTCTCTCTTTTTCATCTTGAAAAGAGGTTGTGTTTGAGAAATGTTTTGAATGATAAGTGGTTGGAAGATAGGTTGAATGTTGTCTAGTTGGAAGTGTTTTAGAGGCGTCAACTTCTCACACACGAGTAAGAGAACTCGCACCAAACAACTAAAAAGAGATCAAAGGCTCAATCTCTCTCTTTTTCACGTTGAAAAGAGTTTCGATAATTGTTAATTGTTTTGATAGTTTGATTGAGAAAATCTGCTTGACGTTGGATCAAGGGTTTGATTGCATTTGTGTGCAAAGAGTTTGGTTGAAATAGGTTGATAAGAGTTTGATATAGCTAGAGTAAGTTATAAATGACGATTACTCGAAGCTTAAGAAAGGTTTCTCGGGCCCAAGTAATCGGGAGAATGGGTCAAAAACTTGACTCTCTCTCTTTTTCATCTTAGTATTGAGAAAACAATTTGATGTGAATCAGATTATAAATTTTTAGAGAAGACAATTGTTCGAGCGTAAGAAAGGCTCCTCGAGCCCAAACAATTGAGGAGAGAAATCGAAGACTCCATTCCAACTCCATTTTCATCTTTTATTGAAATATGGTTTAAGTATAAGTAAGTCCATTAAGTTGATTTTGATAAAACGCTCGATGTTGATCGAGGTTTTAATTTACATACGAAACAACTAAAGGTTGAGCTAAGTGGCAAAGAATTCCTAATAGATAAGGTAAGGTCGATGGCGAGGCAAAAGCGCTTGACTTGCAAGTTGGGTATGGTTTGTACCTTATTGAATTTTAATCATGTGCACTAGCAAAGTGGGCTAGTCTTCTAAAGGACCAACTAAAAGTAATTGATCGAATAGGTCTCACTGTAAGAAAGCCCAGGAGTAAGCTTTGAATTTTGTGTATGGTGACCAAGAGGTTGAAGGTGATGCTTAGAAAATAATCGACTTACAATGTAGAAATGACTCAACGTTGGATCGAGAATTATTTTGAAAAATGGTTTAAAGTATCAGAGCACAATCAAAGAAGAGCACGAGCAAAGAGCATACATTCAAAAGGGAGTGAGGTACATGTAAAGTACACGGGATTGCGAGAAATAAATGTTTCATTGTCAGGTAGCCTAAGAGGAAGTCATACGTGTGCAAGTGTCATAAGCTAAAGAGATAGAGAAAAGAGTACCCAATATCCACAGCTCCTTTTCTAAGGTTTCTATATAGTGTCTCAACTCCATGATCCCCAAAGTCAATAACCACAATCCACTACTTGAAATATTTTAGGGATTCAATGATTTTAACAATCTTTTTGTATTTTTGAATAAAATGAAAATGACAAGATGAACATGAACAATGATAGTATGATGACAGTGATATATGGACAGAAAGATAAAACAATAATGAACAGGAATCAAAGTTAATTGTCAATTGTTAATGATCGGATGAATCAGGTCCACTTTAGCACTAAGCCATCGTAGCACGGTCTATAAGGAAGATCATGCTATTGGAGGCTGCTCAACACGATGTTTGTGCTAAAACACGATGGAGAAGTGATATGTGGATCATTCTCAAAGAATCATATCACACGAAAAGAAAAAGAGAACGTTCTCGTCTTAATCACAAACTTTCATCGATTAATCGAAGGTAACCTAGCACTATCTCAAAGTATAGAAAATGATCTCAATGATCATTCACTACAGATTTGAAGTAATGAAGGTTAATCGACCTCAACAATCGACATTCATGATTATAAAGACTTCATCGACCACAAATCAAAAGGAAAATTGAAATATAATCAAAATGAAAATAAAAAGGAATCCAAGATGAAAATGAACATGAAAATGATAAATCAAATAAGTGATAATATCATGAAATAATAAAATTGATAGAAAGTTAATATTACAAATTAGAAATAAAATAAATAACAATGAGAAAAAGTGGAGAAAGAAAAAGAGAAAAAGAAAACAAGGGGAGGGAGGCGCTAAAGAAGAAATAAGGGTGTGTATATGGATCCTCATGGGCTCAAATCCTACCATCCTTGCTACATGGTTTTTATTTTTAAAAAAACATGGTGATAATTAAACCTTAAACGGGCTATAAGCCCAAAAGCAACATCCTTCACACACAAAAAAAAGAAAAAAAAAACAAATTCTGTAAAAGGCACAGTTCACAAGCTTGGGGAACATCATCATCAGTTTCTTAGATGCAATAGAGAAAGTTAGAGAAGAACACAACATCATAGAATAGCACAAAAGAAATGAAATTAAAGCTTCCACACACGACTCATTTCAACCTTCTTCGGGATTCGTTCTTGTCTCAATATCGGTTCCTTGCGCGTCTCTCCCTCGATTTCTCTATTTTGTGTACAATTTTGAATCTCTCTTAACTCACACTCTCCGCCTTGGCATCATATCACTCTCTTGTATTCCTCCTTATTCTGGTTTGAAGAATTTTTACTTTGGGTTGTTGTTATTGATTTGGTTTTGTGATGAAGGTGTTGTTTGAAATGGTTATTGAGAGAGGTTTATTTGGTTGTTGTTGACTTACAATTTATGGGTTGTTGAAGATTTTAAGGAGTTATGGGTTCGAGTGAGGGAATAAAGGGTGATTTGCGATTCGTTTCAGTTTAATATGTGGTGGTTGCAAAGTGAGGGAGTGTTTTAGAGGATAAGATGGGGTTCTGAAGGAGGTGATCAAAATGAGATCAAAATGGAGGAACATGTTGGAAATAAGACCTTTTGTGTTTAGGAAAAGTGTGTGGGAATATTAGAGGCTTAAAGAGAAATTTGATAGGTAGAAGAATTATTTATGGAAGAGAGAACTTTGTGTTTTGCTTGATACAAAAGTGTAGAATTACATCTCTATTTATAGTACTCTAAGGAGAACTCTAGACATACTAATTCTAGAGAGTTCTCAACTCTAGGAATTCCAAGAGCATTCTAGAGAATACTACAACCTTAAGAAATATCTAGACACTCCAAACATTACAAGAGTTTTCTAGAAACATTAATTAAAATTACCTAAGTCCAAAACAACTAAGCCCAAAAATCCAAATAATATTTTAGGCCCAAATCAAGTTTAATCTTTCAACATCCCCCCTTAAACTTGATTTGTGACTCCAAGCATACTCCTTTGCTTTATGAACGTTTCCAACTTGAGTGGCTTGGTGAAAATGTCGGCAGCTTGATCTCGAGACATCACATACTTCAACCTCACATCCTTCTTCTTGATGCATTCTCTTATAAAGTGGTAACGGGTGTCGATGTGTTTACTTCTTTCATGAAATACAGGATTCTTTGCCAAAGCAAGTGCTGATTTATTGTCAACACATATTTCCATAGGATCTTCTTGTGGCATTTGTAACTCTTTCAACAAGTTCCTTAGCCAAACTGCATGGCAAACACATGATGTAGCGGCAACATATTCGGCTTCACAAGTTGACAGTATGTTCATCTATCATTGGTTGTTCCATTTCATCTTCTTCTTCTTCAAAATAAGGAAGAAAATCATACCCGTCTTCTTGAACACTCCAATCCCAACAATTTTCTTCTTCGAACTCCACGTCACGACTTATGACAATCTTTCCACTATTTGGATTATAGAGCTTGTACCCTTTGGAGCTTGAGTCGTAACCCACAAATACATACTTCTCACTTTTATCATCGAGCTTTGTTCTCCTTTCATCTGGAACGTGGGTATATGCAATGCTTCCAAACACTTTGAGGTGAGAGATACCTGGCTTCCTTCCACTCCATGCTTCTTGTGGTGTCTTCTCATGCACACTTCTTGTTGGGGAACGGTTTGTCAAGTAAACCGCACATGCCACTGCTTCGGCCCAAAACTCTTTCGGCATCTTCTTACTCTTAAGCATGCTTCGCACCATATTAAGTATGGTCCGGTTCTTTCTCACCACTACTCCATTTTGTTGTGGCGATCTTGGCACTGTTAGTAAGCGGCGGATTCCATGCTCTTCACAATATTTATTGAACTCATTTGAAGTAAACTCTCCTCCTCGGTCAGATCTCATAGCCTTAATAGAAAGACCACTTTCTTTCTCCACAAGGGCTTTGAACTTCTTAAAGTTTTCAAACACTTCTGACTTCTCTTTCAGGAAATAAACCCATGTTTTTCTAGAGTAATCATCAATAAATAGGAGAAAGTATTTATTCTTACCAAAAGAGTTTGGATTGATTGGTCCACAGACATCAGTGTGTATGAGCTCTAGTGGTTTTGTCGCTCTTGATGTTGATTCCTTTGGAAAGCTTTTTCGGAATTGCTTCCCAATTAGACATCCTTCACATAATTGGTCTGGATGGTTTATACTAGGCAAGCCTTTCACCATCTCTTTCTTTGACAAACATTCTTGACTACCGAAGTTGAGGTGTCCAAATCGTAGATGCCATAGCCACGAAGAGTCGGTATAGCAGGCCTTGAGACACTTTGCCACATCATTTTGAATGTTCAAGAGGAACATTCTATTCTTTGACATAGGCACCTTAGCGATCAATTTATACTCACAATCTCTTAAGAAAAGACTATGTTCTTTCAAGTGGATGTCATATCCTTTCTCCAATAATTGTCCCAAGCTCAATATATTATTTTTCATGTTAGGAACATAGTAAACATTGGATATGAATTGATGACTCCCATTCTTTAAGCGTATGAGAATTTTACCTTTGCCTTTGACCGGTATCTTTGAGTCATCTCCAAATGAGACATTTCCAGTTGTCGCTTCATTGATCTCTATGAACATGCTTCGATCGCCGCACATGTGGTTGCTTGCGCCGGTGTCGAGGTACCACTTGTTTCTTTTCTCTTCAAATTGGTTTTGGCACGCGAGCAGCAAAGTTTCTTCTTCTCCACCTTTTTCTTCTACAAAGTTAGCTTTCTCCACAACTTTCTTTGAGAATCTACACTCAGATGCATAGTGACCGATTTTGTTGCAATTGAAGCACTTGATTTGTAACTTGTTGCACCTTGACCATGAATTTCCATTTCCACGACCTCTTGTTGCTTGTGGATTCCAACTTCTTTCTCCATTGTTGAAGTTGTTGGAGTAGTTGTTGTAACTTCCTCTTCTTTCTCCTTCATGTCCTCGTCCACGTCCACGTCCACGGTCTTGGCCACGACCTCGTCCTCTTTGACTCTTGTAACTCACATAATTTGCTTCCTTTGCATTGAGTTGTAGTAGTTGTTCCATAGTCTCCTTTTGTTTAGTTTTTCTCTTTTTTTTTTCTTCGTATGCTTGTAAGGAACCCATAAGTTGCTCAATAGTCATGGTGTTTAAATCCTTGTTTTCTTCAATGTTAGTAACAATGAAGTCAAAACTTGGATTTAAAGTGCGAAGTATTTTTTTCCATGACTTTCACCTCATCAATATCTTCACCATTTCTTTTAAGTTGATTGACTACGGACAATACTCGAGAAAAATAATCAGAAATTGACTCAGACTCTTCCATAAATAAACGTTCAAACTCACCTCTAAGAGTTTGAAGACGAATCTTTTTCACCTGCTCCACTCCTTTGTTGCAAGTTTGAAGCTTGTCCCATGCTTCTTTGGTCGTCGTTGCATTGGAGATTTTCTCAAATGTATCTTCATCCACCGATTGATAAATGAGGAAGAGACCTTTCTTGTCTCTCTTTCTTGACTCCCTTAATGCCTCCTTTACACCTTGGCTTAAGGAGGCTTCATCTTGCTCCTTGAAGCCTTTCTCAACAATATCCCACACATCTTGAGCTCCTAGTAGCGCCTTCATCTTGATACTCCAATTGTCATAGTTGTTCTTTGTGAGTATCAGCATTTGAAAAGGAAAACCTCCATTCGCCATCTTTTGAGGACCTTCAAGCTCTGATGCCACTTTGTTGGAAATAAGACCTTTTGTGTTTAGGAAAAGTTTGTGGGAATATTAGAGGCTTAAAGAGAAATTTGATAGGTAGAAGAATTATTTATGGAAGAGAGAACTTTGTGTTTTGCTTGATACAAAAGTGTAGAATTACATCTCTATTTATAGTACTCTAAGGAGAACTCTAGACATACTAATTCTAGAGAGTTCTCAACTCTAGGAATTCCAAGAGCATTCTAGAGAATACTACAACCTTAAGAAATATCTAGACACTCCAAACATTACAAGAGTTTTCTAGAAACATTAATTAAAATTACCTAAGTCCAAAACAACTAAGCCCAAAAATCCAAATAATATTTTAGGCCCAAATCAAGTTTAATCTTTCAACATCCCCCCTTAAACTTGATTTGTGACTCCAAGCATACTCCTTTGCTTTATGAACGTTTCCAACTTGAGTGGCTTGGTGAAAATGTCGGCAGCTTGATCTCGAGACATCACATACTTCAACCTCACATCCTTCTTCTTGATGCATTCTCTTATAAAGTGGTAACGGGTGTCGATGTGTTTACTTCTTTCATGAAATACAGGATTCTTTGCCAAAGCAAGTGCTGATTTATTGTCAACACATATTTCCATAGGATCTTCTTGTGGCATTTTTAACTCTTTCAACAAGTTCCTTAGCCAAACTGCATGGCAAACACATGATGTAGCGGCAACATATTCGGCTTCACAAGTTGACAGTGTGACGATAGGTTGTTTCTTTGACATCCAAGTGAAAGCAGTATCTCCCATAAAGAATACAAAACCAGTAGTGCTCTTTCTATCATCCACGTTTCAACTCCAATCGCTATCACTATAGCCAACAATTTCATAATTGTTAGAAGAGTAATAGTGTAAGCCAAAGTTTGTTGTACCTTTGATATATAGAAGGATTCTCTTTGCCGCCTTGAAGTGAGTTTTTGTTGGAGCTTCCATGTAACGACTTACGACTCCTACAGCATAGAGAATATCCGGCCTTGTACTTGTCAATTAACGTAGACTTCCAACCAAACTTTTGTAAAGAGTTGGATCCACAATCTCTCCATTTTCATGCTTACTCAACTTGCTGCCACATTCCATCGGGGTGCCAACCGGATTAGCATCATCCATCTTGAACTTCTTAAGGACTTCTTTTGCATAGCCTTCTTGGGTGATAAAAATTCCTTTGTCTTCTTGCTTTACTTCAATGCCAAGATAATATGTCATGAGCCCCATATCTGTCATCTCAAATTCATTTGACATGTCTTTCTTGAACTCTTCGAACATTCTTAGATTGTTCCCAGTGAAGATCAAGTCATCAACATATAAGCACACGATCAAAATATATCCACTTTGCGCTTTAATATAGAGTACATGCTCATATGGACACTTGATGAAATTCTTGTCTCGAAAGTACTTGTCGATTCGAACATTCCAAGCTCTCGGAGCTTGCTTGAGTCTGTACAACGCCTTTTTCAACTTGAGGACTTTTTCTTCTTGCCCTTTTACTTCATATCCCTGTGGTTGCTCGATATAAAATTCTTCTTCGAGAAAACCATTCAAGAAGGCCGACTTCACATCCATTTGATAGATCTTCCATTCATTCTGGGCTGCCAAAGAAATGATCAGTCTAATAGTTTCAAGACGAGCAACGGGGGCAAATACCTCATCATAGTCAATTCCTTGTCTTTGACTATAGCCTTTTGCCACCAGTCTTGCTTTGTACCTCTCCACGTCTCCTTTTGCATTCTTCTTCGCCTTGTACACCCATCTTACTCTGATTGCTTTGTGTCCTCGTGGAAGTCTAGTAAGTTCCGACGTATCATTCTTCGTGATTGACTTTATTTCTTCATCCATGGCGTCTCTCCACTTTACATTTTCAACAGCTTCTTGATAGCTTAGAGGCTCGCAATCACCAAAAAGACAAAAGAGGTTAATGTCATTTTGGTTTTCGGTTACCTCATAAAGCTCTTCAATGCTCCTTAATCGTGGTGTCCTCTCACTTGAGCTTGTTTCATCCAACCTTGGTGTCAGTGAGGAAGGTGGTGTAGTATGTTCATCTATCATTGGTTGTTCCATTTCATCTTCTTCTTCTTCAAAATAAGGAAGAAAATCATACCTGTCTTCTTGAACACTCCAATCCCAACAATTTTCTTCTTTGAACTCCACGTCACGACTTATGACAATCTTTCCACTATTTGGATTATAGAGCTTGTACCCTTTGGAGCTTGAGTCGTAACCCACGAATACATACTTCTCACTTTTATCATCGAGCTTTGTTCTCCTTTCATCTGGAACGTGGGTATATGCAATGCTTCCAAACACTTTGAGGTGAGAGATACCTGGCTTCCTTCCACTCCATGCTTCTTGTGGTGTCTTCTCATGCACACTTCTTGTTGGGGAACGGTTTGTCAAGTAAACCGCACATGCCACTGCTTCGGCCCAAAACTCTTTCGGCATCTTCTTACTCTTAAGCATGCTTCGCACCATATTAAGTATGGTCCGGTTCTTTCTCTCCACTACTCCATTTTGTTGTGGCGATCTTGGCACTGTTAGTAAGCGGCGGATTCCATGCTCTTCACAATATTTGTTGAACTCATTTGAAGTAAACTCTCCTCCTCGGTCAGATCTCATAGCCTTAATAGAAAGACCACTTTCTTTCTCCACAAGGGCTTTGAACTTCTTAAAGTTTTCAAACACTTCTGACTTCTCTTTCAGGAAATAAACCCATGTTTTTCTAGAATAATCATCAATAAATAGGAGAAAGTATTTATTCTTACCAAAAGAGTTTGGATTGATTGGTCCACAAACATCAGTGTGTATGAGCTCTAGTGGTTTTGTCGCTCTTGATGTTGATTCCTTTGGAAAGCTTTTTCGGAATTGCTTCCCAATTAGACATCCTTCACATAATTGGTCTGGATGGTTTATACTAGGCAAGCCTTTCACCATCTCTTTCTTTGACAAACATTCTAGACTACCGAAGTTGAGGTGTCCAAATCGTAGATGCCATAGCCACGAAGAGTCGGTATAGCAGGCCTTGAGACACTTTGCCACATCATTTTGAATGTTCAAGAGGAACATTCTATTCTTTGACATAGGCACCTTAGCGATCAATTTATACTCACAATCTCTTAAGAAAAGACTATGTTCTTTCAAGTGGATGTCATATCCTTTCTCCAATAATTGTCCCAAGCTCAATATATTATTTTTCATGTTAGGAACATAGTAAACATTGGATATGAATTGATGACTCCCATTCTTTAAGCGTATGAGAATTTTACCTTTGCCTTTGACCGGTATCTTTGAGTCATCTCCAAATGAGACATTTCCAGTTGTCGCTTCATTGATCTCTATGAACATGCTTCGATCGCCGCACATGTGGTTGCTTGCGCCGGTGTCGAGGTACCACTTGTTTCTTTTCTCTTCAAATTGGTTTTGGCACGCGATCAGCAAAGTTTCTTCTTCTCCACCTTTTTCTTCTACAAAGTTAGCTTTCTCCACAACTTTCTTTGAGAATCTACACTCAGATGCATAGTGACCGATTTTGTTGCAATTGAAGCACTTGATTTGTAACTTGTTGCACCTTGACCATGAATTTCCATTTCCACGACCTCTTGTTGCTTGTGGATTCCAACTTCTTTCTCCATTGTTGAAGTTGTTGGAGTAGTTGTTGTAACTTCCTCTTCTTTCTCCTTCATGTCCTCGTCCACGTCCATGTCCACGGTCTTGGCCACGACCTCGTCCTCTTTGACTCTTGTAACTCACATAATTTGCTTCCTTTGCATTGAGTTGTAGTAGTTGTTCCATAGTCTCCTTTTGTTTAGTTTTTCTCTTCTTTTTTTCTTCGTATGCTTGTAAGGAACCCATAAGTTGCTCAATAGTCATGGTGTTTAAATCCTTGTTTTCTTCAATGTTAGTAACAATGAAGTCAAAACTTGGATTTAAAGTGCGAAGTATTTTTTTCCATGACTTTCACCTCATCAATATCTTCACCATTTCTTTTAAGTTGATTGACTACGGACAATACTCGAGAAAAATAATCAGAAATTGACTCAGACTCTTCCATAAATAAACGTTCAAACTCACCTCTAAGAGTTTGAAGACGAATCTTTTTCACCTGCTCCACTCCTTTGTTGCAAGTTTGAAGCTTGTCCCATGCTTCTTTGGTCGTCGTTGCATTGGAGATTTTCTCAAATGTATCTTCATCCACCGATTGATAAATGAGGAAGAGACCTTTCTTGTCTCTCTTTCTTGACTCCCTTAATGCCTCCTTTACACCTTGGCTTAAGGAGGCTTCATCTTGCTCCTTGAAGCCTTTCTCAACAATATCCCACACATCTTGAGCTCCTAGTAGCGCCTTCATCTTGATACTCCAATTGTCATAGTTGTTCTTTGTGAGTATCAGCATTTGAAAAGGAAAATCTCCATTCGCCATCTTTTGAGGACCTTCAAGCTCTGATGCCACTTTGTTGGAAATAAGACCTTTTGTGTTTAGGAAAAGTGTGTGGGAATATTAGAGGCTTAAAGAGAAATTTGATAGGTAGAAGAATTATTTATGGAAGAGAGAACTTTGTGTTTTGCTTGATACAAAAGTGTAGAATTACATCTCTATTTATAGTACTCTAAGGAGAACTCTAGACATACTAATTCTAGAGAGTTCTCAACTCTAGGAATTCCAAGAGCATTCTAGAGAATACTACAACCTTAAGAAATATCTAGACACTCCAAACATTACAAGAGTTTTCTAGAAACATTAATTAAAATTACCTAAGTCCAAAACAACTAAGCCCAAAAATCCAAATAATATTTTAGGCCCAAATCAAGTTTAATCTTTCAACATCCCCCCTTAAACTTGATTTGTGACTCCAAGCATACTCCTTTGCTTTATGAACGTTTCCAACTTGAGTGGCTTGGTGAAAATGTCGGCAGCTTGATCTCGAGACATCACATACTTCAACCTCACATCCTTCTTCTTGATGCATTCTCTTATAAAGTGGTAACGGGTGTCGATGTGTTTACTTCTTTCATGAAATACAGGATTCTTTGCCAAAGCAAGTGTTGATTTATTGTCAACACATATTTCCATAGGATCTTCTTGTGGCATTTTTAACTCTTTCAACAAGTTCCTTAGCCAAACTGCATGGCAAACACATGATGTAGCGGCAACATATTCGGCTTCACAAGTTGACAGTGTGACGATAGGTTGTTTCTTTGACATCCAAGTGAAAGCAGTATCTCCCATAAAGAATACAAAACCAGTAGTGCTCTTTCTATCATCCACGTTTCCACTCCAATCGCTATCACTATAGCCAACAATTTCATAATTGTTAGAAGAGTAATAGTGTAAGCCAAAGTTTGTTGTACCTTTGATATATAGAAGGATTCTCTTTGCCGCCTTGAAGTGAGTTTTTGTTGGAGCTTCCATGTAACGACTTACGACTCCTACAGCATAGAGAATATCCGGCCTTGTACTTGTCAAGTAACGTAGACTTCCAACCAAACTTTTGTAAAGAGTTGGATCCACAATCTCTCCATTTTCATGCTTACTCAACTTGCTGCCACATTCCATCGGGGTGCCAACCGGATTAGCATCATCCATCTTGAACTTCTTAAGGACTTCTTTTGCATAGCCTTCTTGGGTGATAAAAATTCCTTTGTCTTCTTGCTTTACTTCAATGCCAAGATAATATGCCATGAGCCCCATATCTGTCATCTCAAATTCATTTGACATGTCTTTCTTGAACTCTTCGAACATTCTTAGATTGTTCCCAGTGAAGATCAAGTCATCAACATATAAGCACACGATCAAAATATATCCACTTTGCGCTTTAATATAGAGTACATGCTCATATGGACACTTGATGAAATTCTTGTCTCGAAAGTACTTGTCGATTCGAACATTCCAAGCTCTCGGAGCTTGCTTGAGTCCGTACAACGCCTTTTTCAACTTGAGGACTTTTTCTTCTTGCCCTTTTACTTCATATCCCTGTGGTTGCTCGATATAAAATTCTTCTTCGAGAAAACCATTCAAGAAGGCCGACTTCACATCCATTTGATAGATCTTCCATTCATTCCGGGCTGCCAAAGAAATGATCAGTCTAATAGTTTCAAGACGAGCAACGGGGGCAAATACCTCATCATAGTCAATTCCTTGTCTTTGACTATAGCCTTTTGCCACCAGTCTTGCTTTGTACCTCTCCACGTCTCCTTTTGCATTCTTCTTCGCCTTGTACACCCATCTTACTCCGATTGCTTTGTGTCCTCGTGGAAGTCTAGTAAGTTCCGACGTATCATTCTTCGTGATTGACTTTATTTCTTCATCCATGGCGTCTCTCCACTTTACATTTTAAACAGCTTCTTGATAGCTTAGAGGCTCGCAATCACCAAAAAGACAAAAGAGGTTAATGTCATTTTGGTTTTCGGTTACCTCATAAAGCTCTTCAATGCTCCTTAATCGTGGTGTCCTCTCACTTGAGCTTGTTTCATCCAACCTTGGTGTCAGTGAGGAAGGTGGTGTAGTATGTTCATCTATCATTGGTTGTTCCATTTCATCTTCTTCTTCTTCAAAATAAGGAAGAAAATCATACCTGTCTTCTTGAACACTCCAATCCCAACAATTTTCTTCTTCGAACTCCACGTCACGACTTATGACAATCTTTCCACTATTTGGATTATAGAGCTTGTACCCTTTGGAGCTTGAGTCGTAACCCACGAATACATACTTCTCACTTTTATCATCGAGCTTTGTTCTCCTTTCATCTGGAACGTGGGTATATGCAATGCTTCCAAACACTTTGAGGTGAGAGATACCTGGCTTCCTTCCACTCCATGCTTCTTGTGGTGTCTTCTCATGCACACTTCTTGTTGGGGAACGGTTTGTCAAGTAAACCGCACATGCCACTGCTTCGGCCCAAAACTCTTTCGGCATCTTCTTACTCTTAAGCATGCTTCGCACCATATTAAGTATGGTCCGGTTCTTTCTCTCCACTACTCCATTTTGTTGTGGCGATCTTGGCACTGTTAGTAAGCGGCGGATTCCATGCTCTTCACAATATTTGTTAAACTCATTTGAAGTAAACTCTCCTCCTCGGTCAGATCTCATAGCCTTAATAGAAAGACCACTTTCTTTCTCCACAAGGGCTTTGAACTTCTTAAAGTTTTCAAACACTTCTGACTTCTCTTTCAGGAAATAAACCCATGTTTTTCTAGAATAATCATCAATAAATAGGAGAAAGTATTTATTCTTACCAAAAGAGTTTGGATTGATTGGTCCACAGACATCAGTGTGTATGAGCTCTAGTGGTTTTGTCGCTCTTGATGTTGATTCCTTTGGAAAGCTTTTTCGGAATTGCTTCCCAATTAGACATCCTTCACATAATTGGTCTGGATGGTTTATACTAGGCAAGCCTTTCACCATCTCTTTCTTTGACAAACATTCTTGACTACCGAAGTTGAGGTGTCCAAATCGTAGATGCCATAGCCACGAAGAGTCGGTATAGCAGGCCTTGAGACACTTTGCCACATCATTTTGAATGTTCAAGAGGAACATTCTATTCTTTGACATAGGCACCTTAGCGATCAATTTATACTCACAATCTCTTAAGAAAAGACTATGTTCTTTCAAGTGGATGTCATATCCTTTCTCCAATAATTGTCCCAAGCTCAATATATTATTTTTCATGTTAGGAACATAGTAAACATTGGATATGAATTGATGACTCCCATTCTTTAAGCGTATGAGAATTTTACCTTTGCCTTTGACCGGTATCTTTGAGTCATCTCCAAATGAGACATTTCCAGTTGTCGCTTCATTGATCTCTATGAACATGCTTCGATCGCCGCACATGTGGTTGCTTGCGCCGGTGTCGAGGTACCACTTGTTTCTTTTCTCTTCAAATTGGTTTTGGCACGCGAGCAGCAAAGTTTCTTCTTCTCCACCTTTTTCTTCTACAAAGTTAGCTTTCTCCACAACTTTCTTTGAGAATCTACACTCAGATGCATAGTGACCGATTTTGTTGCAATTGAAGCACTTGATTTGTAACTTGTTGCACCTTGACCATGAATTT
Organism: Lathyrus sativus; assembly: GCA_963859935.3. Taxonomy (NCBI): domain Eukaryota; kingdom Viridiplantae; phylum Streptophyta; class Magnoliopsida; order Fabales; family Fabaceae; genus Lathyrus; species Lathyrus sativus. The sequence continues at coordinate 76,741,286 of OZ012740.1, read as the reverse complement.
CCATTTCCACGACCTCTTGTTGCTTGTGGATTCCAACTTCTTTCTCCATTGTTGAAGTTGTTGGAGTAGTTGTTGTAACTTCCTCTTCTTTCTCCTTCATGTCCTCGTCCACGTCCACGTCCACGGTCTTGGCCACGACCTCGTCCTCTTTGACTCTTGTAACTCACATAATTTGCTTCCTTTGCATTGAGTTGTAGTAGTTATTCCATAGTCTCCTTTTGTTTAGTTTTTCTCTTTTTTTTTTCTTCGTATGCTTGTAAGGAACCCATAAGTTGCTCAATAGTCATGGTGTTTAAATCCTTGTTTTCTTCAATGTTAGTAACAATGAAGTCAAAACTTGGATTTAAAGTGCGAAGTATTTTTTTCCATGACTTTCACCTCATAAATATCTTCACCATTTCTTTTAAGTTGATTGACTACGGACAATACTCGAGAAAAATAATCAGAAATTGACTCAGACTCTTCCATAAATAAACGTTCAAACTCACCTCTAAGAGTTTGAAGACGAATCTTTTTCACCTGCTCCACTCCTTTGTTGCAAGTTTGAAGCTTGTCCCATGCTTCTTTGGTCGTCGTTGAATTGGAGATTTTCTCAAATGTATCTTCATCCACCGATTGATAAATGAGGAAGAGAGCTTTCTTGTCTCTCTTTCTTGACTCCCTTAATGCCTCCTTTACACCTTGGCTTAAGGAGGCTTCATCTTGCTCCTTGAAGCCTTTCTCAACAATATCCCACACATCTTGAGCTCCTAGTAGCGCCTTCATCTTGATACTCCAATTGTTATAGTTGTTCTTTGTGAGTATCAGCATTTGAAAAGGAAAACCTCCATTCGCCATCTTTTGAGGACCTTCAAGCTCTGATGCCACTTTGTTGGAAATAAGACCTTTTGTGTTTAGGAAAAGTGTGTGGGAATATTAGAGGCTTAAAGAGAAATTTGATAGGTAAAAGAATTATTTATGGAAGAGAGAACTTTGTGTTTTGCTTGATACAAAAGTGTAGAATTACATCTCTATTTATAGTACTCTAAGGAGAACTCTAGACATACTAATTCTAGAGAGTTCTCAACTCTAGGAATTCCAAGAGCATTCTAGAGAATACTACAACCTTAAGAAATATCTAGACACTCCAAACATTACAAGAGTTTTCTAGAAACATTAATTAAAATTACCTAAGTCCAAAACAACTAAGCCCAAAAATCCAAATAATATTTTAGGCCCAAATCATGTTTAATCTTTCAACAGAACAATGAAAGGTTGTATGATTAGGGAAGAGTTTGAAGTTTATCAAGGTGTCTTGGTCTTTGTGAGTGAATGGTTGAGAGAGTAGATGAATGTCTTGGTGAGTGATGTTGCAGGAAAAAAAATTGAAAAGGGAAGGTGGTCGTGGTGAAAAATGGATTTCGTTCACATGGTGGTTATGGAATGGTAGGGTAAAAACTGGCAGCAGATGGAGTATGTAGGTTGTTTACTTTTTTAAGCAGTTGGAATTGTTTATGAGAAAAATGTGGGAGAAGAGTTGAAGGGTGATGGGGAAGAAGAAACGTCTTTCTGTCTTTTTTTAGTTATTTTTTTATTTGTCTGAAGTTCCTCCTCCTTCAATTGTGTTTCCAATCCACTATTTTATGTCGTTTTTCTATTGTAGGTTTGGCGTGTTGGTTCTAGTGGTCGTACGAAGGTTTTTTCAGTGGGCTGCATGAGGCAGTTCTTAGTAATGGTATGTCACGGTTTTGTGGTTGTATTACGCAGGTGTACGTTTACAGTGTAGTGGCTTAGGAATTGTTTCTACAAGTTTTAACAGGTTTACGGCTTGGTGAGGTTTTCAAGTTGTTTGGAACATTTTGGTAGCAGGCTGTATGTCTAGCGCAGCATGTGCATATTTTTGTGTGGTGGCAAGGGTGGGTCGTACGAGTTGGAACGCAGGCTTGCCATTGTTGTTGTATGAAGAAACATTGGAATGACTCACAGGATTTGTTGTTTTTTTAAAAGGCTCAACAGGTACTATCATCACATGGTCTCTTCAATAAGTGGACCTTTACTCAGTGCTAGATAGTAATTTTTTGGAAGCTTGTAATTCATGACTTCATGGAACTTTGTTTTTTCATTTCACTTTCTCTTAATATATTTTTTTGTTGCAATTTTTGTATGACTTGATCCATGAACTTACATTATTTCCCTTTTTTGTGTGGCAATTTCCTTGTAACATGGACTTGTTCAAACTTGGGCTTTGAAAAAAAACAATTGGGCTTCAAGCAATTTGGATATTAAATGTTGACATGAGATAAAAAAAATTCATGGAACTTGTAGCTTGAATGAGATGTAATTGAATTGAATTTGGACCTTTGAGTTGAATTTGACACATGAACTTTGAATGGGAATGAAGCATGAAATCTGTAACTTGGAATGATTTGGGAATTTAAATGACAATGGATTTGAGTGAATTTGAAACTTCGAAATTAAATTGAAATTTGATTATGAAAGTGACTTGGAATTGAGATTGGAAAGAGGAACTCGAATTAAAGTTGTAAATTTTGGAAAGAAACTTGAATTTGAATCGTGAAACTAACTTGAACTTGAATTGGTTTTAAATTGAAATGAAATTGAATTTTGAAGGCTAAACTTTCACTATAACCTAAGATGGAATTGACTTGGATTAGGATTGGTTGAAATGAATTTGGTCCTCGAATTTGAATTAGATGGCATATGACTTGAAGTTTAATTTTGAAAATGTGGAATTGGAAATTAATATTATTCTTTTGCATTTGGACTTTGATGAGATGGTTCAACTTGGTTGAATCGTCCAAAATTCTTTGAGTTAACTCCAAGAAAAACCACTTGAATTCATTCTTAACCATCTTCGAACCGAAATATTAACTCAAATCTTTAAAAAATGAACCACTCAAAACAAATCTTAAACAAGTGACACTCCTGACTTAAACCCACAAGTCAGCCTCGAAACCAATTTTCAGCGTCTCGAACTCTTCAAGATACCAGAAATCCATTAAAACTTTGAATCAATGCCATATCCTGATTCCAACTTGAAATGATCTTGAATTGAATGGAAATCTTGAATTCTCCTATGACAGGAAAATGAACCACAAATGCATTGACTTTTGATGGCTCTGCGACTTGACTTTATCTGATAAACCTGAGCTTTGTACAAAACCCTAATATGGACCTTCACACACCAATGCTTGAATTCAATCCATAATTATCTCCAACGTAGCCACTAACACAAATGAATCAAGACATGAACTGTGTTGCCACTGCACCAAAACCCTAATTAAAATTTGCCTAACCCTTATGATTATCAACCTTGAAATAAACTGCCTTTGCCGAAACCTGATAACTTGATACTGAAGCAAATCAATTATTCGACCAAGATTAGGTCAAACTTCCACTGAATTTCAACCAAGATTGCACATGTACTTGACTTGATAACTTTGTCTGATCCTCGATTCAATTTTTCAAAACTTTTGCTTAGACAACATAAAACAAAAGGTACAGATTCTAAATGCACAATGGTTAGATTACATGAATAATGGATATGATGCACAAATGATGAAAATGCAATGATATGTAGGGTCCGGCGATTCAGGGTCAAAATTAGGGTATAACAGTTACCCCTATTTAAATATCTTCAACTAGAGAGTCTGAAGAAGGCTATTCTTTATATGATCACAGTGGGAGATTGTTAAATATCAAGAAGACAAAGAAAGAAAACACATGGGGATAAAGTCAACACAGTGAGTAGAAAACTCACTAGGGATGACCAAACACTAGGGAAATCTAAAGTTACTGATCAACAGGTTCATGCATGTTTAGTTGACACTCTAGGATAAAAGGTAAAGCAGGATCCTTATACCAATAGGATCACACAAGTAAATACTGGAGTTTTCAAACAAGAAAGAACATCCAAGCTTTTGGAAATTCCTTAAGTGAAGAGATCAAACGGGATCTTCAAGAAACATCAGAAAAGATACAGGGTATCAAACTCTTTTATATGCTAAAATGATTAGACTTCATGGGGAAATGCCATTTGGATAAGATTCTCAAAAGAGACTACCACTTATCTTTGTAAAAAGACTTACGCACCACCAAGAATGGATGAGCTTCTCGAAAGAGATTGCCACTTCTCATAAAAAGGGGATAAACTTCTCGAAGGAGATTGCCACTTATCATAATAGCAAAACAAGCTTCTCAAAAAGACTGCCACTTGTTGACAAAAATAGGATAAGCTTCTCAAATGAGAGACCGCCACTTATCCGCAATGGGATAAGCTTATCAAAAGAGATTTCCACTTATCATAATAACAAAACAAGCTTCTTAAAGGAGACTGCCACTTGTTGGAAAAATGGGATAAGCTTCTCAAAAGAGACTGCCACTTATCTGATAAACGATAAGCTTCTCAAAGGAGATTGCCAGTTATCATAATAGCAAAATAATATTCTCAAAGAGACTGCCACTTGTTGGAAAGAAGATTAAAGGAAACAAGCTTCTCAAAGGAGATTGCCACTTGTTAGGAAACACGGGATAAGCTTCTCAAAGGAGACTGCCACTTATCATTGGAAAAGGATAATCTTCTCAAAGGAGATTGGCACTTATCATAATAGAAAAAACAAGCTTCTCAAGGGAGATTGCCACTTGTTGACAAAAAGGATAAGCTTCTCAAAAGAGATTGCCGCTTATCGTTAGAAAAGGATAAGATTCTCAAAGGATACTTCCACTTATCCGCAATGGGGGTTTGTAAAATATTCTTTTTGCAAGATACAATGCAAAATAAATGCACGTTCAAACTAGGTTCAACGACCTAACCAAAGCAACACTTTCAAGAGACCAAAGTTCAATATAGGAACAAGCTAGAAAGAAACGGCCAAAAAAGACTCTGATATTAAGGAATAAACTCAAATGGGGTTTATTGTATGCAACCATCATCCACGAGGATCAAAATCTGTGGGGAATTTAGGAATGATGCGCACTTTATGCTTAAAGCTAAAGACTCTACTTGGAGGGAGACGACAAACCCAACCACTTGGGCAAAAAATGCCAAAGTGAATGAAACAAGTAAACATCCAGAATGGTAACAAAAATGCTCGGATGTCATTCATACATATGAATACATATATGTGGGACTCTATGTTATTGGTAAAATGTGAGACAGATTCTGTGGGGATTATTGAGATGACTCCCATTGAGGTTTATTGGGGATTGAAAGAGGTAAGGTAGACTGACTCACAGGGGAGACTTGAGGAAAATGGTTAGTGATAGCTTCTTACAGAATAAACCAAAGATTATTGATATTTGAAATGAAAGGTATGCTCTGGATTCGCACGGAGCAAAAATATAATTGAATGTAATGAAAGAAATGACTTTGGATTCACACAGAGTATGAAAAAGAAAGAATCCAAATTCGCACAGAGTATAAAAAGCAAAGGCAGCCAAGGCTCCGGATTCGCACAGAGTAAAATCAAATGGGCTATGGTTCTACTTAAAATAACGCAAATTGTGGCTTAGAAATTGTTTGTACGAGTTTTGACAGGTTTTTGGCTTGGTGAGGTTTTCAAGTTGTTTGGAACATTTTGGTAGCAGGCTGTATATCTACCACAACATGTGCACATTTTCGTGTGGTGGCAAGGGTGGATCGTACGAGTTGGAACTTAGGCTTGCCATTATTGTTGTGCTAAGAAACATTGGAACGACTCGCAGGATTTGTTGTTTTTTTAAAAGGCTCAACAGGTACTATCAGCATATGGTCTCTTCAACAAATGGATCTTTAGTCAGTGCTAGATAGTAATTTTTCTGATGCTTGTGACACATGACTTCATGGAACTTTTTTTTTTCATTTCACTTTCTCTTAATAATTTTATTTTATTTTTGCAATTTTTGTATGACTTCATCCATGAACTTGCATTATTTCCCTTTTTTGTGGCAATTTCCTTGTAACATGGACTTGTTCAAACTTGAGCTTTGAAAAAAACAATTGGGCTTCAAGCAATTTGGATATTGAATATTGACATGAGATAAAAAAAATTCATAGAACTTGTAGCTTGAATGAGATGTAATTGAATTGAAATTGGACCTTTGAGTTGAATTTGACACATGAACTTTGAATTGGAATGAAGCATGAAATTAGTAACTTGGAATGATTTGGGAATTTAAATGACAATGGATTTGAAACTTCAAAATTAAATTGAAATTTGATAATGAAAGTGAATTGAAATTGAGATTGGAAAGACGAACTCGAATTAAAGTTGGAAATTTTGGAAAGAAGCTTGAATTTGAATCGTGAAACTAACTTGAACTGGTTTTGAATTGAAATGAAATTGAATTTTGAAGGCTAAACTTTCATTAGAACCTAAGATGGAATTGACTTGGATTAGGATTGGTTGAAATGAAATTGGTCCTCGAACTTGAATTAGATGGCATATGACTTGAAGTTTGATTTTGAAAATTTGGAATTGAAACTTAATATTATTCTTTTGCATTTGGACTTTGATGAGATGGTTCAACTTGGTTGAATCATCCAAAATTCTTTGAGTTAACTCCAAGCAAAACCACTTGAAACCATTCTTAACCATCTTTGAACTAAAATCTTAATTCAAATCTTTAAAAAATGAACCACTCAAAACAAATCTTGAACAAGTGACACTCCTGACTTAAACCCACAAATCATCCTCGAAACCAATTTTCAGCGTCTCGAACTCTTCAATATATCAGAAATCCATTGAAACTTTAAATAAATGCCATATCCTGATTCCAACTTGAAATGATCTTGAATTGAATGGAAATCTTGAATTCTCCTATGACAGGAACATGAACCACAAATGCATTGACTTTTGATGGCTCTATGACTTGACTTTATCTAATAAATATGAGCTTTGCACAAAACCCTAATATGGACCTTCACACACCAATGCTTGAATTCAATCCACAATTATCTCCAATATAGCCACTAACACAGATGACTCAAGACATGAACTGTGTTGCCACTGCACCAAAACCCTAATTAAAATTCGCCTAACCCTGATGATTATCCACCTTGAAACAAACTGCCTTTGCCTAAACCTAATAACTTGATACTGAATCAAATGAATTATTCGACCAAGATTTGGTCAAACTTCCACTGAATTTCAACCAAGATTTGGTCAAACTTCCACTGAATTTCAACCAAGATTGCACACGTACTTGACTGGATAACTTTGCCTGATCCTCGATTCAATCTTGCACAGCTTGAGCTTAGACATCATAGAAACAAAAGTTACAGATTCTAAATGCACAATGGTTAGATGACATGAATAATGGATATGATGCACAGATGATGAAAGTACAATGATATGTAAGGTCTGGCAATTCAGGGTCAAAATTAGGGTGTAATAACTGTGTATGCAAAATTCGATTTCTTATACCGAAATGCTTATCCACGATTATCTCACGGTTAATGTGTCTATGTAGAATGAAAAGTTTTCAAAAGAACATGATAAAGTATCATGTTATTATTTAATTAAATAATAATAAATTGTTATTATTATTTATTTTAAAATAATTTGGTATACGTTAATAATCGGACATAGAAACTCCAATTAACTTATGATCAATTGCCAACGTTTAATTTAATTTTTTTAATTAACATAATTTAAATTCGTAATAATAATAATAAAATGTGTTTATTTTTATTTTCTTGTAGTGAACGGTTATGGCCTTAGTCTTCTTTTATTTTGTTTTGGTATTTTAAATACGACCTGCGTGTCGTGTCTTTCTCTATACACTCTTTATGTAACTTCTTTTCTCATCTCACTCCCTCGTATGTAAAAACGAGTATTCATTGATGTAATACAATATTATGAAGAAAGAGAAGAATAAAAGATCAAAGGAGTACAACCTTGGAGATCTTGCTTAGAGAAGTGTAGATCATTATTAGGTTTAGCTTAGGTTCTCTCATTGGCTTGGGAGAACAATTGCGCTAGGGGCCAAAACTGTTTTATTTTGTATGTATGTTGATGCATGTGAGAGACGATTTATATGATAAATAAGCTGATGAGATCAAACTAATTGAAAACTCCCTCAAAATTAAATATTAAGTTTATGCTTTCCAAGTTTTAGAACTCATCAAGACTAGTATCAAATAATGTAGGTTTCGCCTAACGTGAGGTGCATGTTCTATATTGGTAAGGTGTGATGGGATAAATGTAATATCCGATTTCTAAAACAATGGGTCAAACTTAACTAAACAAATTATAATAAGATTATATACATTTAGAAGCAAGAGTTGGGAATGATCCATAAGATGGATTAGAATAAGGAGTTATTTAGCCAACTGAAAATATTCGAGAATTATATTAGATACAATTGGAAGAAGTTACTACCTAAATATCTGAGTTTTGTGTAATCAGCCTAACACTGAATTAAAACAAAGTGAAATATGAATCTTGATCCACTAGAAAATCTTCCAACGAGATTTTCCGAATCAAATGGTGAGGGTCATTTGGTTTGAGTAAAATAGTGGGAGCATATTTAATTAAAGGCCTAATTGAATATCTTGGTTTTAATTGATACTTATAATTTTCCATTTTTTTATGTAGATTACCATGACAACAAACACCTCTAACAACATTTTGCAATCAATTCTTCATAAGGAAAAATTGTTTGGGACAAATTTTCTAGATTGGCACCGAAACCTGAGGATTGTCCTCAAACATGATAAAAAGTTGTATGTCTTAGAGACACTTGTTCCTAAAGAGGAGCCTCCTAGTTCTGCTCCTAAGGCTGAAAGAGATGCTTATAAGAAGCATGTCGATGATGCCAACTAAACTGATTGCCTCATGCTGCCTACCATGAATTCTAAATTGCAAAAGCAACATGAAAATATGGTAGCGTTCGATATGATCGAACACCTGAAGATGCTATATCAAGAGTAGGCACGGCATGAAAGGTTTGAAGTTTCAAAAGCCTTTTTTTCAAGAAAAGCTAGGGAGCCCCGGTAGGTCCCCATGTACTCAAGATGATATGGTATGTGGAAAACCTTGAAAGACTGGGTTTTCCCCTAAAACATGAGCTTGCGAATGATTTGATCCTAAAATCATTGTCAGAGAGCTTCAGTCAATTTGTCCTTAATTTCAACATGAATGATATGAACAAAAGTCTTCCAGAGCTACTATGCATGTTAAGAACTGCTGAGCAGAATCTGAAGTCAAAAGGGAAGTCCATTATGATGGTCAGTAATGGAAAGAAGCAGAACAAAAGGACCACCAAGCAAGGTGGTAAAGGAAAGGGCAAGGAAGTTTCCAGACCCAAACCTACTGCTCATGCTTTAAAGAATAAAGGAGGCATAACAAAGGAGGGAACTTTCTTCTATTGTGGTAAGACCAGACACTGGAAGAGAAACTGCCCAAAGTACCTATAAGATAAGAATAATGGAGTAGAGACTTCAACTTCAGGCATTTATGTTATAGAAATAAATTTATCTACTTTTGCTTCATGGGTATTGGATACTGGATGTGTTTCTCACATTTGTACTAATGTGTAGGGGCTAAAAAGGAGTAGAGATTTGGCATAAGGTGAAGTTTACCTACGAGTTAGAAATGGAGCAAAGGTTGCTGCTTTAGTTGTAGAAACTTATTGTTGCACCCCAAAATTTGCCCAACATTTCTTTACCTAGCTTATGTTTCATTTCATTCACATTAGCATTATCTTTTGCATTTCATTGACATGTATGCAGGAGATCAAGAGGTATGATTACCAATTAAGAGCTATACAAGACTATGAGGCTAGCTAAGAAGGTTATTCAGATGTTCAAGGGTTGATATCCTTGTCAGAGAAGTTGAAAGAGCCTCAGAAAGAGTGGTTGAAACCAATGGTGTAGGTCTCCTAACTTGAGAGTTGTGGGGAGTCATCAGATGATTCTGAAGCCATGAAGTTAGACTTGAGGTCTTGAGAGAGCTCATGAGAAGTGTTGAAGATCACTTTGAGGCCTAGACAGGTCATTGTGCAAGATTAAGAAGGCTCAGCCATGAGTGGTGCAACTAGGGTTTGACTGGGTCAACCCTAAGTCATTTGATGATTTGAAAGAGGTTGACACCTAATTCAAGAGCCATGTGATCATGGATTGATGCATTGAGATGTTATAAGGACGATTCCAAGATTAACTCATCATGATTGAAGAGTTTGAGAAGTTTCATGTTAGGGTTTCTAAGACTTGACAGTGTAAAATCCCCTAGTTTGACCCCTATCTTCAAGGCAATTTAACTCAAGATATGATTGTCATCTCATCTTGAAGTCCTTGATAGGATTTGTAGAACTCAAGTTATGGCTTTGACAAGTTACAAGTCATCTGAGGTATGTGAATTTAGAGCTTGAAAGTTGCCCAACTTGCATGAAACTTTTCCCCAAGAAGGATGATTCCTATGAACTTTTGGTCAACATGAATGTTGTTCCTTATTCTCTTATCTTTCTAGAGAGTACTATAAGTCCTTGATAGGATTTGTAAAACTCAAGTTATGGCTTTGACAAGTCAAGGGTATTTTGGGAAGATATGATTATAGGTCATTTATGGTTATAGGTCATTTTCACCAACTTAGGCACCTCAAATGAAATTTTGTTCAACTTGAAAGTTGCTCAAAATGGGGTTTTAACCTTGAAAATGTATCAAGGAGACATTGAAATGGATTAAGGAAGGACATGGTTCAAGGAGTTGTGAAAAAGGAAGGATTAAAGGCATTTAATGACCAAAAATTGAAATAAATTAATTTGTGTCCAAACAAGGCAAAATTATAGGTCATTTTGAATGGAAAAATCATTTTAGAAACAATGGAAATATTACATTTTTGGTTTGAGGTCAAATTCATGCCATTTCATTTTGTTGCTTCATGATGAAGCAACATATCAAATTCACACCATTGGATTGAAACAAGGAAATGATCATAACAAATCAGTTCAATATCTCATGAGATGAAGATTCCAAGTGTTTTCATGCCCAAACAGAGTGCAAATCGTGACTGCGCATATGAGATTTTGAAAGAGAAATTGAAATTGCAAAATCTCATTTGGGTGGTTACAGAAGTTTCTAGACATTTCCATTGAGTTCTATATAAGATTTGGAGTGTGTTCAGCCAGTTTTTTGGAGAAGATTGAGGCTGATAACAGAGAGAGCATTGGATTTTGCAGAGCTGCAACTCAAGATCGGATTCTGAGATTGAGTTGAAAATCAGAGCAAATCAAGGTGTGCAAAAGCTTTAGGAGTGAATTTGGAGTGAATCTGGATCATATTGGAGGAAGAATCAAGCAAGGATTGTACACGTTCTTCATCTGAAACCAGGTTTGTACCAATCCAAATTTTGCTTAATCTATGGAGAGATAGCTAGAAATCTTTAGGTGGTTAGGTTCATAGCATAATGTAGATGGATTTTGGTACAAGAAATTGAGGAATAGAGACACTTTAGGTCATGGATCATTTTCCGTTGAGCCTGATTTCTCAAGATTCTTGGTAATATATTCATGATTGGATAGTGGATTCTAACCTCTGAAGAGTGTAGATTACATTAGGACCATTATTTTTGAGAATTGTGATGATAAAGATTTGACTGGTTTTCTGAAAATCCTATCGTGTTTTGAGTTAGAGCAAGAGTTAGGCAATTTGGATGATGGATTCGTGTTCAGGAGGAAAAATTGAGTGAGATTGTGTATTGGTTTGTTATTATTGATGCACTGTGGACACCACTTCGCCGGAGAAGACGGTGGCGCTGCAACTCCGGCCACCGTCTGGAGAGTTCCCTCCATCTGATTTGAATTTGGGGACAATGCATGGGAGCCATTGGATGAGTGCTTGACCTTTGACTCAGACTAGGAATGGAAGGCCACGATTGATTGCTGAAACTCTGAAGAGAGACATTGGATTTGTATGCAACGCTGCGTTTCATTTAATTGAAGCTTTGGGCTTAGTGTACTAGGTGATATCCACACCCCCGTTTGGCCCAAGTTCTTGAAATAAACTGGAAATAATTGCTATTCAGCACGCGTATCATGTTATTTTCTTTCTTTTTCTTTATTTTTTCATCATTTCTTATAGTTTATAAATAATTCATAATAAATAGAAAAATAACTCAATTTGATCCATATTTTTTCTCCCTGATTCATGAATGAGTCTAGAATTTTAGGAAATTAAGAGTTTAGGAATTCATGCATTTTTTATTTTAATTGCATTTTTTGTATTTTAATTGATATTAATTTCATTATGGTTGATACCTTGTCTTGCTGATTTTAGTGTGATCATTTGATGATGATTTTTGAGCGGATTTTTTGTGTGAAGCTAGTTTAGACATGTATACTCCTCTAGTAATTTTCTCACATTTTTGTGAAGAAGTTTAGGGCTGTTGTTGTATTGAAACTTTAGGTGCTCTAGTTTTAGGGTTTAACCTTAATACCCCATAGTTTAGGATTTAATTCTAGGACTTATTGGATGATTTGATCTCTGGAATTAACATGGTAGAGTCATGATTGACTTAGGTTCTCATAGTTATTTTTGTAGGATTTTATAATTGGTTTTAGTATTTTAGTTAGAATTAACTTTAGTACTAGGTTTTAGGTGATCCTAACTTGCTAATTCAACTAGAATGATTTCATTAGTTCCCTTAGAATAGGGTTTTGCTTCTCTTGCTTTTGGATGATGATGGAGGCATGTGTGGGCTACTGTGGAATGCATGATGGAGCTTGGACTTGAAGATTTCTTTCCCTTTGGTGTAGTTTGTTTAGGGTTTAGGGAGATCTCTTAGAATAGATTTTCTTCCTTCATGAAACATGGAAGGTGTTGATCACTTCCATTCCTCCCTATGATATAAGGTCCCATTGTGAAGGCCTCATCCCTCCTTTGGTAGGATGATTGGCCCCTCACAAATTGGTAGAACCTTTGAGGGTGCCTTTCCTTGATAGTGGAATGCTTAGAGGTGACCTTTGGTCTTCAATTTGCTCACCACTATCCACACCTTGCTCTTGTTAGATGAATCTTTCTCCCTTGCTAGAGGATGGAGTTCCTTGCTAGAAGACTGAAGATGCTAGAGGTTGCACTTCCCTTTGTTTGAAGACTTCCCTTGAAGTTGAAGCTTGAAGATCAAGAAGAACAAGTTGACACTTGTAATGGAGATTGAAGAAAGAGCTGAAGCTTGGATAAGATGAAGAACAAGTTGATACTTGTGATTGAAGATTGAAGCTTGAAAGTGGAGTACCTTTCATTCCCTTGAAGAGGGTAGACTTGAAGAGAAGTTGTTGACTGAGGACTGAGCTGCTGTCAGAGGATTGCTTTACTGTGAAGCTGTGGAAGCTGTTGATCTGCTTTCTTTCCTGTCTGTTTTCTTTCTGTGCAACTGTATTGGTGTGACTTGTTTGATTTGCTTGATGCATTAGAATAAGTTCATGTTTAGATTGTGTTAAGCTAGGAGCATGATTGCACTAGAGGTTGAGTTGCTCCCTCTGCTTGTATTTTTACTAAATGGCTTTGCTTGCGGGTATTCGGTAGAGCCCATCTCCCTTGCCTAGGTGGTTTGTGTTTTGCTTGATGGCATTTTATTTCTTCTGTATGATTGCAGTTATTCATATCTGGCTTGAGGTCGAGATGAGCTTGTGGAGGCTGATGCCCCACACACATTTCCTCCCTCACTTGCATTGCATGCATTTTACAGTCGTTTACTGTTTACTGTTTAAGCTGATGCTTTATCTGTTTCTGTTTATCATTGACATGATCCCCTAGGAATCTCACTTCCTTTGATAAGGAAGTGATGATTAGAACTTTAGGTTGAAACCTATGCATGATAACTTCTAGGAGTTCCCTGTTTCAAACTTCAACCATAGGATGAATCCTTGGCATGACAACATTAGGACGTGATAGTTTCCCCGTAGTTGTCCCCCTCTCTTCTCATCTCAAACAACAGTAAAAAAACGTAATAAAGGCAAGTTAGTATAACCGCATTACGAGCCTTAAGCTACTTGGGTGATGATAATTGAGCGGCATCCTCTCAATCGTCTAGAATGTTTAGTATACGTCCTTTGGACGATATGCGACGCATTCGTTCCCAGGTCATAGTCTCTAGTGTTGTGCAAACTACAGACAAACATAAAAAACAGTTCTTCCGCAAAAAACAGAAAACAAACTTCAAACCTTTTTGCCCCGTGGGACCATAATTCAAAAGAAAGCTTTTCTGAAGAAAAGAGTGTCGTTAACTCCCAGTTCTACCGCAAACGGTAACGCCTAAGTCTCCAAGGGTCGAGCTGCGTACACCAAACTGCTGGAACTGTTTGTTAACCCTACTCGAAAAAACAGATGAATATGAATTCCCGTAATCCGTATTATCCCGAACTACGTAAGCTCTGATCTCTCATGCCTGTTGAGAGTACGTAGGCACAATACTGATGTATTGGCGAGCCACCTTCCCTGTAACCCGTAGTTAGTCGAACTACATTGACTCTGCTTTCTCATTCTCTGATGAGAATACGTAGGCATAAAGTGCGACGCTTTGCCGAGTCATTTTCTTTTCTTTTCAGGCCAGCCTTGATAGGTAGATAGATAAAATAAACCCGTCAAATGAACACAACAAGCGTGGATCCCATCGAGTACGATGGATGTGAGGGGTGCTAATACCTTCCCCTTGCGTAACCGACTCCCGAACCCAGACAACGGTTGCGATGACCGTGTCTTATACCATTTCGTCAGGTTTTTACGATCGTTTCCTTTCCCGTTCTGAGGGATAAATAACGAAAGGTGGCAACTCTTCTGTTTTGCCGGCACCTTATTTTCGCGGAAGCGATAGCTGGCGAATCTGCTGGGGACTTGATAGTTTCCTGGGATCCAACGTCCCTTATGCGAGTCAGTTTTAGGGATCCAACGTCCCCTGCGAGAGTCAATCCTAGCGCTTGTATGATTACTTGTTGGGTTGTGTTTATTTATAGCTCTTTATTTCCCGCACTTTATTTTCAGTATGATATGATTATTTGCACTGTTATGGGAGGGGAATTCTGATGAGGGAGAAGCCAGACCCAGGCTTGAGAGCTACATAGTATTAGAGTGGGTTAGTGGAGGACGTGCTTGCTTTGCTTGCAACTGTTCCCACGTAATCCACACTTAGACGAGGTTCTCTTTGATGGCTTCCTATCGGTCCTTTGGACTCGAGGGGTTGTCGGATCTGAGGATTGTCGACTCTAGGAACCGATCATTTGGAATTCAGCTAAGTGAGGCCGCTTCAAGAGATGATCATGCCACACCTTCTGAGTATCGTATCATCGTTTCTTGAAAGTTTGTGACGCTGATGACCGTATAGGATGCCGAACCTTTTTCGTGATTAGGTCCATACCTGTGAGCAGGGTCGGGATATTGCAGGAAACCTTAACCTTCAGATTACCTGGTTTTCTTGACAGTGAATCAGTTTTGTTGGAATCAGAGGTTCTCATCATCAGATATGTGTGTTCTTGACAGAGAAGATTTATGGTCTGGTATCAGGGGTTTCTTCTCATCATCAGATATGTGTGTTCTTGACAGAGCAGATTTATGGTCTGGTATCAGGGGTTTCTTCTCATCAGAGATATGGTTGTTCTTGACAGAGCAGTATTGTGGTTTTGTTGATACAAAGCCTTCATCTCCTCAACAGCACAGTGGTCCTGATCTCCTGTTGCATGATTGCATTTTGCATTGTTTGCATCCTCATTTGCATGTCATTAACGTGTGTCTATGTTGCAGGTGCATATTTCTCCCCTGGTTCTAGTGATCTTGATCCTCACGGCAGATATGGCATCTCTGAAGAAGACTGTGGCTTACAAGCTACCAACACCTGACATCCGAGAATTGCGGGCTTTGATTTCTTTGGCTGAGAAGACAGTGATGGAGAGTTTCAGACAGAGTTATGGGAGACTTCTGAGTATTGTGTATAAGCTTCCTACGTATAAGTTGAATGGCCTCTACGCCCTGCTACAGTTTTACGACCCACAACTCAGATGCTTTGTGTTTCCAGACTATGTCCTAGCTCCGACCCTGGAGGAGTACTCTGACCTATTGGGGGTGCCTTTGATGAATCAAATGCCTTACTATCGCGTTGAGGGTGAACCCAAATTTAGTAAGCTGACTGATGCTCTTCATGTAGATGAGTCTGAATTGGAAGGGATGGTATCCAGAAAGATTAGAGTTCATGGTTTCCCTTTGCTTTTCCTGATGGAAAAAGCCCGAAAGTTTGCCGAGAAGGATCGTTGGGATGTGTTCAATGCCTTCTTAGCCCTCTGTATCTATGGGATCATGTTATTCCTAAGTCACCCGGACTTCATAAGCATGGATGACTGCCATATATTTGCCTCCGGGAATCCAGTGCCCACTCTCCTCGGAGACGTCTACCATTCAGTTCACAGCAAGAATGAAAACAAAAAGGGGAAGAACGTGGCATGTTGTGCCCCTTTACTGTATAAGTGGTTTGCTAGCCATCTTCCTAATTCAGGGCCGTTCATTGATTCTGCTGAGTCTTCACCCTGGTCTGCGCGTTTGATGGGTTTGACGGCTGATGATATCATTTGGTTTGATAGAGATCTACTGGGCAAAGATATTGTGTATAACTGTTGTGGCTTTTCGAACGTCCCCCTGGTCGGAAGGAATGGATGTATCAACTACAATCCCTCTCTGCTAGTACGACAATTTGGGTATGCACTACGAGGTCCTCCTGAAGAGGAAGAAATACGGGAATCTCTGTATTTCACGGGGTTGATTGAAGGCGACACCTTGGTCAAGGTACAGAATGCTTGGAGCAAAATTCACCGAAAGGGGAAAGTCTTGCTGGGAAAGAGCAACAACAAGGCCTTTCATCCGTATGTGACTTGGGTTCGAGAGAGAGCCGCCAAGTTTCTAATGTCGTTTCCTGCTGTGGAACCATTGTGTGCTCTCGTGTACAAAGAGCCTACTACAGTTGATATTCAGAAATTCAACCAGGTACTCTGAGAGAAGGAAGAGCTACAAAAAGCCAACGAAGAGTTGGAGAAAGAGATCGCTCAACTTCGGAAAGAGAAAAGTGAAGCCGTTTATACCTGCAAGAAGCAGACTGAGATGATCAACCGTCTAGGCTCCAACCTGACCAAAGAGATTGATGCTAGGGAACGTCTGGGGTTGGATCTGAAGTCAGTACATGGCATGTTGACAACCAAGAAACAGGATCTGGATAGAGTGTACCGGAAGCTAACCCAGTACGAGAGGGTTTGGAGCAGCACCATAGCCAAGTACAAAGAACGGGAAGAAAAGCTGAAGCAGTGTGTAGCCAAGATGGAAGCTCAGATTATGGTGAAAGACGAGAGTACAGAGGCTGAAGCCTCCCTGCGACATGACGTCCAGTATAGATTGGCTGAGGCCGAGGCGATTCTGCAAGATTCTCAACTCCGGGTTGATGCTAAGAGGAGAAGAGTCGAGAACCATTCTGAAGAAGGTATTTCTAGGAGCGTTGCCGAGAACCTCCCAAAGTCCATCAGTCAGAAGGACCTGCTGACCCAGGGTTTGCTTACTCAGTCAGATCATCCCGCTACAAAGAAGTTGTTAGAAGATTTTCATGCCCGTGGCCGCGCTTGATCTTTTGTATCTTTCTTTGTACATTTTTATGCATTGATATGCTGATCACCGCCAAGTCTGTTGGTTGGGGTCATGCCTTATTGCTTCAGTTGTATGCGGTTACAGTTGTACGCTACCCGAGCGGGCTTTTCAGATGAATACATGAGGATTTCTTTTCCATGATTGGATCATAGACTTTATTTGTCTCGGAAACTAGGATCGGGGGGGGGGGGGGGGGGGAATCTCCCCAAGGCACAGACACACGTTTGCATTTGCATGAAGCATTTGCATAACGAGCACCTTGTCGTTTTTCTTTCTAACCCTTTGTGTATGCAGGTTGTTCCAGGATTGACCGAAGACCGATCCACTGCTATCCAACCAGAGCGAATCAAGCTAGAGCAATGGAGCAGATGCAAACCAACGTTCAGGAACTCCGAGAGAGAATGGACCGCTTCATGGAGCTCATGCAAGTGGTTGCCAACGGCCAAGACCAGCTCAGAACATTGGTCCAGCCTCTGATCTCAAGGGTTGACAGCAATGGTGTACTTCATGGAGGGAGCGTTCCAACCCCTCCACCTGTTGAAACTCCTTAGAATGGCATCCCCGTGACCGGGGGGAATGGAAGTGGTAACGGTAATGTGATCACTAACATCGGGCTCAATGGTAATATGACTGGCATCGGCAATGGAAATTTTGAAGCTAATGGCAATGCTGGACTGGGCAACGGCAACACAGGTGCGGGAAATCTGTATGGGCCTCAGCCGTGGCTAGAAGATCGTCAAGAAGATTTGTTCTCACAGAGGAGTGCTGAAGGAGAACTGACTGCTGAAGCACGTCTGAGGTTTAAGGCACTCGAGGACAAAATGAGGAATTTCGAGAACCTGAACACTATGGGGGTCGACATGTCTAAATTGGGATTGATTTATGATTTCAAGGTGCCTCCCAAATTCAAGGTACCCGACTTTGAGAAGTACAAGGGCACCACTTGCCCTCGTGTCCACTTAAGGTCATATTACCGAAAGATGTTCGCTCACTCTGAAGACGAGAAGGTGCTGATGCACTTCTTTCAGGATAGCTTGTCCGGGCCATCCTTGGAATGGTACATGAGTTTGGAACCCACCAGTGTGCGCACGTGGAAGGAACTTGATGAAGCCTTTGTGCACCATTACCAGTATAACAGTGACTTGGCTTCGAACCGGGCTCAACTGCAGAACTTGTCACAGAGGAACAACGAAGGGTTCAAAGAATACGCCCAACGATGGCGTGAACTAGCAGCTAGAGTCCAGCCGCCGATGGTTGAACGAGAGCTTGTTGAGATGTTTGTAGCCACTCTCCTGGGGGTTTATTACGAGAAATTGGTCAGCGGTATGTCAGGAAGTTTCTCTGATCTCATCATCACTGGCGAGCACGTTGAAAATGGGATCAAACTAGGAAAAATTCAAGGTGTTGATCTATCCTCAGCTGGAGGAGGAAATAAACCATGTGGTAGCAAAAGGCATGAAGGAGAGACGAGCGCCGTGACCAACGCTCGAAGGAAAGGTAAGGGCCAGCGCCAGCAGGTGGCTAGCATAACCATCCCTGCTGTCCAACAACCCCAGCCACAGCTGCAGCCGCAGCAGCAGCAGCCAAATCAGCAAGGGTACAGAAAATATCAGAACAGGGCACCTCTGTCAAGTCGTCACCTTGAGACGCCGCCCATTTCTTATGCTTAGTTGTTACAAACTCTGCTTCAGTTACAGCTAGTCCAGAAGAGAACCCTGGCTCCCTTGACAGGGGCACCTCCGCCAGGTTATGACGCGAATGCAACATGTGATTTCCACTCAGGGGCACCCGGCCACACGATAGAAAACTGCAAAGCCTTCAAGCATAAGGTGCAAGATATGGTGGATGCTAAGATCATCAATTTCTCAGATAATGTGTCGAATGTCACAAAGAACCCTATGCCGAATCATAGGGGAGGTGGGGTGAATGTCATTATTGAAGAAGAGAACTTAGATTTGTTGACTGATGTCAAGGATCTGAAGACACCGCTTAGCTTCGTTAAAGCCAAGCTGATGAAGAGAGGCTTCTTTCCAGGCTGTGGAGAATTGTGTATGAGTTGTGCGACTCGTCCTGATGGATGTGAACAGTTGATAGAGGGGATTCAGAGTCTGATGACCGAAGGAATCTTGCAGTTTAGCCAAAGGGCCGAATGTGGATCTGGAGAGGTAATGCTGAAGCAGGATGATGAGGTTGCCACCATCACCATCCCTCTCCAAACGATAACCATTTCTGCACCCAGACCGCCCACGATTACCATCACAAAGGCTGGGCCGATACCTTTTGAAAGCACCAATGATGTCCCGTGGCATTATGGGGCAGACGTCTACTGTAACAGACAGAAGTTGGAATTAGAACCATCTGGGCAGTCTGTGGATAACCTAGGAGGAATTGGTGGAATCACGCGCAGCGGAAGAGTATTTTCCCCACCTGAGATTGTGTCAGACAATGCGGACAAGGCTGAGGAAACTGATAAGGGAAAGAGTAAAGTCGTTGAGGAAACCCCTCGTGGGGTAGAGAAGGACTTACTTGTAAAGGACGCTGAAGAGTTCATGAGGTTGATCAAGAAGAGTGACTACAAGATCATGGATCACCTCCATCAAACACCCTCGAAAATTTCCATCCTGAATTTGTTGCTGTGTTCGGAGTCACATCGCAACGCGCTGTTAAGGGTTTTGAATGCCACGTATGTACCGCAGGAAATCTCGATCAACCAGTTGGAAGTGGTTGTAGCCCACGTGAATGCTAGAAACGGGTTAGGGTTCACTGACCTGGAGCTGGCGCCGAAGGGAAGAAACCACAACAGCGCCCTGCACATCTCGATAGAGTGTAGGGGAACAGTTATGGCTCATGTGTTGGTGGACACTGGGTCATCGCTTAATGTTCTTCCGAAAAAGGCATTGATGAAGTTAGATACTCGAGGGTTGATTTGCACACCCAGTGATCTGGTTGTGAAGGCGTTCGATGGAACCAAGCGTCATGTCTTTGGAGAGGTAACTCTGCCAATCCAAGTTGGGCCGGAAAATTTTGACGCAGTCTTCTACATCATGGACATCATGCCCGCCTACAGCTGTCTCTTAGGTCGGCCATGGATCCACTCTGCTGGCGCCGTGACTTCCACGTCGCACCAGAAACTCAAGTATGTTGTAGGGGGCAGCATCGTGACTGTATGTGGCGAGGAAGACATAATGGTGAGTCATTTGTCGTCCTTCAAATATGTTGAGATGGATGGGGAAATCCACGAAACCCTATGTCAGGCGTTCGAAGCTGTTAAGGTCAAAGATGTGGCCCCAGTAACGACTGAAAAACTAGAGATGACTCTCTCTTCCTTCAAGGAAGCCCGGGCCATTGTTCAAGCCGGATCTACCCCAGGTTGGGGGCAAGTTCTAGAAATACCTAACAAACAGGACAAGTTTGGGTTAGGATATTCTCCTACGGCTGAAGCCTCCTCTTCTCACAGTGTGTCGCGAGGTAAAGGGCCGATCCAGTTTACCAGTGGCGGGGTGATATTTGAAAGTGTCAACGCAGTGTCTGAAGACGACGAAGACAGCGATTGCGACCTAGACTCTTGGATCCAGCCAAGCAAACCAGGCCAGAGCCTCACCAACTGGTCCATCAGGGATACCATCCAAGTGACAGCCAAAGAGTAATGATTTACTTTCTCCAATTATTGTACAACCCTATGTCCTACCCGGGGCATAGTGGTTTTATTGTCAGGGCCTTGTTTGGTTATGTACATGCATTTTACCAATAAATCAAAAGGCGTTTTTCTTCGCATTCAAATATTGTGATCTCTGTTATTCCTGTTTTATATTTGTTTTGAAAAACAACAAAATGGCAATAGGGTTTATGCTAACCTACATATCCTTCTCTTAAGCTTAACCCTTGTTATTGCAGGATCCACATAGCAGATGACATCGACTTTGGACCTTCTACGACTCACTTCAACTTCGATTGCCCGATCTATCAAGCCGAAGAAGAGATTGATGAAGACGAATACCTTCCCAAAGAGTTGGCCCGCTTGTTGAAACAATAAGAGAAAGTTATTCTGCCTCACGAGGAAGAGATTGAGATTGTGAATCTGGGTTCTGAGGAACTGGTCAGGAACGTCAGGATAGGGGCCGCATTGCAGAATGATGTCAAGCAGAGATTAGTCGAGATGCTGAGAGAGTATAGTGACATCTTTGCTTAGTCATACGAAGACATGCCCGGACTTGATACTGACATCGTGGTCCATCATTTGCTGCTGCGAGAAGATTGTCCTCCCATTAAGCAGAAGCTTAGACGGACACGACCAGATATGGCCGTCAAGATCAATGAAGAAGTGTAGAAACAGCTTGATGCTGGCTTCTTAGCGGTCACTACTTACCCTCCGTGGGTCGCCAACATAGTACCTGTACCGAAGAAGGACGGTAAGGTGCGAATGTGCGTCGATTATCGGGATTTGAATAGGGCGAGCCCTAAAGATGATTTCCCGCTCCCTCATATTGATGTGTTGGTCGACAATACAACTCAGTTCTCCGTATTTTCGTTCATGGATGGCTTCTCCGGCTATAATCAGATCAAGATGGCGCCGGAGGACATGGAGAAAACTACGTTTATTACGCCTTGGGGAACATTCTGCTACAAGGTAATGCCTTTCAGTCTAAAGAACGCAGGGGCCACTTACCAACGAGCAATGGTTACTTTGTTTCATGACATGATTCACCATGAGATTGAAGTCTATGTTGATGACATGATTGCGAAGTCCCAAACAGAGGAGGGACATCTGGTCAATTTGCTGAAGCTTTTTGAAAGGCTTAGGAAGTTCAAGTTGAGGCTGAATCCTAACAAGTGTACTTTCGGAGTACGGTCTGGAAAACTACCGGGGTTTATCGTGAGTGAAAGAGGCATTGAGGTTGATCCTGCGAAAATAAAAGCGATACAAGAAATGCCAGCGCCAAAAACCGAAAAAGAAGTTTGTGGTTTCCTGGGCAGAATAAACTACATCGCAAGGTTTATCTCTCAGCTCACAGCCACGTGTGAACCGATGTTCAAACTACTGAAAAAAGACCAGGCGATTATCTGGAACGAGGATTGCCAGAAGGCATTTGATAAGATAAAACAGTATCTACAGGAACCTCCGATCTTGATACCCCCAGTGGCCGGACGACCCTTAATCATGTACTTGACAGTTCTTGAGAATAGTATGGGGTGTGTCCTCGGTCAGCACGACGAGACGGGCAGAAAGGAGCATGCCATTTATTATTTGAGTAAAAAGTTCATAGACTATGAATCTCGTTACTCGATGCTGGAGAAGACGTGTTGTGCACTAGCCTGGGCCGCCAAACGTTTACGACAGTACATGCTCAACCACACAACCATGCTAATTTCGAAGATGGATCCGATCAAGTACGTCTTCGAGAAGCAAGCGCTTTCGAGCAGGATTGCCAGATGGCAAATGGTCTTGACAGAATATGACATTCAATACGTCTCCCAGAAGGCCATCAAGGGAAGCGTATTATCTAAATACCTTGCCGAACAGCCGATCGAAGATTATCAGCCGATGAGATTTGAATTCCCTGATGAGGATATCATGTTTCTAAAGGTGAAAGATTGTGATGAACCATTGCCCGACGAGGGTCCAGATAGGAAATCCTAGTGGAAATTGATATTTGACGGGGCGGTTAATTCTTACGGAAGTGGCATTGGGGCGATCATCACGACTCCCCATGGATCCCACATCCCGTTCACTGCGAGACTGACGTTTCCGGTCACCAATAACGAGGCGGAGTACGAAGCATGCATCATGGGTCTAGAAGAAGCAATTGATTTGAGAATCAAGAACCTAGATGTATATGGTGACTTGGCACTTGTGATCAACCAAATTAAAGGGGAGTGGGAGACTCGTCAATCAAATTTGGTGTCGTACAAGAATTATGCCAGAAGGTTGTTTCCGTTCTTTGATCGAGTAGAACTCCATCATGTGCCCAGAGCTGATAATCAGATGGCTGATGCCCTAGCCACGTTGGCTTCGATGTACAAAGTCAATTTTTGGAATGAAGCTCCAAGGATTGTCCTTTCTCGTCTTGTTAGACCTACATTCGTCTTTGCAATCGAGGAAGCCCCCGATGGAAAACCATGGTTCCATGACATCCAGACTTTCCTTATGACTAAGGAATATCCTGCGGGAGCGTCAACCCAGGATAAGAAGACTCTGAGGAGGCTGTCTGGAAATTTTTATCTTAATCCTGATGGAGTTCTGTATAAAAGAAACCATGATCTCGTGCTACTCAGATGTGTAGATGAGAAAGAAGCGAGTATGCTCATGGAAGAAGTCCATGAAGGCACATTTGGTATGCACGCCGGCGGGTATGCTATGACAAGAAAGATCCTGAGAGCAGGATACTACTGGCTGACGATGGAGACGGATTGCTTTAAATTCGCGAAGAGATGTCATAAATGCCAGATTTATGCTGATAAGATTCATGTTCCACCGTGCCCGTTGAATGTCATGTCCTCCCCGTGGTCGTTCTCCATGTGAAGCATCAACATGAAAGGGAAGATCGAGCCCACTGCATCTAACGGTCATCACTTCATTCTAGTAGCCATCGACTACTTCACCAAGTGGGTGGAGGCAGCCTCGTATGCTAATGTGACCAAGTAGGTGGTGGCTAAATTCATAAAGAGGGACATCATCTGTCGATACGGAATTCCCGAGCGGATCATTACTAATAATGGTTCGAATTTGAATAACAAGATGATGAAGGAGCTGTGCCAGAGTTTCAAGATTGAACACCACAACTCATCTCCTTATCGGCCGAAGATGAACGGCGCCGTTGAAGCGGCCAATAAAAACATTAAGAAGATTGTACAGAAGATGGTTGTGACCTATAAGGATTGGCACGAGATTTTGCCATTTGCACTGCACAGTTATCGTACAACGGTGCGTACATCAACCGGGGCAACTCCTTTCTCACTGGTGTACGGTATGGAAGTTGTCCTACCGTTAGAAGTTTAGATTCCTTCTTTATGAGTTTTGGTTGACGTGAAACTCGATGAGGCATAATGGATTAAGAACCGACTAAACCAACTTAGCCTGATGGACGAGAAGAGGTTGGCATCGATTGCATATGGTCGTCTGTACCAAAGCCGAATGAAGAAATCCTATGACAAGAAGGTGCGTCCTAGAAGCTTTCAAACGGGTGATCTCGTCCTGAAGAAGATTCTTCCACCACACTCCGATCACCGGGGCAAGTGGACTCCCAATTACGAAGGTCCGTATGTTGTCAGCAAGGTCTTCTCGGGAGGAGCCTTATTGTTATCCACAATGGATGGCAAAGATTTTGCATCCCCGGTGAACGCGGACGCAGTTAAAAAATTCTTTGTTTAAAAAATGACCCGCTGGAAAGAAAAAGAATATCCAGGAAAAAATGGGGCATCCTGGCGAACCATAAAAAAGGAAAAAGGTTCGGGCAAAAATTAGGGATATAAAAGAAAATAATGTACACCCGCAAATTCGAAAACCTGGAAGGGCGACTTTGGCAGAAAAGGGTATCCCGGTGAATCGAAAACCCGAAAGGGCGATTCAGGCAAAAGTTAGGCATTTGAAAAAGCAAATGACTGCGTTCCGCGTATGGACTTTCATTGTTTAGTGGTTTGGAAGACCTGAGGGCCATTTATCTGAATCAATCTCTTCTAAAGCTGAAGTATCGGAGAAGTATCAAAGTCGAGTGGGTCATAGAGGGATCAACTCATGGTGTTCGTCTACACCGCATTGCCAACATTTGTGTATATACTGATGTATATTTATGTTTTTGCGCAGCTTCCTCATTCCAGGAGCTTGCATCTGTTGTAAAACATTTTCGCCCATTCAGGGGTTCGTCATCAATAAAATACATACTATTCAGCAATCCTGTTTGTTTGTTTAGCATCTATCTGTTTTTGTTTGCGAAAAAGAACGCCGATGTTTTTGATAAGATGCGCATACATAAACTTACTGGCCTAGGCCACTGATTGTTGAAACAATGAATTACTTGAACATTGTCACAAGATGATGACCTTGATAGGTCCCTTTGAGAAGGGTATCTTGTCTGTTTGTTTATGTTGTTGCATGTATAGCGTATTCCAGGCAGTACGCTGTATGCGTCCCCAAGCAGGATGATTCCTTCTACCTCAGCAAGTTCAGCAGCATCTCCCCACGGAGTCTGAACATAGAACCAAGAGCATTGATATGTATCCCCCAATTAGATGTATCCTGAAGGAACGTCATCCCCCCAGCTGAGTCATACACTGAAGTGTGCGTTCATTCCCTAGCACTAGGTCAAAGTGCAGTTTTCGTAGAAGACTATTTGCAAGTGTTCAGCTTTGATGGTTCAAGACTGAAGTCTTCCAGCAGAATTGAAATTCCCCACAGGGTTGTATTCTCCCTAGTAAGCAGGATGATTCCTTCTACCCCAGCCGAGCTGGCGAATCCCCAAGAGAGCCGAGTCCTTGGAAGCCGTTGAAGCCATGATTGATTTTCCCCAGCCGAGTGTTGAATAGCTGATGTTGTATTTCCCCATCGGAGTCGTTATCTCCAGGAAAGTTTTGTCGCGAAGGCTGTGCAGTTTATTTCTGCGATTAATATCGTTTCCTCGACAGTTTGTGGTTCGAATACCCAGTTGAGCGAGTCCGAGTTCTCGAAGAACCTTACTCCCCTGCAGCAGTCGACTGAAGATCAGTTCCCCAGGCGGAGTCCAATTGAGATTGGTGTGACTTCTCCTCCTCGGCAGGATGATTCCTCCTCCCCCAGAGTGGTTCTTTCTCTTTGACAGGAGGATTCTCCCTTCAGCATTTATTTTGCTGATGGGGTCGTAGCATTTTGCATGATTGCATAGCATTTACCCTAAAACGCGTAGCATTTCCACCTTGTGGAGCATTACGCCATTGTCAAAGCAGATGCATATGAAACATGAGCTAGGTCGTTACTGTTCTTGTTTTGCAGGTGTTCATCCGCAGAATGGTTTGCTCAAGATGATTCTTAAAATCCCCAGCGAAGTTGATTGTTTAAGATGATTCTTAAAATCCCCAGTGAAGTCGCCAGAGAGGGTTGCTCAAGTTGATGCTTAGAGTCCCCGGCAGAGTGTTTGCTCAGGATGATTCCTGAAATCTCCAGCAGAGTTATTGGTTCAGGATGATTCTTGAAGTCTCCGATAGAGTTATTTGTCTAAATGATTCTTGAAGTCCTCAGCATAGTTGATTCGCCCGAAATGATTTCCGGACCCCGAAGCAGAGTCACTTGATAGTTCTCCAGAATCCCCAGCGGAGATGTATCATCCCCAGTAGGCCTTAAACATAGAAGTTGAAATTTCCTTGAAGACTTGATGATTGAAGTCCGGCAGCGGTGCCAAAACCCCAGGCTTACTGATGAAGTCCAGCTGTGATGTCGAAGCAGTTTGCCTAGCTGACGCAGGGTACCTGACGGCAAAAGATTGTATATCCTTAGTGGTTCATGATTGATTAAGGATTCCCTTTGAAGACTTATTGATGAAGTCCAACTACGAGGTCGAAGTAGTTCTCCCAGCTGATGTGGATTGCCTGATGACGGAAGTTTGGATATCCCTATGTGGTTCATGATTGACCGAGGATTCTATTCCCGACTTACTGACGAAGTCTGGCTGACGCCCGAAAATTTCTTTAAATGCCCGACGGCATAATTAACTTGATTGTTAAAAAGTTCCTAATGACCTGATGAGTCTCAAGGAATTCTTCTGCTATGACACAGAATTCCTGACGGTATAATCAACCATTCATTACCAGTTACCATGTAACCGGCGACCCCTTGATGACTTGAGGATGAAGATATACAGCAAAATCAGATGATCATCCTGACGGAGATTTGAGATTAGACCTTTCACCGGTTACCGTGTGACCAATTCCCCAGCAGAGTTGCCGTGCAACTGTCATGCTCAGTTTTGAAGGTGTTCCTAACAATCAGAGTATCATTTACCTGTGCGTGGTTGGAAAATGACCCGTTACCGTGTAACCAGTGATCCCTTGATGATTTGAGGACGCAATGATATCAGATAAATCAGAGAATCATCCTGACGGAGATTCAGATCAGTATTTCTCCAGCTAGTTGTCGTGCAGCTATTATTTCAGTTTCCGAAGATTTGTCCCCATCAGAGTACCGTGTACTTGTGCAGTTGGCAAATTTTCGGGTTTGTTGTTATTCAACAGTCTCGTACCTTGATTGTTTGAGAGCCGTTCGCTTCTCACCCAGTCAGGTCCAAGCCGTTTGAATAGGGGCAGCTGTTGCACACAAAATTTGCCCAACATTTCTTTACCTAGCTTATGTTTCATTTCATTCACATTAGCATTATCATTTGTATTTCATTGACATGTATGCAGGAGATCAAGAGGTATGATTACCAATTAAGAGCTATACAAGACTATGAGGCTAGCTAAGAAGGTTATTCAGATGTTCAAGGGTTGATATCCTTGTCAGAGAAGTTGAAAGAGCCTTAGAAAGAGTGGTTGAAACCAATGGTGTAGGTCTCCTAACTTGAGAGTTGTGGGGAGTCATCAGATGATTCTGAAGCCATGAAGTTAGACTTGAGGTCTTGAGAGAGCTCATGAGAAGTGTTGAAGATCACTTTGAGGCCTAGACAGGTTATTTGTGAATGGTGGACATTGATAAATTCGAATATGGATTTAAAAACGGATAAGAATAGATAGTAAACCTAAAAAACAAATTTCATATCCAATGCTGTACTTGAACTAGGTTCACGAATGCGCTAAGAATCAAATCCCGACAACCTCTGAGTGCATCTTAATGTGAATTACTTGGCCCAAAATCCTGATGATAGATAAACTCCACATGATTCAATACTCAGTCCAACCCGACATCCTGATACCCACACATGTATGATTTGCATTAGAATCAACCCTGACTGCAAGTTCAAATGCACACCTTAGCCTTGATCAATCTTGAGATCTTGCATAATCATTGGATCTAACTCACACCACCCACACATATCTGGCTAGACGCCTTTAAATGAAACATAGACTTAGGTAACAAGAAAGTAACATATTTTTTGAATTTTCTAAATATGAGTTAGCGGATAAATGTACAAGTGAAAATTATATAGGCGGGACAAATTTGAGGTATGACAACAGGAGGAAAAGATAAAGCAATTGAAAGCTTAACTGATCCAAACCGATCCAATAATGTCTCCTAAAATCAATAAATTTGTTGTCATCAGGTTTACTAGATATTGAATAGGCAAACCAAGGCTCTTGATTTTTTAACAAAGTTTCCCCCCAATGAACAAATATCATTCCACCATAAAGAATACTTTTTTTTAATGATAAATAGACATCAAATCAACAAGCATTGTTTTTGTCATATCACAGTACATGCAAGAAATAAGGTTAATCCAAATATAAGTTTTATCTGATAGTCTATTCTCACGGTATCATTCATACCTCACAACATAAACACTATTTGCATTCTAATAATATCCTTGATAATGCTCTTTGGTGCCTTGTATAAAGAAAATAAAAACATAGGGATGTTTGACAAAATAGAATTCAACAACACCACCCTTCCCCTTATAGATAAATTTATATTTTTCCAACCTGAAAGTTTCTTTTCAAATTAGTAACCACTAGAATCCATATTTCCTATATTCTATGATTAATTCCTATCAGAATACCAATAAATCCAAACAATAGTGCACCAACCCCATAAGCAAAAATAGAGGAGGCATCTAGCACCAGATCATTAGATAGGTTATAACAATGAAATTTACTTTTATACAAATTCACTCTAAGCCCCGAAACAAATTCAAAACCTATAAGAAATGCTTTAATGATTCATAAGTTCTTTTGCGGTCCATCTCCAATCAACACCATATCATTTGCAAATTGGAGAAGATTAAACCGAGTAGACTCATCAAAATAGAAACCACTGTAATCACGTAAAGTTGTTTCTTTTCTTATCATCCCTGCAAGACCCTCAGCCACCAATAAGAATAGAAATGGAGAAAGTGAATCCCCCTGGAATAAACCTCTAGACAATATGAAATTTTTGGTGTGGCTACCATTCACAAGAATCGACATAGAATTTTTAACAGTTCATAAATGCCAAAATGTGGTGTTTTGAGTAGTAGTTTTGTGGCACTTATCGATTCATTTGTATTGAATTCTTTGAATTAAACCCACGTTGTTTGTAAAAGTGTATATTTAGTGTATACTAGTATTTTTGGGTAAATATCATTGACTTTAATTTTTTTAATCTCATTTTTGTAGGTATTCAAGTATTGATATTTAGTCATTGTTAGATAGCATTGAATAAGCTGTCTGAGGCTTCCGACCGGGCCTCAAACGAAGTTACGGTTCGAAAGTAATGAAGAAAACAAGATGTTGATTTTTTCTGTTATTGTCACCTCTAGCCCCGAGCTCGCCGGGCGAGCCTGACGCAAGCCAGAAGTTCCAAAAGCATTATAAAATGCTGCCTTTGCTTGCCGAGCAAACCATTACTTCGTCGGACGGATTAGTCTGGGAAGAAACACATTTAAAGGGGGGAGGGGGGGGGGGGGTAAAAACACTTTTTTTAAGGTTATGTTTTGGGGTATTTGTTCCTAATTCATCAAATATTTATTTTTGATAGTTTAGAGCTTAGAAAAGCATTAATGGAGGTTACAACTCGACGATTGGGGGTGGATGATTCTTGGATTGTGATTGACACCACAAGAGATTTTGATTCCTCTTCTCTCTTCCCTTTGTAGTTTCCATTTGTTGCGAGATTGTATGTAAGTTTACCTTGATTATATGTATATTTATTGCTTATGGTGTTGTATAAAACTCATTTTACAAATTAATGTTGATGATTGTTTTCTTTATTTGGGTTTGTGGTTTTGCAGATATGGACAGGTTGAATCTAGATTTAGGATGAACATCAATTAGGTTCTAGATTCTAGAGATAGATTTAGGCTTAATATTCACTTGGGTATCAAAACTTAATGCTTCTCTTTTATTTGTTGTAACACCCCAAAATTTTCCAATTCTTTTCTCTTGTATCTTGGCTTATTTTTCATTTTATTTAAATATTCATTTTTGTATAACCTAGTTCTAGACAAGGGATCAAGGTATCATGGTTTTTTTCTCAAGAAGAAGAACATGATTCTTTAGCCTCAAGCAAGGTTTTCTTCTTGACTTTGTGGAGTTCTCAAGCCCTAAAGGTCCCTCATCATCAAGAGCGATTCAAGGAAACATCGTTCAAGATCATATGTGACTCACCATGTCTTATTTTGCAAGAAATGTTCAAGAGATTCAAAGTTGGTTCAAGGTGTTTGACCTAATTTAGAAAATTATGGATGCTATGATCAAATGGGCATAACTTCTTCAATTTTCAACCTCTTGAGGTGGTTCTATTTCTAATGAACTCTTCTCATCATCTCCAACAAACTCTCTTTGTATGGAAAAGTCCAATTATGCTTGGAAAGTCATCAAAAGTATGGAGACATTATAGGTCATTTTGAGTTTTGAAGAGATTTTCTTGCCCACTTCCAAAGATCATAACTTGGTCAATTTTCATCATTTGAAGCCCATTATTTTTCTAAAATGAACTTGAAGATGTGCTCTACAACTTTTATTCAACATAAAAGTGCCAAAAACCTATGGAAGACCTTAGATTTCATCAAAACATTATATGTCATCTTTGGTCCTTAAAAAGACTTGAAATTTTTCTAAGTGTTTTGTCAATTTGGACCTTTTTATGCAAGCTACTTTAAAGATTCATACCTCTCAGCTTAGATTACCAAATCAATACTTTATTTTCACATTACAAAGATTACATTTCCCTGTATCTAATGCGGGAAGAATCTACTCATAAAGCCTCCTACATTGTGAGAACCATGTTTGCAAAGTTTGAATTTCAAAGTTGACTTTAACTTGAAGTCAGAATCGAATTTCGTTAATATGACCTCTAATCACTAAATTAAGGCACGAAATCAATGTGAACATGATTAACAAACTTGCCTGAGCTAATTAGAGCATTGAAACACAGGTTTTGGATGAGTTTTGGCATCCTGCAAGTCACACTTTGCTCATGACACATGTGTGCACGAATTCACCTCAAATTGGACCATTCACCCTCCCTCAGAATTCCAAACTTCACACCTATAAAAAAGGACTCAGTTCCACCCATTTCCACAAGCTTTGATAGCCAGAATCACCCTGCTGAGATCCCATTTGAACTCTTAAGCTTGAATTTTTTTTTCATTTCCACAGCTTAATCACTCAAAATCTCCACTCAGTTAGCTTCATCATCATTCAGTAAGCTAACTAGTTTAAGAACTTGAAGAATCATGGCCTGAATCAAGCTTGGTGACTCCATTTTCAGAGCTTCAAAGTTGAGCTTCAACAGGTACAATTCTCAACCATTTTGATTCAAATTTGTTGCTAAGATGTAGTCCTTAATATATTGTCGTTGTTAGGATTTTAGATTTTAGTTATAGTTGAGTTTAACTTGTTAATTTTCAAATTCGTGTTTTGAAATTCATCTGGTTTTTTCCAAATCGAGTGAGCTATGTGCAAAAAAAAATTGGCGCGATGATATGGTTGAGATCGTCTTGAAAAGACGCATCAAATGAAACCACTATGAGCTCCAATGGTTACGGTTTTAGGAAACCACGATTTTCTGCAAATCTCTGCATATTTCAAGTGGCTGGAGGTTGAAGACGATGAGCTGGTATCATCTGACCGTCCAGCATGCCATTTGTTTTAATCTTGCGCTTTTGACTTTTAATGGCTGGATGTGATGAGTTTGACTCAGATCCATCATAGATGTGCGCTTCTAGGCCATCAGATTAGCCACGTCATTTAATGAAGGGAGATCCAACACGTTGTGTTTTTCTGTTTTATTTTATTTTTCTAAAATTGTTTTTAATTTCATTTTATTTTCAGAAATTCATAGAAAATTCATTTTTCTTCAGAAAAATACCAAAATATTTTTTAAAATTTTCTTATATTTTTCTCTTTCTGATTTGCATTTTGTGCATTTTAATTTTTCATTTTGCTATTTTTCTTGGATTGTTGTTTGTTTGGTTTAATTTTAATTGGTTTAAAATTATTTTTGGCCTTTTAAAATTATGAGAAAAATATCATATGATCCTATGATGGTCTTTGACCTATGGTAATTTTCTTTGATTTTTATTTCTGGTTTTTCTATTTTTCATGTTTTTTGGTTTATTTGCTTGATTTTAATTAGTCTAAAATTGTTTTGGGGCTTTTTAAAATTGTGAAAAAATTAGTACATGATTCTATGATGGTCTCTGACCTATGGTGATTTTCTTGGGTTCGTATTTATTTTCTAACTATTTTCCATCCTTTTTATAGGTTTTTTCGTTTTTTTATTTGATTTTTATTTAGTTTTGAATTGCAAAATTATGTAACTAGTTTCTAATCTATTTTTGGGTGACATTCTAATTTTTCCTCAAGTTATGTGAGACTTATGTGTTTGCTTGATTGGTTATTCCCTTTTGTGAATGATGATTTAGATGTATAATACTTTCTTGAGTTTTTTTTTAATTTAACTTGTGTGATCTTCTTGTGTGTTCATGGGGGATGTTAACCTGATGATCATGTAGATATTATGGTTTCTTCTTATATTCATGTCATAATCATATGCCTACCCCTTTAGGGTTTTTGTGTGCATGCTTTGTTTGGTATGGTTGACTTTGTTTATGAATAAAGTGTAACTTGTTTTCTCTGTGCTCTCTCTTTGATCATTGACATGATTTGAGTATGATATGTTGTGCTACTGCCATACCATGTTTCTTGTTTCATTGGACTTCATTTCACTTGGCTTTTTTATTGATGATACTTCTTGCAAGTTGTTTAGGTCATTTGGATGTGTATGACCACTTTGTCTTGTCATTATGTGTTGTTATTAAATCTTGTAATATGGTTTGTTATATGATTTGTTTCCTTGTGTGTTTTGATGTGATGTTGGTGTTAAGCTTATATGATTGAAGTGTATGTTTTCATCTTCTTCATCCTTTTCTTTTCTTTCTACTTTTATCTTCTCTCTCTTTCAGACTTGTTTAAGTTTCATCTTTGTTTTCATTTGTGATTGAATTGTATAGTGTTTACTTGTGTTTGCTCACATGATCCCTTAGGATTCCTAGTCCCACTTAATTTCTAATTAATGTGGGAGTAGGAGAGACATTGGGATTTCAATCCTTTGCATGAAAACAATTAGGACAATCCCTTTGAGATCTCAACCGTAGGACCATTTTATATGATAACATTAGGGTTTTTAGTTTCTCTTTAGTGTTCTTTTTGTGTCTTCTCTTCTCATCTCTAACAACTCTAAGACACTTAATAAATAATGATGAAAGTTGTGCGCCATGAGCCTTAAGCATATGGGGAATGATGAGTGGGGGGTTTCTCCTCACTTGTCTAGAGTGTTTAGTGTATGCCCCTTGGGCGATATGCACACATTCGTTCCTATATCATAGTCTTTAGTGCAACGTGAATCACAAAGCAAACCAATTCACTTCACTAAAAATCTTAAATCAAATTCAAACCTTTTTATCCTTCGGGATTTGTTTCAAACTCATTTTTAGAAAAAAGTGTGTTACTTTTCCGTTCTACCGCAAACATGCATTGACCCTAACTGCTGCAATGGGAACTTAACGTCACTCATAAAAAAAACTTAACTAATATGTGGTCTAGTTTACTCGAATTGCATTTGCTCTGATTTCTCATACCAGATGAGGATACGTAGGCATAAGAAGGTGATGTCTTGGCGAGCAACCTTCCCCCCATCACCCATAGTTTTCCGAACTATGTTGACTCTGACTTTCCCATTGCACAAGGGAATACGTAGGCATAGGGCGGCGATGTCCTATCGAGTCTCCTTTTTCTTTTTCCTTTCCCGTTTAGCAGTAGCTTTTAGATGATGCACCCTTTGATTAGACACCAAGCATGGATCTTGTTGAGTACAACGGACGTGAGGGGTGCTCATACCTTCCCCTTCCGTAACCGACTCCCGAACCCAAGATTTGGTTGCGATAACCTTGTCTTCTCCTTTCTCATAGGTTTTCTTCAATCGTTTCTTTTCCCTCTCTTTAGGATAAATAACATTCGGTGGCAACTCTTCTGTTTGTTTCCGCCGGTCTTTTCACAGTTGCGACATTTGTGTTGCACTAAGAGATCACCGACGCGAGTAATACGGTCGTTGTCTCCCTCTGTGTTAGAGATAACCTCTATGTGAGAGATACGTGATAATGTTTGTAACACCCCCTTCTATACCCCAAATAAATGCATATAAAACAATTAAGCACATACAAGTTATCAGAGTAAAAAGGTTTTATAATAAGGTATAAAATAAGAATGCCACAATTTCACCAATAAAACACTTTCACAATTTGCTCCGTAAAATATGTAACATTTTCAATTTAAGCGGAAGATAAAATCATTTGATCGTTTTCAAAATATTAATCCACGTACACATAAGCTATCCAAATTAATATATATCATATCAGTTAGATTACAAAACCACATCAGCTGATACATCGCAATGTATCACAAAAGAATGACTATACTAGTCTAACTACCCGGTGTTACATATCAGAGCAGCAGACTCAAAAGAATGAAGACTATCTTCACAAAAGGACTCCAGCATTCTAATCTGCAATGCCTCATAGAGCATTATAAAACAGCAGAAGGGTGAGAAATATAACCATAACAATCAAAGCATAAAATTACGTATATATAGGTATCATATAACACATATTCACATTTCTCACCACACTTCATTCTCACAATCATAATCATATCACATTCACATATATCAACATTATGAATAACCACAAGCACATCCCTTCATGCTTGACTTCACAATCATTCACAAGCACATATGTACCACAACAATATTATGCAATGTGACTCAACATACTCAATGCAACTCAATGCTATGCGGTACCGACTCTCGTTATCTTTTTTCGGTTTTCACTCTAAACCGGGTCCACCCTTCTAGACCGATAACTCGTTATCATTTTTCGGTTTTTACTTTAAACCGGGTCCACCCTTCTAGACCGATAACAATCAAGCCTGTCCCCTAGGCTTCAAACCCACCCTTCTAGGTTTGGGACAAGCCACTAGTTTCCACGAAACTAACAGACATTGCCTCTTGACTGGATGATGCATGTACAATCAACCAATCACAATAAATGCACTTAAGACCGTTCCCGCGTCTTAATCCCATGCATTCGAATAATTCACCCCTTCGAGAATTTCATTATGATTGCACATACAACATATATCAAACATTTATCAATGTATTCATTTCACACATCATCATATTCAACAACAATGCACACATATCACATATGTTCCCATGCATTCACACAATAATCGCATACATATATGCACTCACAATTCATTAGACGATACACATACATTCCTCATTGTATTCCCATGTATCTCTAATTATCACAACAATCAAGGTATTCTCATTACAATACCAATCATACAATTATAAGTTATGCACACATATTCAAAATGTTCCCATGCATACTCATTACATAATTGTACATAACAATCAAACATCCACAACTCATCAATTAATACACACATAATCACATTATGTTCTCATGTATTTTAACCGATTACAATTAATCATTTATATCACAACTCTAGGATTCACGCCCGAAGGCTACCCACAGCACATGTTATCATAATAGTTCACATACTCATTCATAACATAGAAGTATAAACATATGTGAATCAACCAAACAATCCCCATTTGGATAACACAGCAAAGAAAATATACTGTCACATTCGCCTTCATTCGCCTGGCGAACCCTCGCAGCGAACCTTCGCCTGGCCTTCGCCTGGCGAACTCTCTCAGCGAACACTCGCTAGGCTTCGCCTGGCGAGACTTCCCAGCGAGCCCAAGTCAGTAGCTACTGACTTCATTCGCCACCATTCGCCAGCACCTTCGCTGGGCGAACCTTCGCTATCCCACTTCGCCTGGCGAACCCACCAGCGAAGTATACTGGGACTTAAATATAATTATTCGCCAACATTCGCTAGGCTTCTCCTGGCGAAGCTTCGCCTTTGCTCGCCTGGCGAGAGCCAGCGAACCTGCGCAGAACAGAACCCTATTCTGTTCCTCCTTCACTAATCCATCATCAACCCTCTCTTACACATCCAAATCAGTACAAACAACGTCAATACATGTTACCCGACTATTCTACGGCATTATTGCTCAGTTTCAACCGATTAAATCCTCAATCTACCGATTATCCAACATTTTGCCCTAAATGGAAAGTGATGGAAACTCCACTAAAACCCTAACCCAACATACATAACATCATACAATGATCAAATAGAAACACTTCTCACCCTTACCTCGATTAATTGGAGCTTTGATGTTGGTTCTTGATGATTTCCACTTTTCCTCTTCTTCTCTTCTCTTTCTCTCCTTTCTTCTTCTTTCCTCTTTCTTTCCAAATGTTTTTCTATCTTTCTTTTCTTTTCTTTCTCTCTTATATATTCCTTTATTTTCCTTCCTTCCAATTTCCTTCTTAATTTTCTATCCATACTAATTAATAAAAATTAATTTCCAACATTAACATAAAATCCCACTAAATCAATTAATTACTATAATTAATTATTTAATGAAATTTTGGGCTGTTACAACTCTCCCCCACTTTAGGAATTTTCGTCCTCGAAAATGTTACCTGATTCAAACAGCTCTGGATAAGACTCCTTCATCTGGCTCTCAAGCTCCCACGTAACATTTCCACCAGCCGGTCCTCCCCAAGCGACCTTCACTAAAGCAATCTCTTTACCTCGAAGCTGCTTCAATTTCCGATCCTCAATCCGCATAGGTGATGTCTCAACAGTCAGGTTATCTCTCACCTGTACATCATCTATTTGGACTACATGAGACGGATCCGCAATGTATTTCCTCAACTGAGATACATGGAATACGTCGTGAAGATTAGCAAGCGACGGTGGTAAAGCCACACGATAGGCCACTTCTCCTACCCTTTGCGAAATCTGATAAGGACCAATGAAACGCGGCGACAACTTGCGCGACTTCAGTGCCCTACCAACACCTGTCATCGGAGTGACTCGAAGAAACACATGATCTCCCTCTTGAAATTCAAGTGCCTTCCTCCTCTTGTCATAATAACTCTTCTGACGACTCTGAGTAATTCTCATCTTCTCTTGAATCATCTTGATCTTATCAGTAGTCTGTTGAACTAACTCGGGTCCAACAACAGAACTTTCTCCAGACTCGAACCAACACAATGGTGTTCTACACCGCCTACCATACAACGCCTCAAATGGTGCCATACCAATACTCGAATGGAAACTGTTGTTGTAGGTAAACTCAATCAAAGGCAAGTAGCTATCCCAAGCTCCTCCTTTTTCCAATACACAAGCTCTCAAAAGATCTTCAAGCGACTGAATCGTCCTCTCCGTCTGACCATCAGTCTGAGGATGATACGCTGAACTCAGACGCAACTTAGTACCCAAAGCACTCTGCAGGCTCTCCCAAAATCTCGAAGTAAACCGCGGATCTCTATCCGAAACAATACTTAACGGAATACCTTGCAGACACACAATCCTCTCAATATACAACTTAGCCAACTTCTCCAAAGGGTAATCCATACGCATAGGGATAAAGTGAGCAGATTTAGTCAACCTATCCACGATAACCCAAATTGCCTCAAAATTACTCGGCGTCCTCGGCAAACCTGATACAAAATCCATGGAGATACTATCCCATTTCCACTCAGGAATAAACAACAGCTTCATCAAACCCGATGGCTTCTGATGCTCAATCTTCGACTTCTGGCAAGTCAAACAAGAATACACAAATTCCGCAATATCCTTCTTCATACTAGGCCACCAAAATACTTTCCTCAAATCCTGATACATCTTAGTAGCACCCGGATGAATACTCAATCCGCTACGATGTCCTTCCTCAAGGATACTCTTTTTCAGCTCAACAACGTTTGGAACACAAACTCGATCCCGACATCTCATAATCCCATTCTCATCAATCCGAAAATCACCACCTTGGCCTTGGTTGATTAAAGTCAACCGATCAACTAAGCTCAAATCCGATTTCTGTCCTTCTCGAATTTCATCCAAAATACCACTTGTAAGCTTTAACATACCCAACTTAAATCCAAAAGAAGTTCTCTCACATACCAAACTCAAATCTCGAAATTGCTCGACCAATTCTAACTCTTTCACCATCAATGCCGACATATGCAATGATTTCCGACTCAATGCATCCGCTACTACATTCGCTTTACCCGGATGGTAATTCAAGCCAAAATCAAAATCCTTCAAAAGTTCAAGCCATCTTCTTTGTCTTGCATTCAATTCCTTTTGATCAAAAAGATATCTCAAACTCTTGTGGTCACTAAACACTTCAAATCTTGCGCCAAATAAATAATGCCTCCAAAGTTTCAACACGAACACAACGGCGGCCAACTCTAAGTCATGCGTCGGATAATTATTCTCATGCACTTTGAGTTGCCTCGAAGCATAAGCTACAACTTGGTTATTCTGCATCAACACACCTCCTAAACCCATCAAAGAAGCATCACAATACACAACGAATGGTTCTTCTGGATTTGGCAGAATCAAAACAGGAGCTGTCGTCAACCTTCGCTTAAGTTCTTGAAAACTCGCTTCACACTTGGCGTCCCAAACAAAGGCTTGACCTTTCCTAGTCAACTGCGTCAACGGCAACGATAACTTAGCAAATCCTTCAATAAACTTCCGATAATAACCGGCTAAACCAAGAAAACTTCTGATCTCAAAAACTGACTTCGGAGTCTCCCATTGCGACACCGCTTTAACCTTCGACGGATCAACCGCAACACCATTACTCGAGATCACATAACCAAGGAAACTAACCTCCTTCAACCAAAACTCACACTTAGAAAGCTTCGCGAACAACTGCTTCTCTCTCAGCACAGATAGCACAATCTTCAGATGCTCGGCATGCTCTCCTTCGCTCTTCGAATAAACCAAGATGTCGTCAATAAACACCACCACAAACTTATCCAAGTACGGATGAAAAATCCTATTCATGTACTCCATAAATACACCTGGTGCATTAGTCACACCAAATGGCATCACAGAATACTCATAGTGTCCATACCTCGTCCGAAAGACCGTCTTCTGAATATCCTCAGCTTTCACACGGATCTGATGATACCCAGACCTCAAATCAATCTTGCTGAACACGCTTGCACCAACCAACTGATCCATCAGATCATCAATCCTTGGAAGTGGATACTTATTCTTAATAGTCACCTTGTTCAACCGTCTGTAATCCACACAGAGCCTCATAGAACCCTCTTTCTTCTTAACCAACAAGACCGGTGCACCCCACGGTGACACACTCGGACGAATAAATCTCTTTTCAAGCAAATCCTCAAGTTGAATCTTCAACTCTTTTAACTCCGAGGCCGACATACGATATGGAGCCATCGATATCGGACTAGTTCCAGGAATCAAATCTATCGAAAACTCCACTTCTCGCTCCGGCGGTAAATCCTTTATCTCTTCAGGGAATACTTCCGGAAAATCTCTAACAATGGGCACAACA
This sequence comes from Lathyrus sativus, assembly GCA_963859935.3. Lineage (NCBI taxonomy): Eukaryota > Viridiplantae > Streptophyta > Magnoliopsida > Fabales > Fabaceae > Lathyrus > Lathyrus sativus. Next base: position 76,701,081 of record OZ012740.1, on the reverse strand, counting down.
TCAATCTCTTCACTTTCACTAGTCCTCGAAGTTGCCATAAGCATAAATACCTTAGCCCCATCTTGTACCGATTCCTTCACTTGTTTCCTCGTCATAAACAATTCCCTTTCAACATCCGAGTCGGGAAAAATAACCGTTTTGTCAAAACAGTTAATATACACACGATTGAATTTTAACCAATTCATTCCAAGAATGACATCCAGTTGATCTAAATGAAGACACACTAAATCAATCCCAAAATCTCTACCGAAAATACTCAACGGGCAATTCAAGCAAACGTACGGTGTAGTTACCGAACCCATAGCAGGAGTATCAATAACCATACCGCCACCAATCACAGACAACTCAAGATTCAACCTCCTAACACAATCCAAAGAAATAAAAGAATGCGTAGCTCCGGTATCAATTATAGCAATCAAAGGTATACCATTAATAAAACACGTACCTCTGATCAATCGATCGTCGCTAGCAGTCTCAGATCCAGATAGAGCGAACACTTTTCCGCTTCCTTGATTCTTCTTCGGCTTATCGCACTTGGTACTAATGTGTCCTTGCTCACCACAATTGTAGCAAGTCACACCCGCACCACTTCTGCATTCCAGAGCCTTGTGGCCTGGCTTGCCACACTTAAAACACGCCTTCTCAACACTTTTGCATTCAGGAGCACGATGTCCCTCTTCACCGCACCTATAACATCTCACCGGAGTAGAAACTCCCCCACTTGGTTTCTTGCCAAAACCAACCCTTTGTTTCCCTTTATCAGCGGGAGTTACGTAAGGTTTTCCTCTGAATTGTCCTTTTCCTTTCTTATCACTTAGGCTCTTGTAGTGGCTAGACCTAGCCCTACTGTCTTCGTCATAAATTCTGCTCTTGTTAACCAACTCAGAAAACCGCCTGATTTCCTGATATCCAATAGCTTGCCTAATCTCAGGTCTCAAACCGTTCACAAACTTGAGGCACTTAGACCTCTCAGCATTACCAGTATTATAGTGAGGACAAAATTTGATCAACTCCTCAAATTTCGCTGCATACTCAGCAACCGTCGAATTACCTTGCTTCAACTCAAGAAATTCGATCTCTTTCTTCCCCCGCACATCCTCTCGAAAATACTTCTCCAGAAAAGTTTCTCTAAACAAATCCCACGTAATCACAATATCATCTTCCTCAAATCTTTGGCGAGTATTACCCCACCAATCTTCAGCTTCTTCTTCGAGCATATGAGTCCCAAACTGCACCTTCTGTGCATCCGAGCAATTCATAACTCGAAAAATCTTTTCCACGGCTTTCAACCAAATTTGTGCCTTGTCCGGTTCATGAGTTCCCTTGAAGACCGGAGGGTTATTCTTTTGGAATTTCCCCAAAGCACGGAATCCATCATCAGCATGATTCCTCACATTCACATTGGCCGGAGGATTCTGCCCAATTGCCCCCGCCAATCTCGTCAATGCCTCCGCAATCGCTTCGTCGTTCCTCCCTGCAACCATCTTACTAATTCCAACAACAGAACCACGTAAGAACAACCAATATTGATAATGCATCACACGCATATAAATAACACACAGGGAAAAACACTCTAACAACTTGGCCGGACGGACCGACCTGCTCTGATACCACTATTGTAACACCCCCTTCTATACCCCAAATAAATGCATATAAAACAATTAAGCACATACAAGTTATCAGAGTAAAAAGGTTTTATAATAAGGTATAAAAGAAGAATGCCACAATTTCACCAATAAAACACTTTCACAATTTGCTCCATAAAATATGTAACATTTTCAATTTAAGCGGAAGATAAAATCATTTGATCGTTTTCAAAATATTAATCCATGTACACATAAGCTATCCAAATTAATATATATCATATCAGTTAGATTACAAAACCACATCAGCTGATACATCGCAATGTATCACAAAAGAATGACTATACTAGTCTAACTACCCGGTGTTACATATCAGAGCAGCAGACTCAAAAGAATGAAGACTATCTTCACAAAAGGACTCCAGCATTCTAATCTGCAATGCCTCATAGAGCATTATAAAACAGCAGAAGGGTGAGAAATATAACCATAATAATCAAAGCATAAAATTACGTATATATAGGTATCATATAACACATATTCACATTTCTCACCACACTTCATTCTCACAATCATAATCATATCACATTCACATATATCAACATTATGAATAACCACAAGCACATCCCTTCATGCTTGACTTCACAATCATTCACAAGCACATGTGTACCACAACAATATTATGCAATGTGACTCAACATACTCAATGCAACTCAATGCTATGCGGTACCGACTCTCGTTATCTTTTTTCGGTTTTCACTCTAAACCGGGTCCACCTTTCTAGACCGATAACTCGTTATCATTTTTCGGTTTTTACTTTAAACCGGGTCCACCCTTCTAGACCGATAACAATCAAGCCCGTCCCCTAGGCTTCAAACCCACCCTTCTAGGTTTGGGACAAGCCACTAGTTTCCACGAAACTAACAAACATTGCCTCTTGACTGAATGATGCATGTACAATCAACCAATCACAATAAATGCACTTAAGACCGTTCCCGCGTCTTAATCCCATGCATTCGAATAATTCACCCCTTCGAGAATTTCATTATGATTGCACATACAACATATATCAAACATTTATCAATGTATTCATTTCACACATCATCATATTCAACAACAATGCACACATATCACATATGTTCCCATGCATTCACACAATAATCGCATACATATATGCACTCACAATTCATTAGATGATACACATACATTCCTCATTGCATTCCCATGTATCTCTAATTATCACAACAATCAAGGTATTCTCATTACAATACCAATCATACAATTATAAGTTATGCCCACATATTCAAAATGTTCCCATGCATACTCATTACATAATTGTACACAACAATCAAACATCCACAACTCATCAATTAATACACACATAATCACATTATGTTCTCATGTATTTTAACCGATTACAATTAATCATTTATATCACAACTCTAGGATTCACGCCCGAAGGCTACCCACAGCACATGTTATCATAATAGTTCACATACTCATTCATAACATAGAAGTATAAACATATGCGAATCAACCAAACAATCCCCATTTGGATAACACAACAAAGAAAATATACTGTCACATTCGCCTTCATTCGCCTGGCGAACCCTCGCAGCGAACCTTCGCCTGGCGAACTCTCTCAGCGAACACTCACTAGGCTTCGCCTGGCGAGACTTCCCAGCGAGCCCAAGTCAGTAGCTACTGACTTCATTCACCACCATTCGCCAGCACCTTCGCTGGGCGAACCTTCGCTATCCCACTTCGCCTGGCGAACCCACCAGCGAAGTATACTGGGACTTAAATATAATTATTCGCCAACATTCGCTAGGCTTCGCCTTTGCTCGCCTGGCGAGAGCCAGCGAACCTGCGCAGAACAGAACCCTATTCTGTTCCTCCTTCACCAATCCATCATCAACCCTCTCTTACACATCCAAATCAGTACAAACAACGTCAATACATGTTACCCGACTATTCTACGGAATTATTGCTCAGTTTCAACCAATTAAATCCTCAATCTACCGATTATCCAACATTTTGCCCTAAATGGAAAGTGATGGAAGCTCCACTAAAACCCTACCCAACATACATAACATCATACAATGATCAAATAGAAACACTTCTCACCCTTACCTCGATTAATTGGAGCTTTGATGTTGGTTCTTGATGATTTCCACTTTTCCTCTTCTTCTCTTCTCTTTCTCTCTTTTCTTCTTCTTTCCTCTTTCTTTCCAAATGTTTTTCTATCTTTCTTTTCTTTTCTTTCTCTCTTATATATTCCTTTATTTTCCTTCCTTCCAATTTCCTTCTTAATTTTCTATCCATACTAATTAATAAAAATTAATTTCCAACATTAACATAAAATCCCACTAAATCAATTAATTACTATAATTAATTATTTAATGAAATTTTGGGCTGTTACAATGTTGACAAGTGATTTAGGTTACGTACAATTGGGTAGTAAGTTTAAGTATTTGATAGGGTAGATGAAATACAAACCCGAGAGTTCTCTACTCTCCAAAGAATGAATTCTTTTTCTGTTCATAAGTTTTATTTCCCGTATTTAATTTAAACCCATTTTAAACCCAAACTCAATAACATTTAAAAATTTGAACAGAAGTTCAATAACACTAATCTTTGTGGACACGATAATTTTCCGTATAAATACTTCCGAAAACTTTTGTTTCTTGCCGCTTTACCGCACCAACAAAATGGCGCAGTTGTCGGGGATTTTTGTTTTTATCAGACCGCATTGCGATATTTTCTTTGTTTTTTAGTTTTGTAGATATCGTATATATTGCCTATTTTCACTTGTTTATATTGACGCTTGTATATGTTTACCATATTTGTGAACTTTACATGTTTTGCATACTTGTGAATATAGTGTATATATTTGCTTCTCTTCACGCTTTCCAAAAGTGTGGTTAGATGTGTAGCTTCGGTTAGAGCTCGAAGAGATGAGAGCAAAGGTGGGAGTGAAAGCATTTGGTTCTGCCAAAGCAACGTGCTAGTTTGTAAATAATTGACGTCGATCTTACAATGTAAAAAAAGCATGTTGTATTGTTTTTATTTCTTTATTTTATTATTGTATTAGTATATGTAGTGGGTGAATTGATTAAACAAAGTTCAAATTGGACCAGTTCTTAAAATTCTCAAATCTTCACTTTTCAACTTGTTTAATTCAATTTCACCCGATCTTTTAGTATGTTTATAGCAGTTTGTTTTATTTTGTTATTTTTGTGTTTTTCCAAGAGCTTGTTTTGAGTATCTTGAGGAAGTTTGAGGTGATTTTCCAAGTTGACTATTTCAACTTACAGATGTATGGTAATGATACTGTTTTGAAGTTGGTACACGCCAGGTACTCGTTTATCACTTTCTATAGCATAAGATGTGTAGGAAACTATTCATTCGTACAAATTCCATGCCATTCATTCTTTTATATTACTTGTTTTTTATTGAATCATTTTAGTTCCATTTTTTACCTCCAAATATGGGGAAATTTTCTATTGTTCATATATGTTGGAGGCAACAATTCTTCTTTTAACTGGATTTCATTATGTTTAATCTTTTGTTTGTGTTGATTGTATGAAAGCATGAAAATGATCAAGATATTTTGTTTGGTTATTGAGCACAACTACCTAATCAAATAATAAATTTACCTTGTGAGTGTGTGAACTTTTGTTAACCCCTTTTGAGCCTTTTTGCCAATGTCCATGTTGTTTTTGAACTTGATGCTTCTCTATAAGTATTAGTTCACCTTTTTGAATGGATGTTGGTTATTTGTGTTCTTGAACCCTCAACCATGTTTTCTTGTTTGAGTTTTTACCTTGCCTTAAATAGTAGGGAGTATTCACAAATTGATGTTGGTTGAATTCAAGTTGGAGAGAGCAATGTTTGATCACTTATGTTGTTGGTTGCTATGCGGTTGTGAAAAAAAGAGAAAAAGAAAGAAAAAAAGAGAAAAGTTTTGAAAAATAAAAAAAAAAGAGTATCAAATCATTATGCTAATAAGTAAGGTGAGCTTAATTGTTTTTATATCATTTTTGTAGGTATTCAAGTATTGATATTTAGTCATTGTTAGATAGAGCATTGAATAATCTTTCTTACGCTTCCGATCGGGCCTTAAACGGAGTTATGGTTCGAAAGTTATGAAGAAAACAAGATGTTGAATTTTTCTGTTACTGTCAGCTCTCGCCCCAAGCTCGCTGGGCGAGCCTAATGCGAGCCAAAAGTTCCAGAAGCAGTAAAAAATGCTGCCTTTGCTTACCAGGCGAATTAGTCTAGGCATAAACAAATTTTAAGGGTAAAAACACATTTTTTTATGTTATGGTTTAGGGTATTTGCTCCCAATTCATCAAACCTTCATTTTTGATAGTTTAGAGCTTAGAAAAGTATTAATGAAGGTTGCAACTCGACGATTGGGGGTGGATGACTCTTGGATCATGATTGACACCGCGATAGATTTTGATTCCTTTTCTCTCTTCCCTTTGTAGTTTCCATTTGTTGTGAGTTTGTATGTAAGTTTACCTTGATTATATGTATATTTATTACTCATGGTGATTTATAAAACTCATTTTACAAATTAATGTTGATGATTGCTTTCTTTATTTAAGTTTGAGTTGTTGCAGACATGGACAGGTTGAATCCAAATTTAAGATGAACATCTATCAGCTTCTAGATTCTAGAGATAGATTTAGGCTTAATATTCACTGGGGTATCAGAAATTAAGGCTTATGTGTTTTTTGTGTTGCGCTGAGAGATTGCCGACGCGAGTAATACGATCGTTGTCTCACTCTGTGTTAAAGATAACCTCTGTGTGAGAGATACGCGATAACGTTAACGAGTGATTTAGGTTGCGTACAACTGGGTAGTAAGTAAAAGTATTTGATAGGGTAAATAAAATGCAAACCCGAGAGTTCTCTACACTCCAAAGAATGAATTCTTTTTCTGTTCATAAGTTTTATTTCCTGCATTTAATTTAAACTCATTTTAAACCCAAACTCAATAACATTTGAATTGTCGAACGATAGTTCAATAACACTAATCTCTATGGACACGACAATTCCCCAAATAAATACTTTCAAAAGCTTTTGTTGCTTGTCGCTTTACCGCACCAACAAAATGGTGTCGTTACCGGGGATTGGTGTTTTTATTGGATCGTATTGCGATAGTTTCTTTGTTTTTGTGTTTTGTAGATATCGTATATATTGTCTATTTTCACTTGTTTATATTGATACTTGTATATGTTTACCATATTTATGAATTTTACATGTTTTACATACTTGTGAATATAGTGTAAATATTTGTTTCTCTTCACGTTTTCCAAAAGTGTGGTTAGATGTGTATTTCCGGTTAGAGCTCAAAGAGATGAGAGCAAAGGTGGAAGTGTAAGCATTTGACTCTTTTGAAGCAACATGTTGGTTTGTAAATAATAGGCGTCAAGCTTACGAAGTAAAACAATCATGTTGTATTGTTTTTAGTTTCTTTATTGTTTTTATTGTATAGTATAGATAGTGTGGTGAATTGGTCAAACAAAGTTGAAATTAGATTAGTTCTTAAAATTCTCAAATCTTCACATTTTAACTTGTTTAATTCAATTTCGTCCGATCTTTTAGTATGTTTATAGTAGTTTGTTTTAATTTGTTATTTTTGTGTTTCTTCAAGATCTTGTTTTGAGTATCTTAAGGAAGTTTGAGGTGATTTTTCAAGTTGACCATTTCAGCTTGCAGATGTATGGTAATGATATTACTTTGAAGTTGGTACACGCCATGTACTTGTCTATCGCTTTCTATAGCATGAGATGTTTAGGAAGCTTTTCATTCATAAAAATTACATGCCACTATCTTTTACATTACTTGTTTTTTTAATTGAATTACTTTAGTTTCCTTTTTACCCCCAAATATGAGGAAGCTTTTCATTGTTCATATATGCTGGAGGCCACAGTTCTTGTTTTAACAGGACTTCATTATGTTTAATCTTTTGTTTGTGTTGATTGTATGAAAGCATGAAAATGATCAGAGAATTTTGTTTGATTATTGAGCACAACTACCTAATCAAATAGTCAATTCACCTTTTGAGTGTGTGAATTCTTTTAACCCCTTTTGAGTCTTTTTGTCAATGTCCTTGTTGTTTTTGAACTTGATGCTTGTCTATGAGTATTAGTTCACCTTTTTGAATGGATATTGATTATTTATTTTCTTTAACCCTCAACCATATATTGTTGTTTGAATTTTTACCTTGTCTTAAAAGTAGGGAGTATTCACAAATTGATGTTGGTTGAATTCAAGTTGGAGAGAGCAATGTTTGATCACTTATGTTGTTGGTTACTATGCGGTTGTGAAAAATAAAAAAAGAGAAAAAGAAAGAAAAGAAAAAAAGATAAAAGTTTTGAAAAAGAAAAACAAAAATAATATCAAATAATTGTGCTAATAAGTAAGGTGTGTTTGGTGTAACACTTGGAATGAAAGAAGAAGTTTGATTGAAATTTTGTGTTTGAACTTTTGTGAGTTGATAACTCCCTTAGGTTTAGGCAAGTTTTTGTTTTTATTAGCTTTAGGAATTACCCCTTGTTTGTTAGTCAAGCCACATTACAACCTTGAAAAGTCCTTGTGATTCTTGTCTTTGTATGTTCAATGTGAATTTTTGGATGAATGCATAATTTAGTCTTTTGTTTGCAAGATTGTTGGATGAGTTTCAAATCCTCACCTTTGTGTGTTTTTCATCCCTCGATGAATTTTTACTAGGCGCGTTCATGATTTATCTTGTGTTGTTTTAGATTGTTTGACATGATATTTGTACTTAGGATTTGTTTCATTTTCAAGTTGTCATTGTAGGATGGTGGTAGGTGTTTACTTTGCTTCTATGCTTTTTTATTTGAACCATACATTTGTTTTTCATTTTTAAAAATATGTTGATTCGCGATTCTTGGATTATCATCTTTTGTTTCTTTAAGTTGTTTGACTTTGTTTGAGGATAATCAATATTTTAAGTTGGATAGAGTTTGATAAGTGCCAAAATTTTGTGTTTTGAGTAGTATTTTTGCGGCACTTATCGATTCATTTGTATTGAACTCTTTGAATAAAACTCCACTTTGTTTGTAAAAGTGTATATTTAGTATATACTAGTATTTTAAATATCATTGATTTTAATTTTTTTATCTCATTTTTTAGGTATTTAAGCATTAATATTTAGTCATTGTTAGATAGAACATTGAATAAGCTTTATAACGCTTCCGACCATGCCTTAAGCGGAGTTACGGTTCAAAAGTTAGGAAGAAACAAGATGCTGAATTTTTCTGTTACTGTAAGCTCTCACCCCGAACTCGCTGGGTGAACCAGATCGATTCAGAAGTTCTAGAAGCAGTAGAAAATGCCGCCTTTTCTCGCCGAGAAAATCGTTACTTTGTCGAGCGAATTATTCTGGATAGAAACACATATAAAGGGGTAAAAATACATTTTTTGTAGGTTATGTTTTAGGGTATTTGTTCCCAATTCATCAAACCTCCATTTTTGATAGTTTAGAGCTTATAAAAACATCAATGGAGGTTGCAACTCGATGATTGGGGGTGGATGATTCTTGGATTGTGATTAACACCGCGAGGGATTTTGATTCCTCTTCTCTCTTCCCTTTGTAGTTTCCATTTGTTGTGAGTTTGTATGTAAGTTTACCTTGACTATATGTATATTTATTGTTCATGGTGTTGTATAAAACTAATTTTAAAAATTAATGTTAATGATTTCTTTCTTTATTTGGGTTTGAGTTGTTACATACATAGACGGGTTGAATCCGGATTTAGGATGAACATCTATTAGTGTTGTGAATAGGATGCCTTGAAACAGAATATAAACGGTTTCTTTATAAACAAGAAACATACAAGGGTTATGGTTATCAAAGAAAATAATGGAAAACAACAAGAAGAAACAACAGGGATTGGTTACAAACTGTTATTATTTCCTTTCTCTTAGAACAAGATTGCAAGTATACAAGAATAACAAATAATCTCTCTCACTTGAATTAGGATTTCATCTTCTTATGTTTCCTTATTCAAGATGAGAGACTAGCATGTTATTTACAAGAAAAATAGCATACTAACATAATGGGCTTTTTAACAATTATCCATTACAAGTTAACTTAGGGTACAAGCTAACTTATACAATTGAGCTTACAAGAAAGACCCATTCAACATGCTAACACAACCTAGAAATATTGACTAATGTATGTTAGAACAAACTTCGACCATACTAGAGTTCGACCCAATATCTCACAAATTTTCACCTTGGATCTAACTCTATAACATCAATAAATTAGCTTTCTTCATGAAACTTTATCAACTGCATACAAGGGAAAAACTTGCAACTGAGCAATGTCTTGGTGATCATATCAGCAACATTATAATCTGTCAAAACCTTCTGCACTTGGACTTCTCCACACTCGATTACCCCTCTGATGAAATGCAGCCTCACATCAATGTGGTTGGTTTGCTCATGATAGGCTGAATTCTTCGACAAGTGTATTGCACTTTGACTATCACATTTAACAGTGATAACTCGACCTTGAAGTTTCAGCTCTTTTGCAAAACCTTCAAGCCACAATGCTTCCTTCCTAGCTTTAGTTAGGGAAATATATTATGCTTCAGTGGTAGATAAGGCAACAACCTTCTGAAGTTTTGTTTTCCAACAGATTGTTGTCCCAAACATAGTGAACTCATATCCAGGAATAGATTTTCTGGAATCCATACAACCTGCATAATCAAAGTCGACATATCCTTCAATTGCTACTTTACTATCTTCAACCAAGGCTCCACCATAAATAGGACTCTATTCAGAGACCAACTTATGTACCTTAGAATCCACTTCAATGCTTGCCAGTGAGCCTTTCCAGGATTCATCATGTACCTGCTTACAAGACTTACTGCATATGTTATGTCGGGTCTAGTACAGACCATAACATACATCAAAGAACCCATTATATTAGCATTTGGAATGCTATTCATATAAGCTCATTCAGAATCAGTACTGGGACACTGATCTATACTTAGCTTGAATTGAGGGTTTGTCGGAGTCACAACAAGCTTTGAATTCGACATACCAAACTTTTCGAGAATCTTCCGTAGGTATGCCTCTTGAGATAAGCATAATTTTGACTGCTTTCTATCTCTTAGGATGTCAATCCCAAGAATCCTGTACGCAGCTTCCAGATCCTTCATGTCGAACTCCTTATTAAGTTCAGCCTTCACCCTCATTACATCTTCAACATTGTTGCTTGGTATTAGAATATCATCCACATAGAGCAACAAAATAACAAATGAATTACCTGGTCGATATCTGAAGTAAACACAGTGGTCAAACTGACTTCTGATGAAACTTATGTGTGCCATGAACTTGTTGAATCTCCTATTCCATTGTTGAGGAGATTGTTTCCGTCCATATAAAGATCTCTTCAGCTTGCACACATAATCTTCCCTCCCTTTTTCAACATACCCTTCAAGTTTTCTCATAAGGATTGTTTCATCTAGATCACCATACAAGAACGTAGTCTTCACATCCACTTGTTCCAGTTCAAGGTCGAACTTGGCCACCATGGTAAGCAATATTCGAATGGATCTATGCTTCACAACAGGAGAGAACACATCATTAAAGTCGACACCTTCTTTCTGAGTGAACCCCCTAGTGACCAATATTGCCTTGTATCTCTTCAACGCCACTCCTTCGATCCCTTCCTTAACTTTGAAAATCAATTTACAGCTGACTAACTTGGCTCCAGCAGGTTTCTTGATCAGTTTCTAGGTGTTGTTATCATGAAGAGATTTCATCTCATCATCCATGGCCTTCACCCATTCAGTCTTCTTTTGACTCCTTAAAACTTCCTTATAGTCTCTAGGTTCATCGTCTAAAATCTCAATTGCAGAGATTAAGGCATAAGCTATGAGATCTGCATACCCAAGTCTATGAGGTGGCTTGATGACTCTCCTCAACCTGTCTCTTGCTAGCAGGTAGTCATTATCAGTCTCCTCTTCTTCGACAACATATTTTGCATCTTCTTCGACTTCATATGGGATACGCAATTCAACATCAACATGTTCCACCTCAACAGGAATCTCTCCCTATTCCAGCTCTTCGTCAGCATCATCGGTTTTCTTGAAAGCCATCTCTGCTTCATTGAAAACTACATCTTGATCGGTGATACAACCCCTATGACTTGGCTCTAGGAACCATAGCCTATAAGTTTTGACTCCTTCAAGGTATTCCATGAACATGCATTTCAGAGCTCTAGGTTCGACCTTGTCTTGCCTAATATGAGCATAGGCCATGCAGCCAAATACTCTCAGCCTATCGAGACTAGGTGGATGTCCCGACCAAACTTCTTCAGGTGTCTTCATTCCCAAGGCAATCGAGGGACATATATTTATCAGATAAGCTGCTGTCGAAACAGCCTCCACCCAAAATACCTTCTTCAACCAAACACTAACCAACATGCATCTAACCTTTTCAAGAATTGTTCGATTGAATCTCTCAGCTAAGCCATTTTGTTAAGGAGTACCTGCTATAGTCTTATGCCTTGCAATCCCAGACTCAACACAATAACTGTCAAACGCTTCATTCCAGAACTCAAGGCCATTGTCGGTTCTCAACCTCTTAACCTTTCTGCCAGTTTGAGTTTCAGCCAGAACCTTCCAACTTTTGAAATTCTCAAAAGTTTCATCCTTCATCTTCTGAATGAATACCCATTTCTTTCAAGAATAGTCATCAACAATGGATAGAAAATACCTTGCACCTAAGTGTGAAGGACTCCTTGCAGGCCCCCAAAGATCTGCATGAATGTAATCCAGGGATCCATGTGTTCTTTGCTTTCCTTTATTAAACTTCACCCTACAGGATTTACCAAATACACAAGATTCATAAAACTCCAAATTTTCGACTTTGTCATCTCCTAGCAAGTTCTACTTCCCAATTAGACCAGGCCTCTTTCGTTGACATGGCCCAATCTCATGTGCCATAATTTTGTCTTTGACACAGGTTTCATGAATGCAACATTTGCGAACCACTTACAACCTCAGCCTCAAGGGTATACAAGCCTTGTTTCTTCACGCCTCTTAAGACTTCCTTCGACCCCTTCATGACTCTTAGGATACTTTTCTCTCCTTGAAAAACATATGCCTTCCTGTCGAATTCACCAAGAGAAATCAAATTTCTCTTTAAATTAGGTACATACCTGACTTCAGTCAATAACCTTATTGACTCATTATAAAGCTTGAATCTCACAGATCTAATACCTGCAATTTTTCAATATTTATTGTTTCCCAGGAGCACTGATCCACCATCTTGATCACATGGCTCCTCGAACAATTATCTGTTTGGAGTCATGTGCCAAGTGTAACTTGAATCCATAATCCACTATTTTCTTGAGTCGCCACTTAAAACCATAAGAACATCAGACGAGTCGAAGTCATCTTAACCAATGGTTGCATTGTCATTATCCTTACCTCTATGATCTTTCAAGCGTTCAGGGCACACCTTTCTTGTGTGACCCTCCTTCTTATAGTGATAACATTGAATATCAGATGTTTCGCCACTATAAGACTTCCGATGACTTTTACCTTTCTTCTTGTCGAACTTACCATCCTTTCGCAAGAATTTTCCCTTAACAACCAAACCTTCACCCACCGCCGAAGGTTTATGCTCCTTTTGTTCGTTCAAGTCCTTAGAATACAAGGCTGGTTGAACTTCTTCAAAGCTCATGGACTCCCTTCCATACAAGAGAGTTTCTTTGAAGTGAGCATGTGTTATGGGCAAAGCACACAACAGCAGCAGTGCTTGATCTTCATCATTGATATTCACATCAATATTTTCAAGATCAAGAATCAGGTTATTGAACATATCCAACTGCTCAGCCAACACTTTGTCTTCACTCATCTTGAATGAATACAAAGCTTGCTTCAGGTAGAGTCGATTCACTAGAGATTTGGTCATGTACAAACATTCAAGTTTCACCCATAACCCCAATGTTGTAGTCTCTTTTGATACCTGTCGAAGAACCTTATCACCAAGGATCAACAATATTGTGTTGTGGGCTTTCTCAATCATGGTCGTATTTTCTGTTGCCGTTAATGTAGTGCCCATGGCTGCCTCTCCCTTCAATACTTCCAAACGACCTTGTTGAACTAGTAGGGCGTTCATCTTCAAGCGCCACAGACCAAAGTCGTTCACTCCGATGAACTTTTCAATCTCATACTTTGTTGAAGGCATCTTCTCCATGCTTAGCCCACCAATTTGTTGTGAATAGGATACCTTGAAACAAAATATAAATGGTTTCTTTATAAACAAGAAACATACAAGGGTTAGGGTTTAAAAAGAAAACAATGGAAAACAACAAGAAGAAACAACAGGGATTGGTTACAAACTGTTATTATTTCCTTTCTCTTAGAACAATATTGCAAGTATACAAGAATAAAAAATAACCTCTATCACTTGAATTGGGATTTTACATTCCTATGTTTCCTTATTCAAGATGAGAGACTAGCATACTATTTATAAGAAAAATAACATACTAACCTAACAGGCTTTTTAACAATTATCCATTACAAGCTAACTTAGGGTACAAACTAACTTATACAATTGAGCTTACAAGCAAGGCCAAATTCAACATGCTAAGAACCTAGCAATATTAACTAATGTATGTTAGAACAAACTTCGACTACAACGCGCATTAATCGCGAACAGACTTCGACCATACTAGAGTTTGATCCAATATCTTACAATTAGGTTATAGATTCTAGAGATAGATTTAGGCTTAATATTCACTTGGGTATCAGAACTTAATTCTTATGTGTTGTTTATGTTGCACTAAGAGATCATCAACGCGAGTAATACGGTCGTTGTCTCACTCTGTGTTAGAGATAACCTCTGTATGAGAGATACGTGATAATGTTGACGAGTGATTTAGGTTACGTACAACTGGATAGTAAGTTTAAGTATTTGATAGGGTAGATGAAATGCAAACCTGAGAGTTCTCTACTCTCCAAAGAATGAATTATTTTTCTGTTCATAAGTTTTATTTCCCGCACTTAATTTAAACCAATTTTAAACTTAAACTCAATAATATTTAAATTGTCGAACGACAGTTCAATAACACTAATGTCTGTGAACAGGATAATTTCCCAGATAAATACTTACAAAAACTTTTGTTCGTTGCCGCTTTACCGCACCAACAACAGTAAACCTGCCATCCAACCCAGCCACTTGGTACCAAATCTCACTGTTCTCAACAAAAACCTTTGGAAATCCCACGATACACAATCATAGGATTTTTCAAAATCTACTTTCACCAACATACATCCATTACGATGACTCTTTGCAAAATTCACTATCTTATTAATAACCAACACCCTATCCACCAATTGTCTCTTCGGAAGGAAAATCATTTGCACTTTAGAAATAAACTTTGACATAACCTTCTTAAGTCTCAAAGCTAATAACTTCACCAAAATTCTATACATGCTCATAATTATACAAATAGGTCTATAATCATCAAGAGGATGGCGATTGCTAGATTTTGGAATTAGAGAAATAAAGGAAGTAGTGACCGCTTTAGGAATCATTATATCCTAATAAAGGAAATGGTAGAATTCATCAATAAACCTCTCCAAATTAACCTTCATTATGTCCTAAAAATATTTGAAGAAACCAAGGTTAAAAACTGTCTGAACTCGAACTCTTCTCCCTATCACAAGACCAAATAACTTCCTTAATTTCATACAACAATAAAGGAACTTCCAAAGAGGCACTTTCTTCATCCGAAAATTAGTTAAAATCAATTCCCAAAAGATCCAGACTATTACAATAAGCCTCTTGAAATCTAGCTTCAAAATCTCCACTTTCACCTCATCAACTTTTTCCACCAAATCTTGCATAGTCATAATCCCCAAAAAATTATTCCTCCTAAGTATCGTCTTCATAACCTTATTAACAAATTTATAGTTTGCATCCTCTTCTTCAATCCATTTATGCCTCGCCTTTTGTCTAAGAACTATTTCCCTAAATTGCAAAAATTACCACACCTTATTCGAATCCTCCACCTTATTTGGAATCAACTCCGTTGATTCTAATTTGAGTCACTCGTGGAAATAAAATCCAAAGCATTTAACTCCTTAAAAACCAAGTCAACCTCCAATCTAAAATACCAAAAACATTTTTATTCCAGCTTCTTAAATCACCCTTAAGAAGTTTAAGTTTTTCTTTAATCACAAAGAAGCTTTCCCCGATAAAACATAGGATCTCCACTTGGTATCAATGAACCTCAGAAAATTAGGATGCTGGGTCCAATAGTTAAATTTTTTAAAAGGTTCCGGCCCCTAAATCGATACATTCCCTTTGATGCAAATAAGACGATGATCAGAGAATTCTTACTGCCCACCATTTGACCACCAATCTTCCACTTTGAGATTAACCCCTCTATCAACAAAAATCTATCCAACCTACACTACTACAGAAAACCCATATAAAAACGTTTGGAAAAGGGATACCATCATGCAGGTCCAACCGTTGTGATGTAAGGTGTGATTATATGTATGATGATTTCAACCACGGGCGGGCGACCGTGATTGTATCCAAGTAGCGCGCTACCTACCATAACGGTTACTTTAAACAACCTTTGTGGTATATTAAAATGCCAAATATTTAACATCAGTGTTCTAGACAATTGTTGTTGTATATAGCCCTGAGTTTATTATCAATTATGTGGAATGCTTATTTCGTCAATGCTCACTAAACATATAACCTATCAATCTACACTAGAACATTATAATATGAAAAATTAAGTTATATTATAAGAATAAATTCATGTTCTATGATTGACAAGAGTTTTTCAAGTCCTTATCCATATTTTGTTCTTTGACAGTAAGAACTTGGTTTAATGATCCTATTTCTTCAACAACCCCTGCCTTCAACTCTAATTCTTTTTGCAAAATATTATTTACTTTGCAAAGAAAATTAGAGGTGGAGAGAGGGGTGGTTGAAGATCTAAGATAATTAAATCAAGTTCTAACGGTCAAGGAACAAAATGCAGTTAACAGTGTGAATAATTCTTGTCAAGAATTGAACGTGTACTTATTTTTTAATACAAATTTATCTATCATGTCATAATTTTATAATGTAGTTTGGGAAGTTACATGTTTGGCAAGGGATTGGAAAAACACTCAAACCATATTATATATAATAAACTCATATGTTAAACAGACATTAACAACAACATTCATCAAAATCATTCATCAACAACAAACAATAACAAACAAACATGATACAAGAAATATATCAAAGCATAAAATGCTTCAGAAACATACCCTACATGTCAAGTCCCATAATGGTGTGTATCGCATCGCTGCGAAGAGGGGTCCGACAATGACAGAAGAGTCCCCACCGTTCGTTATTTATCCCAAAGAGAGGGAAAGTAAACAATCGAAGAAAACCTAACGAAAAGGGTAGAAGACAGGTCATCACAACCATATCTCGGGTTCGGGAGTCGGTTACGCAAGGGGAAGGTATTAGCACTCCTCACGTCCGTCGTACTCGACGAGATCCACGCTTGTTGTCTAGTCTATGGGTGAAAAACAAACTATCTACGACTGCTAATGCTAAACGGAAGGAACTGAAAAGAACAAAAAGAACTGAAAGAAATGACTCGATAGAGCATCGCCGCTCCATGCCTACGTATTCCCTTGTGCAATGGAAAAATAAGAGTCAACATAGTTCGGGAAACTACGGGGGGGATTGCTCGCCAAGACATCACATCTTGTGCCTACGTATTCTCATCTGGCATGAGAAATCAGAGCAAAACGTAGTTCAGGCTAACTACGGGAAAACAGGGTGTTCTCAATCGCACGGGGCGAGAGAAAAGGTTGACGATACTAGCGAACGCATTCTTGCAGTTAGGTGTATTGTTGCTCGACCATTGGAGACTTAGGCGTTACTTGTTTGCGGTAGAACGGACATAGTATGTCATTGGTTTAAAGGTACGGGTTACCTAAAGGGGGAAAATGAAAAGTGCTCGCTAGGATTATCGCAATCCTATGCCTACGTACTCTCAACAGATATGAGAGATCAGAGCAGTCGTAGTTCGGCCAACTACGGAAAACGGTCTCGATCGCACGGAGGCAAGAGAAAAGGGGGTCTCGATTGCACGGGGGCAAAAGAGGGAATCTCAATCGCCAAGAGGCAAGAGAAAAGAGTCTCGTTCGCACGAGGGCGAGAGAAAAGAGTTTCAATTGCACGAGGGCGAGAGAAAAGAGGAACTAGGCCAAGACACGCCTAAACGGGAAGGAACTCGGGACACACACGCTAGAACCTAAGGCGTAGGAGCGAATGCGTCGCATATTTCCCAAAGGGTATACACTAAACACTCTAGACGAATGAGAGGAGGCCCCACACTCATCATTTCCCACGTATCTATTGCCTAGAACTCACAATGCTCGGCGGTTGATTAAAAGACTTGAATTAGAAAGATGTGATCGAACGAAGAGGTTCCGTTGACCCTTGACATTATGTGTAAGCTCCATTCCAATCTTCTCCTCTTTTGGTCCTTGATGATGCTTTGAATCGGGACCAATGTTACGCTAAACCGTCGTAACTCGAATTATAAGGGAAGTCAAGCTATATGAGGTTGCATATTGATATCCATGCTGAGGACATGATAGAGAAATGATATTGAGGATCGTTCTCCAATTGACTCATGTCGCACGGACCAAAAAATAATGGGATCTCGTCTTACAGATACAGGACTTCATCGATCCAAGAAATTCAAAATAAAATTGGAAAGGTGAAAAGAAATGAGAAGAGAAAAAAATGTGGTCTCGGATCCAACATTATCCATCAATAATTTGATTAATAACAAATTACGTGAAGGTGAGAAAAACACTTAGAAGGGGGGTTGAATAAGAGTTTTTAAGAAATATGGCAATAAAAACAACTCAAGATTTTTATCCTGGTTCGTTGAACTCAACTACTCCAGTCCACCTTATCAAAGATGATTTGTCTTTCTCCACAAGGACTTAATCCACTATTGATCAACTGATTACAATAGAAAGCACTAAGAACAACTGTCTTAGTCTTCTCAAGAACTACTGACCACACCTTGGTCTTCTTAAGGAACTTCTTACAATTTAATGTAAACTAACAAGTGTTTGAATGCTTCTAATAAGCTGTATCACAACTGTGATGTTTACACTTAAGATTAAGTACAACAAAAACTATATGGTTTTATGAAAGATCAAATGAATAAGATCTTGAGAGATTTTCTCTTTTATGAATCAAGCGTGTATTTCTTTCTGAGTGAACTTGCAATGAGCAAATGATAAGTAGTAAATTAGCAACCTCAAAATGTTGAAGTAGTTCTTCTTTTATAGCTTTTTCAAATGCCTTGAGTCATGTGCAACTGAATATAATATTAAGTTTGTAAGACTTTTCATCACCAAAATTATGGGCAGAGATATGCTTTCTGCAGAAAGGTATGGTTGTAGAAGCCTTGGGATTTGCACCACGTCACTTCTTTGGACAATTTAGCCGTTCGTTACTTTGGAAGAAACACCATGTCTACTCAAGTTTACAGCTTCTTCAACAAGCTTCCTTCAAGATGAAGTCTTCATAATCTGCACTTCAGAACATGTAACACGTTTAAAGGTATGAAATACTTCAAGATGATCAGAGCTAGAATGAATGAGATGATCAGAGTTTTGATAGATGATCAGATCTTTAATATATCAGAGTCTCAGTCTTGATCAGAGTCTTCAATATATCAGAGTCTCAGTCTTGATCAGAGTCTTTATCAAAGTGTGCAGCAGTATGTTCTTTGAGCGTGAATATTAAAGATAAGAGTCTGGTTATCAAGGCCTCTGAACTTGCAGTGAAAAGAACTTCAGAGTCTGATAAGATCAGAGCTTTCAGCTTTTGTATACTTCTTTCATTAACCCTTCAGATTATTCTGTAGCTTCTGCTTCAGATCCTTCTGGCAACGCTTCAGAATCTTCTGATAGTCTTGCATCTGATGCTTCAGAGCCTTGCATAGTTTCTTGTACTTATGTATTTTGCTTCTTTAAGAGTATTTAATTTTATACCTGAAACAATAATACTTGAACAAATTTTAGAGTGTATATTTTCTTAATACAAAATTCCATAAAAGTTATCATCAAAACATAGAGATATAAGAAACACCAATCTGTGTTCTAACAATCTCCCCCTTTTTGATGATGACAAAACATAGGGAATTTTGTTCAATAAAGAAAACTAAAAATAAATAACTCCCCCTGAGATTAAGAATCTCCCCCCTGAAATTAATACTCTAATGGAAGAGAACACTTCCCCCCTTTTTTTTGAGTATATTTCAGAACCTGGTAGAAATCCTTGTTGAGAGAAAGAATCAGAGCCTGGATGCTTTCCAGAATTAGAGTCTGATGATTTCTTTCAAAATGAAGAGTCTGGTAAATCTTCTAGATTCAGAGTCAAATTTGCTTCAAGGATCAGGTCCTGGTTGGGTAATTCTCAGGGTAACTTCAGATCATTTTTGTCAGATAAATTAATATTATTTGAAAGTCTTAAGATTCAATGTTAGATTAAAACAATGTCTGAATTTCATTTTAGCATTGCTTATGGATTGAACAATCAAATTCTCTTTCTCCCCCTTTTTGTCATAATCAAAAAGAATTTTAAAGACAGAAAAGATAACATAAGAGAAAAACACAACACATAAATGAAAAACATAGCAGCTAGATTCATTCAGATCAAAGTAGCTCAAAAAACATAAGATGTTCATACAGCAGATGGCAGAAAATAGAATAAGCAGAAAACAAGTGTAAAACAAGAATGCAAAGACATGAAAAAGAAAATTAGAGCTGGCGAGAAGCAATTAAGGTCAGAAGATCAGTAATCTTGGCAGTGGATTCTTCTTGCTTGGCCATCCAAGTCTTGATCTCTTCAGTGGTTTGTTCCTGTTTTATCATCCATGTTTTGATTTCTTTGACTTCTTGGACAACATTTGGAATCTCAGTCTTGATCTCAGATGCAGAAGGTTCAAAAGCAGATGCAGGTGCCATTGGATGATCAATCTCCATGTCAGATGCAGGAGTATCTTCTATCATTGCAGAATCTTCAGCAGGAGCATCTTCTAGAAGAAGCACTGGGGTTGTGATAATGCTCAGCAGAGTCTGTCTGACCATTTCAGCAAACTTAGCCTTTGCATCATCAGCACAGAGTGTTCTGAGATCAGATGCAGCAGAGTTGAACTTAGAGATTAATATGTTCCAAGAAGCTTCAGATTCAGCAGGATCCATACTAGCCATGCACTCTTTCTCCACAGAAGCAATCCCCATATGTATTTCCTTCTTGAATCTCTTGAACAGAGTAGAAACATCTGATCTGGGTTTTGGGTTCAGAAAGTCCTCTATGGTGACTGATTGTGATGGTTCAGGAGGTGTTTGGTTTTGTTCAGGAGGTGGGTGATCAGATGATGGTTGTTCAGATGGTGGTTGTTCAGATTGTTGGGGTATGGATGGTTGTGGTTCAGATGATTGTGGTATGGATGTTTGTGGTATGGTGAGTTGAGGAATGGAGGTGTCATCATCAGACGGTATTGATGTAACAACATTAGATGAGGGTGGTATAAAATCTGTGAAATTGAATTTGAAGCGAAGAGGGTTGTCAGATGTAGGTAGATCAGATGGTAATGGTTTATAGGGATCAGGAATTTGTAAGCTAGTTGGTGAGGGGACTTCAGATTCATCAGAATCAGATGATTCAGTTGAATGACATGAAGTTGAAGAGAGGACATACATGGTTGCAAGTGGTGATACATCCAGAATGTCTTCAGATGGTTGTTGGACAGATGGTTCAGGATTTTGGATGGTTGGTTCTACTGGTGGTGGAGTAGTAGAGAGTGGTTCAAATTGTTTTTGTTGTTCAGAGGATTGTTGTTGTTATTGTTGTTCAGATCTTGTTTGTTGTTCAGATGTTTGTTCTTTTTGTGGTTCAGATTGTGTTTGTTGAGGGGGTTGTTGTTTAGAGGATTTCTGTTGAGGGGGTTCAGATGGTAGTTGAACAGAAGATGGTTGAGAATTTTTGTTAGGAGATGAAATGGGTTCAGATGAATGAGGTTCAGATGGTTTAGGGTCAGATGATTTAGGATCATATGATTTAGGATGAGATGGTGGAGGTGAAGGTGAGGGTGAAGGGACAAGAGGTTTGGGATCAAATGTTAATACCTGTTGAATAGTTGCTCTTATTTCCTCCAAGCTAGCTTCTGGAGGATTTTCCTTCTGCTTCTTGTCCTTCTCAGGCTTGTCAGCAGCATCAGAGGCTTTCCTCTTAGGTTGTGCAATAGATCTTTCCTCAGCTTTTCTCTTCCTGCGCCTTTCTCTCAGAAGATTTGGCAGAACTTCTCCTTCCTTCTGAACTATGTTAGCAGACAGAGGAGTACCATCTCGTAAACATTCAGCAATGTATGCCAGAATGATTTCCCTAGGTTCATCTGCACTGAACAATGGAAAATATGCTAAAGGAATTCTCCTTCTGCTGACGTCTTCAGAGTTAAATTTCTTGGGTTTTCTAGCAAGCTCTGAAATGACCTTCATTCTCTTCAGTGTGTTCCCATTGATGACAAATCCTATAACATAGGACAGATCCTCTGTCACCCCAACATCAAACAGATGTTTCACAAGACCATTCTCTGTTAGAATGTCTGATATCAGTCTTCCCATAGGGATCCAAGTTCTGATTTTTCCAGCTTTAACCCTTACTTCTTCTCTTGTTTCTTTGATATGGTTCAGAAGATGACTGAACAGAAGATAAGGTAAATCCACCTTCTTTCCTTTACTCATACAGAACATGAAGTACATTTGTTCTGAGTTCACATAATCTGGTGAGTTAGTGGATTTTCTGTGAAAGATAGAACTCATGAAGATCTTAGCCCAGATTCTGTAAACAGGCTTCAGATCTTTAACCTTGTTGGATGGTTCCCCAGAAACACAAACTTCTTGAAAAATATCATCCAAATCCACACGATCATTAGCCATACTCGTGATTCCCTCAGTTTCCTTATACTCAAGTAGTTGTCTGATTAATTTTTCAGTGATGACAATTTCCTTCCCAAGAACAGATGAATGAATGAATTTAGGGCAAACTTAAGCGTGTATCCAGAATTCCTTCACTAAGGTTGGATAAACAGGACCCATCATCCTGTCAAAATACTTTTCCCAGTTCTAAGTTTTGATGGTTGAAACGAGATCAAAACCATTTTCTTTGATGGATTCAAAGTCCACAATGTTCTCACACAGAACTTCAAGTTCTTTGATTGGAGTGAGAAGAGTTCTCACAGGTGCCTTGTACACAACAACAGTTTGGGATGAACCAGCAGCATTAGGAGATGATGCAGCAACAGTTGAAGTTTGCATCTGAGCAGGTGTTGATGATGGTGAAGCCATTGAGGTTCTTGAGATGCGTCTGGGTTTACGAGAGGTTTTGGGTTTTGAAATGAGATGAAAACAATAGAGAAGGCAGAAATGCATATGAGAGATGAAGAGAGTGTAAAGTGTGATTTGTGAAGAGTTGTGAGAATTTATAAAAAAAATTTAGGCATGCAAAAGGACACACAATCTCACGCGTACACACAAGCATTGAATGAAGTGAAACATAATCATATCAAGCAATTAATGCAAAGAATAAAATCATATCAAGCATTTAAGATTCTGAAAGAAGGGGGGAAATCAAGAGATTTTGGATTTTCAAAGCAATACCTCAAACGTCACTTCAGTATGGTGCACTCTACCTTTCCAGATTCTGAGCTACACGTGTTTGCTTGCATGTGCCTCTGAAACTCTTTGAGAAACGAAACGTTAGGCAACGTTCAGATCCTCTGAGCCTTGTTAGTTCAGATTTACACACAAATAAATAAATACAGAATTCAACAGAAGAAATACTTCAGAGTTTAGACATTTATCATCTGAAGAAAAATTTCATCTGATGAATATTTTATTATGGACAGAAGTCCATACTTATATACTTCAGAATAAATTTAAATCTATCTTCAGCAAGGGGTTTTGTAAAGATATCAGCCCACTGATGATCTGTATCTACAAAGTTTAAATTGATAATTCCCTTCTGAACATAGTCTCTGATGAAATGATGTTTAATCTCTATATGCTTAGCTTTAGAGTGTAAAATGGGGTTTTTAGATAAGCATATAGCAGAAGTATTATCACAGAAGATAGAAATGTTACTCTTAAAAATATGATAATCTTCTAGTTGAATTTTCATCCAGAGCATCTGGGTGCTACAAATAGCAGCAGCTATATATTCTGCCTCTGTAATTGAAAGTGCAATTGTGGGTTGCTTCTTGCTGAACCAAGAGATCATATGACTTCCAAGAAATTGACAGCTTCCAGAAGTACTTTTACATTCTACTATGTCTCCAGCATAGTTAGCATCACAGAATCCAATTAATTTATACTCATCAGATCTTCTGTAACACAGACCCACATTAGTAGTACCTTTCAGATACCTTAGAATCCTCTTAACAGCTTTTAAGTGAGATTCTCTAGGATCTGATTGGAATCTAGCACATAGACACACATTGAATAAAATATCAGGTCTTGAAGCAGTCAAATATAAGAGAGATCCAATCATACATCTGTAAAGTTTTTGATCAACTTTCTTACTTACCTCTTCCTTACCAAGTGTGCTTGTAGGATGCATTGGAGTCTTTGCCAATTTGCTTTCATTCAGATTGAATTTCTTCAGAAGCTCTTTGACATATTTAGTCTGGTGGATGTATGTGCATTCTGGAGTCTGATTTACTTGGATTCCCAGAAAGAATCTAAGTTCTCCCATCATGCTCATTTCAAATTCACCCTGCATAGACAAAGCAAACTCCTTTCCCAGCATAATATTGGTAGATCCAAAAATAATATCATCCACATAAATTTGACAAACTAGTAAATCTTTCTTAAATGTTTTACAGAAAAGAGTTGTATCCACTTTGCCTCTGATAAAGTTCTTTTCCAGAAGAAAATTACTTAATCTTTCATACCAAGCTCTGAGAGCTTGTTTCAAACCATAAAGAGATTTTTTGAGTTTGAAAACATGATCTGGAAATTTATCACTTTCAAAACCAGGAGGTTGGTGGACATAAACTTCTTCTTCTATAATACCATTTAAGAAGGCACTTTTAACATCCATTTGATATAGAGTGATGTTATGTTGTGCAACAAATGAAATAAGAAGGCGTATAGATTCTAACCTTGCCACTGGAGCATAAGTTTCAGTGTAATCAATACCTTCTTGTTGACTGTACCCTTGAGCTACCAGCCTTGCCTTGTTCCTAACAACTTCTCCTTGCTCATTTAATTTATTTCTGAATACCCACTTTGTCCCAATAATGTTGAAACCTTTTGGTCTAGGAACCAGATCCCACACATCATTTCTTGTAAATTGATTTAGCTCATCTTGCATTGCAAGTATCCAATCATTGTCACTCAGAGCCTCATCCACAAATGTTGGTTCAATAATAGATACCAACCCAAGAAGTGATATTCCAAATGATCTGATAAATGACCTTGTTCTTATAGGGTCATCTTTCTTCCCAATAATCATTTCTTCTGGATGAGAAGCCTTGATTCTGGATAATCCTTTAACTGTTGGTTCTTCAGAAATATTCATCTGAGCATCTAATGGAGTTGCATCTGGCGTAGCTTCTTCTTGAGCTTTCTCTACCTCTAGTTTTTCAGATTCTATGAGAATAACTTCTCCATCTGCAGAGTTTTCAATCTGCTTTGGCTTTTGATTGCCAAGCTTATCATCAAATCTAACATGTATAGATTCTTCCACAATCTGTGTCTCAGTATTGTATACTCTGTAGCCTTTAGAGCGTTCAGAATATCCAAGCATGAAACACTTTTATGCTTTAGAATCAAACTTGTTAAGATTCTCTTTAGTGTTCAGCATAAAACAAATACATCCAAAAGGATGGAAATAAGAAATGTTTGGCTTTCTATTCCTCCATAATTCATAAGGAGTCTTTTCCAGAAGAGGTCTAATTGACACTCTGTTCTGAATGTAACATGTTGTGTTAATTGCCTCTGCCCAAAAATGTTTTGCCATGTTAGTCTCATTGATCATGGTTCTAGCCATCTCTTGCAAAGTTCTATTTTTCCTTTCTACAACTCCATTCTATTGTGGAGTTCTAGGACAGGAGAAATCATGAGCAATGCCATTTTCAGTAAAGTATTTTTCAAAATGTTTGTTTTCAAATTCACCACCATGATCACTTCTGACTTTAACAATTTTGAAATCTTTTTCAGTTTGGACTTGTTTGCAGAAGTCAAAGAACACAGAATGTGACTCATCCTTGTGTTTTAGGAATTTTACCCATGTCCATCTGCTGTAGTCATCAATAATGACTAATCCATACTTCTTGCCTCTGATGGATGCAGTTTTCATTGGTCCAAACAGATCAATGTGAAGTAACTCTAATGGTTTTGAAGTTGAAACAACATTTTTGGATTTGAAAGAAGATTTTGAAAATTTTCCTTTCTGACATGCTTCACAAAGAGCATCTGCGTTGAACTTCAGATTAGGAAGTCCTCTGACCAGATTAAGCTTATTAATCTGAGATATACGTCTCATATTAATATGACCTAATCTTCTGTGCCAGACCCATTGCTCCTCATTAACAGACATAAGGCATTTAACATTCTGAACCTTAAGTTCTGAAAGACTAATTTTTATAAATGTTGTTTTTCCTTTTACCATTAAAGAGGATTGAGCCATCCTTTTGACTAACACCTTTGCAACACTTTTGATTAAAGATAATGTCATAACCATTGTAACTTAATTGACTTATGGACAATAGATTATGAGCTAACCCTTCAACAAGTAAGACATTAGTTATGGAAGGAAGTTTACCATTGCCTATGGTTCCAGAGCCAATTATTTTGCCCTTCTGATTCCCTCCAAACTTGACATCTCCTCCATATCTAAGCTCCAGAATTTGGAACATAGACCTTTTTCCCGTCATATGTCGTGAGCATCTAGAGTCCAGGTACCATGACTGGAGTCTTGACTTTGCTGCTAAGGATGTCTGCAACATAGATTATTTTATCCTTAGGTACCCAGATTTTCTTGGGTCTTTTTTGGTTAGTTGCCTTAAAGCTTTTTCTGAAATTCTGTCTTTCAACATAAGACTTGTTCTGATTAGCTTTAGATTTATTAAACACAGGTTTGTTCTGATTAGAACTTGTGTGTTTAATATCATTCAAGTGACCAAATGTAAATTGAGAATATAAAGAAGGATACTTGATATCCAGTTTATCTACAGATTTTGGATTTGAATCTTCATAAGAGAGAGATTTATATCCAACACCTTTTCTATAGTTTCTGCTAATACCATAGATCATTGAAGCCATTTTGCTTCTATCTAGCCTTTTAGTTAGAAACTTCCTGAAACTATAGTCATACTCTTGTAAAATATTTTTAGAGCATGATTCAGATTTTGAATCAGAGTTTAGTTGAGCAGATTCTAAATTATTTTTCAATTGAAGATTTTCAGCTTTTAGTTCAGCTATTTCTAATTCAAACTTGTTACTCTCAAATTCAATATGCTTTAGAAGCATTTTGTATTTGAGTTTAACTTTACTATAGTTTTCAAGAATATCAGATAAACTTTCAACAAGTTCCTGTCTAGAAAGTTCAGCAAATACCTCCTCATAATCAAATTCTGATTCTGATCCAGATGATTCAGCACTGTCCTTAATGTCAGCCATGAATGCCACATTTGCACATTCCTCTTCTGACTCTGATGACGAATCAGATGCGTCTGAGTCATCCCAGGTAGCCATCAGAATTTTCTTTTTGTGATCTGACTTTCTTTTTGGGTTCTCCTTCTAAAGCTTTGGACATTCACTCTTGTAGTGCCCAGGTTCTTTGCATTCATAGAAAACAACCTCTCTTTTTCCAGATCGTCTGTGTCCAGAGGATTCTCCAGATCTTCTGTATCCAGAGTGTTCTCCAGATCTTCTGTGCCCAGAAGATTCTTTGTGTTGATCTGGTTTTCTAAAGTTCTTGAACTTCCTTTGCTTATTCTTCCAGAGTTTATTGATTCTTCTGGATAGCAAGGATAGTTCTTCTTCATCTTCAGAAGCAGACTCTTCAGAGCTTTCTTCTATTACCTGCAATGCTTTAACATATTTATTAGATTTTAAAGCAATTGACTTACCTTTCTTTAGAGGCTCATCTTCCTCTAGTTCAATCTCATGACTCTTTAGAGAACTAATTAGTTCCTCCAGCGTAATCTTGTTCAGATCTTTTGCCAGCTTCAGAGCAGTGACCATGGGTCTCCATCTGGTTGGCAAGCTTCTGATTATTTTCTTGACATGATCTGCTGTAGAGTAACCCTTGTCCAGAACCTTTAGGCTAGCAGTGAGAATCTGGAATCTGGAAAACATTGCTTCAATAGATTCAGATTCTTCCATCTTGAAAGCTTCATACTTCTGGATCAACGCCAGAGCCTTGGTTTCTTTAACTTGAGAGTTCCCTTCATGAGTCATCTTCAGGGATTCAAATATATCAAAGGCAGTTTCTCTTTTGGTTATTTTCTCATACTCAGTATGAGATATAGCATTTAGCAATATAGTTCTAGCCTTGTGGTGATTTCTGAATTCCTTCTTTTTCTCCTCAGTCATTGATTTTCTGTCAACTTTCTTGCCATTCCCATTAGTGGGATGAACATATCCATCAATGACTAAGTCCCAAAGATCAGCATCAAATCCTAGAAAGAAACTTTCCAGTCTATCTTTCCAATAATCAAATTTCTCTCCATCAAACATGGGAGGTTTTATGCTGACTCTTTCTTCATATTTGTTGTTGTTGTTGGGTGTTGAAGTTTCAGTAGCCATAATGAATATCAACCAAGAGTATCAAGAGTTTTTCCCACTGGATCTTTTCTGGTCACGGTTAAGTGATAGCACAAACAGAACCAGACTTCTGATGTCAACTGAAGGTGAGAAAAAAACTTAGAAGGGGGGGTTGAATAAGAGTTTTTAAGAAATATGGCAATAGAAACAACTCAAGATTTTTATCCTGGTTCGTTGAACTCAACTACTCCAATCCACCTTATCAAAGATGATTTGCCTTTCTCCACAAGGACTTAATCCACTATTGATCAACTGATTACAATAGAAAGCACTAAGAACAACTGTCTTAGTCTTCTCAAGAACTACTGACCACACCTTGGTCTTCTTAAGGAACTTCTTACAATTTAATGTAAACTAACAAGTGTTTGAATGCTTCTAATAAGCTGTATCACAACTGTGATGTTTACACTTAAGATTAAGTACAACAAAAACTATATGGTTTTATGAAAGATCAAATGAATAAGATCTTGAGAGATTTTCTCTTTTATGAATCAAACGTGTATTTCTTTCTGTGTGAACTTGCAATGAGCAAATGATAAGTAGTAAATTAGCAACCTCAAAATGTTGAAGTAGTTCTTCTTTTATAGCTTTTTCAAATGCCTTGAGTCATGTGCAGCTGAATATAATATTAAGTTTGTAAGACTTTTCATCACCAAAAGTATGGGCAGAGATATGCTTTCTGCAGAAAGGTATGGTTGTAGAAGCCTTGGGATTTGCACCACGTCACTTCTTTGGACAATTTAGCCGTTCGTTACTTTGGAAGAAACACCACGTCTACTCAAGTTTACAGCTTCTTCAACAAGCTTCCTTCAAGATGAAGTCTTCATAATCTGTACTTCAGAACATGTAACACGTTTAAAGGTATGAAATACTTCAAGATGATCAGAGCTAGAATGAATGAGATGATCAGAGTTTTGATAGATGATCAGATCTTTAATATATCAGAGTCTCAGTCTTGAACAGAGTCTTCAATATATCAGAGTCTCAGTCTTGATCAGAGTCTTTATCAAAGTGTGCAGCAGTATGTTCTTTGAGCGTGAAAATTAAAGATAAGAGTCTGGTTATCAAGGCCTCTGAACTTGCAGTGAAAAGAACTTCAGAGTCTGATAAGATCAGAGCTTTCATCTTTTGTATACTTCTTTCATTAACCCTTCAGATTATTCTGTAGCTTCTGCTTCAGATCCTTCTGGCAGCGCTTCAGAATCTTCTGATAGTCTTGCATTTGATGCTTCAGAGCCTTGCATAGTTTCTTGTACTTATGTATTTTGCTTCTTTAAGAGTATTTAATTTTATACCTGAAACAATAATACTTGAACAAATTTTAGAGTGTATATTTTCGTAATACAAAGTTCCATAAAAGTTATCATCAAGACATAGAGATATAAGAAACACCAATCTGTGTTCTAACATTACGGAGGTCTCGTCATCGACCCAAAAGAAATAAAAATGAAATAAATTCGAAAATGAGAAAGAAGAGAGAAAGTCGGTCTCGGATCCTTCATTTCTCATCAATAATTTGACGGAGAATCGAAAGAAACTTCTTCATCGATCAAAACGGATGAAAATGGGGCAAAATGCTCAATAACCAATGAGAAATAGAATTCAACTTCTAAAAAGATATAAACTCTAATAAAAATATAACATAGAAATTCTAAAAGAAAATATATAAAAGCTAAATATAATATATTCTAAAAAACTCTAAAAAGAAGTTAATATATATAATATATACAAACTGTTTTTAAAAACTGAAACAAAATATTATATATAAACATAATTAGTATAACACATAATTAATTAATAACAATATATAATAATTAATAATAATATGTACAAATAATATAAAAAAAAGGGGATATGAAATCAGAAGGGGGTGGCAAATCCAGATTGAGACGGTGTGTGATAATGTGAAACCAAATGGGCCTAAGCCCAAAAGCCAAAACAGTCAGAAAATGAATTAAAAAAAGAAGAAATGAGGGTTTGCAGTCCGGGCGGGGGTGTGCCATCCAAACGGATGAAAACGGGCTTAGAAGCCCAAATCTACAAACCAAAAAACTAAAATAATTAAAACCAGTAAAAAAAAGAAAACATAAAAGTTCCTCTTCTTCAACGTGTTCTGAATCAAACCCTGGGTTATCACTCTCTCTCTCAATCCTTCTGTTCCAACTTTTCTCTTCATGTCTAATCTCTCTCTGTTGACACTTGCATTAAGAAGAAATGGGTTTCAATTTTGGGTATTGCTGGGGATGAGGTTAAAGCTTGGAGAAATGGTGGTTTTAAGGGAAAGGGTTACGGAATGGAAGAAGATGATAGGTGTTTGGTTTTTGAGAGATTTGACGTTAATGGTGGTTTGAAGCTTTGGATGGAGTTTCGGTCGTGAGAAGAATGATGGAAACGGGAATGGGTTTCCGGGTTTAAGGTGGGTGTCGTGGCTTGGTGGCGAGTCTGATGGGTCTCGCGCGAAGGTTATCGGAGAACGGGGTTATGGAAACGGCGGGTTTCGGAGATTTTCTGGATTCTGCGTTGTGGGTATTTTCGATCTGAAGGTTGAGTTTCATGGAGATTGTTTGAAGATGTTAAGGATTGTAGATCTAGAACTGCGCGATGACGATGAGTTGTATCGTGGATTTCGTTGTGGATCTAGATCGTATGCGGTGAAGGAGTTGATGTTGCTGTGTTTTTTGGAAGATATTCATGGAAGGTGATGAAGATCTAGATGTTTGGATCTGAAATCTAAATAAGTGGTTGAATGCTTGTGAGGTGAAGATTTTGTTGATGAAGCTTCAGATCTGGCTTTGGTTTGTGTTTTGGTTGACGTGATGAAGATTGTTTGAACATGATGAAGTTGGATGAATGTGTATGAAGAATTCTGGGAAATCTGTATGAACATGACGAATATTCATGATGAAATCTGGAAAAGTATGTTGGAGCTATGAAGGTTTGAATATTCTGGAAAAAAGATATATGAACGTGGATGAGTTTATGGATGTTTCTGGAAAATCATGATGAAGTTTGATGAACGCGGATGAAATCTGGAAACAAGATGTATGAAGTTATGAAGGTTGATGAAGAATCTCGAAAAAATTGAATGGAGATTGATGAACATGGATGAATTTCAGATGAGTTTTCCAGTGATAGGTTGAGTTTTCCGACGAGGTGGAGGGTGGTGTTACTGTAGCTAGGTCTAGGGTTGGGCGGCTAAGTTTCCCTCTGAATTAGGGTTGATGATGAACAGTGGAGATGGGGCACTGTAGCGGCTAGGGTTAGGGTTGTCCTTCTTAATGGGACAATGAATAATGACTTTTATAGTGAAAACTTGACACGTGGCAGGCTTAATTGATGATGAATTGCTGATGGCTTGATTACATGATGATAATGACACGATTATCTTAATAAAAACTGTTAAGTCAAATGAAAAAATCTGCCTCTATTAATATTCTAACTAAAACTAACTAATTATTTAATTAATCTAAATGAAAATTCTAACTAATAATAATAAAAATAAATTAATCCTAATTTAAAAACTAAAAATAAAATCTTGATAATATTGGAAAAGAATAAACCTAATAAACCTATTTCTAACTATACTAGAAAAATAATTAATAAAATATTCTATAAACTAATAATTAAAAATAAACCTATTTTAAACTCTATTTTCTATTTTCTATTAAAAATGAAACTGATTAAAATTCTAAATAAAAATCAATTAATAACCTATTTTAAAAAACATTTTCTAAAACACTTAATCCTAGAAGTTATTTTAAAAACCTAATAAAAATCAAATTACAAACTATATTCTTAAATAAATAAAAATCTTTATTAAAAATAAACATATATTCCTAATAAAACATATTAAAATCTAATTAAAATATCTAAACTATTTTCTAAATAAATAAATAATGAAGCAAAAATAGCAAATAAATGTAAAATGCCATGGAAAAAACGGGCGAGCACCGAAATGCACCGATATTATCGACATGGATTAAATTATCAAGAGGAGAGCGAATTTCACTCGATTTCGACACTGAACTTATCGTTTGAATTATTTGAATCGCCTGAAACGCGAGCAAAGCGGCTAAAATCATGATAAATTTAATCTAGCCGATAACACGGGCAAAATGCAACCTAAATGATATGCAGATGAAAACAAAACAAAATCTAATCAAAGTTAGAAAAAGGGTGGGCAAATTTTAGGGTGCAATAGTGTGTCAACAATGAAATAAGGATGAAAATAAATTTATACCGACAAACTTGTGTATATTTTGAATGGATGTCATTCTAGATCTTTGACACAAGTTTGATAGGTTAAATTTAACTTTGTCCTCTTTATTGCAATTAGCATTCTTTATTGCAATAATCTTTATCTAGTGAAAGTTCAAACTTGTGTCAAAGACCTACAAGAGGACAAAAAGAAGAAAGTTCAAACATCATGAAACAGGATATTGAAATAGATTTTGAAAAAAAAAACTATAGAGAAAACGAACCTGTAAATACCCATTGACTAACACTTGTTGTTATGGTTTCGTCTTATGGTATCCATATGAGAGAGACGAGTGACAGGTTTATTAGGGTTTCGCTTTGAGAGACGAGTGAAAGAGTTGTTAGAGTTTTATTTTGAAAGAGACAGTTGTATGTACTGAAGCGTTAGATAATTTTTCTTATATATAAATAAATTTCACATTTCACCACTCTTGGAAATAAAAATCATGGTGATATACACAGTCAATAACATTTTTTTAACGAGAAATGGCTAATTGATGGTGATGGGATTCGAACCATTTCACTCTGTGTATATTTCACTATGGTTGCTACTTCTGACTGTTGTGACATGTCATCTAGTAAATAAAAAAATATGCGCCCAGGATAAATATATTACCACGGGTAACACTATGTCCGCCGTAATATTGGTGTTATGAAAGACTTGTTTTGTAGTAGTGCTACTCATTGCTTTACCCTACAAATTAACCAAGTAAAATTACTCCCCTTTCACCATAACATTATCAAGCTCCATATTCTTGATAAATTCATCAAAATCAACCATATCCCCCTATTCAAACTAGAACTTGACCCCTTTTTCTCCCCTTCTCTCTTAACAACATTAAAGTCTCTCATGATACACCAATCACCTACCATAAACTTACTTTTAAACTCACTAATTTGATTCCAACATTTATTCTTCTTTTGAAGTATACATGAGGAATAAACATTCACTAGATAAAGATTATTGCAATAAAGAATGCTTATTGCAATAAAGAGGACAAAGTTAAATTTAACCTATCAAACTTGTGTCAAAGGTCTAGAATGAAGATTTTGAAGTATACATGAGGAATAAATATTCACTAGATAAAGCTTATTGCAATAAAGAATGCTTATTGCAATAAAGAGGACTTACTTTTAAACTCACTAATTTGATTCCAACATTTATTCTTCTTTTGAAGTATACATGAGGAATAAACATTCACTAGATAAAGATTAATATCTTTCCAACTAACATTTAAACCCAAAAAAGCTCCCCCCACAAAACTGAAATTAAGCTTGAACATACCTTTTATCCAAAGGATGAGAAAACCTCATGATCTCCATGTTGGTGTAAGCCTTAGAGGTCATCAATTTTGGTACTTATATCAAATTATTTATTAATAATAAAATGCATTTCTTTATTAAGTTTGTTTTTCGAGAATAATAAAGTCCCTAGAATAGCTAGTTTGTTTAATAAAATATTAAGTGTGACTTAATCATGAGATCCCACTATGAGAGTACTACATATAATATATACAAAGTGTCATAAGTTACTCTCATGGTGATAGTGGTGTATACCACCCTTCGACCTAAAACCACTATGGACCCTAGATGTAGAGTCGAGTATATTATTACTGATCTAACATTGTCCATAGCTAGATGGCCATAAAGATAGTTGATGGGTGCTCCACAAAGCATGCTGAGGGACATGAGTGACCTAGATGGAATTTTCTCATCCTGCATAACAAGATAAATGTCTAAGGGCCCAATATTGAACTGGACATGGATGACACAGTATATGCCTTGTGTTCAATATAGACATAAAGACAAAGGGTAATTGTACATACAAGTACTATCACAAAAAGGTTTTGTTAGATCACATGACATTTCTGAGACTTGGGTAGAAGTGATATGTTGCTAGATACCCTCACTGTTTATTATATTAAATATATGATTTAATATAATTTTCAATGTCAGGAGAACCTACAGGGTCACACACATAAGGACAATTTGATGAGAGATATAATAAATAGGAAACACTGTAAGGTACAGTGTACTTGAGGGAATTATGGAACACCATAAAGTATGGTGTACTTAAGTGAAATATGGAACATCGTATAATATAATAATAAGAGTTAGTATTATTATTATTATTATTATTATTATTATTATTATTATTATTATAGTTATTATAATATAATAATAAAAATAAAATATGTTTATTATAATAATGATTATTATAATATAATAATTATTATTATATGGTGCACTTAAATTGAGCTTTTTAGCTTGCAACCCACACAAGTGGTTCTATAAATACAACCCTTGTGTAGAAGTTTTAGAACTTGATGAAATTCAGTTGGTGAAACCCTGGCCGTATTTCTCTTTTTCTCTCTCTCAAACAAAGTCTTCATTCTTAGTAGCTAGCACCGAGATTGAAGGCACTCAGTTCGTTGGACTGAGTAGAGGCGTTGTTCTTCATTTAACGCTCGTGATCATTCATCCGGGTCTGCATCAAAATTACTAATCACCACAGGAGATAATCGTTTCTATCACTGATCATGCTCATTCGTAAGGATCACTAAAGGGAAAGTTTTAATTTCCGTTGCGTTTTGGATCACGATTTCCCTTCAATGGTATCAGAGCCACTTACGAAACCATGAATCTGGTATAATTTTATTTTTAGTACTTTCTGGTTTAATTCGATTAAAATACAGAATAAATTAAATAATAAAAAAAATTAATTTTGGCATCTTGTTGTGTATGATTTGGATGATTCGATGTTGACTATGCTTTGGAATCTGACATTTGTATGGTGAAGCAACGATACATCGATCATTCATAAGTTACACAAAAGTGATTGATCAATTTCATATTAGATATGAAGAATTCCGATGCAACGACGGTATATTTGATATGTCTTTTTTTTCATCAATTCGATTCCTGTGATGATTTTATTTCATGTGATTAGTCAATGTTCTTTTGCTTCGGAATCGGATGTTTGTATGGTGAAGCAATGGCATTTTGATCAATCGAGTTGAATAATTGATCGTTACAATTCTGATAGTATGAATGAGTTGCATTAGAGTTTTTGACGGCACAAGAGTTGTGTTGACAAGAGTTATTTTAAGGTTTGTAAAATTTTATATTATAATAATAACAATTGGTATTATTATTATAAGTATTTAATTTTATTTTATAATTTAATAACAAATGTTGTTATTGTTATTATAAAATACATACGCATGTTGCGGTAACAGTAACGAGATGTTACCTATATTATACAATAATCATAATAAAAGTTATTATAATAATAATTGTATGTAATATGTATTATATATTACTATTGTTGTACCTTGAAAAAATCACGATCCTTTGCGAATGGTCGCGAAAAACAGAGTCGCCACCGAACTTTATTTATCCCAAAGAGGGAAAGGAAAATATCAATAAAACATTTAGGGAAAGAACATGGTCATCGCAACCAAGTTCTAGGTTCGGGAGTCAGTTACGTGAGAGGAAGGTATTAGTACCCCTCACATCCGTTGTACTCAATGGGAACCTCTTGATTCAATTCGGGAGAAATGTTAGGTCAGATTGTTTATTTCCTTCTAAGGGAATAATGCGAAAAGGGTAAGGTAAGAGGTTTTAGACTGCTAAGGAGAAATTAGTGGTTTTTTATTAGGGCGCTCGCCAAGGATTAGGGCCTTTGTACCTACGTATGTTCACTTGAAAGAAGTGAAAAATCAGCGCATCTGTAGTTTGTGGAAATATGGGAGAAAAACAGAGGAGGTTGCTCGCTAATATCTTGCAATCCTATGTCTACGTATTCTCATTGACAAATGAGAAACCAGAGCGTCTTGTTTTATCAAAAGATACTTAGTCGCATTCGACATAAAATATTGCTTTACCCAAACGGGTGAGGAGAGGACGCTTGCATCACTTTGAATGGATTTCCATATATCAACATTCATGGAAAACACGCCACTTATCTCGACTCAAATAGTTTATGGACGAAGCAATATTTTGCGTCGTTCTCAAGACACCATATCTCATGTTTATGAAAAGGTTTGACAGTTTGCATGGCAATGAGAAGTTAAATTAATGTGTTGATGTTTTGTTTGGATGATGATTACTTAAATGCTTAAGAAAGGCTCATTGGGCCCAAGTAATCGGAAGAGTGAATCGAAGACTCGACTCTCTCTCTTTTTCAACCTTAATTATGAAAGAGTTTTGACATAGCTAGAATAAATTAAATGGATGATAATTACTCGAAGCTTAAAAAAGGCTCCTTAGGCCCAATTAATCGAGGAAGTGAGTCAAAGACTTGGCTCTCTCTCTCTCTTTCATCTTGAAAAGAGGTTGTTTTTTAGAAATGTTTTGAATGATAAGTGGTTGGAAGATAGGTTAAATGTTATCGAGTTGGAAGTGTTTTAGAGGCGTCAACTTCTCACACACGAGTAAGAGAACTTGCATCCAAACAACTGAAAAGAGATCAAAGGCTTAATGCCTCTCTTTTTCACCTTGAAAAGAGTTTCGAAAATTGTTAATTATTTTGATAGTTTGATTGAGAAAATCCGCTTGATGTTGGATCAAGGTTTTGATTGCATTTATATGCAAAGAGTTTGGTTGAAAGAGGTTGATAAGACTTTGGTATAGCTAGAGTAATTTATGAATGACGATTACTCGAAGCTTAAGAAAGGCTTCTC
Organism: Lathyrus sativus; assembly: GCA_963859935.3. Lineage (NCBI taxonomy): Eukaryota > Viridiplantae > Streptophyta > Magnoliopsida > Fabales > Fabaceae > Lathyrus > Lathyrus sativus. The sequence continues at coordinate 76,663,615 of OZ012740.1, read as the reverse complement.
GGGCCTATGTAATCGGGAGAATGAGTCAAAGGCTTGACTCTCTCTCTCTTTTTCATCTTAGTATTGAGAAAATAATTTGATGTGAACCGAATTATAAATTTCTAGAGAAGATAATTGTTCGAGCGTAAGAAAGGTTTCTCGGGTCGAAAGAATTGAGGAGAGAAATCGAAGACTCCATTCCAACTCCCTTTTCATCTTTTATTGAAATATGGTCTAAGTATAAGTTCATTAAGTTGATTTTGATAAAACGCTCGATGTTGTTCGACGTTTGAATTTGCATACGAAACAGCTAAAGGTTGAGCTAAGTGGCAAAGAAGTCCTAATAGATTAGGTATGGTCGATGGCGAGGAAAAAGCGCTCGACATATAAGTTAGGTATGGTTTGTACCTTATTGAATTTTAATCGTGTGCACTAGCAAAGTGGGCTAATTTTCTAAACGACCAACTAGAAGTAATTGATCGAATAGGTCTCACTGTAAGAAAGCCCAGGAGTAAGCTTTGAATGTTATGTATGGTGATCAAGAGGTTGATGGCGATGCTTAGAAAGCAATCGACTTACAAGGTAGAAATGACTCGGCGTTGGAGCGAGAACTATTTTGAAAAATGGTTTAAAGCATCAGAGCACAATCAAAGAAGAGCACGAGCAAAGAGCATACATCCAAAAGGGAGTGAGGTACATGTAAAGTACACGGGATTGCAAGAAATAAAGGTTTCGTTGTCAGGTATCCTAAGAGGAAGTCATACGTGTGCAAGTGTCATAAGATAAAGAGATAGAGAAAAGAGATAGCTAATATCCACAGCTCCTTTGCTAAGGTTTCTATATAGTATCTCAACTCTATGATGCCCAAAGCCAATAATCACAGTCCACTACTTGAAATCTTTTAGGGATTCGATGATTTTAACAATCTTTTTATGTTTTTGAATAAAATGAAAATGACAAGATGAACATGAATAATGATAGTATGATGACAGTGCTATATGGACAGAAAGATAAAACAATAATGAACAGGAATCAAAGTTAATTGTCAGTTGTTAATGATCGGATGAATCGGGTCCACTTTAGCGCTAAGCCATCATATCACGGTCTATGAGGAACATCATACTATTGGAGGCTTCTAAACACAATGTTTGTGCTAAAACATGATGGAGAAGTGATATGTGGATCATTCTCAAAGAATCGTGCCACACGAAAAGAAAAAGAGAACGGTCTCGTCTTAATCACAAACTTCCATCGATTAATCGAAGGTAACCTATCACTATCTCAAAGTGTAGAAAATGATCTCAATGATCATTCACTACAGATTTGAAGTAATGAAGGTTAATCGACCTCAACAATCGACATTCATGATTCTAAAGACTTCATCAACCACAAATCAAAAGGAAAATTGAAATATAATCAAAATGAAAATAAAAAGGAATCCAAGATGAAAAGGAACATGGAATGATAAATTAAAAAAGTGATAATATCATGAAATAATAAAATTGATAGAAAGTTAATATTACAAATTAGAATGAAAATAAATAACAATGAGAAAAAGTGGAGAAAGAAAAAGAGAAAAAGAAAACAAGGGGAGGGAGGCGCTGAAGAAGAAATAAGGGTGTGTATATGGATCCTCATGGGCTCAAATCCTACCATCCTTGCTACATGGTTTTTATTTTTAAAAAAACTGGTGATAATGAAACCCTAAACAGGCTATAAGCCCAAAAGCAACATCCTTCACACAAAAAAAATAGAAAAAAAAAAGAAAGTCTATAAAAGGCATGGTTCACAAGCTTGGTGAACATCATCATCAGTTTCTTAGATGCAATAGATAAAGTCAGAGAGGAACACAACATCATAAAATAGCATAAAAGAAACGAAAGTAGAGTTTCAACACATGACTCATTTCAACCTTCTTCGCGATTCTTTCTTGTCTCAATATCGGTTCCTTGCGCGTCTCTCCCTCGATCTCACTATTTCGTGTAAAATTTTGAATATCTCTTAACTCACACTCTCCGCCTTGGCTTCACATTTCTCTCTTGTATTCCTTCTTATTCTGGCTTGAAGGATTTTTATTTTAGGTTGTTGTTATTGATTTGGTTTTGTGATGAAGGTGTTGTTTGAAATGGTTATTGGGAGAGGTTTGTTTGGTTGTTGTTGACTTATAGTTTATGGGTCGTTGAAGATTTTAAGGAGATATGGGTTCGAGTGAGGGAATAAAGGGTGATTTGCGATTCGTTTCGGTTTAATATGTGGTGGTTGTGAAGTGAGGGAGTGTTCTAGGGGAGAAGAGGGGGTCTGAAGGAGGTGATATGGAGTATGTTGTAGGTATGCTGCAAGTTTTCTCGTACCAAGTTAAAGGGAGGTCCAAATGGAGGAAAAATGAAAAGTTTGTATGATTAGGGAAGAGTTTGAAGTTTATCAAGGTATGTTAGTCTTTTTAAGTGAATGGTTGAGATAGTAGATGAATGTTTTGGTGAGTGATGTTGCAGAAAAAAATTGAAAAGGGAAGGTGGTCGTGGTGAAAAATGGATTTCATTCACATGGTGGTTATGGAATGGTGGGCAAGAAACCGGCGGCAGATGGAGTATGTAGGTTGTTTACTTTTTCAAGCAGTTGGAGTTGTTTATGAGAAAAAAAATGAGGGAGAAGAGTTGAATGGTAATGGGGAAGAAGAAACGTCTTTGCGATTTTTTTTAGTTGTTTTTTTATTTAGCTGAAGTTCCTTCTCCTTCAATTGTGTTTCCAATCCACTATTTTATGTTGTTTTTTCGTTGCAGGTTTGGTGTGTTGGTTCTAGTGGTCGTACGAAGGTTTTTTGAGTGGGATGCATGAGGTAGGTCTTGGTAATGGTATGTCGCGGTTTTGTGGTTGTATCGCGCAGGTGTACATTTAAAGTGTAGTGGCTTAGGAATTGTTTGTACGAGTTTTAACAGGTTTGTGACTTGGTGAAGTTTTCAAGTTGTTTCGAACATTTTGGTAGCAGGTTGTATGTCTACCGCAACATGTGCACTTTTTCGTGTGGTGGCAAGGGTGGGTTGTACGAGTTGGAACGCAGGCTTGCCATTGTTGTTGTACGAAGAAACCACTTGGTTCAACTTGGTTGAATCGTCCAAAATTATTTGAGTTAATTCCAAGAAAAACCACTTGAAACCATTCTTAACCATCTTTGAACCGAAATCTTAATTCAAATCTTTAAAAAATGAACCACTTAAAACAAATCTTGAACAAGTGACACTCCTGACTTAAACCCATAAATCATCCTCGAAACCAATTTTCAGTGTCTTGAACTCTTCAAGATACCAGAAATCCATTGAAACTTTGAATCAAGGCCATATCCTGATTCCACCTTGAAATGATCTTAAATTGAATGGAAATTTTGAATTCTCCTATGACAGGAACATGAACCACAAATGCATTGACTTTTGATGGCTCTGCGACTTGACTTTATCTGATAAACTTGAGCTTTGTACAAAACCCTAATATGGACCTTCACACACCAATAAAACTCTTCGATCAGATCGAGGTGGTGAATATTTAAGCCTAGAGTTTGATGACCATCTCAAAGATTGTGGGATTTTATCCCAACTCACTCCTCCTGGAACACCACAATGGAATGGTGTATCTGGGAGAAGAAATTGAACCTTGTTAGACATGGTTCGTTCCATGATGAGTCATGTTGATCTTCCAAACTCCTTTTAAGGACATGCACTTGTGACACCAGCTTACACACTTAACCGTGTTCCATCCAAAAAGGTTGAGAAGACACCATATGAGATATGGAGTGGTAACAAACCACATATGTCTTACATGAAGATTTGAGGTTGTGAAATTTATGTGAATGATAAATTTCAACTAAGCTTGAGCCTAAATATGACAAATGCTTATTTGTGGGGTATCCTAAATAAGCAAGAGGGTATTACTTCTACAATCCTTTTGAGGGAAAAGTGTTTGTCGCTCGAACTGCGTTTTCTTAGAAAAGGACTTTATTTCCAAAGGAATCAGTGGGGGGAAAATTAGAGCTTGAAGAAATTCAATAATCATAAAGCATTGATACACCTATGGAGGAATTATCGCAAGAATGACAAGTAGTTGTGGAAGAGTAACCTACTCAAGTAGAATAAGACCAGCATAGGTCGAGCAGGATACGTCACCAACCACAAAGATATGGATATCTCGTAACTGATCAAGGTGATGTATTACCCATGGATCAAGATGAACATGTAACCTACCAAGAGGTCATAACTGGTCCTGAGTCTGAGAAGTGGCTAGAAGCCATGAAAGCTAAAATGGATTCCATGTACACAAACTAGTTTTGGACCTTGGTAGAGCCTCTTATAAGAGTTAATCCTATAGGATGCAAGTGGGTATCTAAAAGAAAACTGACATGGATGGTAAGGTACATACCTATAAGGCAAGACTGGTTGCTAAAGGCTATAAACAAATTCATGGGGTAGACTATGATGAAATATTTTCACCAGTTGCAATGCTTAAATCTGTTCGGACTTTACTTGTTATCGCGACATATCATGATTATGAAATATGGCAGATGGATGTCAAGACTGCTTTCCTTAATGGGAATATTCTTGAGGATGTGTACATGACATAACCCGAAGGATTTGACATACCAGAATAAACCCAAAAGACATGCAAGTTACAATGATCAATCTATAGATTGAAGCAAGCTTCCAGAAGTTGGAATCTTCACTTTGATGAAACTATAAAATAATATGGATTCATAAAGAGTGAAGATCAACCTTGTGTCTATAAGAAGGTTAGTGAGAGCATGATCTTCTTCCTGGTATTATATGTAGATGACATATTACTCGTTGGAAATAATGTCCCTACCTTGCAACAAGTGAAAAATTGGTTAGGGAAATGATTTTCTATGAATGACCTTGGTGAAGCAGCTTATATATTAGAAATTAGGATCTATAGAGATAGATCACAAAAACTGCTTGGCCTAAATCAGAGTACATACATAGATAAAGTGCTGAGACGCTTCAATATGCATGATTCCAAGAAAGGATTTATACCTATGCAACATGACATGTGTCTATCAAAAACACAATCCCCTTCAACTAAAGAAGAAATAGATCGCATGAATAAGATTCCATATGCATCTGCAATAGGATCTATCATGTATGCCATGTTATGTACTCGACCAAATGTCTTGTATGCTTTAAGTGCAATGAGTAGGTACCAATATGATCCCGGTGATACTCATTGGATACCTGTCAAGAATATCCTTAAGTACTTAAGAAGGACTACAAACTCATTCTTGTTATAGGAGATCAGGAAGAGCTTGTTGTAATTGGATACAATGATGCTAGCTTCCGGACAGATAAGGATGACTTCAGATTGCAACCTGGTTATGTGTTATGCTTAAATGATGGTGTTGTGAGCTGGAAAAGTTCAAAGCAAGAAACAGTTGTTGATTCTACAACCGAGGTCGGGTACATTGTTGCCTCAAATGCAGCAAAGGAAGTTGTTTGGATCAAGAAGTTCATTAGTGAACTTGGCATAATTCCTAGCATTATGGATCCCGTTGATCTCTATTGTGATAACAATGGTGCTATAGCACAAGCTAATGAGCCTAAATCTAACCAACGACCCAAACACATACTTAGGCGTTATCACCTCATTAGAGATATAATAGATCAGGGAGTTGTGAAAATATGCAGAGTACCTACACTTGACAATATTGCTCCACTAAAAAGCCTCTTGCGCAGCAGAAGCATGATGACCATACTAGATCTTTGGTTATTATGGGTATGCATTATTGGCTCTAGTTCTAATGGGATATTGTTGGTGTAAGCCATAGAGGCCATTAATTTTTGTTAGAATAAGATTTGATTCTGCATCTGTATATCTAAGTTTTGATGATAACAAGTCAGTATTTGTGTGAGAATACTTTTGGTACCCTAACGGTTTGTTATTGTGTATCTTTAGCAAAAAACTTTGATTATGACTCTTGAACATGAAATATTACAAGTGTCTGAATATATTGATATAAATTGCTTCTGCTCAAACTCACGGATGTGAAGCTTCTAAGAAAAATGTATGTTGTTGCTGCAACGCTCTCTTGACTCTTGCTTCTGACGTGTGACTCTAATCAATTCACTTCTGAAGACTACTCAAGCTTCCGAAGATTAAACGCTTAAATTTCTAAAAACTCTAAAGAATCTCAAGTCAGATATTGATGTGATCAAGCTTCTAATTAATGATTGAAGTTTCTGAACTCAAGCAAAATCAACTTTTCTACTCATGCTTCAAACAATGATTTATCTAAAAGCCACTGAGGAATAGAAGATAAGAATGAGTTTATATGTGGGAAAAATAGTACATGGTACAAAGCAATATTCCTTCCACTAAGAGGATTTCGTGGAGTAAGGAAATTGAGGTAGTACAATTCTTGTCCCTTCCGTATCAAACAGTTACTCAAGTCGCCAACTCATTCATGAAGAATACCAGATCTACCCTTCAATGGATCTTTTTTATTGGCTATATAAAGACTTGAAGACTTGAAGAATACAATATCATGTGAGCACGCAAGCAAGCGAAATAACGAGGAAATTTTCTTTAAGTGTGTTGTGTTTTTAACTTGTTTATACCTGCTTATGTAGAAGCAATCTTTATAAACATAACTTTGTAATCAAACTGTTGTTTGTATTTTCTTAAGGGTCCAGTTAGGTCAGAATCCTTGAGAAGACATAAATTGTGTGTCTATATGGTTTGTTAGTCACCAACGGTTGCTAGTGCAGTTGTAATCAGTTGATTATAGTAGATTAAGTCCTTAGGTATAAGGCGAAATCACCTTGACGGGTGGACTGGATTAACTTTGAGATTTTCAAGTGAACCAATATAAAAATAGAAGTGTATTTCTCTTTATTGTTTATTAGAAGTGAGTTTTATTAAGTGAGTAAAAAGCTTTTGTTTTTGAAAACCCCAATTCAACCCCCCTCCCCCTTCTTGTGTTTTTCTCACCTTCACTTTTGGCACTTGTATCGAATTATTAATTAGAAATAAAAGACATTTCTTTATTATATTTGTTTTTCTAGAATAATAAATTCCTTAGAATAGCTAGTTCATTTAATGAAATATTAAGTGTGACTTAATCATGAGATCCCATTAAACACAAGAACATTATTCTTAAAGTATCCGTAGTTGAGCTTTACTCTGAAGTGAGATAACCTTAAAGTATTAAGACTATTATGTAGATAGACTGATGATCACATCTCATAGATCATGGATAAGGAGTTATAAATTTTTAACATATGTATGAATATTAGGAGTAATATTTATACTGGGTTGACCCGCTATTAGAGTACTACATATAATATTATGCAAAGTGTCATAAGTTACTCTGATGGTGATATTGGTGTATACCACCCTTTGACCTGAAACCACTATGAATCCTAGATATATAGTCGAGTATTTTATTACTGATCTAACATTGTATGTAGCTGGATGAACATAAAGACAGTTGATGGGTGCTCCACAAAGCATGCTGAGGGACATGAGTGACCTAGATGGAATTTGCCCATCATGCATAACAGTATAAATGTCTAAGGGCCCAATATTGAACTGGACAAGGATGACACGATATATACCTTGTGTTTAATATATACATAAGGGTAAAAGGTTAATTATACACACAAGTACTATCACAAAAGGCTTTGTTAGATCACATGACATTTTTGTGACTTGGGTAGCAGTGATTTGGTCCTAGATACTTCTCACTGTTTATTATATTAAATATATGATTTAATATAATTGTCAGCGTCACGAGAACCTACAGGGTCACACAAATAAGGACGGATTGATGAGAGATAGAATAAATAAGAAACACTGTAAGGTACGATGTACTAGAGAGAATTATGGAACACCGTAAGGTATAATGTACTTAAGTGAAATATGGAACACCATATAATATAATAATAAGAGTTATTATTACTATTATTATTATTATTATTATTATTATTATTATAGTTATTATAATATAATAATAATAATAATAATAATAATAAAATATGTTTATTATAATAATGGTTATTATAATAATAATAATAATAATAATAATAATAATAATAATAATATTATTATTATTATTATTATTATTATTATTATTATTATTATTATTATTATATGGTGCACTTAAGTTGAGTTTTTTAGCTTGCAGCCCACACAAGTGGTTCTATAAATACAACCCTTGTGTAAAAGCTTTAGAACTTGATGAAATTCAGTTGGTGAAATCCTGGTCGTATTTATCTCTCTCTCTCTCTCTCTCTCTCTCTCTCTCTCTCAAAGTCTTCATTCGTAGCAGCTAGCACTGAGATTGAAGGCACTATGTTCGTGTAGACTAAGTAGAGGCGTTATTCTTCATTCAAAGCTCGTGATCATTCATCCGGATCTGCATTCAAATTGTTAATCACCACAAGAGGTAAGTGTTTCTATCACTGATCATGCTCATTCATAAGTATCACTAAAGGAAAATTTTAATTTTCGTTGCATTTTGGATCGCGATTTCCCTTCACTCTATTATGCCCCCTTATAAGACCATTCCACATCCTCACCTCCCTGAAGAGCATACACTAATTCTGCAGTCACACATTGAACCTTAGTTTCTTAAAACAAACATGCATCAAAGTATTCCCTTCTAATTAAATTTGAAACACGTTTCCATTTTCAACCTAAGGATCTCACCATTAATTTTAACATTGAGAATTATTTTCAACGCCACTGCATATAACATTCTGATCAGAAGTGTTGCCACATCCAATTTAACTTGACCTCTTACATCATCATTTGAGCACATGAAAGTACCCACTTGGTTTATGATGATCTCAAAGAATTTGGAATTCCATGTGTGACACGGTAAGCCATACAAACAAATCCAACTGACTATTTCCATGCCCACCATGCTAGGTTTCCACTTATTTACCTTTTTAAATCATTGTTGTAACCATCCATTCCCATTGCTCACCAAGTATTCCAATTCACCCTGCTACCTCTCTTTAAGAAGGCACAAATTGGCATCCAATGGAGTAACTTTAATCGCAAAATACCCTTCCATTTCAAAGATATATTGAATGTTATATGTCATCCCCTGAATTCTCCATCACCCCAACAAATGCTCGACTAAATCTACTCCAAACATCTTCATAATCCGTTGAATATTCCAACAAAATTGAAGGCAAATAGGTTTGAGAATTATGTATTCTACTTTAGTTTCTTGTGATAAATAAATTTTCTTTTTTTAATGGGGTTCGCCAGCAATTGCTATACTGCAATGCAAGAGCGACACACGAGAAGCCCATTAGCAAGCTACTGTGGTGGACTCTCCCCCTTAAAAAATAAATTTAATAATGTGTGAACAATTGGCTCACATATCAGATACCATGTATCGTGTGACAAATAACTAAAATTTATATAATGAAGAATAATTACAAGATTTTAATGGTTTCTATGAATGATTCTTAATGAAACTACTTCAATGGTGTTTAAATCCAACCTTCATTCCTTTTCCTCTACTAAGTCATAAGTTTTATAATCTCAAATTTTATCAAAATATACATAAAAGATGATTAATAAACACATTTTTATACTCTTAATAAAGATTTGTGTACCCTAGCAGATGACAAAGGAGACTATGCATGTTTTAGACATGAACAAAATCTCCAACTGCATGGAAATGTGCTCCCAAGCATAATTTTGTGTTCCAACGTATTATGATGCAATTAAGCCACTCCTACATGAACTCCAACAAAGAGTATTTTATGCTTGTATTTTACTATATTTTCAGCCTTTAGGTTTGTTTAAGAGTTTGGAAATGAGGGAAAGAGAAGACTTGTGAAAACAAATTTAAATATATATATAGAAAAAATTTAATATTTTTTAAAAAAATAATTTTGTATAGAATGATAAAATAGTGTTTATCATTACTATATTTTTAATTTTTAGAATACTATAACAACATAAAATATATTTGAAAAATTTACGTAAGCTGTCCAAAATCCTCCTTCAATATAAATTGAGTTCTTCAAAATTCTGAGGTTTTTGTGTTATAAATAAAAACAAATCCTCCAACACCTTCTCAACTAAAATCCTTCAATTTTTCCACTCAATCTTTCTTTTTTTTCAAAGTTCTCCCCTCCCCTCCAAACTCCCAAACAAATCCCATAGATACAAATTAGTTGCATTTGATGCTTGTGTTTTACTGAGTTTTCATAAAAGTGTATCTATAGATGTTAGCTTTCAAATTCAATTAGTTTGTAACAATGTAAAAATTTACAACTCTAAATATGATAAAAATATCACAGTTATTCAAGATGATTTTCACCAAATCTCAACTCTAAGTTAAATCAATAAAACAAAATAAAACTATGAAAAAGTCTGGTCAATCAAAAAAATAAAAGCATAAACAATTTTTTTAATACAAAAATAATTTACTAAAAAGAAATATTAAACAAACATTAAATAGAAAGAAGAAAACTTATTAATTGATTCAAAATTTACTCTAAAATTGTTGTTGACTAAGATTTTTCATTTAATTGATCCATATAAATTTGGCTTGTAAGATGGAGATTGTTTTTCACTTATAAATACACTTTTAGGTCATACCTTCTTCGATATAGAATTCTCAAAACACATCCTCATGCCTAAAATTTGACATTTGGTGTGTGACTTGAACGACCCGATAGAAAAACACAACGCATCTTAGATCGACATTATTACTATTTTAAAATTTGCATTGGATCTACTAGTATGATGTTAAAATATTTGATATCATTATAACTCTTAATTGGATAGTTATTTCGCACAACTAGGCTTGATTTATTGCATTTTTTGTCTTTATATTAGTATATTTTGAAAGAAATTTTAGTAATTTAAGATATTTTGTAATTTGAGGAGTAAATGTAATAATCTTGTGGTTTAAGTTGAATATATTTATTTGGTTGTGTTGAATATATGCAAAAATTATATTTTAACTAAATTTAGAGAAATGATGAAATATAGCACTATCAAATAGATGGGTTGCATATGGAAATACAACAAATTTGAATGATTAATGCATAAAAACCTTATCCCAAGAGTATCTAGGAAATATTTTTTTAATCTAAATAAATTATTTTTTCAAATTAATTATTTAAATAATCCACTTTTCCAACTAATTTCCAAAGTAACCCACTTTCAAATAAAAAATATTGGAATGTAAAGTTGTTGTAAGACCAATTGGAGACCGTCTTTAAAATTAAAGAGCTGACGCCAATTGAATTGGTGTCTCATGTAAGCCTAACCAATCTAATTGGCGCCTCGGTTTAAAGAGAAAGAGTTGACGCCAATTCATCTGGCAACAACTCTATGTTCCAATTTTTTGTAAAAATTAATTTATATAAAAGTCATATAATTTGTTCTAAGCCATATAATTATTAGTTGGCTTACATTTGGTTGGCATGACAACGCCAGTTAAGACTCGTTCCCGATGATGCCTCTATTTACGACGCTCAACTTTAGCAAAGTCTTTCCAATCATCAAAGGCACATTGTTTATTAATTTTACATTGATGTCATTGTCTAAGGTACATTGGGGATATGAGATTTTTTATGAATGCCGAACTGCAATTTCACACGGTCACTATGGTGCATCTCCATAACAGTGAACCTGATGAACCATATACCATTAGCACATCATCCTACCATAGCTAAAACATCACAACATTGAAACATGCAACAAACATATGCCTACCAAAAACCACAACAACCATTACTTCATTTTGCCAATGAATCATTCACATCAATGTCACCATTCAATTAAATTGGTCGCTCACTGATAACCCATAAACACATACATCAGCATGGGTCACAAACTCAATTATGACAACACGTTGATGCATACACAAGACTACTTAGAAACGCAAAAGTTTATTAGTGAATCTGGTGATGGTGATGTTCTAAGGTTTATCAACAGTGAGCGCAACGAGTTAGGATACATAGGGGGCATGGAATCGGTGGAATGTATGAACAACATGCTCGTCATCATTAGTGTTAAAAATATTATCATATGTAATCATATTTAAATTAAATATTTATATAAACTAATTTTAGTTTAAAAAAATAGAACATAGAGTTGTTGCTAGATGAATTGGTGTAAACTCTTCCTCTTTAAACACGGGTGCTAATTGGATTGGCTAGGCCTATAGAAGGCGCCAATTCAATTGACGCCAACTCTTTAATTTTAAAGTTAGTCGCCAATTGGTCTGACAACAACTCTACGTTCCAATTTTTTTTGTTTGAAAGTTGGTTTCTTTGAGAATTAGTTAGGAAAGTGGGTTATTTGAGGAATTAATTTGAAAATTTGGGTTATTTAAATAAAAAATATTCTAGGAAACCTCGTCAATCAAATACATATTAATAGAAATACGTTAGTTGTCCCATAATTTTAGTTCATTATACTAATGATTGCTTTATGCAAAACAAACAAAAAAGACCTTAAAAAAAGATTTTAGTTGTCCCAAAATTTTATTCCATCATACAATGATTTTTTTATACAAAATAAAAAAAAGAGGCTTTAAAAAAAAGAGAACATTATTGGTTATATACATACACACTTGTGTGTGTATCTGTGTGTGCGCATGCGTGCGTGTGTGTGGATCTTATAAAGGTGATTTTTTCTAAAATTAAACATCTTGTTAGTGTGAAAACAATCTAAGAAGAGGGAGAGGTTGAATTAGATTTGATATATTTTTCTTGTTTTTATGAAAACTTTCTTATCTTTTAAGTTTTCCAGAAATGAGTGATAGGTTGCAACTTTTAAATGAATAGAAAGTGCAAAAAATTAAAATACACACAACGATTATACTAGTTTTTCTCATCAACCAATAGTACATCTAGTCCTTCTACTCTTTAGAGGATTTTGCACTATGTTTAGATTCTTGTATAATTCTTCACCAAGACTTCTTTAGAATCATCTAATACATACATAAAGAAAGACATTACTTTATTTTTACAGCAACAAAACACCAAAATCTATGATAGACTTTGAATCACCCCAACTCAAAGAACCTTTTTTACAATCATCAAACACTATGATGATCCTTACTAAACACTATGGTGAAAAAGCAATACACAACATTTTATAAGTGATTTTAAATAATATTTGTCTTGGTTTGAATTTGAAGTTGAATGATTTAATTTTCTCTATCTATATATCACAATTCAAGATAATATCATTTGAGTCCTTAGATTTTTATTTAAAACTTTTATGATGTTTGAAGATTATGCATGATTTCAAAACTTTGAAAGAATTCTGATGAACGCTTTTAAAACATGTTTGAGTTATTGATCTGACCAGATCAGAAGGGGATCACGGACTGGCCACACGCTATTGGACTGCCACCTGTTCACCGGTGATGAGGAGGAGAAGTGGGGGTGCACCTGCAAAACACTTTGATGCCAAAGTAAGGAGTTGGGAAGAGTGAAAGCAAAGTACAGAAAATGGGTAAGAAGTGAATTACCTGACCCTCTTGTGGAAGAGGGTATTTATAGAGACCCCAGCGCTGGGCCAACGGTCACTTGAGTTGGGCTGGATTGCCAGGCCCAACCCAGGTGACTGCTAGGGCTTACGTGGCGTAGTGAAGACCAGGACGTGGTCTTCCCCCTAGTCCAACTGTCCCGTGACCTCCGGAAAGTGGGTTTGACCTGCTCTTTCAGAAGTGGGCAGTTGGTTGATGACGTGTCCCCGCGAAGGGGAGCACGTGGAGAACGTGTGAAGGACACGTTGTTCTGCCCGACAAGGAGGGAAAGGCCTGCCCGCGGAGGGTAAGGTGCTGCCCGCAGAGGGGAGCATACGGGGACGTGTGAGAGCCATGGGTCTTGCTTGATGGCATGGGAGTACCGCTCGCGGAGGGCGGTGCTTGGTCGCTCGTGTGATTCACTAGCCCGACATGGTTGGGACGGTTCTCCCCCGCGGGGAGGTCATTCTAACAAGTTGGAGATCTTGTGCCCGACATGGTAGCTCGGACCGGGCAGGGCCTGGTGGAGCCTTATTGGGCTGGGCCAACATAGTTCAGTTCGGGGCCCAGTCCAGAACAGGAGCCCCCCAAGTCGTTGCTCCGAGGATGGGAGCGAGGACTTGATGCTGTCGTTCCGGGGAAGTGGATCGGTCTAGGGAAAGACTTCCCCGTGCGAAGACGCGCGTTTATTGTCATCGGTTATGTGGGCTCGAAGGCGGGTATCGGCGGGGAGAGGTGAAGAGACGCGTCTGTCTGCTTACACCACGTGTCGCGTTTTGGGTGGCCGCTAGGGCGGCTATCCTAGGGTACTCAAGTGCCTAGCGACGCTTCGAGTCCCGTGCAGGGGTATAAATGAGCGTGCCCCTGCTCATTTATCACTTTTCGCCCTCTGATTCTCAAATTTCCCGCCTGTCGTTCCGCCGCCGTCCGATATCTCCGTCGTTGCCGCCGCCGCGTTCTCCGTCACCGATTTTACCATAGTAAGTTTTTCCTTTCCTTTTCTCTTTCTTTTCTTGTTTGTCTCTTGAGCATGGCCGGGGCCAGTTGAATGCCCCGAGGGGCGGCGAAATCTCCGCCGTTCTCGAGGGTTCGTTAGGGTTTTTATTATGAACGTCCCGGAGAGAAGCGCCTTTTCCGATGAGTGCCCCGGGGATGGGAGTCTTTTCCGATGAACGTCCCGGGGAGGGTAGCTTTTTCTGATGAATACCCCAGGGAGCGCTTTTTTATTCCGACGAATGTCCCGGGGAGCGCTCTTTTTCTCCGATGAATGCCCCGGGGAGCGACGTCTATTCTGATGGATGCCTCCGAGGTGGGTCTGCCGTTCGGGTCACACGGAACCGGGGGGTAGGTTAGGGCAGACCCATCGGGGATGATGCTCGGGTAGTCCTCATCTCCCTTTCACTTGACTTGCGGTGGAAGGGTGAATTTGATCTCTGTCATCGAATTCACCGTTACCTTCTGCTTTTCAGGTGTTTAATGACTACGCTCATCTTGGGCACAATGGTCGAGGACAATGAGCCAGACGTTCCCCATTTTGACGAGCGTGTCATTCCGATCGCAGACTGGGTGGCCGAGGAGCCCCTCACCACGCCCTCCTACTTTGCTGCTGATCCGATGGGGGCTTACGTAACCGTAGAAGACCGGGAAGAGGGGGAACCTCAAAACTGGCAAGTCTATCGCCCCCGGCCAGGTCATCGGATCTGCTCGAAATACGGGCGGATGCGCTTTCCAATGTACGAGTTTTACTTCAAAGAGGCTAGGCTCAGGTTGCCTTTCTCGGACTTTCATATGGGCCTCTTCGAATGGCTGAGGCTGGCCCCGTCACAACTGCACCCCAATGCCCTGGCCTTTATTCGGGCCTTCGAGCTCGTGTGCCAATATCTCCAGGTTGGCGTCATGCTGTCGTTGTTCTTTCGGATTTTCCATCTGCAGCGGCATTCGGTAGGGGGTCGGCATGGTTGGGTGTCATTCAAGCAGCCGGACAGGCTTTTCAGGACGTACATGGATTCCGTCCGAGATTTCAAGAGCCGTTTTTTCGTGGTCAACCCCATCACGCACGAAGCGGTCCGTTCGTTGTATTCGGAAGGGGAGAGGATATTGGATGGTCGCCGCGAGGCCGTCATGTTGCCCCGAGTGCACGTGGAGTGGTCCCTGGATCATTATTCTCGGGGAACAGGCGGGTACATCGTGCGGGCGGGGATGCTTGACGAGGAGGATATGGCTAGCTACATGAAGATAGTTTCTTTCGTGCGAAACTTGCCGCCGTCGAAACTGGTCAGGCCTGACGGCCAGTATATCCTCGACAGCTACGGGAACAATCGGGAGATGGCGAGGTTGATCAACACCAAGGCTCTGCTCGAGTGTGCCTCGGAGGAGGACGCTCTGCGTTACCTAGGTGGTGGCCACTTCGTTCCTTTTTGACCTGATGTTCTTAGCTTTTTACTGACTAGTTTTCTTTTGTCGTGCAGGGAACATGGCTTCTGTCGAGGAACGGGTGAAGAAGCTGCGCATGTCGAGGGCCGCTGCCCCCCCCTAAGACGCGGGTGGCTCAGTTGGCCGAGCAGTCTTCTGCCGAGCAAGATGGGAGGGGGTCGTCGGCATCCCCGACTGGCAGCCAGTCGCCCACTTCCCAAGGGGTTCCGAAGAGAGCGAGGGTCCAGGAGGATACGCTCGTGGCCGATTTGTCGGCGGAGTCTTCCGAGGAGGGTTACCTCATCGCCCCTTGTCACCAGTATCCTGGCTACTTCCATGGGGCTAGGTCGCCCAGCATTCCGGCGGGAGAGGTGAAGGCGGTCCTGGGCGCTGACCGTGCAACGAGGAGGCAGGTCCTGACTGAGGATTTGGCTGCGTTAATGCGGACTTTCACCACGGCGATGGTTCTGAGCGAAGAGAGTTGCTCGGCCGTGGAACTGTCGAAGCTGCAAGGGGATCTCGCGTTCACGCAGTCTCGTCTGAACAAAGCGGCCGAGGATTTGGAGGCAAGCCGAGGGAAAGTGACCCAGCTAACCGACGAGCTGGAGAAGGTTCGGGGCAAAGTGGACCTCGAGCGCAAAAGATGTAGTGGCGTTGGGGAGAAGCTGAAGGTTGCCGAGGAGGAGCTGCGGGCGTCGAAAGCTCGAGTCGCGGAGCTCGAGGGCGATCTCTTTCCCGGGGATGATGAGACCGATGACGATCGGCTGCTGGTTACCCAGGATGATCTGCTCGCCAGGATACGCGTGCTGGAAGGGGACTGCCTGGATGGTTTTGCTGCGGGCTTCAACAGCGTCGTTGCTCAGCTCAGGGTGGTGAACTCTGGGGTCGCCTTCGTTGAGGACGGGATCGGCCCCTTTCATGAGATAGTTGATGGCCGGGTGGTTGACCCCAGCGCCGAGGAGGGTGGCACAGTCGTCCCTGGCGTGGAGGCTGGAGCTGATGGAGAGGAGGGAGTTTAGATTGGTCCCGGGCCTGCGTGCCCGCGTATTTCGGCATGCGCGCCATGTTTTGTATTTTGTTTTTTGTCGGGCCTGCGCGCCCTTGTTTATGTAATATTGACTACTGGGCTGGTGCCCACTTTTGATTAATATATTTTGAAAATTGTCTAAGTGTGCGCCTCGTTTTTGCATGTTGTTTATGCTCGTTTTATTTCTGCCTGTATTTGTATGTTTGAGTTATATATGTTTGATATGCATGTGTTAGTATGCCATTGGGTCTGTCCGGGGTAATAGCTCGACAAAACTTGTTACCGGCGGTGAAGGGGACTGGCCAGTTTGGCCGGCGTTGTTGCCTGACCGGTTCGAGGGTAGTTCTCCCCGCGGCGTGGACGTCCCATCGCGAGCTGGGAGTCTTACCGGTTTTGGTACGGCGGTAGGGAGTCTCGGTCGAGGTGTTCCCCGCCGAGCAAGGCCTTCTGCCCGCGCACACAAGAGGCATGGCTTGCTTTTTTCTGGTCATTAGTAGACGCGATGAAGTGCGGTGGTACCATGTCGCCCCCCAGTGATCGGGACGATGGGTCGTCGCGGGCAGTGTTTAACTGTAGTACCGCTTAAGTTTCGCAGCGTTCCATGGTCGAGCTAGTTGTTCCCCGTGCAGGTTTTCGAGGTAATAGGCCCCGTGCTCCGTCTTGTTGCGGACACGGTAGGGGTCTTCCCAATTCGCAGCCAGTTTTCCCTCGTGTGAGTCTTTCTGGTTTCTACGCAGAACTAAGTCGCCGACTTGGAAGTCGCATTTGAGGACTTTGTTGTCGTGGCGAAGTGCTACTTGCTGTTTCAGCCGGGCTTCCCGGAGGGCTGCTCCTGAACGGATCTCTTCGACGAAGTCGAGCTCTTTACGTAAGGCGTCGTCGTTGTAGAGGGGGGCTTCAGTTTGTCTGGATGGCTCGCGTATCTCGATATGTATCACGGCTTCAGTTCCATACGTGAGGCGGAAATGGGGTTTCTCCCGTGGTTGAGTGGGGGGTGGTGCGGTATGCCTAGAGGACGCTGTGGAGCTCCTCGACCCATGCTTGCTTTGTGTCACTGAGTCGTCGCTTGAGTCTTTTGAGGATGACCCTGTTCGCGGATTCTGCCTCGCCGTTTGTCTGAGGGTGCTCGACCAAGGTGAAGTGGTGTTTGGTTCCGAGTTTGGTGACAAAGTCGCGGAAATTTTTGTCCATGAACTGTGTGCCGTTGTCGGTGACGATGGCGAGCGGGACCCCGAATCTTGCGAGGATGTTTCGTTTATAGAATCAGAGTATGTTGTGGGCCGTGATTTTGGCCAGGGTTTCGGCTTCGATCCACTTGGTGAAGTAGTCTACGCCCATGATGAGGTACTTGTTCTGATAGGATCCTAGGGTGAAGGGCCCGAGGATGTCCAACCCCCACCAGGCGAATGGCCACGGGGAGGAGAGGGATTTGAGTTCAGTTGGTGGGGCGAGGTGCATGTCCCCGTGTCTTTGGCATTTGTCACATCGTTTGACGTGTTCCTTCGCGTCCGTTTGCACCGAGGGCCAATAGTAGCCTGCTTGTAGAGCCTTTCTCGCCAGGGACCGTCCTCCGAGGTGCTGCGCGTTGATGCCCTCGTGGATTTCTTCTAGGACGGCTGCGCTCTGGGAGTTATCGATGCATTTGAGGAGTGGGATCGCGAAGCCTCGGCG
Source organism: Lathyrus sativus (assembly GCA_963859935.3). Classification (NCBI taxonomy): domain Eukaryota; kingdom Viridiplantae; phylum Streptophyta; class Magnoliopsida; order Fabales; family Fabaceae; genus Lathyrus; species Lathyrus sativus. The sequence continues at coordinate 76,645,013 of OZ012740.1, read as the reverse complement.
ATATAGTTTTCCTTCGAGGAGGACGTACAAGCAGGCTCGTCGCTTGGTTGTGCTTGCCTCTTTAGAGTCGGCTGGTAGGTGGCCGGTGCTGAGGTAGGTGTGTAATGGTGTCATCCAGCAGTCGGTATCTCCGATGGCGTTGACGTCGAGCGGGGCGGTGGTCGCTTTGGTGCTCGGTTGCGATAAGACTTCTTGGATGACCGACTTGTGGCCTCCTCGCTTTTTGGTGCTCGCCAACTTGGAGAGGATATCGGCGCGGGTGTTCTGCTCGCGCGGGACGTGCTGAATCTCCGCGGAGTCGAAACTTTGCAGTTTTTCAGTGATAAGTGCTAGGTACTCGGCGAGGTTGTCATTTTTCGCTTGATATTCTCCTCGTACTTGCGAAGCGACTAGTTGGGAATTTGTGTAGATTCAGATGTCTCTGGCTCCAAGGTCTGATGCCAGGCAAAGTCCGGCCAGGAATGCTTCGTACTCAGCTTGGTTGTTAGTCGTCGGGAAGGCCAGCGTGAGGGAGACCTCGATGAGGGTGCCTGCGTCATTGTCGAGGATGATGCCGGCTCCTCTTCCCGTGGAGTTGGAGGATCCGTCTACAAAAATGGTCCAGATGTGGCTCCCGGTGGTGGGGTCGGGAGAGGAGGTCATCTCGGCGACGAAGTCGGCCAGGGCTTGAGCTTTGATGGCGTTCCGACCTTCGTAGACGATGTCGAACTCAGATAGTTCTAACGACCATTTCAGCATGCGTCCAGCCATGTCGGGTCGGCTGAGGAGCTGGCGGATGGGTTGATCGGTGCGGAGCACGACGGTGTGTGCGAGGAAGTAATGTCGGAGCCGTCGCGCTGCGGTGATGAGGGCTAGGGCGACTTTCTCGATCCGTTAGTATCGGACTTCGGTACCGTGGAGGGCTTTGCTCGTGAAGTAGATTGGTTTTTGGCCCTCCTCGATTTCTCTGATGAGGACGGCGCTGACGGCTTCGTTAGCTACGGCCAGATATAGGTATAGGGTTTCGCCCATCACGGGACGTGTCAGCACCGGTGGTTCGGACAAGACGCGTTTGAGGTGGCGGAGGGCTTGCTCGCATTCCTCTGTCCATTCGAACGTGGTCTCCTTCCTGAGTAGTTTGAAGAAGAGGAGGGCGTGCTGGGAGGATTTGGCGATGAACCGGGAAAGTGAGGCGAGCACGCCGTTGAGGGATTGGATGGACTTCTTCGTGGTGGGTATGGTGATTTCTGAAAAGGCGTGGCATTTGTCCGGATTGGCCTTGATCCCACGCTATGTCAGGTAGTAGGCGAGGAACTTTCCTACGCGGACACCGAAGGTGCATTTCTCCGGGTTGAAGCGCACTCGGCATGTCCTCGCGGTATCAAGACCTTCCTGAGGTGGGCCGTGTGGTCGACTTTCGTGCAGGATTTGACGAACATGTCGTCCATGTATACTTCGAGCATGTCGCCGATTTCGCCCCAGAAGACACTGTTCATCATCCATTGGTATGTGGTGCCGGCGTTCTTTAGGCCGAAGGACATTACGTTATAGTAGTAGTTGCCCGACGCCATCATGAAGGTCATGCTCTATTTATCGTGCTCGGCCATCGGGATTTGGTTGTACCCCGAGTATGCGTCCATGAAGGACAAGAGCCTGAAGCCCGCAGAGTTGTTGACGAGTTTGTCGATGTTGGGAAGGGGGTAGGCGTCCTTAGGACATGCCCGGTTGAGATCGGTATAATCAACACACATGCGCCATTTTCCATTATTCTTTTTAATGAGTACAACATTGGACAACCAGGTTGAATACCGGGCTTCCGAAATAAAATTTTCCTCTAGGAGGTCTTTTACAGCGTTCTCAGTTGCTGCCGACTTTTCGGGGGACTGTCTATGCCTACGTTGAACTACGACCTTCACCTTCGGGCTGATGGAGAGCTTGTGGCAGGCGACCTCGGGGTCGATTCCGGGAATTTCTGCGGCGCTCCATGCGAAGAGGTCGGCGTTCTCGCGGAGGCAGGCTTGCAGCTGTCTTTTCGCCAAGTCTGGGAGTCCGGCGCCGATCTTCACGGTTCTGCCCTTGTCTTCCCCGAGGGTGATGATCTCGAATTCGCCGTCCGAGATGGGGCGTGCCGGGTGGGCGGGTTGCTCGTTGGCTTCGTTGATCCTTGTTTCGTGATCACTCTCCTCGGTGAAGCGGCTGTCGAGGTCCACGGATCCGACCAGCTCCTTTGGTTCGCTCTTTGGCGCTACGGTTGGGGTCGCCTTTTTGGTTGTTGGAGATATGGTGTCCAACCCTTTCAGCGCGGCCTCGAAGCACCTCCGGCGGCCTCGATGTCTCCGTTAAGGGTCACCACGGCTCCCCGTTTCGTGTAGTACTTCATCTTCAAGTGGACGGTGGAGGATACCGCGGTGAGCTCTGCTATCGTTGTTCTTCCCAGGATGCAGTTGTAGAGGGATGGGCATTCGATGACTAAGAAACGGGTGCTGATTTCCTTGGCCGTTTCTTCTTCTCCGAAAGTGACTTTCAGCTCCACGTACCCCCAAGGTCTCGTCGTCGTCCCGTTGAACCCCTGGAGGTCGGAGCCTACGTAGGGGGAAAGGTTGGATTCGTCGAGTTGGAGGGTCGTGAAGAGGTGAGTGTACATGATGTCCACCGAGCTGCCTCCGTCGACGAGGATGCGCTTGACGTCGAAGTTCGCCATCCGCGCCCTTATGAGTAGGGGAATGTTGGAGTTGGGGGATCCCCCGGGGAGTTCCTCGAGGTAGAACGTGATCGGATTGGATCGACCGTGAAATCTTTCGAGCGTGCTCATTTTTCTGGGGTTGCTTGTGATAAGCTCGTCGAACCTTCTTTTCACTGATCCTATGGACAGGCTCCTTGTGGCGCCACCCGAGATGACCATGGCTCTGGCGAAGTACTTCCACCGGCTGGTTGGCCGGACTGGCTCGCTGGGTAGGTTGGGGCCTTCGGGGAGGCCGAACTCTCTATCTGCGAACCAGTCCTCTGGGCGGCTAACACACAGCGTGACCTGGAGTCTGCTGTCGCCGTCAGGAAAGGGGATTTCGTCGATTTTCTTGGTCTCGGGGGCCTTTTGCCTCGGGGCCTCACCTCCCCGGGTGTATCTCTTTAGGTGGCCGTCTTTAATCAGGATTTCGATCGTGTCCTTGAGATAGATGCAGTCTTCGGTCACGTGCCCGTGGCTCCTGTGGAATCGGCAATATTTCGATTTGTTCACATTGGGTTTGGGGGGCGTCGGCCGGGGGAAACGGACACCTCCCTGGACAGATTCGGTTTTGGCGCATTCGGGCAGTATGCGCTCGCGGGAAGCGGCTAAGGCCGTGTATTCCGTGAATCGGCCGACAGGGCCGCGTTGTTCACGTTGTTCGCGAGGGCAATCTTCCCGACGACGGTCACCTCCCCTCCGCTGACTCGAGGCTCCGTCATCTCGGTGCCCGCGGGGGGCCTCCCTGTCTCGGGTGTCTCGTGCGGAGTTGGCTGCTTGGGTTTCCTCGAATCGGATATAATGCACTGCTCTGTCGAGGAAATCCTGTAGGGAGGCTGACCGGTGTATGCCTACGACCTCATAGAACTTGTAGTCGTGGCGTAGGCCCCGTTCCATTCAGTAGTGCTTCATCTCGTCTGACGTTGTTACCTGCACCGCTTCCCGGGTGAATCTTTCGATGTACTTTCGGAGAGGTTCGTCGGGGGCTTGAATTATCGCCCTGAGGACGGCCTCCGTCTTCGGATGGCGTTGGGACGCTGTGAAGTGTTTTGAGAACAGGTCCTTCAAGACTCTCCACGACGTGACCGATTCGGGCTCCAGACTTTTGTACCACGTCATGGCGCCTATCCTCAGGGTCGTCGGGAATAACCTGCACTTGATAGCTCCTCGGACGTTTCGGTAATCGAGCATGGCCTCGATGTCTTCCAAGTGATCATCTGGGTCGGATGTGCCGTTGTACGTCGATAACGTCGGGGGCTTCTCCATTCCGTGGGGAATGGGGGCGGCCATGATTTCCCGGGACAACGGAGTCCGGTAGTCGTCATAGTTGCTGAGGGCGGGTGACTGGGGAGGAGATGAGCCTCTTAGGATAGGCACCTGGTTTCGGGTCCTCGGTCCCCTGACCGGGGGTTCGACGCGCGGGTTTCTGGTCGGGATCGCTGAAGATTTCATCTGTCTCCCGCAAACTTGTCTCGCTGGGGATCTGGTGCGCTCTCGCACCACTTCTGTTCGGGGCCTCTCCAGCCGAGGTAGGCGATTTCTGGGTTGAGGTGAGGGACTCCTCGAGCCTCTATTCTGGTCTCCCCGCAGAGGGGACCTCGAGGGGCCTTCCCTCTCCAGCGCTCCAATTCGTGCGTTCTGCTGAAACAGCAGCTGGTTCGTCTGGTTGATGGCCGCAAAGAGGGCGGCCACCGTTGGGTCTGCTCCCGCTGGGATAGGAACGGGTTGGAACGCCGCTGGGCTCTGGGGCCGGTTGTCGGCCTGGCGCAGTAGTTCTGCGGATGACGGAGAAGCGGTCTGGCCGTCTCTCTCGTCGGTCTCCGCCGGATGTGATGTCTCCATCTACTTGCTTCCGTTGGCGGCGGTGTTGAGCACGAAGTCGTGCATGGTATCATCGTGGTGTGGGCTAGCCATGATCATGGAGTGCTGGTGAAACTTCGGTTTTCTGCTCGGAGTAACGGGGAAGTTTCTGTTCCCACAAACGGCGCCACTGATCTGACCTGATCAGAAGGGGATCACGGGCTGGCCACACGCTATTGGACTGCCACCTGTTCACCGGTGATGAGGAGGAGAAGGGGGTGCACCTGCAAAACACTCTGATGCCAAAGTAAAGAGTTGGGCAGAGTGAGAGCAAAGTACAGAAAATGGGTAAGAAGTGAAATACCTGACCCTCTTGTGGAAGAGGGTATTTATAGAGACCCCAGCACTGGGCCAACGGTCACTTGAGTTGGGCTGGATTGCCAGGCCCAACCCAAGTGACTGCTAGGGCTTACGTGGCGTAGTGAAGACCAGGACGTGGTCTTCGCCCTAGTCCAACTGTCCTGTGACCTCCGGAAAGTGGGTTTGACCTGCTCTTTCGGAAGTGGGCAGTTGGTTGATGACGTGTCCCCGCGGAGGGGAGCACGTGGAGAACGTGTGAAGGACACGTTGTTCTGCCCGACAAGGAGGGAAGGGCCTGCCCGCGGAGGGTAAGGTGCTGCCCGCAGAGGGGAGCATACGGGGACGTGTGAGAGCCATGGGTCTTGCTTGATGGCATGGGAGTACCGCCCGCAGAGGGCGGTGCTTGGTCGCTCGTGCGATTCACTGGCCCGGCATGGTTGGGACGGTTCTCCCCCGCGGGGAGGTCATTCTAACAAGTCGGAGATCTTGTGCCCGACATGGTAGCTCGGACCGGGCAGGGCCTGGTGGAGCCTTATTGGGCTGGGCCAACACAGTTCAGTTCAGGACCCAGTCTAGAACAGTTATAAAAATGATTTTCCTTAAAACGGTCAATTGTGTTTTTGATGTATAGACACTTATAACATATTTTTAAATACAATATATGTCTAAATTGTATAAAATATTACACAAATATTTAAAATATGAGAAACTAATCGAATATGAAAAATTGTGAAGTAAATATATGTTTCACAATTTTAAAGTTCTTAAAATATGATATCTAATTTTAAAGCTCAAACCCTATGATTTATCAGACTTGACAGATCGACCCATATGGATAGTTCATTTTAACAAATCTATGTCTGATCATAGTAGTGCTCCCCGAGAATTCAGTTCACCTAATTTTTTGTAAAAAAAAAAAAAAGAAAAAATATATTTTGTGGGGTAATTGGTTTTCTCAAATTTATTGGAATTAAAAATATAAAATTATAGGTTTTATGGTAATAGTTGTTCAAATATCTATAACATATAATAAAAGCAAATTTTGGTTTTGGTGTAGCCTATTTTTCTTCTAATTATACCCTTTTCAGTTTTTATCATTTTGGGGAAATACACATCATTTTATAAATGATTTTAAATAATATTTGTCTTGGTTTGAATTTCAAGTTGAATGATTTAATTTTCTCTATCTATATATCACAATTAATTCAAGATAATATCATTTGAGTGCTTAGATTTTTGTTTAAAACTTTTATGATGTTTGAAGATTATGCATGATTTCAAAACTTTGAAAGAATTATGATGAACGCTTTTAAAACATGTTTGAGTTATAAAAATGATTTTTCTTAAAACGGTCAATTGTGTTTTTGATGTATAGACACTTAAAACATATTTTTAAATACAATATATGTCTAAATTGTATAAAATATTGCTCAAATATTTGAAATATGAGAAACTAATCGAATATGAAAAAATTGTGAAGTAAATATATATTTCACAATTTTAAAGTTCTTAAAATATGAGTTCTAATTTTAAAGCTCAAACCCTATGATTTATCAGACTTGACAGATCGACCCATATGGATAGTTCATTTTAACAAATCTATGTCTGATCATAGTAGTGCTCTCCGAGAATTCAATTCACCTAATTTTTTGTAAAAAAAAAAAGAAAAAATATATTTTGTGGGGTAATTGGTTTTCTCAAATTTATTGGAATTAAAAATATAAAATTATAGGTTTTATGGTAATAGTTGTTCAAATATCTATAACATATAATAAAGGCATATTTTGGTTTTGGTGTAGCCTATTTTTCTTCTAATTATACCCTTTTCAGTTTTTATTTTAAATTTCAACTTCTATTTTAATAACCATTGTATGGCAGTTAACACACCTCTTTCATTCAATTTTTTTTATTTATAAGTAATTAAAATTAAAATTAAAAATAAACAAAAAAAAATACCATTTATATTTTTACTAGCCTACGCAAAAAAAAAAAAAGCGGCCCGTCTGAACGCTAGTTATAATAAAATAAAAAGTAATATACCATAAATAAACTTATCAAAATACTTGTTTTTTAAAGTATTCCTCTCATCCTATAATATTTATTCTAGTTAATCGCTCCACACAAATTAATAAAAAATATAATATTTACAATTTTACTAATTTATTCATATTTATATTAATGCAAAGTGAATAATATTAATTTGAGAGTCATATCACATTATATAAATTAACCTTGGAGTATATTTTAGGATTAAGCTTAATTAAATTGTACAATTGAAAAATTAAAAATTAACAAATTAAATAATTTTTTAAAAGATAATGTATTGAAATGTATTGTTAACAAAAGTTATAAATTACACATGAAAATAAAGATGTCAAAATGAAGCTCCCAGCGAGGATTGAACTCGCGACCTTTCCCTTACGAAGGGAACGCACTACCACTATGCTATGGAAGCTTTGTGGTTATATATATTTTATTTATATAATTTAATCATATTAAAAAATGATTTAATAATAGTCCTGTATTTCATGTCATTAAATTAGAAAATTAAAATCGACTAAAAAATAAATTAGGCCCTTATTGTATAGCATCCCATATTCTTCTTATTTAATCAATGCATGCATTATGTTGTATACTAATTAGTGACTTACTTCCGAGGGATTGAGAGTGTAAAGGGTGATGAGAACCAATGATGTGTTGAATATTGTGGAGTTAGAAAATTGAGGGATAAATTGGACATTATAACTAATTAGGGTTTAAGGAAAGATAATTTATCCCTTAAGCCATAATTAATACTCAAAGAAGATTTAGAAATTAATTAAGTTAGTGAAACCAGTTATGTAATCTCACATTATTACTAAAGGGTATTTTAGATATTTCACCAAGAATACACAACACTTGAAGACAAGTTAAGGTTAAATATAATTTAAGGAAGGTGATTAGTTCCTTAATTCATAGGTAGTAAGCAAGAGGGATAATTAGTAATTGTGACGTAATGACTAAGACATGTGGGTAATTTCACATTGTGTAATGAAGAGCAATTTGGTCATGTTAGAGTTTGAAGGAAATAAAAAACAAATTTCGCCTTCTTCTACAACTTCTTTCACACTTGAAATGGAGAGGAAAATTTTGTATGATGAACTTGTATGTGAATCCCCTTGGTTTTATGCAATGCTCATCTCCACATTCATCATAATCCTTCAAGAACATCATGGTTTTTTTAAGAAACTATCACAAATTATGGGAAAGCATAAATTTAGGAGGAAAATTGAAGAGGAATGAAGAAAGGAGAATCATGAAAGTTAAGTTGAGTTGAAGATGAAAGAAGAAAAAAGAGGACACGATTTTAAATTTGATCAAACTTGCATGTAGTTGAGGGATGATCATCATATTCAAAGATGAATTTTCAAAGTTAGAGCTCAAATCAACCATGTGTAAAACAACTTGAAAGCCCTCACACATTCCAAATGCATGATAGATGAAGTTCAAACATAAATAGAACTTAGATTCAAGCAAGAACAAAATATGACTTGTGGTTCTGAAATTGTGACATTGTAGTTGTGATGAGAAATTTCAAAACAGTTTGTGGCAGAACCAATCCATCATTCAATCATGTTTCAACAGATACCAAGACATACATATGAGGTTTTTCAAATCAATCCAAACAAACTTGGTTTCAAACAAAATACAAAATTTTGCACATTTGGGAATATCAAGCAATCTAAAGGCATCAAAGCAACATCAAACACATACATCTCACATTATAAAGAGGTCTTACACATGAGTCATGACATATAAATGAATCTAAACACAAGCACTGCATAGAACTTAAACAGAATCAGCACATGGCTTATGGAGTGAAAAATAGCAAATCAAAACCAACATTCAATCTTCATAACAGTTGCAAACTTGTAAGAACAAACACCAACCAAGTTCAAATATGACTTATGGATTCTAGGCAAGCTCTAAACTAATGCACCTCACACATGATCATGGTGTAAAATGAGTAAGTATATTGAATAGAGGTTATTTTCCTCTTGAACACCTTCAATGCAATCTTTAATTCCAAACTGTCTTGGTTGAGTGAGAATGTCTTGAATAGCTGCTCCACACCACAAATGCACAGTCCAAGCAGTTCCAACCCCTCCCAAGCAAGTCTTGGTGCAAGAACAAGTTTCTTACACTTGAAGCAACAAATGAATCCTTATGAAAGATCCTTCAAATTATGGTGCAATTAGTTTTTGATGTTTTATATAGTTAAAACACTTTATATCCAAGGTGTTTGAGGTGTCATGAGGGTTAGAGAAGGCTTGAGCAGTGAGTTCTCTTGTTCTATGTAAAAAGTCAAAGTTCTTGGTGTGAATGGTTGACTTTTGGAAATATGAGGTTTTTGGTTGATTCAATGGTTGGAACACCTTTAGAACATCATTTGTAGGTTGTGTGGAGTGCTGATGAAGTGTTTCAAAGGTTGGAAATGAATTTAGTGTGAAATCTGTCCAAGACAGATTTTGGTGCCTTTGGTGATTTTGCTTCAATTGCAAGAAAGAGCAAGGCAAGAGTAAATAGTTTTTCTCTTCTGGATTTGTGGCCTGTTGTTATTTTTTTGATGCATAGAGGATTCCTCTATTTATAGAAGAGGCAAGGGAGCTAAGAGCTTGGACATATTTGAAGTTATGTGAGAAATCTTGCTTTTGGAGGGAGAATCTCAACAAATCAACTTGTAATCTCTTTCTGCAGATTTTGAGCTTGTTTCCAATGAAAACCTACATCAAAACAGGTTGGTTCAAGCTGCATGAAGTGACCATAGGGATGGCAAGAAGGGAATCTTCATGATACAACAAATTTTCTTCCAAAAGCAATCTCTTTCCTTTGTACTTTTGTACTTTCTGGGATTTAAAGAATGATCTTAACCAAAACCTATACTTTGCTCATGGATTCTTCTGGAATTTTCACTCATCACACTCCTAGACATCATATCAATGGTTAAACAAATGTTTAAGAATCAATTGGCTGGTTTGTGAGTTGGTTCATGTCAAGTTGAAGTTGCTCATTTCAAGTTCTTGGACTCCAACTTCCCTCCTTCGAAAACTCCCAGATCACAAATGCTATGGAGGAGTTATTTTACTTTTTGGAAAGCCCTCATCATGCTCTACAACTTTTATGTTTTAAGCTTTTTCAAATTCCAAGTGGAACTAGGTCAAAAATCCTCTTGAAATTGGCTGAAAACATGACTAAAAAGTGCCAAAATCATGAATTACTAAGTGTTTTTCCCTCTTGACTTGTTTTTTTATCATAACTCAAAATCTATTCATTTTTTTACATATAGGTCACTTTTTCACTTTTGTAAGACTTCTCAAGACCTTTCCAACAAGCTTTGAACCATTCTATTTGGATGTGTGGTTAGGAAGTTATGGTCTTACCCCTTTCAAAACCCTAATTTCCCGACTTTTCGATTACTTCTCAATTATTGATCCAATGGTCACCAAACTTCATGATTAGATATGATATAAAATTGGGAACATAATTGTCTTCAATTTTGGGTCAAAACCCCATTGGTCAATGAGTTGACTTTTCAGTCAAACGAACCGAACGATCGAAAACCTCTGAATTGACTGTTAGTGTTCTGGATTCCCTAAGGTCTTGAAACTTCTTGAGGGGACTTCAATAATCCATATAAGCTTAATGGACCATGATTCCACCATTGGAATACCATTTAAATCAAAAGTTAAACCACAATTGACTTTTCCTGATCAGAAACCCTAATCAGGGGTCATGGACAACACTGTTCTTCTTCCTTGGGTGACAACCTCAAATTGGATTCATACTTGATCCAATGTAGTATTCTTGATTATGTAGAGAATCATTATAAGGAGAATCAATCCAAAACCTTGATTGATCAAACCATAGAAACTCCTTATTCTTGACTGTATGGAACTCTAATTCATCTGCATCTTGACAAAGACAAGATTGAAATAGGTTAAGGTTAAATAAACAATGTTGATGCCCCTATAATGATGATGGAATCTAGGGGTCAAAATTTGGGGTACATTAGACAGTGTTGGCTATCTCGAGTGCTTGGAAAGAAGTTTCCAAAGCGTCTTCGTCAGCCTCTATATAACGGAATGAAGACAAGTTACTTACCATCAAGTCCTCTTCACCATGCACAATTACCAACTTATCATTAATGACAAATTTCATTTTCTGACGTAATTTTGAAGTTACAGCACCAGCAGTATGGATCCACGACCTTCCAAGTAAACAATTGTAAGTAGGATTTATGTCCAACACTTGGAATGTGATTTCGAATACACGCAGACCAATTAAGAACGGTAACTCCACTTCTCCAATTACAGTTATGCGAGAACCATCAAAATCTTTGACTATCAAGGAAGTAGGCCTCATCTCAGTCTCTTTGTAATACAACTTTGTAAGAACCCTCTTAGGTAAAACATTTAACGAGGACCTAGTATCTACAAACACCCTTGATAAATTATCTTCCTTACACTTCACGGGCACATGTAAGGCACAATTATAATTATAACCTTCTCTTGGTAGCTCCTCATTACTGAAGATAAGGGTGTTACAAGCAGTAATATTCGCAATCACACTATCGAACTGACAAGTAGTAATATCTTGGGTGACATGAGCTTGAGCCAACAACTTTTGTAATGCAACTCGATGAGCAGGTGAACTCATTAAAAGGGACAGGATCGAGATCTTGGAAGGAGCCTGGTGAAGTTGATCGATGACTTTGCAATCTCTTTTTCTTATAATCCTCAACAACTCAGCATCTTCATCATTTGCAACCATTTCTTTCTCTTTGTCTTTGGCAAGCACAGTGGTAACAGTTTCCTTAGGAGGAGCCTCATTGAATGGGGAGTATAAATACGACCACTTCGTGTCATCTTGCTTGCCCCAACTATATTGGTCACATCTTCACTAGCACTCTTCAATTCTTCTCTCGGAGTAACCTTCCCAGATTCTTTGTCAATCATACGACCACTTCGTGTCATCTTGCTTGCCCCAACTATATTGGTCACATCTTCACTAGCACTCTTCAATTCTTCTCTCGGAGTAACCTTCCCAGATTCTTTGTCAATCATGGTCATATCATATTTCTACAGTATGGCTATAGAGTCTCTGAAATGAAAAGGACTGGGATTTTGAATGATTATCGGCTTTGGTGGAGTGACTGCAGAAGCAACAACAAATTCTGGTATGTTGAACACAGGCTTGGTGCACTGAAAATAGGTATTGCAGAACTTGATTTTCGACAATTGAAAATGGGCACTTTATCACCTGGTTCTGGCAAGTTGAAGATGGGCTCAATCACTGCAACTTCATCCTTCTTCACTTTTCTACTCACCTGTAGGAAACCATCATTGATCAAATTCTGAATATCATTCTGAACCAACATACATCCTTTGATACTGTCATCACAAATTTTATAATCATCATGGCAAACATTCACCATGCCTGCCTTAAACAACTTTGAATGGAAGACTCGAAGAGGAGTTTTAATCTTGGAAACATCAAGAATTAGGCTTTCATCAAATACCTCATCAATAGCATGAACCGACCCATGGGTAGGTAAAGGATTGTTCTTAACATTAGGATGAGGATCATCAAAAGACAGAATCTTCTTTTCCATTAAATCCCTTACAAGGTGTTTGAGAGCATAGCAACTTTCTAGATCATGGCGCGGTGCACCTTCATGAAACACACAATGAGCATTTGGGTTGTAATTAGCTGGCAACGGATTAGGAAGTAGACCCAAATCCCTTGTAGTTATCAAACCTTGTTGCACTAGTGAAGGGTACAACTCAGTATAACTCATTGAAATAGGAGGAACTAGAGGCTTATATTGTCTTCTGTTAGGAATATTCTGGCGAGGCGCTTGATTCTTTGGTTGTTAATAGGCAGGAGCTTTGGGCGCTCATTAATAATTTGGTATAGCTTGGGCAGGCTGATAAACCGGAGGAGATTGATAGGTCGGTGGCTGATAAACAGGAGCCGGTTGTACAGGTTGATATGCAGGAACTTGTTGATTAAAAGCAGGTGTAACAGCAGCCACATACGGTTGTTGAGCAAATTGAACAGGGTATCCTTGTTATGGAACATAGTTTTGCTGATGTTACCAAGGTTGATTTCTTCTTCTGTTTGATATCATGTCATTAGTTTCACCATCTTTTTTCTTGTCATAACTAAATGAAGGATTCTTAGCATGGTCTTTGTTGGAGCTCGAACCACCAGCAGTACTTGACATTTTTCCACTTTTCAAACTCAACTCTACCTTCACACCCACAATAATAATATCAGAAAAATTTGCAGTCACACTTCCAACCATTCTTTCATAAAACTCAGGATGAATAATGTCGACAAATCAATCAGCTAGTTCTTTTTCAGTCAAAGGAGGTTCCACTTGTGAAGCAGTCTCTCTCCATCTCTGAGCATATTCCTTGAACGATTCAAAATTCTTCTGGGACATACTCAGTAATTGCCTTCGGTCAGCAGCCAAGTCAATGTTGTATTTGTAATGTTTGATGAAAGCATCAAACAAATCTTGGAAACTCTTAATACGGGACTGATCCATACTTAAATACCACTTCGACGAAGCACCCTTCAAACTATCTTGGAAACACTGAATCATCATCTTATCATTATCAACATGAGCGACCATTTTTCGATAGTACATGATCAGATGACTCTTTGGGCACGTAGCTCCTTCATAGTGATTAAAGCTAGGAGTTTTGAACTTTGGACGGATAACTAGACCAAATACAATACACACTTCTCTGGCAGCAGCACTAAAGACTTGATCTCCCTCCATCATTCTCAACCTCTTATCAATAATTTCCACATTTTCTCTGAGTTTCTCATGACGTTCATTTTCATCTTCTTTCATGTCAGGGACCTCATTTAATGGTTGATGCTTATTGAAGTGGGGTTGCACATGGGTATGCACAACAGCTGGTGCAAAAGTTGGAATCACATGAGGAGCTTCTGTAACCAAAGGAACAACTTGTTGAACTTGTTGAACAATATGAACTATAGCAGGTGCAGGCACAAAACCTGGTGGAAGACTATATGAAGGTACACTTGCAGTAGTAACAATTTTTGGCTGAGGATCCACAACTGTATTGGCAATATCAGAAACAACAGTGGGCTGAGCATCCATCTTTGCGTGCATAACTTGTAGTATCTCCATAATTTTCCCTACAATTCCCCGTTGGTCTTCTAATTCATTGCTGACACGATCAAGTTCTTGATTATGCTCCGCCATCCTTCTATGAGCTTGAGCTCTGGTGTTGTATGGGCGCAGAGGATTCAGGGCAAAAGAACTGAAGACGAGACAACATAATGAGCAGAAAGCGAGAAGAAGATGCATATGCAAAGACATGAATACAATGCAATGGTTTCAAGGAATCCAAAAGCAAGTTGCAAATGTTTTTGAAAAAACTGAAGAAGTTTCATTTAAATTTTAAGATCTTTATTGAATTTGCAAAGGAATAGCAATTGAACTCCTTGAAACCGAAGTGTTATGAATGCTTGAATGTATGGATGCACAAACACACATATAGAGATATACACAAATATGGATAAGCAATCAAAGGCCTAGGTTAGAGAGTCATAAGCACGGGGTCATGGTCTACCCATCCTGAAAGGTGTGTGCCAAGGGTTCTAAGAGGTGCCCAAAGTTATCAGTCCATCTTTCGGATATTATCAATTTCCTGAATACTCAGTGGTTAATAATATTCTCAAGAGAACCTCTTTTGAGTGTAGTATCGCATATCAACTATTTTGGGACTACTCTTTCATAGTCATTGCACTACGTCCTAAGAAAGGCCAAAGTGGGGTGAACAAGTAACTAAAGGTCCTCAATGTCACAGGCTCATAGGTCAAAAGTAGTAATGTTTTTTCGAATGCTCGTTCAATAATACTGCTCCCAAGAGGGCCTCAATTGAGTGGTGATTTCTCAAGTTAGCTTGGTCGGGAATCGACTCCCTATAAGCCCCGTTGAATATATCACCTTTCTATCATAAGTACACTCACGTCTGGGTGTAGAACTCATTTCATAATAAAAATGTATTAACCCAAGCAGATACAGTCATACATATAAGTTAGAGGTAACCCTCTAAAGTTAAAAATCCCTAGTGAAGTCGCCATTTTTGTTGCGGTGAGAATCGAATATGAAGCTATTGATTAACTTGAATCACACATCTTTAAATATTCACCATTGAGCTTTAATTTATCCGAAGGAAATGGTAAAGAACGAAAAAACTCTAACTGCACCATAAAAACAATGCGGGAGATCTAAGGTTCAGGGGTTGGTTATACCTAGGGAAGGTCTTAGCATCTTAAGCATTTGTAGTACTCTACAGGAACCTCTTGTTTAATAATGTGTTATTTGTTATCTGTTATCTGCTAAAGGGTTGAAAGGAGACCTAAGGGATTATTTCTAAGTATGCTCGCCAAGACATCGCATCTCGTGCCTACGTATCCTGACGAGAATGGAATTGGATCATTCGTAGTTCCTCTCAACGAGGGTGAGGAATTCTTGACTGTGGTCAAGGTTCTAGGGGAAAGTAAGTATCTATGGCAAGATACTTACATGGAGTGTGGCGACTCCAAGTCTAAAGTTGAGTTGAAAGATAGGTAAGTATCCATGGAAGGAACTTACCTGGAGTACGGTGACTCCTGATCCTAAGGCTAGGATGAAAGAGAAACAAAAAGAATGTCCATGGCATAACGCTTGCACAAAGTGCAACGACTCCAATCCTAAGGCTAGGATGAAGGTGAGGACCTAGGATCTTGTGGGATTTACATAGCAGCCAATGGGAGGAGAACCTTTCCTTTGGAATTTGATTAAAGGGGAAGTCTATCCTAATATTATCATACGACAGTTCAAAGCCTAAAGTTTAGCCCCGATTCGATTTATTGAGGATAAGATCGAATTAGAGACCTAAAGGAAAATGGAAATTAGAAAAGATAAGCAAAATCATAAACTACAAAAATCATGAGCAAGCGCCAAACAAAACAACGATATCATAACAAAAGGTCATCAACGAGGATTTCTCGTACATTAATCTTATGCACTCGTCCATAACTTGTAACTATAAATCAAGAAGATGATCCCGAATTTAGAACATGACTTAATCATGAACTAAAATCACTACTCGATCACACGCTTAATTAAAATAAAATCACGAATTTTAATTAAGATAAAATCATGAAAATCAAAAATATAAATCAAATTTAAAACTAAAAACTAAATTAAACAAACAAAACAAAGAACCATAACAAGTGTGGGCTGTGACAAGCCCAATATGGATACCAAGAATAGAATTAAGAAACAGAATCATAAGGCAACAGAGTTTGCACAGCCGACCAAAATCTGTTTAGGCTAGGTCTAAAAGAGGGAAATGTAAGAGTCAACCAACCTCTCTCTTTCCCTGAATGGTCATCTTCTCCCTTTCCTCACCCATTCCACTTCTCCACTGCCGTTCTTTCCCTCTAGCTCGTGCAGACAAAATTTGTTTTTAGATCTTCCTCCCTTGTTCTGTATGTGAACCAATCAATTTATAGGTTCAGCTTTCTGATTTCGAAATTGAACACTGAAATCTTATTTTCCTTTTTCAGCGTATTGTGTTTAATCATACCTGGAATTGTTTTTGAAGTTCTTTCCAAATTTTCTTAGACATGTTTGTTTACTTGTTATGGAAAGAAAAAATGGCTATCATAAAAGCTTGATTTTCGTGTATGCAAATCTGTTTTTTGAAACTCGTCATTCTTGTTTTAGAAAGATGTAATCATGTTTGTGCCAGTTCATTGAGTCTATTAAACATGAATTCTAAATTTTGTTTTGGCTGTTATCTCAAAGGTTGATGCTTCATAAATAAACTGTAGGTGAAAACATCACGTGCTACTACTAAACCTTTATGAGATATGGTTGAGTTGTTGGTGGAATTTCTTGAAAATGGAGGATCGGTGGAGGTGTAACAGGAATCATCAAACCAAAGTAATATCATATTGTTCCTCATATAGTGTGAACGACTGGGTGATCAAGAGAGTTTGCGAGGGCTAAACCGGCGACGAAACGATAACAAACGGCAACTAGTATCTCGTGTGAGGCTTGAATTTTTTTATGCTTTAAACTTGGAATAAACTTGAACTATAATGGTTTTAGGTCTTGAGTTTTGGAATTGATTTGGGTTTATAATATGAAGCTTTTATAAGTCCATCTTTAAAGATCTTGAAAATGTGAAAATAAAATATTAGAACTTTGTATTTGACATAATATCTCGAAGCTTGTAAACTATGATCGAACTCTTGAACTTGAACCTTTAGGTATGGACTTTAAACTTATTTTTTGAAACCTTGATGAATCTTACCTCTTTTGAATTTGGAATTGGATTTCAAATTTTAACACAAAAGCAAAAATCTCATGCTAAAACTTGTGATGAAATTAACGAGGAATCTACGAGTCTTGAATGTCACTTTGAGATCTTAAAGAAAGACTTGGTTTAAAAGTCTTATTCAAAATTTACAACCTCATAATGTCAACAAAAAAATGATTCAAGATCTTTCTCTTAAAATCCCAAGGTCATAATGATTCAAATTCCTAAATAGGAGCAGGACTAAACTTGATTACAAATCCAAGAAACCAACTCATTCCAATCTGATGAAGTTTTAATCCACATAATGAATTTAAACCCTTTTTTACATCCCCTATTGGAAGCAAAGTACACAATCTTGTCAACACCACACAATACTTCATGCCCTAAATAACCATGCTTCGCACCTATGGACATGAAACCATAATCCTTTTTGGATAAATCCTCTGAGAAATCTTAGAGGAAATGGCACTGTATTGATTACGAGACCACAAGAATGGGGGAATATGCTTCTACAGGAACTTAACGCAACTTGCAGGGCATAAAAGCACACACAAAGCCTTTATGACCTCTGAACTTTCTTCAACAACTTTATCTTTACAAAACAACAAACAAAAACTAAATAAAACGGTTAGATATGCACAGATGATTGACCTAAGATGGTGTGAAACAAATTAAAGAATCTAAGGGTGAAATTTGGGGTATAACATAAGGGATTCCAGATTCGCACATAACCAAAATAAAAGGCTCCAGATTCGCATAGAGTTAACAAAAGAAAGGGTTTCAGATTCCCACAGAACCAAAGTAACAGTAAAACCCGACAACATAACACACAGAAGAATATATGGAAATTTTGTCAGACAAGAAGGCAATAGAAACTACGACTCATCTGGTAGGTGATCTGGAAAAATCTCAGATCGACAAAAGAGATCAACTTTGACAAGTATCTATTTGAGTGAGTGCCAACAAAGTTGGACTTTGAATATATCTGTTGTCAGTGGACCATGATTTAAGGACACACAAGACAAACTAGATGAACTCGTCTGGGATGATAGACTACCAGGATGGAACTGGTGTTTAAGGATGACTAGATTTTAAATGGCTTGCTAGACGAAAAGTGGTTTGAATTTTGGTCTCTCATGTTGTGGGCATATGCTCAATGATATGCATGGCTTAGCGCTAGATCGAAGTGACATAATTAACACATGAGAATGATTTATGCAGAGATTGCAGGTTTCCAAAGATGCCCTAGACGTGTGTAATGAATGGAAAGGTCTTTAGAAGGAAAAATTCTGGTCTATTAGAAAGCAAAAGGTCATTTGATGGGGTGTGATGGCATGATTCCTCGACACTCGTCCTGAACTCAGAAGTTATTAATGTATGGCTTACTCGTTTGGGCAGCTTGATGGCATGAAAGGATTTGCCCCTCTGTAGCACACCTTAACCCAGTCTGTGACTCATCTTTCCCCAATCTGTTGGGTATCTGAAAGTGTTCTCCTTGAAAGGATGTTGGAAGAAGCTTGCCATGCCAATGGTCTTAGGTGACCTAACCCAATGTCTTGAACTTTGAAACGGTCTACATCTTATTACTCAATTCTTGGGATGGTAGACTTATAATTGACTATTCTTTGAGGGGTTGGGCTCTATCTTCCCCAGTCTGAGTCTTGAATCAATTTCCCTTTGTTACTCACTCTTTGAGCTATTGGCTTCTTTGCACTCTTAAGGCAGTTTGCCTCAGAATGAGCATTGAAGCGAGTTAATTTGTGCTTATTGAGCACTGAAGGGATTTTCTCTTAATCAATAAGAGTCTCTGGGTAACCTACCCCTAGTCGACAGAGTCTTGAGATGACTTGCTTTGATCAACTGATACTTGAATGATTTTCCCCTTAATCAACTGATGTTTACAGACTTACTATAGATTGACTAATTCCATAACCACTGGATGCCAATGCCTCTGACCCATAGGGTTACGATGTGATCTTGATTCTGTTCAACTTTGCTGGATGACCAAGCCCTCTTAGATTGCTCCTTGATAGAATTTCCCTGATGTCAAGTACTGACTTATAGTCAAAATTATTCATTCACAGATGGTAATTTTAATGCGATGTTCATGCAAGTTTTGAAAAAAAATCAATCATTATAGGAATGATGTGATAGTGTGTGATGAATGGACCATTAGTCCAAATGCAATGCTAATTTAGCTGGTGTAAAAGATACGGCAAGAAAAAGATTAGCAAATCTTGTAGGAGTCAGTTTACGCAACCTTGTTGTAGTATACTTTCGGAATAAATCCTGCCACAATTAGGTATTTTAAGGGTTGTAATATGGTCTGGTTCACGGGTATAAAAGAAAAGGATGTAAAGCTCAAAGCTTATTTTAACCCACCCCTTCTTCGTGATGATCTCCAGTCTGACGTTCAGTTAATTCTATACAAATTTATCTTCAAAGAGACTTCAAAGGTATGAGAGTGGAGATGAGAATCCAAGATTCTCTTAAGATGGCAATCACCTCTTTTTTTTGCATTTGTCATGGATGTCAACGACCCTTTCATTTTTTCTGACATGGCGGTCATTGGATCTTATTTTGTTTTTTGTTGAGGATTTGAGAACCTTTTTTTTTATTTGATCCCTAAAGTTTGCATGGATTGATTTTTCTTTTCAAGTCCATCGGGATAGCCTTGATTTTTTCCTAAGGCTCCTCTTGAGGTGTTCGACTTAGCAAGCTTTTTATTTTTGCTTTTTGATGAAAAGTGTGATTGCCAATTCATTGGTCATCGAGGAACAATCAACATGACCCTCGTATTTTGCATGATTCTTTCGATACGTCAGGATGTGTGTAGAGGATATCAGTTGGTTGATCCCTAGATGGGAAGTTTCATCTTGATAACTCATATTAACTAAACACTACCCATGCCCCAGGTTAAGCGTAAGGGTTTAGAAATTTGAAGGAAACTCCTACTTCTAGGCTCGAAGTGGTTAACTAAGGACTAACTTCTTATCTCTCCAGTATTTAGGGATTTGAAATAATGCTTGTACATTATCAGCAGGATTTTATCCGAAAGCATACCATTTAACAATTATGGGTATTTCATTTTCATCATCCTCCCTCCAATCTTTGCTAAAACAACAGTTTGATAAAGTGGATGAGAGGTATATGGATTCATACTTTTTTTGTTTTTGTGGATATAAGTGAAGAAAAATGGGCGAATGTGACATGATTAATTCAGAAAAAGCATGATCACTTCATTAATATTACCATTCAAAACAACAATGTTTAAAACAAGTAGCATTTAACAGGAAATAAACTACAAATGCAAAGATAAAATATGATCCAATGATCGCCAATGTTTGAGGATGTCTTCCTTTCTGATCCACTGGCTTGAGGAGATGCCTTTTGAAGTCTTCAAACTCATTTCGGCGAGAATTTGACGTGCACGACCAAGCTTCCTTCTAGGAAAGATATGCATTGTTTATCAATCAATTGTTATACTTTGGCTTGGAAAGCTTTGTAATCTTCAATTGAGTGCCCTATTGATCCAGCATGATATCCATATTGCGCATAGGGATCGTACCCAGGCGGGTATGGCCTTGGAGCAAACTTTAAAGGCTTGGGGACCACCAATGAGCTTTGAATCAGAGGCTGCAGAAGTTGATTGTATGACATGGGAATTGGATCAAGAGGAGCATTCCTTATTTCCAGACTATTATGAGACCTATGTTGGCTTTGTTGCTGATTGATCAGTCATCATTTGTGCTAGGTATTTCACTATTCAACTGTGAGGAAATTAGGTAAACTGTGTGATTTTAAGCATTTTTAGTTAGAACTTGAAGTATTTTAATTATATGCAGTATGTCATTACTTATGAGTTTCTTGAGGATATTTTACACTTTTGGTATGTTGGCAGGTTAAGAAACAGGTTTGGAAGCTCAGAGGATCAAGCATCAGATGCAGAATTGAGTTGGAGTGAGAAAACAGAAGAAAAAACCACAAAGTGGAGGATCTACTGTCCATACACGTATCACTCCAGCTGATACACGTATGGCCCCCTAGCATACGCGTAACATACGCATTCCAGCAGAGGGATGAATTGTGGAGGAAAAATAAGCCTTCTGCCAATACGCGTATAGGCCTGGCAATACGTGTATTGGTTTGCCTGCTGACAGGCCATTCTGCTTATACGCGTAGGAGGATGAGCTGCGTACCAGGGCAATACGCATATTGAGCCCAAAAATGTCAGAAATCTCAAATTGCACCTATTTATTGCCAGAGCGTGATTTTATCTTGATTGGACAATTTCTGGAGAAAAATACACACTTTGAAGGCTGGAAAATGCAGAAGTTTGTCAAGGTTTCATATGTTCAAGTGTTGTTCTGACAATTGAAGATAGATTCCTCATGAAATTCTGTAATGACAACCATTTATCTTTTTGTTTTCTTTATGATTATGAGTAGCTAAATCCCCCATTGCTAGGGGTGACCCTGATTCTGATTGTAACGTACTTTGATTTATTCAATGCATGATTCTTTTTATTCATTAAAATTGATTTGTTCTTATTATTGTTCTTCATGCTTTATCTGTCGGACCAACGGATTATGACCGTTAGAAACGTGTTGGATGAACAGTGTCGCAACTGCGAAAAAGGGCCGACAAAGACAGAAGAGTTGCCACCGTTCGTTATTTATCCCAAAGAGAGGGAAAGGAAACGATCAGAGAAAACCTAATGAAAATGGGAGAAGACAGGTCATCACAACCATATCTCGGGTTCGGGAGTCGGTTACGCAAGGGGAAGGTATGAGCACCCCTCACGTTTGTTGTACTCAACAGGATCCACGCTTGTTATTTATCAAAAAAAGGGTGTTTACTATCTAGCTACAAGCCACAGGGACAAGAGAGAAAAAGAGACTCGATAGAGCATCGCCGCTCTATGCCTACGTGCTCCCTCTTGCAATGGGAAAGTCAGAGTCAACGTAGTTCGAAAAACTACGGGTGAAGGTGGGGAGGGTTGCTCGCCAAGACATCGTCGTTTTGTGCCTACGTATCCTCATCTAGTGTGAGAAATCAGAGCAAACATAGTTCAGGCTAACAAGACCACAGGTTGGTTCAAGTGTTTTACCCGAGTTAGGTGTATGCAACTCGACCATTGGAGACTTAGGCATTACCTGTTTGCGGTAGAACCAAGAGTTAACAAAACTCTCCTTATGAAAAAAAAGTTTTCCAAATTAAATCCCGAAGGATAAAAAAGTTTGAAGTTTGTTTTTTGTGTTTTTTAGAGAAGAAGTGAATTGAATTTGGTTTGTAATTCATGTTGCACTAAAGACTATGACTCAGGAGCGAATGCGTCGCATATCGTCCAAAGGACATACGCTAAACACTCTAGACAATTGAGAGGAGCCCCCCAATCATCATTTCCCAAATGCTTAAGGCTCGTAGCGTACAATATTCATTATCCATTATTAAGTGTCTTGAAAGAGTTTGAAGATGAGAAGAGAGAGACACCTTTAAAGGGAGACTAAGACTCAACCTAATGTTCTCATACAAAGTGCACCTATGATTGGGATGAAAGGGAATGCTACCTAATGTTATCATGCATGGGTTCAAGCCTAAGTTCTATCATAATCAATCTTGAACAACAGATATTAGAGGTCCTAAGGGAACATGGCAAAGAAGAAAGAAGAAGGAAGCATAAGATAAAAGAAAGTAAAGATGCAAACATGTGATGCACAATTAGAATGAAAATAAAGGAGGGAGGAACAAAGTGTGGGGAAAACATCACCACAAGCACATCTCAACCTCAAGCATGCAAATGAGAGATTCAAGAACAAAATGGAAATGCACACAAAAGCATCTAAATAAAATCACACAAAAGTGGGATGAAGTGGGAGAAATGGAATTCCTACAACCACTCAAACATCAACCACTACCAAAAGGTAAACCAAAAAGAAAAGAGAAGAAGCCATAATCTAAATGGGAATGGGAGATAAGATGAGGACAGCAAGGAACTCATAGAGGCCACTCAACCATAAGCACCACAAGGACTATGCAAAAGAAAGCACAAAAGTCCTCAAAAGAATCACCATTCATGATATGTTCAAAGTACCTCCAAAGGAGGGACTAAACCATCTCAAATGGGATTCAATGGTCCTTGGACAGAGGTGAGAACAAGGGAAGAGAGTTCACAAAACCAAGAAGGAAAGTACAAAAAGAACATTGCACAAGTAGGCATGGTAAAGGACCTAAGTCCTAAACAACTTCAACATTTGAAACCAAATGGAAGGCCTAAAAAGAATGCAACTCAAAACCAAAACCAAAACACTTTATGACCTAAAAATTGGCATTCAACAACTTCAACATATTATGAAGGTGAATAAAAAATAATTGGGAGCATTTGAAGTCCATAAGAATCATTTCCCATCCAAACTAGGTCAAGTGTTTGTGTGAACCACCCTTAGGGATAGCTTGACTTGCAAGCTACTCCAAAAATAGGAAAATGGCTCAATTAAATCTAAATAAACTCTCAAAAGCACATAAGAAGGTTGGCAACCAGAGGCCAAAAGAACACAACCAAAGTCCAAGCAAAACATCACAAAAGAATTTGATTCACAAGGGTGCACCATTTTGAATGAGGGTTGTCGAGGGTCAAAGAAAATGACTTAAAAGTCAACCAAAAATAAACCAAACCAGGGCCAAAATCATCCTATAAGATCACTCAACTCATCTTTTAAATGAGGAATGAGTCTCAATCATTGGAGATTTAAATTGGTCAAGAAACAAGTAGGAAACAACAAGGAACAAGTGAAAACTCATTCAAAAACACCTCCAACCATAAATTCCAATTTTAATTGAAAAATAAATGGAAAATGAAAATAAAAAATATCAAAAATTAGTTAACACCCTAAG
Organism: Lathyrus sativus; assembly: GCA_963859935.3. NCBI lineage: Eukaryota > Viridiplantae > Streptophyta > Magnoliopsida > Fabales > Fabaceae > Lathyrus > Lathyrus sativus. The sequence continues at coordinate 76,620,860 of OZ012740.1, read as the reverse complement.
GTATCCTAAAATATGTTTTGGGGGAATTTTATCATGCTTGGAGGTATTTTTAATGATTTAAAATGAAAACATAAATTAAAATAAAATAAAATAAAACAAAAAGATGCACACGGTGCAAATAGCAAGCCAGCCAGTTCAAAAATCATTGGGCTCAGTTGGAGGGGGCGCAAATAGCACGTTTGGCCCAAATCAACACAAACTGAATCCATATGTGAAATGCAGTGTTCCACTAAATAAGGTGGAATCCAAAGCTCCACGCGTGTGTGGTCAAGCAATCACAGTTGTTGATCCAAACAAGTCAACAGGTCAAACAATGCCAAGTCACCTTGACCTGAGCAAAGACCAGACGCCAGAGCCCTAGCTCCGGTCGTCTTCTCCGGCGAAGTGGACGGAGTTGCACGTCTGAAACTTCACCAAACAACGCCAAATTTTATACCAAATTAAAGAGGAACTCATGTACCATCCAGATCCAAGCCTCAATTTCATTTATCATGCATAGAAAAAGAGAATCGAACGGTTTAAAATTCATATGCTCAATTGGAAAACTCATCAATCAACACAATTATGGTACCAGATTTTTCCTACAAGGTGTAGGGCTTCAGATGCAACAACAATGGTATGGATTCAAAGCTTAACATGTGAGATATTTGGATTTGAAGATTACCTAACAGAATCTCTCTGTTGGAGCTTCAAATGATGCTTAGCTTACTTCAAATTATGCAGATCCACCCTATGAAGTTCAAGGTAGATGCTTATGACTTCAATCTGGCTTGAATTGGCAGGAATCTCAGTTCACGATTTTCAAATTGCTCTCCGATTTTCAAACTTCAATTTTGCTCTCCCTCCACGAATTGCCCATTCTGAGAGCTCAAGCTTCATTCTGAACTTTTATATGATGGATTTGGATGCAATTGGAGGCCCAATATGGCTTGGTTCACTTGAATTTTGAAAATGCCCAAAGTTGGAATCCCTCCCATGCACACGTGAAATCATCTTGAAACACTTGTGGAAATGGCTTGGCTAGGTAGCTGACAACTTGAATTAGCAATTTGGATTAATTTTGGGCTTTGAATTGATCCATTTAGGGAGATTTGAATTGAATATTCTTCTTGAAGTAACTTCAAATTACACATGATTTTCACCTTATGGACCAAGGTTCCTTTGTGCATTTTTCTTGTTTAAGCATTGTGAGCATAATTGGATTGGAAATAGCATGAAAAAGTCCTTAAACTTAATCAATTGAATCCATGATTTAACATCCATTTTCACTTGAAATTCTTCACCAATCTCCTTATCCTTGCATAATTCATGATAATCTTGTGTTCCATGATGAACTTGGAGTCATTTGGAGCAAGTTTCATGTTGGAGAAAGTTTCATTTGAAGTGCTTAAGATCATGAAAATGACCTATAATCAAAATGACCTATAATCAAAGTTTCCCAAAATACCCCTGCCATGCAAGCTTCATAACTTGAGTTCTACAAATGAGAAGAAGGACTTCTAGGACTTTTTGGAAATCTAAGATCATGAGGAAAAACTTTCATGTTTACTCCAAGTTGAGGAGAAACAAACTTCTAGGTCAAAAGTGTCTTGGAAGTTGGTTGACTGAAAATATGGTTCATCTGAGACCTCTAACTTGCCAACATCATATCTTGAGTTCTACAACCCCAATGTATGAGTTCTAGTACTCAAAAGAAATCTAAGATCATGCTTTACAAGTCTCATGTTTGCATCAAAGTGAGATTACCCTTGTATCTTGAGATATGTGGTCTTGAAGTTAGGCACTAAACAGGGGATTTTACACTGACAAACCTCTGAAACCCTAATTTAGTAACTTCTCACACTCTTGATTCTCCTTGATTTGATCTTGAAATACCATCCTAGATATCTCAACCCAACTATTCGTGACTCCAATGACCTGGAATTAAGTCTCAAACTCATCCAAATCCATAGTTGACTTTGCACTAGGCAGATGAAACCCTAGGTGTACAATCCTTTGGCTGCAACCTCTGGCACATGATATAACCACTTAGATGAGCTCCACAATGGCTTCAAAAGCACTCCACGAGCTTCTCCATCATCTCTTATCCATATCCATGAGCTTGTGATCCTCAGATGATCCTCAGCTGACCTCCAAGATAGGAGACAAGCAACAACTATCAATCCTCTCCCTCAAAGAGCTCTGACCACTTCTTGGTGACTATAAGCACTTGATGACTTGAGTAAACACGCTTGCTTGAGATTGGAACCATTGATAAACTTCTCTTAAGTTTCACACCTCTCTTAATCCCCTCCAAAGAACAATGTTATGCATATGCAAATGATAAAGAATGAAATGAAACACAAGCCAAGTAAGCAACAAGGTTGGGAAAATTTTGGGGTACAGCAGCTGCCCCTATTCAAACGAATTAGACCTGAATGAGTGAAAAGTGAACGACTTTCAAACAATCAAGGTAAAATATGGTTAGATACCAACGAACCCGAAAATTTGCCAACCGTAGAAATAGAACTGCAAACCCCCTCAAGGACAACAATCTCCGGAAATAACTGAATCTGATAGTTGCAACAACAACAAGCTGACTGATTACCAATCAAACATCGACACGCAGTCGGAAGGAACATCTGCTAACGCACAGGAAATGACACTAAGTCGGCAAGATCATATAATATCACCAGACATCTATTGAAATCAATAAGCATTGAACTCGAAGGCCGACTCAACACGCAGCTGAGAAGAACATCTGACATCGCCGCCAGGCATCTGTTAAAACACAGGCATCGAACCCAAAGGTCAGATCAACACGAAGCTGATCATCCGCTAATCCAAGCAGGCATTCGCTAAATAAAAACGAGCATCAAACCCGAAGGCCGAATCAACACGAAGTTGATAAGGAACATCTGACATCGCCGCGAGGCATCTGTTTTGTAAAATAGGCATCAAACCCGAAGGCCGAATCAACACTCAGCTGATCATCTGCTAATCCAAGCAGGAATTCGCTAAATAAAAGCGAGAATCGAACTCGGAGGCCGGATCAACACGAAGTTGATAAGGAACATCTGACATCGCTGCCAGACATCTGTTTTGTAAAAAATCAGGCATCGAACCCGAAGGCCAGATTAACACGCAGCTGATCATTCGCTAATCCAAGCAGGCATTCGCTAAATAAAAGCGAGCATCGAACCTGAAGGCAGGAACGATACGAAGTTGATAAGCTTTTAATCATAAGAAAACTCCATTGGGGAAGAGAGAAACTTAACCAAGCAACTCTGGCAGGGAGAAAAGAGAAACTTAACCAAGCAACTCTGGCAGGGAGAAAAGAGAAACTTAACCAAGCCACTCTGTTGGGACTTCACTAGGGAAAACATGATAAAATGAACACCTCTATCAAAGATCTTTTGCCGAGGTCTGAATACATGTACGGACTTAAGAACTCAATATCACAAATTGTCGTGGTCTGGATACCATACGGGCGAAGGAAAACACCATCGACCGCAGTCAAGCGACGACACTGGGGAATAACGTAAGTTGGGGTCTGGATACCACACGGGCTAACGGGAATTGCTATAGTCTACACACCACATGGGCAAAGAATAACAACATATCACAAGCTGCCATGGTCTGGATACCACAAGGGCAGAACACATTGAACACATTTGTCAGGATCTGAATACCGCACGAGCAAAGTAAGGTAACACCGTTTGCCGTGGTCTGGATACCACAAGGGCAAAATAAATCACATCAATATCTGCCATGGTCTGGATACCATACGGTTAGAGATAACAACCTGGCTTATGTTTCACATGCAAATGTTTGAAAATAGTGTAATGCTCCATACGAAATGGAAATGCTACGCATTTAGGAAGATGATATGCACGAATGCAGATGCAACAGAACCGAATCAGCAAAATAAATGTTGATTAGAGAAAAGAAACCCTGATGGGGAGATAAGCCCTGGATGTCTCCGTAGAAGAAATTTCCGTATAACAATGTTCTAACAGGAACGGGAATCCACTCTGCTGGGGATTCAAATCACAACCTGCTGAGGGAAACACCCTGAACGGCCTTCCAGAATACAAACCTTCTGGGGATAGACAATCCTACTGGGGAGATAGAACAAAATGCTAAGCATCTCTTCTCCTCTGTTCGGGGAACAAGAATGCCCTGAACGGCCTTCCAGGGTACAACTCTTCTGGACAAAAGACTCGGCTGAGGAAAGACAACCAGACGTTGGAAAAAAATCTGCCCTGTCAGGGAATCAACGACTCTATGAGGGATAACAATCCACCTCTGAGATTAACCATGCTCTACTAGGGAAATTAGCCCTGAATGGCCTGCCAGAATATAATATTCTAGGGAACTGACAACTCTGCTGAGGAAACAAAGCAAACTGCGCAGAAACAACTCCATTCTGCCGAAGTTACTCAGCTGGGGAAGAGAACTTTATCCTCCGACTCCACTGGGGATTAGGAATTGAGGGAAACACATCAACCTCCGCTGACTCCGCTGGGGATAGAGAATAACAATCTCTGAATCAACCCTCTTCTGTTAGGAAGTAGCACTACTCTACTGAGGAAAAGGCAAACACTGCCGACTTTGCTGGGGAATAAGCAATGACGGAAACAACATCAACCTCTGTTTGGGGAAATAAGAAACGAACTCATCAATACCAACTTGAACTCTGAGGGGATACGAAATCACCTGTTCAGACTCTATGGGGAGAAATCTCGTCTCGACTCGCTGAGGAGTATAGGCGCACCTGCAGGGGAACAAAGGTACATCCCTGACCTGTGTGGGGATGTTAATCTCGATCCTCTAAGGATGATTTTACTCTGCAGGAGACCTCGGTCTGAACTGCTGAGGAATGAGTGTATACAGACACACTACTGGAGTTAAACGTGTACTGACCAACTGCTGGGGATAAGCGTACACACTTAACTACTCACTCCACCTACATACCCGGTCTTGTAACAACAAAACTCTACTAGGGATAGAGATGCACAAACTCCACTTTCTAGCGACGCATGAGTCTCTACCACATACTTTCTTTCTGTGGAGACATCAACTGGGGATATGATGATCCTGTCGGGGATTCATCTCTGACAAAACTTGCCCCAAGGGTAACGACCCTGCAAAAATGAACAAACAACAAGATATCCTACACAAAGGGAACTATCTCAGTCATCACCCATGGTGTTGTTCAAATAAATCAAAGTTTTAAAGATTATCGGCCAAGGCCTGTAAGTTTATGTATGTGCAATTTCATCAAAAACATCGGGCGTTTTTCGCAAACAAAACAGCAAAAGCTAAAACAAGAGCAAACGATTACTGAATAGTATATCTTATTGACAAATGGCCTATAAATAGGCAGATTTTACAACAGATGCAACCCCTGAAAAGAGGAAGTTGCGCAAAAAGATACACAAATGCACAGAAGTATACAAAATATCGGCAATATGGCACAGACGAACACCATGAGTTGATCCATCTATGACTCGCTTGACTCCGATGTTTTCCCCGATACTTCATCTTCTGAAGAGATTGATTCGGATAAGCGGTCCTCAGGTCCTCCCTCAATCCACTAATCTCTGAAAATCAAAACACATACCACAGTCATTTGCTTTTCAAATCTCTAACTTTTCCCTGAATCGCCCTTTCGGGTTTTCAATTCACCAGGATACCCATTTTTGCCAAAGTCGCCTTTTCAGGTTTTCAACTTTGCGGGTTTACATCTTTTTTTCTTTTTATCCCTAATTTTTGCCCGAACCTATTCTTTTTATGGTTCGCCGGGATGCCCCATTTTTTCCTGGATATTCTTTTTCTTTCCAGCGGGTCTCTTTAAGCAAAGTATTTTTTAACAGCCCATTTGCCATCCATGGTGGAAAGTACTAAGGCTCCTTCGGAGAAAACCTTTCGCACGACATATGAACCTTCATAGTTAGGAGCCCATTTGCCCATGTGATCTGTTTGTGGCGGGAGGATCTTTTTCAGCACTAGATCGCCCGTCTGAAAGCTTCAAGGGAGCACCTTCTTGTCAAAAGTTTTCGTCATCCGGCTCTGAGACAACCGACCATATGCAATAGATGCCAACCTTTTCTCATCCAGTAGGCTGAGATGATTCAATATATTTCTTATCCATTCTGCCTCATCAAGCTTGACATCGACCAGAACTCTCAATGAAGGAATCTCGACTTCGAATGGTAGGACAGCCTCCATACCATACACCAGCGAGAAAGGAGTTTCCCCAGCTGAAGTGCATACCGTGGTACGATAACCGTGCAAAGCAAAGAGCAACATCTCATGCCAATTCTTATAGGTTACAATCATCTTCTGAACTATCTTCTTAATGTTCTTGTTGGCCGCTTCCACAGCGCCGTTCATCTTCCGGCGATAGGGAGATGAGTTGTGATGCTCAATTTTGAAACTCTGGCACAGTTCCTTCATCATCTTGTTGTTCAAATTTGAACCATTGTCAGTAATTATTATTTCAGGTATTCCATAGCGACAAATGATGTCCTTTTTTATGAATCGGGCTACCACTTGCTTAGTGACATTAGCACACGAAGCTGCTTCCACCCATTTGGTAAAGTAATCAATGGCTACCAGGATGAAATGATGTCCATTGGATGCGGTTGGCTCAGTATTTCCAATTATGTCAATGCCCCACATGGAAAAGGGCCAAGGAGATGCCATGACATTTAACGGACTCGGCGGCACATGAATCTTATCTGCATAAATCTGGCATTTATGGCACTTCTTTGCATATTTGAAACAATCTGACTCCATAGTCAGCCAATAATACCCTGCTCGTAACAACTTTCTAGACATGGCATGCCCGCCGGCATGTGTATCAAAGGTACCCTCGTGGACCTCTTCCATAAGCAGACTAGCTTCTTTTTCGTTCACGCATCTCAATAGCACCAAGTCATAATTCCTCCTGTAGAGTACACCATCCTGGTTCAGATAAAAATTCCCAAACAACCTCCTCAGAGTCTTCTTATCCTGGGTCGACGCCCCTGGCGGATACTCTTGGTTCTTAAGAAAGTTTTGGATATCGTAAAACCATGGCTTGCCATCAGCAGCTTCCTCAATGGCGAATACGAATGCGGGCCTATCAAGGCGCGAGATGACTATTCTTGGAGCATCATTCCAATAGTTCACCTTGTACATTGATGATAACGTTTCCAGAGCGTCCGCCATCTGATTCTCCGCTCTCAACAAATGGTGAAACGCTACCCGATCAAAGAACGGTAACAACCTCCTTGCATAGTCCTTATAAGGAATCTGATTAGGCTGCCGGGTTTCCCATTCTCCCATGATCTGATTAACAACTAGCGCTGAATCTCCATACACATCCAAATGCTTGATCCTCAGATCAATGGCTTCTTCCAACCCCATAATACACGCTTCGTACTCGACTTCATTATTTGTGCAAGGAAATGTTAACCTGGCAGTGAATGGTGTTGTACCCCAAAATTTGACCAACCTCTTTTTGTACTTGGCTTATGTTTCATTTTTGCATTTTTGCATTTCTGTATTGCATATCATTTGTTCTTGAGATAGGGGATCAAGGTTTTCCTGTGGCTCAGGGCTCATTTCAGTGCAAAAGATCGAACGACGAGCATCAGAGGCTCCGACATTTATTTTGCCCAACGGTCAGGCAGCCGGTTTTACTTTGTTTTGCAGGGCATTTTTTAGCTCAGAAAACAGCATTCAGGCTATATCAAGCATTCTCACAATGATAATATTCAAGAGCAAGATTCGGAAGCTTAACAGAGCTCAAAATGGCAAGAAACGGGCGAACTGGCAGATTTCCCTCCAAAAGGCGCCAAATTCAAAATTTTGAAGGTGTTAATCGATTAACACATTTGGTTAATGATTAACCAAGTCAAAATTAGGGCAAATTGGGATTTTTAAAAGTGTTAATCGATTAACACATATGGTTAATCGATTAATCAGTGCAATTTTTGCCTCTGTACGTGAATTGTGAAGAAAAACTACTTTGGGGTCCAATTTTGATCACTTGGAAATTCAATTTTACACTTAGGAAGGATCTAGAACCATTTCAAATTTTGGTTAATTCCATTTTCCCTCCAAATTCCCATTTCTAATTCGATTCCATAATTTCACAAACCACCTTCCAAACCTTACATTTGGATCCAAGCCTAAGATGTATTTAAGTGATCTACACCAATCCTCACACATCTAACTCTCATGATTTCCATTTCATTTTCAGAATTGATCTCATTCTCTCTCAATTCTCTCTCAATTTCTCCATTCCCAAACCTTCACCAAAGCTCTTCATCCATTGAATTCTTTGATTCTCCATTGGAATCAATGAATTCTTGAGCTTAAACCTTCATCCATCATCTTCATTGGATCAATTTCCTCATTCAATTTCCGTGCAAATTTGGATATGAATTTTGAAGTGTTTTTGGAAGAGCTTATTTGGATAATTCTTGCTTGATTTTGGTGGATCTTCATTCTTACTACAAGAATTCAATTGGATCTTGAAGTTTTCTGGACTTCTCGCTTGGATCTATTCAATCGGAGTTGAATCAACAATTACCGAAGCAAATCTCCTCTTCGTAAGTTGGAATCCTAGATCTATTGTTATTTCGAACTTATTTTGCATAATCATGTGGATTTTCATCTTTGATTGACTTTTGGTTGATTTGATCCATTTGATTTGTGATCTTTTTGTTTAAATGTGTTTACATGACCATTAGATCACTGGTTTATGGTTTAATTTCGTGCATAATTGATTATATAATTATTGGAATGATTACACATTGGATAAGTTGCTGAAAAGGGTTTCTGAACTGCTGTTTTTCGCCTCTGGAACAGTGTTAATCGGTTAACACATATGGTTAATCGATTAACCAACTCAAATTTTCAAATTTTCAAGCATTTTTCAATGGTTAATTGATTAACCCATGGTGTTAATCGATTAACACTGTGTCAGAAGGCCAGTTTTGCTGTTTTTCAAGGTCGTTTTAGTATCGTTTCACTTCGAATCTTCATGGATCAGTATGATGCATTAGGAGTGAAATGTTTTGGATATATGTCATTGTTCTTGATTGTTTAATCATGATTTATTCGACACGCACGTTCGATTTCCACTTGGATGCCTACTTTTGTAGTTTGTCGTTCAAAGTGATGTTCATCTTTTGTGCTTGCATATTCATGTTTGCTTTCCTTCTTGCATTTGCATTTCCTCTTGTGTTTTGCATCTTTATTTCTCGCATTAGTAAAGGTCGAGATGTGATTGTGGTGGTGTTTACCGCACACTTTGTTCCTCCCTTTGCTTGTGTGTTGCATTCCATGTTTGCATCCCTATTTTCACTCTCATTTGTGTTTAATCCAAGCATGCTAACATTAGGGTAGATTTTCCCCTTTCAATCCTAACCTTAGGACTATTTTGCATGACAACATTAGGGCCGAGTTTCCCTTAGACCTTCCATGCGTCTCTCTTCTTCTCATCTCAAAATAATTCCAACTCATCTAATAAATGCGATGAACATTGTGCGCTACGAGCCTTAAGCTACATAGGGAATGATGAGTGAGGGGTATCCTCTCGCTCGTCTAGAGTGTTCAGTGTACGTCCTGTTTGGGGGAGATACGCGACGCATTCTCCCCTATGTCATAGTCTTTAGTGCAACGTTAATCACAAACCGAATTAATTCACTTCACTAAAAAAGCACGAACAAACATTCAAACCTTTTTCCTTCGGGACCTTAATCGGAAAATCTTTTTTCATAAAAAGAATGTTGTTAAGCTTTGGTTCTACCACAAATATGCGTTGTCCCTAACTGCTAGAATGAAGGTTTAACCCTACTCGGTTAAAACACTTGAACCCACATGTGGTTTCGTGTTAGCCCAAACTACGTTTGCTCTGATTTCTCATACCAGATGAGAATACGTAGGCACAAAACGACGATGTCTTGGGGAGCAACCTTCCCCTTCTTTTGCCCGTAGTTAGCCAAACTACGTTGACTCTGACTTTCCCATTGCATGAGGGAATACGTAGGCACAGAGCGGCAATGCTCTGCCGAGTCTTTTTTCTTTTCTTTTTGTCCTGTGAGCCTGTAGCTTAGACAGATAAACAGACCCTTTTAGACTAGACAACCAAGCGTGGATTCTGTCGAGTACGACGGACGTGAGGGGTGCTCATACCTTCCCCTTGCGTAACCGACTCCTGAACCCGAGATTTGGTTGTGATGACCAATCTTATCCCATTTCGTAGGTTTTCTTCGATCGTTTCTTTTCCCTCTCTTTTGGGATAAATAACGAACGGTGGCGACTCTTCTGTTTTTCGCCGGGTGTTTTTCGCAGTTGCGACAAATGGGATATGAGAACCATGGGGAGTTGTGATAATTGCCCCAATTCCACTACCATAGGAGTTAACAGCACCGTCAAGTATCATCTGCCATTGAGAACCCTTCTCCAGACCTTTATCGGGTAATGGCTCTTCGCAATCCTTCATCTTCAGGAACATGATGTCTTCGTCAGGAAATTCAAATTTCATCGGTTGATAATCATCAATCGGCTGTTCAGCAAGGTATTCTAACAGAATACTTCCCTTGATAGCTTTCTGGTAACATATTGGATGTCGTGCTCTGTCAAGACCATCTGCCATCTGGCAATTCTCCCTGAAAGTGCTTGCTTTTCAAAGACGTACTTAATCGGATCCATCTTCGAAATCAGCATGGTTGTACGATTTAACATATATTGTCTCAGACGTTTCGCAGCCCAAGCGAGTGCGCAACACATTTTTTCCAACATTGAGTATATAGACTCACAGTCTGTGAACTTTTTACTCAAATAGTATATCGCATGCTCTTTTCTTCCAGTCTCGTCGTGTTGACCGAGAACACAACCCGTGTTGTTCTTAAGAACCGTTAGATACATTATCAATGGTCTTCCATCTACTGGAGGTATCAGTATCAGAGGTTCTTGCAAGTATTCTATTTTATCAAATGCCCTTTGGCAATTTTCGTTCCAGACGACCGCCTGATCTTTCTTTAACAATTTGAACATTGGTTCACACGTGGCTGTGAGATGAGTTATGAACCGAGCAATGTAGTTCAATCTACCCAAGAAACCACGAACCTCTTTCTCCGTCTTCGGCGCTGGCATATCTTGTATTGCTTTTATTTTTGCAGGATCGACCTCGATTCCTTTTTCACTGACAATGAACCCCAGCAGCTTTCCTGGCCGTACACCAAAAGTGCACTTATTTGGATTCAACCTCAATCTGAATTTCCTGAGCCTCTCAAAAAGCTTCAGCAAATTGACCAGATGTTCTTCCTCCGTCTGTGACTTTGCAATCATGTCATCAACATATACTTTGATCTCATGATGAATCATATCATGAAAGAGAGTCACCATAGTTCGCTGATAGGTTGCCCCCTGCATTTTTCAACCCAAAAGGCATTACCTTATAACAGAAAGTCCCATACGGCGTAATAAACATTGTTTTCTCCATATCCTCCGGTGCCATCTTGATCTGATTATAATCGGAAAAACCGTTCATGAAGGAAAACACGGAATACTGAGCAGTATTAACAACCAATACGTCAATGTGAGGGAGCGGGAAATCATCCTTCGGGCTCGCTTTATTCAGATCTCTATAATCAACACACATTCGTACCTTACCGTCCTTCTTTGGTACAGGTACAATGTTAGCGACCCATGTAGGGTAAGTTGTTATGGCTAAAAATCCTGCATCCAACTGCTTCTGGACTTCCTCTTTGATTTTCACAACCATATCTGGTCTAGTCCTTCTAAGCTTCTGCTTGACTGGCGGACACTCTTCACGCAACGGCAAGCGATGAACTACGGTGTCTGTATCAAGCCCGAGCATGTCTTCGTAGGACCAAGCAAAGATATCACTATACTCACGGAGCATTTCAACCAATCTTTGCTTGATGTCACTCTACAATGTAGCCCCTATCCGGACATTTCTTACGACTTCCTCAGAACCCAAGTTGATGACCTCAATCTCTTCCTGATGAGGCATAATGATTTTCTCTTCCTGTTTCAAAAGCCTGGCTAGCTCTTCTGGTAAGTCTTCTTTCTTCGTCAATCTCTTCTTCGGCTTGAAATATCGAATTATCAAAGTCAAAGCGAGTCATAGGCGGTTCTGAATCGGTGTCATCTGCAATGCGAAACCTGCAGTGATGATGATTAAATGCTTAAAATGATATGCAAAACAAGCACAAAGCCACATTGCCATTTTACTGTTAAACATAAAACGTGAAAAACAAGGATCACAATATTTGAATGTGTCGCTACCGCGAAAATAAGGTGCCGGCAAAACAGAAGAGTCGCCACCTTTCGTTATTTATCCCTCAGAACGGGAAAGGAAACGATCGGAAAAACCTGACGAAAAGGTATAAGACAAGGTCATCTCAACCAATGTCTGGATTCGGGAGTCGGTTACGCAAGGGGAAGGTATTAGCACCCCTCACGTCCATCGTACTCAATGGGATCCGCGCTTGTTGTGTTTATCTGACGGGTTGGTTTTATCTATCTACCTATCAAGGATGGTCTGAAAAGAAAAGAAAATGACTCGGCAAAGTGTCGCGCTTTATGCCTACGTATTCTCATTAGAGAACGAGAAATCAGAGTCTACGTAGTTCGCCTAACTACGGGTAATGCGGAAGGTGGCTCGCCAATACGTCAGTATTGTGCCTACATACTCTCAATAGGTATGAGAGATCAGAGCTTACGTAGTTCGGGATAATACGGATTACGGGAATTCAGATTCATCTGTTTTATCGAGTAGGGTTAACAAACAGTTCCAACAATCTGGTGTATGCAGCTCGACCTTTGGAGACTCAGGCGTTACGGTTTGCGGTAGAACTGGGAGTTAACGACACTCTTTTCTTCAGAAAAGCATTCCTTTGAAGTATGGGCCTCCGAGGCAAAAAGGTTTGAAGTTTGTTTTCTGTCTTTTACGGAAGAACTGTTTTTTATGTTTGTCTGTAGTTTGTACAACACTAGAGACTATGACCTGGGAACGAATGCGTCGTATGTCGTCCAAAGGATGTATACTAAACATTCTAGACGATTGAGAGGAGGCCTGTCGCTACTGCGAAAATCGGCGCCGGCTGAACAGAAGAGTCGCCACCGTGCGTTATTTATCCCACAAGAGGGAAAGCAAACGCTCGAAGTAAACCTACTGCAAAGACGGGAAAGGAATGGTCATCGCAACCAAATCCTGGATTCGGGAGTCGGTTACGCAAGGGGAAGGTATTAGCACCCCTCACGTCCGTCGTACTCGACGGGATCCACGCTTGTTTTCTAGTACGGATTGTTATTCTATCTACGCTAAAGGTCTGAGGGTTAAAAGAAAATAAAATGACTCGGCAAAGTATCGCACTTTATGCCTACGTATTCCCGTCTGGAACGAGAAATCAGAGTCAACGTAGTTCGCCTACCTACGGGAAAGGAGGGGAAGGTTGCTCGCTAGGATATCGCATCATATGCCTACGTACTTTCATACGGCATGAAAGATCAGAGCAAACGTAGTTCGGGCCACGTGCGACACAAGCTTGTCTGAATTGTTTTTATCCTTCTGAAAAAAAGTTTTCTCCTGATTATGGGTCCAAGCGGACAAAAATGACACCTTGATTGGTTTTCAGTCTTTTTATGCCCGAAGTGTTTTTTAGTGGGTTTGCAATCTCTGACGCACTAGAGACTATGATTTGAGAGTGACTACGTTGTATGTCACCCTAAGGGTAACACACTAAGCAATCAGATAACTGAAGAGTGACCCTCCAGCAACCTTTTCTCAAATAGCTTAAGGCTCGTAACGTACGACATCGATTAACCTTATTACTGTATTTTTGAATTGTTCTGAGATGAGAAGAGAAAGAAACTCTAAAAAGCCTATGGTTGAAAAGGGAATCAAAACTACCCTAATGTTGTCATGCATGGAGGAAAACCTAATGTCTATCATATTTCTCTCTTGCGCAGAGAGAAACAGAGATCCTAGGGGATGGACGGCAAAAGAAACAGATACATACAGTAAAGCAGTAAAATGCATGAATGCAGCAGGAAATAATAGGCAAAGTGAGCAGCTTCACTTTAAACCTAAGGGAAGATTAAAAAACAATACAATCAAAGAAAAACACCAGCTCAGCAGCCCCCCACCAGCTCCTATAGCAAACAACACAAGCCATAGCTCTGACAGCAACAGTCCAAACAGCACCAGCTCTGGCAGCTACAACTGATACACAGCAAAAGGTTAACAACTATCAATTGAGGCAAGATCCTATGATATCCAAACTCCAGCTAAGCGTTTATCCTTCAATAATCTTCAGCTTCAAAAAGCACTAAGTTCCAACCAGCAAAACCTTAGCCTTCAATAGATATCTAGCTTTACCAGGCACCAGCTCCCTCCTCTAAAATCATCAATAAATTCCATCCTTAATAGGCTTTTAATCCTCAAGGCAGACATTAACTTCAACAAGCTCCCAGCTTAAGCAAGCTCAAACCCCCCCCCCTCCCCAGTAACCAGCTTCAACAAGCTCCTGACTTCAACTTCAACAAGTAGTAAAACTCTAGCTTCAACAAGCAGCCAGCTTCAACAAGCTTACTTATACTTCAACAAGCTTCAACTTTCTCCTTACCAAGCTTCCACAAGCACCTCCAAAGGAGAATCATTCAACAAGATCTGGTTATAATGTTAAGAAACTCAATGACAACCCAAGGAAATCACTAAGATTTTAACATTGCAAATGAAAGGTATCCTCAAAGTTCTACTCACCTGGGCATACCACTCCTCCCTTCTAAGGAAAGAGAGAGCTTCCCAAGGAGGACTTTATGTCATTGGATAGGATAGAGGCAAACAATGCACTCTATGTTTGACAGAAGAATTTGTCTATTCTAAGCTCTTCCTATTTTATCCTATTTCTCCTAGGTCTTCAATCAGCATCTTCAACCTCCAAGCAATCTTCATGCATCACCCTTGATCTTTGTATCCAATCTCCTTCATTGCTTCTTCATGCTTCCACAAGCTCAAACCAAGCCCACACCCTAAAATAAAAGCCCAGAAACCCAAACAGACAAACATAAACCCCAAGTGGGAACACCAATCAAACACTCTATTTACAAAATACACTAAAAGTAGTAAAATAGCATTTAAAATTCCAAGATTTATTCTAAGGGTATTTCTATATATACCCTACATACCCCTATATGCCCCACACTCTAACTCAAGCTAGAAAACCCAAAATAAAATGTTAGAATGCACCTATGTTGAATTGAAACCCTAAAATTATCACCCCTAAGGTTCTTTAATCAAAACTAATCAAAATTAATTCACAAAAATATGAAATAAATCCAGAGGGAACTTAATGTCCTAATCTAACTACCACAAAAATAATGGGATCAAAATATGAATTTAAGGGACCAAACAAAATTCACAAAATGATATATACAAACAAAATGAAAATAAAATGCAATTAAATGTAAAAATCACCAAAAATAGAAAAAATGCCTAAATGATATTTTTCTTTTTATTATAATTTTCTTCACACAATTATGGAAATGTAGCAAAAATCCCCACATTAAAATGATTATTTTTCTATTTTATATGAATTTTCAAAGAAACAAAAATAATATGATGGAAATATTGAAAATATGAAGAAAAAGAAAAAGGCGCGTGGCAGATAGTAATCCAAATCAGTTCAAATTCAGAGTTGGGCCAGGATGGGGGTGTGAATAGCACACTGAGACTTAAGCCCAAAACCAATGAATTAATGAAACGATGCATTTCATTCAGGACTCCCTCTTCAGACCTTCTTGTGCAATCGTGGCCATCCATTTGTTATCTGAGTCAATAGTCAAGGTCTAATCCAATGGTCCATGAGTCATCTTCTTCATCAGCTCAGGCGAACATAAAATATTACCAGAAGGTGGTTCACGGTGGAAACCACCATCTTCTCCGGTGAGCCTCCGTTCTCAGGTCATCAACCAAGTCCAAACTTATACCAATCCTACTCGTTTTTTCACGTAGATTATGATTCTAACCTCAGAATTCCTTGAATCTCAGTCTATTTCAAAACACGAAGAGAATTTCAGAATACACACAAATCTTGATCAACACCAATTTTGAATCCAAAGCTATGGATCGAATCCTCATGTTACACTGATTATTTTCCACTATCCAAACAAGATTAATCCATTCAAGATCACCATAACTAACTCTCAACAGAAATTGCAATCCATGATCTAACATCACCAATGGCTACCAAACTCTCCAGAATCGTTCTCCAACTATCCTAGATCTTAACCACATAGAGATTTCTATCTAATTCAGCCTAGAATGGTGCATAATTGAAAAGTTACATACCTGCAAGGATGAGATCCACAGAAGGTCTTTGAGGCATGAAACAAGCTTCAAATTGATGCAAACACCTTCAATGAAGCACCAGGAACACTCTCCAATCTTCAATTTGGCTTGAATTCTTCTCCAACTCCAAAACCGATTTTGAACTCCTCTTGCAAAATTCAGTTATGGCTCTCTCTCTCCACAACACGAAATCACCAACCTCCTTCATCTGAACTCATTCTAAACCATTTATAGAACACAATGATGGGCTTTTGATCCATTCTAAAGGCCCAAAACAGTGGATCCAAATTTCTGTTATGGAAGTGAAAATTCAATTACCACAGTCGGGTTTTGAGCGTTTCAGTCAGCTTCCAAAGGTTCTAATCAACCATATGCATCATTGTGAATATGTTTTGATAGGTAACTTGGCTTGAATCAGCTTGTGTTGGATTTTGGTTGTGTAACTTGGATTTCAAGTAAGAGGTTTACAAAGCAAGTCCATGATCCTGACCTCTACACAAAAAAGTGTTAATGACATTGTCTCTAAAACATCTTTTCCAATTGAAATGAGTATTTGGATGATGCATTTTGGACTCATAACTTGAAAATTACATTTTCCCTCCAGGAATCCATTTAAAATTCTTCCATATTCAAACCATTTTTGGGCATTTTGGGATACAAGCCATTATAGCTCACCATGACTTCTTGTCTAGCCTAAAAATGCCATTTTGAACACTTCTCATGTTGGGAAAAATTCCATTTGAAGAGTGGAAGATGAAGATATTGACCTATGTTGAAAAGTGACTTATAATTCAACTTTCCCAAAATACCCCTGAGTTGCCAAGACCATAACTTAAGTTCTACAACTCCTCTTGAGGACTTCTAGTACTCAAATTAAAGATAAGATCAAGACCTACAACTCTTATTTTTGCCAAGAATCCATTTGAAAACTCCTTGATGGGCAAAAGTTGCTTGGAAGTCAAGTGACTTTCACAGATAAATTTCAATGTCCTCTGATGACCCATAACTTGCAAGAACCATAACTTGAGTTCTACAAATCTTGTTGAATACTTATATTACTCAAATTAAAGGTATTGAGATGCTCTACAAGTTTAATGTTGACCAAGAATTCATTTGAGACTTGCATTTTGACTTATCTGGCTTGGAAGTTGAGCCTAAATTAGGGTTTTTTACACTAAAACCCTAATTTAGTAACTCCTTTTCCTCTTGATTCCTTTTGATTTCTCCTTGGCACAACACCAAACTTGTATACACATATCCATTCATGAATCCCACATCCTTCAACTAAGCCTTGATGCTCTTCAATCACTCAGTTGACCTGGGGTTGACCTAGGGTTGACCTAGATGAAACCCTAGTTGACTGCATTCCACTGCAACTCTTGTAATCAAACCAATGACTTGCTTCATCTTCAAACTGACCCTCTAGGCCCTCCATGATGCTAGCACACACTCCATACCCTCATTTCATAGCTCATGTCTCATTGATGATCCTCAAACACACCACCAAATAGGAGAGGAATCCACTGCTCGACCTTCTAACCTCTCAAATTTTCAATTCCTTTCCTGGTGACTTGAATAGGCTTAGGCTTGAATAAAACCCCTTTGGATGTGCCTCTTTAGAGAATAATGGCACTTAATCCCTTGTTGGATGACTTGCTTATGCTATGCTATGCAAATGATTGAACTATGTACACTATCTACCATGCAAATGACAATGCACTTGAAACATAAATCAAGTAAAATAAGTTGGTCAAATTTTGGGGTACAACAAGGCCTCTCAATTATCATTACCCAAGTAGCTTAAGGCTCGTATCGCGCTTATACTAACTTGCCTTTATTACGTCTTTTACTGTTGTTTTGAGATGAGAAGAGAGAGGGCTCAACTAAGGGGAGACTATCAAGTCCTAATGTTGTCATGCCATGGATTCATCATATGGTTGAGGTTTGAAACAGGGAACTCCTAGAAGTTATCATGCATAGGTTTCAACCTACAGTTCTAATCATCACTTCCTTATCAAAGGAAGTGAGATTCCTAGGGGATCATGTCAATGATAAACAGAAACAGATAAAGCATCAGCTTAAACAGTAAACAGTAAACGACTGTAAAATGCATGCAATGCAAGTGAGGGAGGAAATGTGTGTGGGGCATCAGCCTCCACAAGCTCGTCTCGACCTCAAACCAGATATGAATAACTGCAATCATGAAGAAAAAATAACATGCCATCAAGCAAATCACAAACCACATAGGCAAGGGAGCAGAGCTCTACCGAATACCTGCAAGCAAAGCCATACAGTAAAAGTACAAGCAGAGGGAACAACTCAACCTCTAATGCAATCATGCTCCTAGCTTAAAGCAAATTAAACATGAACTTATTCTAATGCATCAAGCAAATCACACAAGTCACATCAATACAGTTGCACAGAAAGCAAACAGACAGTAAAGAAAGCAAATCAACAGCTTCCACAGCTTCACAGTAAAGCAATCCTCTGACAGCAGATCATTCCTCAGTCTGTAACTGTTCTTCAAGTCTATCCTCTTCAGGGAATGAAAGGTACCCCATCTTCAAGCTTCAATCTTCATGGTAGACTCCACCTTCAGGTTTTCATCCTCAATAGCAAGTATCAATTGGCTTCTTCAAGCTTTCAATGCATCAAACACAAGTATCAACTTGTTCTTCACCTTCTTCAAGCTTCAACTTCAATAGCAGTCTTCAAACAAAGGGGAAATGCAACCTCTAGCATCTTCAATCTTCTAGCAAGTAACTCCATCCTCTAGCAAGGGAGAAAGATTCATCTAACAAGAGAAAGGTGGGACAGGGAGAAGCAAAGTGAAGACCAAAGGTCACCTCTAAGCACTCCACCATCAAAGAAAGGAACCCTCAAAGGTTCTACCAACTTGTAAAGAGCCACACATCCTACCAAAGGAGGGATGAAGCCTTCACAAGGGGACCTTACATCATAGGGAGGAATGGAAGTGATCAACACCTTCCATGTTTCATGAAGGAAGAAAATCTATTCTAAGAGATCTCCCTAAAAACCCTAATCCTTAACCCTAAACAAACTACACCAAAGGGAGAGCAATCTTTAAGTTCAAGCTCCACCATGCATTCCACAGCAGCCCACACAAGTCTTCATCATCAAACAAAAGCAAGAGAAGCAAAACCCTAGTCTAAGGGAACTAATGAAGTCATTCTAGTTGAGTTAGCAAGTTAGGATCACCTAAAACCTAGTATTAAAGTTAATTCTAACTAAAATACTAAAATCAATTAAAAAATCCTACAAAAATAACTATGGGAACCTATGTCAATCATGACTCTACCATGTTAGTTCCAGAGATCAAATCCTCAAATAAGACCTAGAAATAAATTCTAAACTACAAGGTACTAAACTTAAACCCTAAAAGGGAGCACCTAGGGTTTCAACCTAAAAACAGCACCTAACTTCATCACAAAAATGTGAGAAAAATAAAATGATCAAACTAAATTCACCAAACATAGGTATCAACCATGTTAATTTTATTATCAAATAAAATGTAAAAAATGCACATAAAATAAAAATGCATGGTTTTCCTAATATTTTTATTCTATAAAATTATAGATTCAATCATGAATCAGGGGAAAAAACCTGGAATTAATTTACATATTTTCCTATTTTTTTTATGAATTATTATCAAACTAATATGAAATGATGAAAATAAGAGAAAGAAATAGAAATTAAAAAGAGATGCGTTGCAAATAGCAATCCTGATCAGTTCATTGCGCTGGGTTGGGCCAAAGTGGGGGTGTGAATATCAATCAGATCCTTAAGCCCATTGCCTCCAACTAATGAAACGGTGTGTATCAATGAAGGGGTCAAAGTCTGACTCTCAAAATCAATCGTGGCCACGTGTTTGTCCTACTGAGTCAAGATCTCATATCAATCCAATGATCCAGGTGCATCTTCTCCATTTAAACGTTCAGACTGGAGGGAAACCAGACGGTGGCCTGAGCAGTGGCGCCACCGTCTTCTCCGGTGAGTCATCTTCCACAGGTCATCAAAAATCACATAACTATACATCATCTTGTCCAGTTTTTAATGCTGATCACGAATCTAACCTTAGAATCATCTAACTCTCTATGGATTTTCAAACCCGATAGCTCTTTCAAAATATACCTCAATCTTGGATCTCATCAGAACTTCAATTAAATGCACAGAAATAATCCTCAACTCATGATGATCATCTTACACTATACAATCTTGATTATCAGTCCAAGAATCTCTAGAATTCATCCTCAACAGAAATTGGTCATCATCCTAACTTGTCTCTAATTCACCAATTCTTGTTCTAGAATCCAACCACACATTGCAAGGATCCTAACCACCTAGATATTTCTATCTATCTCCTCCTAAATTATGCATAAGAGTGAAAGATACCAACCTGAGTTCAGGCGTGTAACAGATGCAGTTCTTGATCACTTCAACCTCCAAGATGATGCAGATACATTCCAAAACACCTTTTGAAGCCAATGCAACCTTCAATTTGCCTTGATTCTTTCTTGAACTCAGAAATTGAGTTCCTCTTGCAACTCTGAAATTTCACATCCACTTTCTGCTTCCAGCTTCAAACTCCTCCAAAAAAAATGGCTGAACACACTCAACACCTTATATAGAACTCATTGGGATCATCCAGAACCTTCTCAAAGCTTCAAAATGAGAAATTGGATTTTCAAATTCTCACCAAAATCTCTTCCATACCAGTCACGATATGCACTCTGTTTTGGCTTCAAAATGCTTGCTTTGCACTCCTCATGAGATATTGAATCTGAATGGTGGTGTTTCACCCCTTGTTTCCATCCAATGGCTCATGTTTGACATGTTACTTCATCATGAAGAAACAAAGAAAAAGGGCATGATATTGGATTCAAAGAAAAATTCTAATATTGCCAAAGTTTCTAGAATTCATTTTCCATTCAAAAAATGCTATTATTTTGCTTCATTTGCA
The DNA here is from genome assembly GCA_963859935.3 of Lathyrus sativus. Lineage (NCBI taxonomy): Eukaryota > Viridiplantae > Streptophyta > Magnoliopsida > Fabales > Fabaceae > Lathyrus > Lathyrus sativus. Next base: position 76,599,519 of record OZ012740.1, on the reverse strand, counting down.
CACATCATTAATTTTGAATTTTTGGCCTTTAATTCTCTTTAATTCTTCCTTTTTCACAATTTCTTGAACCAAGTCTCTCCTTGAGCCATTTCAATGTCTCCTTCATATATGGTCAAGATTAAAACCCCATTTTGAGCAACTTTCAAGTTGAACAAAATTTCATTTGAGATGTCTAAGTTGGTGAAAATGACCTATAACCAAAAATGACCCATAATTAAAACTTCCCAAAATACCCTTGACTTGTTAAAGCCATAACGTGAGTTCTAAAAATCCTATCAAGGACTTCTAGTACTCTATAGAAAGCTAAGAGAATAAGGAACAACATTCATTTTGACCAAAAGTTCATAGGAATCATCCTTCTTGGGCAAAAGTGTCATGCAAGTTGGGTAACTTTCAAGCTCCAAATTCACATGCCTCAGATGACTTGTAACTTGTCTGGCTCATAACTTGAGTTCTATAAATCCTATCAAGGACTTATAGTACTCAAATTAAATCGAAGATCATGCCCTACAACAATCATGTTGGGGTCAAGATGAGATGACAATCATATCTTGAGTTAAATAGTCTTGAAGTCAGGGGTCAAGCTAGGGGATTTTACACTGTCAAGTCTTAGAAACCCTAGCTTGAAACTCCTCAAACTCCTCACTCATGATGAGTTAACCTTGGAATCATCCTTAGAACATATCAATGTATCAATCCATGATCACATGGCTCTTGAATTAAGTCTCAACTTCCTTCAAATCAACAGTTGACTTAGGGTTGACCCAGTCAAACCCTAGCTGCACCACTCATGGCTAAGCCTTCTTAATCTTGCACAATGACCTGTCTAGGCCTCAAAGTGATCTTCAACACTTCTCCTGAGCTCTCTCAAGACCTCAAGTCCATCTTCATGACCTCATAATCATCTTATGACTTCCCACAACTCTCAAGTTAGGGGACCTACAAACTTGGCTTCAATCACTCTCTCTGAGGATCTTCTAACTTCTCTGACAAGGATATCAACCCTTGAACATCTGAATAACCTTCTTAGCTAGCCTCACAATCTTGTATAGCTCTTGATTGGTAATCATATCTCTTGATCTCCTGCATACATGTCAATGAAATGCAAATGATAATGCTAATGTGAATGAAATGAAACATAAGCTAGGTAAAGAAATGTTGGGCAAATTTTGGGGTGCAACAGCTGCCCCTATTCAAACGGCTTAGACCTGACTGGGTGAGAAGCGAACGACTCTCAAACAATCAAGGTAAAAGACGGTTGAATACCAACAAACCTGAAAATTTGCCAACTGCACAAGTACACGGTACTCTGATGGGTCAAATCTTCGGAAACTGAAATAATAGCTGCACCTCAACTAGTTGGAGAAATATTGATCTGAACCTCCATCAGGATGATTCTATGATTTATCTAATATCATTGCGTCCTCAAATCATCAAGGGGTCACCGGTTACACGGTAACGGGCGACTTGCCAACCACGCACAGGTAAACGATACTCTGATTGGTAAGAACATCTTCAAAACTGAGCATGACAGTTGCACGACAACTAGCTGGGGAATTGGTCACACGGTAACCGGTGAAAGGTCTAATCTCAAATCTCCGTCAGGATGATCATCTGATTTTACTTTAGATCTTTGTCCTCAAGTCATCAAGGGATCACCGGTTACTCGGTAACTGGTAATGGATGGTTGATTATGCCGTCAGGCGTTCTGTGTCATAGCAGAAGAATTCCTTATTGTCACCTATGGACTCATCGTGTCGCTAGGCACGTCGACAACATCTTTGTCGGACTTCATCAGTAAGTCAACAAGGGATCACCGGCTACTCGGTAACTGGTGAAGGGCTACTCTCAAATCTCCGTCGGGATGATTATCAGATTTCGCTGCAGCTTCTTCCTCAAGTCATCAAGGGATCACTGGTCACTCGGTAACCGGTGATACATAGCTGATATTGTCGTCAGGCATTCTGCGACATTGCGGCAAAAGGATTCCTCGGGACACATCAAGTCATTAGGAACTTTTAACAATCAAGTTAATTATGCCATCAGGCATTCAAAGAACATCTCAGGCGTCAGCCAGACTTTGTCAGTAAGTCTGGAATAGACTCCTCGGTCAATCACGAACCTAATCGGGATATTCATCCTTCCGCCATCAGGCACTCCACATTAGCTGAGAGAACTACTTTAACATCGCAGTTAGACTTCATCAGTAAGTCTTGAAATGGGATCCTTAATCATTCACGGATTAATAAGGATACACAATCTTTTGCCGTCAGGCACTCCGCGTCAGCTTAAAGAACTGCTTTGACATCGCAGTCGGACTTCATCAGTAAGTCTGGGGGCCTTGGCCTACTGCCAGATTTCAATCATCAAGTCTTCAAAGGAAGTCTCAACTTCTATGCTCAGAAACCTGCTGAGGGGTGACGCATCTCCGCTGGGGATTTTGGAGAACTATCAAGTAACTCTGCTTCGGGGGATTCAAAAATCATTCTGGATGAATCGACTCTACTGAGGACATCAAGAATTATCTTGGATAAATAACTCCGCCGGGGACTTCAAGAATCATCCTGAGCCAATAACTCTGCGGGAGATTTCATGAATCATCCTGCACAAACACTCTGCCGGGGACTCTAAGCATCAACTTGAGCAACACTCTCTGGCGACTTCACTGGGGAGTTTTAAGAATCATCTTAAGCAAACACCTTTCCTGGGGAATTCAAGAGTCATCTTGAGCAAACCATTCTGCGGAGGAACACCTGCAAAACAAGAACGGTGACGACCTGGCTCATGTTTCATATGCATATGCTAGGCAATGGCGCAATGCTCCACACGGTGGAAATGCTACGCTTTTTTAGGGTAAATGCTTTGCAATCATGCAAGATGCTATGGCCCCATCAGCAAAATAAATGCTGAAGGGAAAAAGTCTCCTGTCAAGGAGAAAGAACCACTCTGGTGGAGGAAGGACTCATCCTGCCGAGGAGAAGTCACACCAATCTCAATTGGCTTCCGCCTGGGGAAATGATCTTCAGTCGACTGCTGCAGGGGAGCAAAGTTCTACAAGGACCTGAACCCGTTCGTTCGGGTATACGACCCACAATCTGCTGAGGGAAACGATGTCAATCGCAGAAATAAACTGCACGGTCTTCACGGCGAAGCTTTCCTGGAGATAACGACTCCGTTGGGGAAATACAGCATCGGCTATTCAACACGCTACTGGGGAAAACCAATCATGGCCCGCACGAATTTCAAGGACCCGACTCTTTTGGGGATTTTCCATCTCGGCTGGGGAAGAAGGAATCATCCTGCTTGCTGAGGAGATTACAACTCTGTGGGGAATTTTAATTCTGCTGGAAGACTTCAGTCTTGAACCATCAAAGCTGGACACTTGCGAATAGTCTTCTACGAGAAAACCGCACTTTGACCCAGTGCTGGGGATGAACATACACTTTAGTGTATTGCTCAGCTGGGGAGATGATGATCCTGCAGGATACCTCTGATTGGGGAGAATCTTCTCTGCATGGGGAGACAAATCAACACTCACCATCCCATGTTCCGGCTCCGTGGGGAGATGCTGCTAAACCCGCTGGGGTAGAAAGAATCATCCTGCTTGGGGACGCCTACGGCGTACTGCCTGGAATATGCCATACCTGCAACAACACAAACAAACAAGATACCCTTCTCAACGGGACCTATCAAGGTCGGCGTTCTTTTTCGCAAACAAAACGGATAAATGCTAAACAAACAAACAGAATTGCTGAATAATATACATTTTATTGATAACGAACCCTGGAATGGGCAAAAATGTTTTACAACAGATGCAAGCTCCTGGAATGAGGAAGCTGCGCAAATATAAAATCATAAATATACATCAGTATATACACAAATGTTGGCAATATGGCGTAGACGAACACCATGAGTTGATCCCTCTATGACCCACTCGACTTCGATACTTCTCCGACGCTTCAGCTTCAGAAGAGATTGATTCAGATAAACGGCCCTCAGGTCTTCCAAACAACTAAACAATGAAAGTCCACACGCGGAACGCAGTCATTTTCTTTTTCAAATCCCTAATTTTTGCCTGAATCGCCCTTTCGGGTTTTTGATTCACCGGGATACCCTTTTTTGCCAAAGTCGCCCTTCCAGGTTTTCGACTTTGCGGATGTACATTTTTCCATTTATATCCCTAATTTTTGCCCGAACCTTTTTCCTTTTTTATGGTTCGTCGGGATGCCCCATTTTTTCCTGGCTATTCTTTTTCTTTCCAGCGGGTCATTTAAGCAAAGTATTTTTTTAACTGCGTCCGCGTTCACCGGGGATGCAAAATCTTCGCCATCCATCATGGATAACAACAAGGCTCCTCCCGAGAAGACCTTTCTAACGATGTATGGACCTTCGTAATTGGGAGTCCACTTGCCCCGGTGATCGGAGTGTGGAGGAAGAATCTTCTTCAGGACGAGATCACCCGTCTGAAAGCCTCTCGGACGCACCTTTTTATCATAAGCTTTCTTCATTCGACTTTGGTACAGACGACCATATGCAATCGATGCTAACCTCTTCTCGTCCATCAGGCTGAGTTGGTTTAGTCGGTTCTTAATCCATTCTGCCTCATCGAGTTTCACGTCGACCAAAACTCGTAAAGAAGGAATCTCAACTTCTAACGGGAGGACAGCTTCCATACCATACACCAGTGAGAAAGGAGTTACCCTGGTTGATGTACGTACTATCGTACGATAACCGTGCAATGCAAATGGAAATATCTCGTGCCAATCCTTATAGGTCACAACCATCTTCTGTACAATCTTCTTAATGTTTTTATTGGCCGCTTCAACGGCGCCATTCATCTTCGGCTGGTAAGGAGATGAGTTGTGGTGTTCAATCTTGAAACTCTGGCACAGCTCCTTCATCATCTTGTTATTCAGATTCGAACCATTATCAGTAATGATCCGCTCGGGAATTCCGTAACGACAGATGATGTCCCTCTTTATGAATTTAGCCACCACCTGCTTGGTCACGTTAGCATACGAGGCTGCCTCCACCCACTTGGTGAAGTAGTCGATGGCTACTAAAATGAAGTGATGAACGTTGGATGCAGTGGGCTCGATCTTGCCTATCATGTCGATGCCCCACATGGAGAACGGCCACGGGGAGGACATGACATTCAACGGGCACGGCGGCACATGAGTTTTATCAGCATAAATCTGGCATTTATGACATCTCTTCGCGAATTTAAAGCAATATGATTCCATCGTCAGCCAGTAATATCCTGCTCTCAGGATCTTTCTTGTCATAGCATGCCCGCCGGCGTGCGTACCAAATGTGCCTTCATGTACTTCTTCCATGAGCATACTCGCTTCTTTCTCATCTACACATCTGAGTAGCATGAGATCGTGGTTTCTTTTATACAGAACTCCATCAGGATTGAGATAAAAACTTCCAAACACCCTCCTCAGAGTCTTCTTATCCTGGGTTGACGCTCCCGCTGGATACTCCTTAGTCATAAGGAAGGTCTGGATGTCATGGAACCATGGCTTGCCATCGGAGGCTTCCTCGATCGCAAGGACGAATGTAGGTCTATCAAGACGAGAAAGGACAATTCTTGGAGCTTCATTCCAAAAATTGACTTTATACATCGAAGCCAACGTGGCTAAGGCATCAGCCGTCTGATTTTCAGCTCTTGGCACATGATGGAGTTCCACTCGATCAAAGAACGGAAGTAGCCTTCTGGCATAGTTCATGTACGACACCAAATTCGATTGACGAGTTTCCCACTCCCCTTTAATCTGGTTAATCACAAGTGTCGAGTCACCATACACATCTAGGTTTTTTATTCTCAAATCAACTTCTTCTTCTAGACCCATGATGCATGCTTCGTATTCTGCTTCATTATTGGTGACCGGAAACGTCGGTCTAGCAGTGAACGGGATGTGGGATCCATGGGGAGTCGTGATGATCGCCCCAATGCCACTTCCGTAAGAATTAACCGCCCTGTCAAATATCAATTTCCATTGGGACTTCCTATCTGGACCCTCGTCGGGCAACGGTTCATCGCAATCTTTCACCTTGAGAAACATGATATCCTCATCAGGGAATTCAAATTTCATCGGCTGATAATCTTTGATCGGCTGTTCGGTGAGGTATTCAGACAATACGCTTCCCTTGATGGCCTTCTGGGAGACGTACTGAATGTCATATTCTGTCAACACCATTTGCCATCTGGCAATCCTGCCCGAAAGCGCTTGTTTCTCGAAGACGTACTTGATCGGATCCATCTTCGAAATTAGCATGGTTGTGTGGTTGAGCATGTACTGTCGTAAACGTTTGGCAGCCCAGGCTAGTGCACAACACGTTTTCTCCAGCATTGAGTAACGGGATTCACAGTCTGTGAACTTTTTACTCAAATAGTAGATGGCATGCTCCTTTCTGCCCGTCTCATCGTGCTGACCGAGAACACACCCCATACTATTCTCAAGAACTGTCAAGTACATGATTAGGGGTCTTCCGGCCACTGGGGGTATCAAGATCGGAGGTTCCTGTAGATACTGTTTTATCTTATCAAATTCCTTCTGGCAATCCTCGTTCCAGATAATCGTCTGGTCTTTCTTTAGCAGTTTGAACATCGGTTCACACGTGGCCGTGAGCTGAGAGATAAACCTTGCAATGTAGTTTATTCTGCCCAGGAAACCACGAACTTCTTTTTCGGTTTTTGGCGCTGGCATTTCTTATATTGCTTTTATCTTTGCAGGATCAACCTCAATGCCTCTTTCACTCACGATAAACCCCAGTAGTTTTCCAGACCGTACTCCGAAAGTACACTTGTTAGGATTCAGCCTCAACCTGAATTTCCTAAGCCTCTCAAAAAGCTTCAACAAATTGACCAAATGTCCCTCCTCCGTTTGGGACTTCGCAATCATGTCATCAACATAGACTTCAATCTCATGATGAATCATATCATGAAATAAAGTAACCATTGCTCGTTGGTAAGTGGCCCCTGCGTTCTTCAGACCGAAAGGCATTACCTTGTAGCAAAATGTTTCCCAAGGTGTAATAAACGTAGTTTTCTCCATGTCCTCCTGCACCATCTTGATCTGATTGTAGCCGGAGAAGCCATCCATGAACGAAAATACGGAGACTTGAGTTGTATTGTCGACTAACACATCAATATGAGGGAGCGGGAAATCATCTTTAGGGCTCGCCCTGTTCAAATCCCGATAATCGACGCACATTCGCACCTTACCGTCCTTCTTCAGCACAGGTACTATGTTGGCAACCCACGGAGGGTAAGTGGTGACCGCTAAGAAGCCAGCATCAAGCTGGTTTTGCACTTCTTCTTTGATCTTAACGGCCATATCTAGTCGTGTCCTCCTAAGCTTCTGCTTAACGGGAGGACAATCTTCTCGCAGCGGCAAGTGATGGACCACGATGTCAGTATCAAGTCCGGGCATATCTTCGTATGACCAAGCAAAGATGTCACTATACTCTCTCAGCATCTCAACCAATCTCTGCTTGACATCACTCTGCAACGCAACCCCTATCCTGACGTTCCTGACCAGGTCTTCAGAACCTAGATTCACAATCTCAATCTCTTCCTCATGAGGCAGAATGACTTTCTCTTCTTGTTTCAACAAGCGGGCCAACTCTTCGGGAAGGTCTTCGTCTTCATCAATCTCTTCTTCGGCTTGATAGATCGGGCAATCGAAGTCGAAGTGAGTCGTAGAAGGTCTAGAGTCGATGTCATCTGCTATATGGATCCTGCAACAACAAGGGTTAAGCTTAAGAGAAGGATATGCAGGTTAGCACAAACCCTATTGCCATTTTATTGTTTTTCAAAACAAATATAAAACAGGAATAACAGAGATCACAACATTTGAATACGAAGAAAAACGCCTTTTGATTTATTGGTAAAATGCATGTACATAATCAAACAAGGCCCTGACAATAAAACCACTATGCCCCGGGTAGGACATAGGGTTGTAGAATAATTGGAGAAAGTAAATCATTACTCTTTGCCTGTCACTTGGATGGTATCCCTGATGGACCAGTTGTTGAGGCTCTGGCCTGGTTTGCTTGGCTGGATCCAAGAGTCCAAGTTACAATCGTTGTCTTCGCCGTCTTCAGACACTGCGTTGACACTTTCAAATATCACCCCGCCACTGGTAAACTGGATCGGCCCTTTACCTCGCGACGCACTGTGAGAAGAGGAGGCTTCAGCCGTAGGAGAGTATCCTAACCCAAACTTGTCCTGTTTGTTAGGTATTTCTAGAACTTGCCCCCAGCCTGGGGTAGATCCGGCTTGAACAACGACTCGGGCTTCCTTGAAGGAAGAGAGAGTCATCTCTGGTTTCTAGGTCGTTACTGGAGTCACGTCTTTGACCTTAACAGCTTCGAATGCCTGACATAGGGTTTCGTGGATCTCCCCATCCATCTCAACATATTTTAAGGACGACAAATGGCTCACCATTATGTCTTCCTCGCCATATACAGTTACAATGTTGCCTCTGACAGCATACTTGAGCTTCTGGTGCAACGTGGAGGTCACAGCACCAGCAGAATGGATCCATGGTCGGCCTAAGAGACAGCTGTAGGCTGGCATGATGTCCATAATGTAGAAGACTGCGTCGAAAGTTTCTGGCCCAACTTGGATTGGTAGAGTTACCTCTCCAAAGACATGGCGCTTGGTTCCATCGAAAGCCTTCACAACCAGATCACTGGGTGTGCAGATCAATCCGCGAGTATCTAACTTCATCAATGCCTTCTTTGGAAGAACATTGAGCGATGACCCAGTGTCTACCAACACATGTGACATAATTGTTCCCCTACACTCTATCGAGATGTGCAGGGCGCTGTTGTGGTTTCTTCCCTTCGGCATCAGCTCCAGGTCAATGAACCCTAACCCGCTTCCAGCATTCACGTGGGCTACTACCCCTTCCAACTGGTTGACCAAGATTTCCTGCAATACATACGTGGCATTCAAAACCTTTAGTAGCGCGTTACGGTGTGACTCCGAACACAACAACAAATTTAGAATGGAGATTTTCGAGGGCGTTTGATGGAGGTGATCCACGATCTTGTAATCACTCTTCTTGATCAACCTCATGAACTCTTCAGCGTCCTTTACAAGTAAGTCCTTCTCTACCCCACGAGGGGTTTCCTCAACGACTTTACTCTTTCCCTTATCAGTTTCCTCAGCTTTCTCTGCTTTGTCCACTACAATCTTAGGTGGAGCAAATACTCTTTCGCTGCGCGTGATTCTGCCAATTCCCACTAGGTTATCCACAGACTGCCCAGAGGGTTCCAGTTCCAACTTTTGTCCGTTACAGTAGACGTCTGCCCCATAGTGCCATGGGACAGCGTTGGTGCTTTCAAAAGGTATCGGTCCAGCCTTTGTGATGGTAATTATGGGCAGCTTGGGTGCAGAAATGGTTATCGTCTAGCGAGGGATGGTGATGGTGGCAACCTCATCATCCTGCTTCAGCATTACCTCTCCAGATCCACATTCAGGCCTTCGGCTAAACTGCAAGATTCCTTCGGTCATCAGACTCTGAATCCCCTCTATCAACTGTTCACATCCATCAGGACGAGTCGCACAGCCCATACATAATTCTCCACAGCCTGGAAAGAAGCCTCTCTTCATCAGCTTGGCTTTAACAAAGCTAAGCGGTGTCTTCAGATCCTTGACATCAGTCAATAAATCTAAGTTTTCTTCTTCAATAATGGCATTCACCCCACCTCCCCTATGATTCGGCATAGGGTTCTTTGTGACATTCGACACATTATCTGAGAAATTGATAATCTTAGCATCTACCATATCTTGCACCTTGTGCTTGAAGGCTTTGCAGTTTTCTATCGTGTGGTCGGGTGCCCCTGAGTGAAAATCACACGTTGCATTCGCATCATAACCCTGCGGAGGTGCCCCTGTCAAGGGAGCCATGGTTATTTTCTGGACTAGCTGTAACTGAAGCAGAGTTTGTAATAGCTGAGCATGAAACATGGGCGGTGTCTCAAGGTGACGACTTGACAGAGGTGCCCTGTTCTAATAACTTCTGTATCCTTGCTGATTTGGCTGCTGCTGCTGCGGCTGGGGTTGTTGGGTTGTGGGGATGGTTATGCTAGCCACCTGTTGGCGCTGGCTTTTACCCTTCCTTCGAGCGTTAGACATGGCGCTCGTCTCTCCTTCACGCCTTTTGTTACCGTACGGTTTCTTTCCTCCTCCTGCTGAGGATATATCACCACCCTGAATTTTCCCCAATTTGATCCCATTTTCGACGTGCTCGCCAGTAATGATGAGATCTGAGAAACTCCCTGACATACCGCTAACCAATTTCTCGTAATAGACCCCCGGGAGAGTGGCTACAAACATCTCAACAAGCTCTCGTTCAACCATCGGCGGCTGAACTCTAGCTGCTAAATCACGCCATCGCTGGGCGTATTCTTTGAACCCCTCGTTGTTCCTCTGTGACAAGTTCTGCAGTTGAACCCGGTTCGGAGCCAAGTCACTGTTATACTGATAATGGTGTACAAAGGCCTCAGCCAGTTCCTTCCATGTGCGCACACTGGTGGGTTCCAAACCCATGTACCATTACAGGGATGGCCCGGACAAGCTATCCTGAAAGAAGTGCATCAGCAGCTTCTCGTCTTCAGAGTGAGCGGACATCTTCCGGTAGTATGACCTTAAGTGGACACGAGGACAGGTGGTTCCCTTGTATTTCTCAAAGTCGGGTACCTTGAATTTAGGAGGCACCTTGAAATCAGAAATCAATCCCAATTTAGTCATGTCGACACCCATAGTGTTCTGGTTCTCGAAATTCCTCATTTTGTCCTCGAGTGCCTTAAACCTTAGACGTGCTTCAGCAGTCAGTTCTCCTTCAGCACTCCTCTGTGAGAACAAATCTTCTTGACGATCTTCTAGCCATGGCTGAGGCCCATACAGATTTCCAGCACCTGTGTTGTCGTTGCCTAGTCCAGTGTTGCCATTAGCTTCAAAGTTTCCATTACCGACGCCAGTCGTATTACCATTGAGCCCGATGTTAGTGATCACATACAACTGTAAAGCCCCCCGATCCTAGTTTTCGAGACAAATAAAGTCTCTCATCCAATCATGGAAAAGAAATCCTCATATATTCATCTGAAAAGCCCGCTCGGGTAGCGTACAACTGTAATCACATACAACTGAAGCAATAAGGCATGACTCCAACCAACAGACCTAGCGGTGATCAGCATATCAATGCATAAAATGTATAAAGAAAATACAAAAAGATCAGGTGCGGCCACGGGCACGACAATCTTCTAACAACTTCTTTGTAGCGGGATGATCTGGCTGGGTAAGCAAACCCTGGATCAGCAGGTCCCTCTGCCTGATGGACTCTGGGAGGTTCTCGGCAACGCTCCTAGAAACACCTTCTTCAGAATGGTTCTCGACTCTACTCTTTTTAGCATCAGCCCGGAGTTGAAAATCTTGCAAATTCGTCTTGGCCTCAGCCAATCTATACTGGACGTCTTGTCGCAATGAGGCTTCAGCCTCTATCTTCTCGTCTTTCACCGTAATTTGAGCTTCTAGCTCGGCTACTCGCTGCTTCAGCTTTTCTTCCCGCTCTTCGTACTTGGCTAGGGTGCTGCTCCAGACCCTCTCGTATTGGGTTAGCTTCCGATACACTCTGTCCAGATCCTATTTCTTGGTCGTCAACACGCTGTGTACTGACTTCATGTCCAACCCCAGACGTTCCCTAGCATCAGTTTCTTTGTTCAGGTTGGCGCCTAGATGGTTGATCATCTCAGTCTGCTTCTTGCAGGTATAAACGGCTTCACTTTTCTCTTTCCAAAGTTGAGCGATCTCTTTCTTCAAATCTTCGTTGGCTTTTCGCAGCTCTTCCTTCTCTTGGAGTACCTGGTTGAATTTCTGAATATCAACTGTAGTAGGCTCCTTGTGCACAGGAGGATACAATGGTTCCACAGCAGGAAACGACATTAGAAACTTGGCGGCTCTTTCTCAAACCCAAGTCACATACGGATCAAAGGCCTTGTTGTTGCTTTTTCCTAGCAAGACTTTCCCCTTTCGGTGAATTTTGCTCCAAGCATTCTGTACCTTGACCAAAGCGTCACCTTCAAGCAACCCTGTGAGATACAGAGATTCTTGTATCTCTTCCTCTTCAGGAGGACCTCGTAGTGCATACCCAAATTGTCGTACCAGCAGAGATGGATTGTAGTTGATACATCCATTCCTTCCGACCAGGGGGATGTTAGGAAAGCCACAACAGCTATACACAATATCTTTGCCCAGCAGATCTCTATCAAACCAGATAATATTGTCAGCAGTCAAACCCATCAAACATGCAGACCAGGGTGAAGACTCAGCAGAATCAATGAACGACCCTGACTTAGGAAGATGGCTAGCGAACCACCTATACAGTAAAGGAGCACAACATGCCACGTTCTTCCCCTTTCTGTTTTCGTTCTTGCTGTGAACTGAATGGTAGACGTCTCTGAGGAGAGTGGGTACTGGATTCCCGGAGGCAAATATGTGGCAAGCATCCATGCTTATGAAGTCCGGATGACTTGGGAATAGCACGATCCCATAAATGCAAAGGGCTAAGAAGGCATTGAATACATCCCAGCGACCCTTCTCGGCAAACTTTCGGGCTTTTTCCATCAGGAAATGCAAAAGGAAACCATGAACTCCAATCTTCCTGGATACCATCCCTTCTAATTCAGATTCATCTACATGAAGAGCGTCAGTCAGCTTACTCAATTTGGGTTCACCCTCAACACGGTAATAAGGCATTTGATTCATCAAAGGCACCCCCAACAGGTCAGAGTACTCCTCCAGGGTCGGAGCTAGGACATAGTCTGGGAACACAAAGCATCTGAGCTATGGGTCGTAAAACTGCAGAAGAGCATAGAGGCCATTCAACTCGTACGTAGGAAGCTTATACACAATACCCATAAGTCTCCCATAACTTTTTCTGAAACTCTCCATAACTGTCTTGTCAGCCAAAGAAATCAAAGTCCGTAACTCTCGAATGTCTGGTGTTGGTAGCTTGTAAGCCACTGTCTTCTTCAGAGATGCCATATCTGCCATGAGGATCAAGATCACTAGAACCCGGGGGAAATATGCACCTGCAACACAGACACACGTTAATGACATGCAAATGAGGATGCAAGTAATGCAAAATGCAATCATGCAGCAGGAGATCAAGATGATTGTGTTGTTAAGGAGATGAAGGCTCTGTATCAACAAAACCATGATATTGCTCTGTCAAGAATAAACATATCTCTGATGAGAAGAAACCCCTCATACCAGACCATAAATCTGCTCTTTCAAGAACACACATATCTGATGATGAGAACCTCTGATACCAACAAAACTGATTCACTATCAAGAAAATCAGGTAGTCTGGGGGTTAAGGTTTCCTGCATCACACCCGACCCTACTCACAGGTATGGACCTAATCACGGAAAAGGTTTGGCATCCTATGCGGTCATCAGCGTCACAGACTTTCAAGAAATGATGACACGATACCCAGGAGGTGTGGCATCATCGTTTCTTGAAGCGGCCTCACTTAGCTGAATTCCAAATGATTGGTTCCCAGAGTCGACAATCCTCAGATCCAACAACCCCTCGATTCCAAAGGACCGATAGGAAGCCATCAAAGAGAACCTCGTCTGAGTGTGGATTACATGGGAACAGATGCAAGCAAAGCAAGCACGTCCTCCACTAACCCACTATAATACTATGTAGCTCTCAAGCCTGGGTCTGGCTTCTCACTCATCAGAATCCCCCTCCCACAACAGTACAGATAATCATATCATACTGAAAATAAAGTGCGGGAAATAAAATGCGATAAATAAACACAACCCAACAAGTAAACATACAAGCGCTAGGATTGACTCTCGCAGGGGACGTTGGATCCCCAAATTGACTCGCATAAGGGACGTTGGATCCCTAGTAAACTATCAAGTCCCCAGCAGAGTCGCCAGCTGTCGCTACCGCGAAAATAAGGCGCCGGCAAAACAGAAGAGTCGCCACCTTTCGTTATTTACCCCTCAGAATGGGAAAGGAAACGATCGGAAAAACCTGACGAAAAGGTATAAGACAAGGTCATCGCAACCAATGTCTGGATTCGGGAGTCGGTTACGCAAGGGGAAGGTATTAGCACCCCTCACGTCCATCGTACTCGATGGGATCCACTCTTGTTGTGTTTATCTGACGGGTTGGTTTTATCTATCTACCTATCAAGGCTGGTCTGAAAAGAAAAGAAAATGACTCGGCAAAGCGTCGCGCTTTATGCCTACGTATTCTCATCAGAGAACGAGAAATCAGAGTCTACGTAGTTCGCCTAACTACGGGTGATGGGGAAGGTGGCTCACCAATACGTCAGTATTGTGCCTACGTACTCTCAACAGGTATGAGAGACTAGAGCTTACGTAGTTCAGGATAATACGGATTACGGGAATTCAGATTCATCTGTTTTATCGAGTAGGGTTAACAAACAGTTCCAACAATCTGGTGTACGCAGCTCAACCTTTGGAGACTCAGGCGCTACTGTTTGCGGTAGAACTGGGAGTTAACGACACTCTTTTCTTCAGAAAAGCTTTCCTTTGAAGTATGGGCCTCCGGGGCAAAAAGGTTTGAAGTTTGTTTTCTGTCTTTTACGGAAGAACTATTTTTTATGTTTGTCTGTAGTTTGTACAACACTAGAGACTATGAGTTGGGAATGAATGCGTCGCATATCGTCCAAAGGACGTATACTAAACATTCTAGACGATTGAGAGGAGGCCGCTCAATTATCATTACCCAAGTAGCTTAAGGCTCGTATCGTGCTTATACTAACTTGCCTTTATTACGTCTTTTATTGTTGTTTTGAGATGAGAAGAGAGAGGGCTCAACTAAGGGGAGACTATCAAGTCCTAATGTTGTCATGCCATGGATTCATCATATGGTTGAAGTTTGAAACAGGGAACTCCTAGAAGTTATCATGCATAGGTTTCAACCTAAAGTTCTAATCATCACTTCCTTATCAAAGGAAGTGAGATTCCTAGGGGATCATGTCAATGATAAACAGAAACAGATAAAGCATAAGCTTAAATAGTAAACAGTAAACGACTGTAAAATGCATGCAATACAAGTGAGGGAGGAAATGTGTGTGGGGCATCAGCCTCCACAAGCTCGTCTCGACCTCAAGCCAGATATGAATAACTACAATCATGAAGAAAAAATAACATGCCATCAAGCAAATCACAAACCACATAGGCAAGGGAGCAGAGCTCTACCAAATACCCGCAAGCAAAGCCATACAGTAAAAGTACAAGATGAGGGAACAACTCAACCTCTAATGCAATCATGCTCCTAGCTTAAAGCAAATTAAACATGAACTTATTCTAATGCATCAAGCAAATCACACAAGTCACATCAATACAGTTGCACAGAAAGCAAACAGACAGTAAAGAAAGCAAATCAACAGCTTCCACATCTTCACAGCAAAGCAATCCTCTGACAGCAGATCAGTCCTCAGTCTGTAACTGTTCTTCAAGTCTATCCTCTTCAGGGAATGAAAGGTACCCCATCTTCAAGCTTCAATCTTCATGGTAGACTCCACCTTCAGGCTTTCATCCTCAATAGCAAGTATCAACTGGCTTCTTCAAGCTTTTAATGCATCAAACACAAGTATCAACTTGTTTTTCACCTTCTTCAAGCTTCAGCTTCAATGGCAGTCTTCAAACAAAGGGGAAATGCAACCTCTAGCATCTTCAATCTTCTAGCAAGTAACTCCATCCTCTAGCAAGGGAGAAATATTCATCTAACAAGAGCAAGGTGGGACAGGGAGAAGCAAAGTGAAGACCAAAGGTCACCTCAAAGCACTCCACCATCAAAGAAAGGAACCCTCAAAGGTTCTACCAACTTGTGAAGAGCCACACCTCCTACCAAAGGAGGGATGAAGCCTTCACAAGGGGACCTTACATCATAGGGAGGAATGGAAGTGATCAACACCTTCCATGTTTCATGAAGGAAGAAAATCTATTCTAAGAGATCTCCCTAAAAACCCTAATCCTTAACCCTAAACAAACTACACCAAAGGGAGAGCAATCTTCATGTCCAAGCTCCACCATGCATTCCACAGCAGCCCACACAAGTCTTCATCATCAACCAAAAGCAAGAGAAGCAAAACCCTAGTCTAAGGGAACTAATGAAGTCATTCTAGTTGAGTTAGCAAGTTAGGATCACCTAAAACCTAGTATTAAAGTTAATTCTAACTAAAATACTAAAATCAATTATAAAATCCTACAAAAATAACTATGGGAACCTATGTCAATCATGACTCTACCATGTTAATTCCAGAGATCAAATCCTCAAATAAGACCTATAAAAAAATTCTAAACTACAAGGTACTAAACTTAAACCCTAAAAGGGAGAACCTAGGGTTTCAACCTAAAAACAGCACCTAACTTCATCACAAAAATGTGAGAAATATACTATGGGAGCATACATGTCTAAGCTAATCATAAACAAAATCTCAAGCAAAAACTCATCACCAAATGATCAAACTAAATTCACCAAATATAGGTATCAACCATGGTAATTTTATTATCAAATAAAATGTAAAAAATGCACATAAAAAAAAAATGCATGGTTTTCCTAATATTTTTATTCTATAAAATTCTAGATTCAATCATGAATCAGGGGGAAAAACCTGGAATTAATTGACCTATTTTCCTATTTTTTATGAATTATTATCAAACTAATATGAAATGATGAAAATAAGAGAAAGAAATAGAAATTAAAAAGAGATGCGTATCAAATAGCAATCCTGATCAGTTCATTGTGCTGGGTTAGGCCAAAGTGGGGGTGTGAATATCAATCATATCCTTAAGCCCATTGCCTCCAATTAATGAAACGGTGCGTATCAATGAAGGGGTCAAAGTCTGACTCTCAAAATCAATCGTGGCCACGTGTTTGTCCTACTGAGTCAAGATCTCATATCAATCCAACGCTCCAGGTGCATCTTCTCCATTTAAACGTTCAGACTGGAGGGAAACCAGATGGTGGCCTGAGCAGTGGCGCCACCGTCTTCTCTGGTGAGTCATCTTCCACAGGTCATCAAAAATCACATAACTATACATCATCTTGTCCAGTTTTTAATGCTGATCACGAATCTAACCTTAGAATCATCTAACTCTCTATGGATTTTCAAACCCGATAGATCTTTCAAAATATACCTCAATCTTGGATCTTATCAGAACTTCAATTAAATGCACAGAAATAATCCTCATCTCATGGTGATCATCTTACACTATACAATCTTGATTATCAGTCCAAGAATCTCTAGAATTCAGCCTCAACAAAAATTGGTCATCATCCTAACTTGTCTCGAATTCACCAATTCTTGTTCTAGAATCCAACTACACATTGCAAGGATCCTAACCACCTAGAGATTTCTATCTATCTCCTCCTAAATTATGCATAAGAGTGAAAGATACCAACCTAAGTTCAGGCGTGTAACAGATGCAGTTCTTGATCACTTCAACCTCCAAGATGATGCAGATACACTCCAAAACACCTTTTGAAGCCAATGCAACCTTCAATTTGCCTTGATTCTTCCTTGAACTCAGAAATCGATTTCCTCTTGCAACTCTGAAATTTCGCATCCACTTTCTGCTTCTAGCTTCAAACTCCTCCAAAAAAATGGTTGAACACACTCAACACCTTATATAGAACTCATTGGGATCATCCAGAACCTTCTCAAAGCTTCAGAATGAAAAATTGGATTTTCAAATTCTCACCAAAATCTCTTCCACACCAGTCACGATATGCACTCTGTTTTGGCTTCAAAATGCTGGCTTTGCACTCCTCATGAGATATTGAATCTGAATGGTGGTGTTTCACCCCTTGTTTCCATCCAATGGCTCATGTTTGACATGTTACTTCATCATGAAGAAACAAAGAAAAAGGGCATGATATTGGACTCAAAGAAAAATTCTAATATTTCCAAAGTTTCTAGAATGCATTTTCCATTCAAAAAATGCTATTATTTTGCTTCATTTGCACACATATCATTAATTTTGAATTTTTGGCCTTTAATTCTCTTTAATTCTTCCTTTTTCACAATTTCTTGAACCAAGTCTCTCCTTGAGCCATTTCAATGCCTCCTTTATACACGGTCAAGGTTAAAACCCCATTTTGAGCAACTTTCAAGTTCAACAAAATTTCATTTGAGATGTCTAAGTTGGTGAAAATGACCTATAACCAAAAATGACCCATAATCAAAACTTCCCAAAATACCCTTGACTTGTCAAAGCCATAACATGAGTTCTACAAATCCTATAAAGGACTTCTAGTACTCTCTAGAAAGCTAAGAGAATAAGGAACAACATTCATGTTGACGAAAAGTTCATAGGAATCATCCTTCTTGGGAAAAAGTGTCATGCAAGTTGGGTAACTTTCAAGCTCCAAATTCACATGCCTCAGATGACTTGTAACTTGTCTGGCTCATAACTTGAGTTCTATAAATCCTATCAAGGATTTCTAGTACTCAAATTAAAGATAAGATCATGCCCTACAAAAATCATGTTAGGGTCAAGATGAGATGACAATCATATCTTGAGTTAAATAGTCATGAAGTCAGGGGTCAAGCTAGGGGATTTTACACTGTCAAGTCTTAGAAACCCTAGCTTGAAACTCCTCAAACTCCTCACTCATGATGAGTTAACCTTGGAATCATCCTTAGAACATCTCAATGTATCAATCCATGATCACATGGCTCTTGAATTAAGTCTCAACTTCCTTCAAATCAACAGTTGACTTAGGGTTGACCCAGTCAAACCCTAACTGCACCACTCATGGCTGAGCCTTCTTAATCTTGCACAATGACCTGTCTAGGCCTCAAAGTGATCTTCAACACTTCTCGTGAGCTCTCTCAAGACCTCAAATCCATCTTCATGACCTCATAATCATCTGATGACTTCCCACAACTCTCAAGTTAGGGGACCTACAAACTTGGCTTCAATCACTCTCTCTAAGGATCTTCTAACTTCTCTGACAAGGATATCAACCCTTGAACATCTGAATAACCTTCTTAGCTAGCCTCACAGTCTTGTATAGCTCTTGATTGGTAATCATATCTATTGATCTCCTGCATACATGTCAATGAAATGCAAATGATAATGCTAATGTGAATGAAATGAAACATAAGCTAGGTAAAGAAATGTTGGGCAAATTTTGGGGTGCAACAGAATTCAGAAAAACACCCTTTGATTGATTGATAAAAGATTATTCAAGCATAAACAGATAGGCCCTGAAGACAAATATCGTTATGCTCCGGGTAGAACATAGGGCTATACAATAATCAAAAAAACAAATCATTACTCTTCGGTTGTCACTTGGATGATTTTCTCGACAGACCAGTTGTTTAGGCTTTGTCCTGGGATGCACGACTTGATCCAGGCGTCCATGTCATAGTCGATGTCCTCTTCTTCATATGATATGGCATTAATCCGCTCGAAGATTACTCTACCCCTAGTAAACTGGACAAGCCCTTTGTAGCGTAGCGCGCTCTGTGAGGATGAAGAGGATGGGTTGTATCCCAACCCGAATTTGTCCTGCTTGTTGGGTATACTCAGCACTTGACCCCAACCTGGTGATGCCCCAACCTTCACCACTAACTGGGCTTCTTTGAATGCCGACATGGCCACTTCGGGCGCTTTGCTCACAACCGGTGCTTTGTCTTTAATCTTAATCATCTCAAAGGTCTGACATAAAGTCTCATGGATTTCGCCATCCACCTCAACGTACTTGAATAAAGATAAATTACTAATCATTATATCCTCCTCTCCACATACAGTGACAACGCTGCCACCCACCATATACCTCAGTTTTTGGTGCAGCGTGGACATTACAACGCCTGCTGAGTGGATCCAAGGACGTCCAAGCAGACAGCTATAAGCTGGCTGAATGTCCATAATATAGAATACAACGTCAAATACTTCAGGGCCAACTTGAATGGGTAGCGTCACCTCCCCGAATATGGATGTAACGCCCCGATTCTGAATTTCCCATTTTTGTTGAGTCTTTTAATTTATTTTAATTGAATTATTCTTTTAGTTGTGGAATTTGAACATGAATATGTTATGTGTGCTTATTATGTTATTTTATTATTCGGAGAGTTTTGGGGAATTAATTAGAGGGTGTTTTAGATAATCCTTGATCAGTAGATATTTGAGAGAAATAGAATAGAAAGAGTATAAGTGGAATTAGAGAGAAAATAGATGAGATAGAAAGAAATAGAAAGGAAAGAAGAAGAGAAGAGAGAAGAGAAAAGAGGAGAAAAACCTAGAATCATCAAGAATCAAACTTCTAAGCTTCGATTAATCGGGTAAGGGTGTAAAACTTTATTATTCTTTCGATGTGTATGATTATGTATGTTTCTATTGGTTTGCTTTTGGGTTGGGGAGAGTTTTGCTCATTTTCCGTTTTAGGTCGAATTTGAGTAAATCATTAGAAACCGAGTTTGCACGGTTAAGAGTGAGAGTGAATGGTAGAATTTAGTTGAGGAATGTCGGACTAAGCTGCTGAGACGAGTTGGGATTGAATCGGGTAAATTTTGATGAGTTTCGGAGTTTTGGACAGTGGAGAATTCTGAGTTCGCAGAACCTCGCTGGCACGTTCGCTAGGCGAGCAGGTCACGAGCATTCGCTGTGGCGAGCCAGTAGCGAACGGTCCCAGACTTGGGCATAATGGTTTGTGGTGTTCTTCGCTGGTAGCGAAAGGGGTAGCGAGCGAATTGCTAGACCTTCGCTGAGCGAGTATGGTAGCGAAGCAAGTCAGAGGCTTCTGTTTGCTCTCGCGAGCTTGTTCGCTAGGCGAACAGGTAGCGAGCACTCGCTGGGAGTTCGCTAGGCAAACAGGGTAGCGAGCGTAGCAGGGTGTTATTTTATTGTGTTTCACTTCCATGATTGATTCTCCGATTCAAGTGTGATTAGTTCTTCTTATTATGTATGGTTGTGTGTGTGATATGGAATGTTGTGGGTAGCCGTATGGCGTGAATCCTAGACCATAAATCGTGAAGTTTGAAATGTGGCCGTTTGGCAATGTTGTGCAATTGTTTGAATTGAATGAAATATACATGAATATATATATGGTATATATGTATGCATGTAAATAATGTATGGAGTCGTTTTGTTTGTGAAGCATCATGATTGCATTCTTGTGTGTCTGATCCCGCGTAGGATCTGCAGAAACCTCGTGTGCCCTTGTGGGGTGTGAGCGATGGTTTATCCTTGATCCCTAGGAGGATCTGCAGAAACACCGTGTGCCCTTGTGGGGTGTGAGCGATAGTTTATTTTGATTCCGTGCAGAACGATTGTGTGCCCTTGTGGGGTGTGAGCAATCCTAAAACATCGTGTGCCCATGTGGGGTGTGAGCGATGGGTGAACATCGTAGGCCCGACGGGGAGTTACTTCGGTAACGAGCGATGGCTCCTTTGGTTCTTCAATTGAACCTGCTGAATGAGTCGGTACCGCATTTGCATCTGTATAGAGTCGTGAGTCGATCTCTATGAGTGCATTATTATCTTCATATGATATATCGGTATAATGAACATAACTGTGTATGTTTTGTGATGAACTGTATATGTGTCGTGATATGTATATGATTGAATTGTGTTGTATTGCGGTGAGAAATGTAGTATATGTATTCTATGCATTGTTTGTTATGATAATGTTTCTCACCCTTCTGCTGTTTTATAATGCTCTATGAGGCATTGCAGAGTAGGTCTGCTAGAGGTCTTTTGTGAAGCGTGGCTTCGTTCTTTTTGGTCGGTTGGCTCTGATATGTAGCACCAAGTAGTTAGGAATTCTTTTGGGTTCTTTTGTGATACATCTATGTATGTATCTGCTGGAATGTTTTGTAACCATAACTTTTGACTTGAATTAAACTGTTGATGTATACGATGTTTATAAGAATGAAGTGACTCAATGTTTAGATGTTTTCGCTTTTATTCTAAATTTTGATGTGTGGGTTTTAAGGACTAAGTTCCTTGGTGGTGATTTACCCTTTGTTGCATATCTTTATGAGCAGGTGTTGTATGTGTTTTGAATTTCCTGGATAATGTGACGTGCCTCTTTTATACCATGTGTTAATTATACTCTGATGAAAATTTTTATTAAGTGCCTGGATGATTTAATTGTTTATTTGGGGGTATAGAAAGGGGGTGTTACAATAAGTGGTATCAGAGCCAGTGTTGAGTCAGTTGTGTCTGTCTTGTTGTGTTGGTTGAACGGTTGTTTAACCTTATTGTTATTTTTGGGAATCATCAGAATATGGCTGGTCGTAATGACACTGCTATGGCTGCGGTGTTGGAGGCTATGGCTAGGGCGGTGCAAGGCGCACCGAATTTGAACGCTAATGATGAGTTTAGAAAGAATCAGCCGCCGATATTCAAGGGGAGGTTTGATCCGGACGGTGCTCAGATCTGGTTGAAGGAAGTTGAGAGAATCTTTAGAGTTATGGGGTGTGCTGAAGGAAACAAGGTGAGACTTGGAACTCACATGTTGAGAGAAGAGGCCGACGACTGGTGGGTCAGTATGAGACAAGTTCTTGAGGTAGATGACGAGGAAATAACCTGGGATTTATTTCGCACAGAATTCTTGAGAAAGTATTATCCTGAGAGTGTAAAAGGGAAAAAGGACTTGGAATTTCTTGAGCTGAAGCAAGGCAATATGTCAGTGGTGGACTACACGACTAAGTTTGTGGAGTTAGTTCAGTTTCATCCACATTATACGGCGGTTATGACGAAATTCTCTAAGTGCATTAAGTATGAGAATGGCTTGTGTCCTGAGATAAAACAAGCGGTGGGATACCAAAGGATACGAAGGTTTTCGAACTTGACAAATGTTGTAGGATTTTTGAAGAAGACAGTAGGGCTCGATCTACTCATTATAAGAGTTTGAGTGAGAAGAAAGGAAAGCAGCAAGTAAGGAGTGGACCTTATATGACGCCTGTTGATAAGGACAAGTATAAGGGAAACTTTGATAGGAGACTCGGAGGAGGAAGTTCTGGTACGGTTAAATGTTACAAGCGCGGTGTGATGGGCCACAAATATTTTGAATGTGGGAAGTCTGTGGATAAGTGTGCTAATTGTGGAAGTCTTGGACATGCCACTTCTGGTTGTAGAAGGAATGTGGTAAAGTGTTTTACTTGTGGGGAAGTTGGTCATATTAGCACCAAGTGTACCAAACCAAAGCAAGCTCAGTCGGATGGAAAAGTATTTGCATTAGCCTGTTCAGACACTACTAATGTGGATCGCTTGATTAAAGGTACATGCTTTATTAATAATATGCCTTTAGTTGCTATTATTGATATTGGAGCGACTCATTCATTCATTTCTCTTGAGTGTGCTAAGCGTTTGGGTTTGTGCATGGTTTCTATGAGTGGAGACATGGTTATTGAGACTCCCGCTTCGGGGTCGGTAACTACTTCCTTGGTGTGTGTAAGTTGTTCTTTGACCATGTATGGTAAAGACTTCATTATGGATTTGGTGTGTTTGTCGTTGGAAGGTTTGGACGTGATCTTGGGTATGAACTGGTTGCAATTTAATAGAGTTCATTTAGATTTCTATCACAAGTTGGTAAGGTTTCCTTCTTTGGGAGATGATGAAGGTGAGAGTTTTCTATCCACTAAAGAGTTGAAGAAGCTTTTAGCGGATGAAGCTCAGTTGTTCGGTTTGTTTGCATCATTGTCGGTGGAGAGTGAAGTTGAGCTTGATGTGTTTCCAGTGGTATGTGATTTTCCAGAAGTATTTCCAGGGGAGATTATGGATGTACCTCCGGAAAGGGAAGTCGATTTTTCTATTGATCTAGTTCCTGGTACTAGACCGATTTTGATGGCACCGTATCGCATGTCAGCATCCGAATTGGTAAAACTAAAGGAGAAGTTGAATGATTTGTTGGATAAGAGGTTTGTAAGGCCAAGTGTTTCTCCTTGGGGTGCGCCGGTATTGTTAGTAAAGAAGAAGGATGGAAGTATGAGGTTATGCATTGATTATCGACAGTTGAATAAGGTGACGATTAAGAATAAGTATCCGCTTCCAAGAATTGATGATTTGATGGACCAATTGGTTGGAGCACGTGTATTTAGCAAGATCGATTTGAGATCAGGTTATCACCAGATTCGGGTTAAGGAGGAGGATATTCCAAAGACGACTTTTAGGACACGGTATGGTCATTACGAATATTCTGTGATGCCATTCGGAGTTTCAAATGCGTCGGGTGTGTTTAGGGAATACATGAATCATATTTTTCATGAGCAGTTGGATCGTTTTGTAGTTATGTTCATCGATGACATTTTGATTTACTCTAAGTCTCAAGAGGAGCACGAAGAGCATCTAAGGATTGTGTTACAGATTTTGAAGGAGAAGAAATTGTATGCTAAGTTGTCAAAGTGTGAATTTTGGTTGTCGGAAGTGAGTTTTCTCAGACATATTATTTCTGGTAGTGGTATTGGTGTGGATCCATCCAAGATTGATGCGGTAATGCAATGGGAAACTCCTAAATCAGTTACGGAGATTAGAAACTTTTTGGGCTTGGTAGGCTATTATCGGAGGTTTATTGAAGGATTTTTGAAAATGGCACTTCCATTAACGCAGTTGGCTTATAAGGGAAAGGCTTTCATTTGGGATGCTGGTTGTGAGGAGAGTTTCATGGAGTTAAAGAGAAGATTGACAACAGCGCCAGTCTTGATTTTGCCGAATCCTATGGAACCTTTTGTGGCTTATTGTGATGCTTCTTTGTCAGGTTTATGTGGTGTGTTGATGCAAGGGGGAAAAGTTGTGGCTTATGCTTTGAGGCAGTTGAGAGTGCATGAGAAGAATTACCCTACGCGTGATTTGGAATTAGCGGCCGTGGTGTTTGTTTTGAAAATTTGGAGGCATTATCTTTATGGTGCGAGATTTGAAGTTTTTAGTGATCACAAGAGTTTGAGGTATTTATTTTATCATAAGGAATTGAATATGAGGCAAAGGAGGTGGTTAGAGCTTTTGAAAGACTATGATTTTGGTTTAAATTACCACCCGGGTAAGGCAAATGTGGTGGCTGATGCCTTAAGTCAGAAATCGTTGCACATGTCTACATTGATGATGAGAGAATGGGAACCTTTGGAGGACTTTAGAGATTTGAGTTTGGTTTGTGAAATGACGCCGATAAATGTGAGGCTTGGTATGCTTCGTATTATGAATGATTTTCTTGCCACCGTATGTGAAAGGCAAAAGTGGGACTTGAAGTTCATTGACTTGATGACGAGTGAGAATGAGGATTTCAAGGTTGACGATGTTGGAGTTTTAAGATTTCGTGGTCGTCTTTGTATTCCCGATGATGAGGAGTTGAAAAGGATGATATTGGAGGAAGGACACCGGAGTAACTTGAGTATTCATCCGGGAGCGAATAAGATGTATCAAGATTTGAAGAAGATCTTTTGGTGGTCCGAATTGAAGAGAGATGTAGCTCAGTTTGTGTATGCGTGTTTGACTTGTCAGAAGTCTAAAGTAGAACATCAGAAGCCTAGTGGATTGATGCAACCATTGGATATCCCATAGTGGAAATGGGATAGTATATCGATGGATTTTATTACGGGGTTGCCGAATACGCAAAGAGGTCATAATTCCATTTGGGTGATTGTTGATAGGCTTACTAAATCTGCTCATTTCATTCCGATTGATATTAGTTATCCTTTGGAGAAGTTAGCCGAGATTTATGTTCGTGTGATTGTGAAGTTGCATGGAGTCCCTCAGAGTATTGTATCGGACAGAGATCCTAGATTTACTTCAAGGTTTTGGGAGAGTTTGCAAAAGGCTTTGGGTTCTAAGCTGAGATTGAGTTTGGCTTACCATCCTCAAACAGATGGTCAAACCGAGAGAACAATTCAGTCGTTGGAAGATTTGTTACATGCTTGTATGCTAGAGCAAGGTGGTGCTTGGGATAGTTATTTAGCATTGATTGAGTTCACCTACAATAACAGTTTTCACTCAAGTATTAGTATGGCACCATTTAAGGCTTTATATGGTCGGAGATGTCGAACACCTTTGTGTTGGCATGAAACTGGTGAGAAGTCGGTTGTTGGGCCGGAGATGATACAACAAACAACGGAGAAGGTGAAGTTTATACGAGAAAAGATGAGAGCTTCTCAGAGTAGGCAGAAGAGTTATCATGACAAGAGAAGGAAATATCTTGAGTTTCAAGAGGGCGACCATGTGTTCTTGAGAGTTACATCGGTTACGGGCGTGGGTCGTGCCTTGAAGTCGAAGAAGTTGGCTTCTCGTTTTATAGGTCCGTATCAGATTATTGCACGAGTGGGTGTTGTGGCGTATCGTGTGGCGTTGCCTCCGAATCTTTCGAATTTGCATGATGTGTTCCATGTTTCGCAACTTCGGAAGTATGTTCCGGATCCGTCACATGTTATTCCTATGGATGAAGTTGAAGTAAGAGATAATCTTACGGTTGAGGTTTCACCGATTAGGATTTTAGATCGTGAGATTAAGAGGCTAAGGGGAAAAGATATTGCGCTTGCGAAAGTAGCATGGGGAGGTGCTGCAGAGGGCAACATGACTTGGGAATTGGAGAGTAAGATGCGGAAGTCGCATTCGGAATTGTTTGGATCAGGTAATATTTTCGAGGACGAAAATTTCTAAGTAATGGAGAGTTGTAACGCCCCGATTCTGAATTTCCCATTTTTGTTGAGTCTTTTAATTTATTTTAATTGAATTATTCTTTTAGTTGTGGAATTTGAACATGAATATGTTATGTGTGCTTATTATGTTATTTTATTATTCGGAGAGTTTTGGGGAATTAATTAGAGGGTGTTTTAGATAATCCTTGATCAGTAGATATTTGAGAGAAATAGAATAGAAAGAGTATAAGTGGAATTAGAGAGAAAAGAGATGAGATAGAAAGAAATAGAAAGGAAAGAAGAAGAGAAGAGAGAAGAGAAAAGAGGAGAAAAACCTAGAATCATCAAGAATCAAACTTCTAAGCTTCGATTAATCGGGTAAGGGTGTGAAACTTTATTATTCTTTCGATGTGTATGATTATGTATGTTTCTATTGGTTTGCTTTTGGATTGGGGAGAGTTTTGCTCATTTTTCGTTTTAGGTCGAATTTGAGTAAATCGTTAGAAATCGAGTTTGCACGGTTAAAAGTGAGAATGAATGGTAGAATTTAGTTGAGGAACGTCGGACTAAGATGCTGAGACGAGTTGGGATTGAATCGGGTAGATTTTAATGAGTTTCGGAGTTTTGGACAGTGGAGAATTCTATGTTCGCAGACCCTCACTGGCACATTCGCTAGGCGAGTAGGTCGCGAGCATTCGCTGTGGCGAGCCAGTAGCGAACGGTCCCAGACTTGGGTAGAATGGTTTGTGGTGTTCTTCGCTGGTAGCGAAAGGGGTAGCGAGCGACTCGCTAGACCTTCGCTGAGCGAGTGTGGTAGCGAAGCAAGTCAGAGGCTTCTGTTTGCTCTCGCGAGCTTGTTCGCTAGGCGAACAGGTAGCGAGCACTCGCTGGGAGTTCGCTAGGCGAATAGGGTAGTGAGCGTAGCAGGGTGTTATTTTATTGTGTTTCACTTCCATGGTTGATTCACTACAAGAAAATTGGCAAATTGCGACGGTTCATTTTGATAGATTACGACAGTTTTAACCGTCGCAATTTGTAAGTTACGACGGTTTCAATCCCGTCGCGGAAACGTGTGTCGCAAGGCCATATTGCAACGATTGTGAAAACTGTCGTACAAACCGTCATTATTTTCACGATGGTAGCTAACTGTCGTAATCTCCATATTGTGACGGTTTTCAACCGTCTTAAGTTGCAAATATGTTTTAAAAAATATCTATGCTATATTGTGGTGGTTTGAACCGCCGCAATTTGCAAATATTTTTTAAAAAACAAATCTATGGTATATTGTGGTGGTTTGAACTGCCGCAAATTGCAAATATTTTAAAAAAAACTGCACTCAATATAGGATTCAGAATACAACTATTGTAGGTTACATTAATGACAATTATTAATCTTCATGATATTCACACAATAAACAATATCCCTATAGTTACTTGTCCTTATGCTATCCACAGACTTAGGAGCATCTCCTTCTACAACACTTCTATGGTAAGGGCAGCTTACCTTGTTATCACACATATGACTAGTTGATGCCCCTTGACTACCCTCAATTCTAGAAGCTGCCAGTTAAGCAAGACTCATTTTACGCACATTCTTCTGACGATTCTTAGTAACCTGCTTGGTTGTCTTTTGTGGCTGGTCAACTTTGAGAGGTTCTGAGGATTTCAAACTCTTCTTCACCCACCATGTTTCATCATCACCTGGAACAAATGAGCTTCTTTTCTCATGGGGTATAAACTTCTCTAAACTCTCCATTAAAAGCTGTTCAAAAGCTTGGTGATTTTCTTTGTGAACATCTTTGTAACCATACCTGTCGATATTATAAATGTTCAGATCAGACATATAAGATAACAAAATATTTTAATGACAAGGAAAGTACTGAGAAAATTACTAAACATGATAGTCTCATAAAAAATATTGTATTTTCATGAGCTAACAGACTACCCAAAAGAGTGGCTAATATATCTGTAAAATTTTCCAATATTACATCACTAACTTATTCCTTTAAGATATTTATTTGAAGCTATAGCATTTTTAGCATGTTACTAAGAAGTATTATAGACTTGTAGCACTTGTTACCTGGCAATACAACAAAATAAATGATAGCTTTTCTGGCAGACTCGTCGAAATAGAAACCTTTCATTTTGAGGCACCATAGCAACCGGAACAAACTTGATACTCACAAATATAACCGTGGAGTGTATTGCTGGAAGTGTAGTTAGAAAATGCCCAAAAATTCCTGGAATTCCTTTGACCAACTCATTATAAAGTAGACCAATTCCAGGAGCTCGTATTGTCCCAAGATTGCAGCCCAATTCTCGCATTAAATTCATCAACAGCTTTTTCTTGACTTCAGTTTCATACTTGAGCTTGCTTCCATAGTTCCAGACGAACATTATAAAAAACATTATTGCAGCAAAGACCAATATAATCCAACTTCCATCTGTTATTCCCCACAAAACGGATGAAACGAAAACCAACTCCAAACCCAAGAATACTACCAGGAAACTCAGCACTACGATGATGTGCATCTGCCATATAAGAAGCATAACGAGAGTGACTAAAATGGTGGTTATCATCATTACCGCTAGTTCAGAAATGTCTGAAAGATGACAAAGGAATAGGCTCAAAACAAATACTCTTTTATGTTATGTTAATAATATATATGATATATTACAACAATATTGAAGGTAGAACCAAAGAATTGGGTCCTCTTAAACAAGGCTCTGTCTTGCCTCCATTATTACTATTCTTCCACTATAGTCAACGACATCCAAAGAGAAATATTAAGAGTGAATCTCAGTGTTTTCCAATTAATAGCAGCACCATAAGTTTCGCAAGAACCTATTCTACATAGTCAATCCCACTAAACTTATGGCATCACTTACATTTCCAATCTCATAAATGCTGGATATAGAGCAGAAAAACACCACAAAAACAGCCAACAGGAACCAGTTTATAACAGGAATGTAGATTTGACCCATAAACTTCCGAGATGTGTGAATTTTTTTAAGACGCGGGAAACAACCAAGAGCAGTTGACTGTTTTATGCAAGAAAATGTAGCTGTTGTCATAGTCCTACTTGCAATAAGTGCAACAATATTAGCAATGAGAAAAGTTGGCCAGAATACACCACCTATAGACAAAGAACAATATTACACCAAAGCTTATGTGAAGTTTAGAGACATTGTAAGGAATGCAAAACACAAATATACACACACTGACACCTACTTGGAATAGAAGAAAAAAAGGCCTCGCCAGCATCAACATGGTGTTCCATAAGGTATGCAGCTTGACCCAAATAACCTAATAGTAGGCACGGAAAAACAAGGAACACAAATGTGAGCTGCAAACAAACCAACATCAGTTTCATCAATGTATAATTTGATATGACCAAAGAAATAAATGAAGTCTAACCAGAAGCCATGATAGATGATTCATTACCTGAACTACTCCAACAGAAAAGTAGCAAAGATCTACAAACATGGCTTCAAAGCCTGTAACATTATCCAATAACAATGTTAATTGATAGTGGAAAGATTTGTGCATGTCAGAAATAGTTAAATGTAAAATGCATATTTACCACATCATAATATTAAGATATTGGTATACAAAAAATTAGTCTATGTTTAATTATGTATTTAGTGGTGGGGTAGAATGGGATGGATTAGATGGAGCGAAATGAAATAAATCTCCATATAGTTGTCCGGATGTTTTTGTATGATAAACAGAGTAAAGCTTTCATTCTATTGTTTAAAAAATGGACCGGTTGACAACAAGACTAATAAATATCATACCCCAAGAAAATCAGAGAAAGATAGAGATGGTGGATGAAATAGTATGCAATGTGTTCCATAAGAACGGGAATAGAAGTATGGAAGGTAATCATACTCTTCAACTGATTTTCCTGCATCTGCTGCAATGATGGCCTGTATGAAAAATATTATAACAAAATCAGGAAACAAAGTGATTTCAAAACTAGGTGCCGGACCAAGGGGGTACATCAAGGAAAATGATACATGTGTTGTGCATAATTGGAGAAGCATAAATCTGTAGGGAAGTTGATTACCTTTGCAGCCTGCTCAGCTGACTTACGAGCATGATCAACGTGTTCAACTCTTCTCACATCATTGTACAATTTCAAAGGGAAGGTAGCACCATCACCAACGACATATACATCAGGAACACTTGTTTTGAAGAAGGAATCAGTCTGCAACCACAACAAATGCTATCATTGATTGATATCGATATTAAGATTAATTAATCACAACTTAAAGGGTTTACTAAAGCTTGATACAAGCCTCTGGATATGGAATCACTAACCTTGATTCCACCATTCTGCTCATCAACCTCCCCTTTGAATAAGGATATTAGAGGCCTTCCTGTAACACCAACAACAATAATATCTGCTTCCAGGACCCTACCATCCTTTAGTTTGACTTCTTTTACCTGACAGATGCATGAAAGTCAAGTTAAATTTGACTAAGAATTTTAAAACACCATTACATGACAGTATTCTAAGATCACATGCAACCATACCTCTCCATCGGTGTTGGAAGTGAATCCATTAGCAACTGTCCCTTTAATGATATTGATACCTTTATTGGCATAATATCCCTCATAGAAAGAAGCAATTTCAGAAGTAAAAAGTCTTGGCACTGAAATATTGGTTTTAAAAAGATTAGTTTAAAAATTTAGTATGGACAGATCAATGCAAGTGAGAGATGTAACAAGAAACATTTATATATGTCCACTTACAACACCAAGGTTCTGGGTAGACCATGGTAACATCAACATTATTGAGTTTCAAAACTGCACTCAACTTCAATGTATCCTCCTCCGACAACCACAGCTTTTCCATTCTTCTTTGCTTTGATTGCCTCGTACAATTCGTCAGCATCATCAACCTCCCTCAAGTAAAATATATTTTTGGCACCAGCTCATCCTACACCGAAATCTGACAACTTTATAACCTGCGAAACAAAATTATTAGTATTAATATTAGTTTGCACTAAACGGATGTGAAATATGTACACACAATGTGGAACATCTATAATATTAACAAGAAGCCTTACAGCTGAGCCTGTTGCGATAACCAAAGTCTGGTAATCGAAGTGTTCTCCTTTTGCACTTTTCAGAAATTTTGCAGCAAGGTCTGCACTTACAATTTTTGTATTGAGATACAACTGCATCCCTGCAATCATCCGTTTAATTTGCAATTCAGTATCAGATAACCATTGTTAATGACCATTCTTATATTTACTTATCTCTTCCTTTAACTTGACACAATAACCCGATAATTACATATAAGAAGATATATTTTGTTGAGCGTATTACAATTAAAAAAAACATTTTTCAAGCGCATATAAGATATATTTTGTTGAACGAATTACAAAAAAAAAAGATTTTTTCAAGCACATATAGAACGATACTTGTTGATGATGTATTTGCTGAAGAATTTCCTGCCTATAAGCATAGATGGGCAATCCTTCTTCAAGTCTCCGAAGCTCCCTAACAATAAGCCTGTGAATCTTCTTCCAATCAAAATTTCCATCAAACCTTAACACGGGAACAAAATCTTCACCACTCTCCACGTTGTTACTCTCTTCCAGGTGCTGTAAAATGGACTCCATTGCAAACTCAAACTCCTTCAACCTCTTCTCAACCAAACTCTTCTCATCATCAAGCCCTTTCTTTCTCTCAACATACATAAACAAACAAATGGATGACAATGTAAATTGAAGTAAAGAAACAAGCAACAATAGGTCATTATTTTCAAAGTAAATCAAACAAAAGGTTTTACACATATCTTCTTAGACTAGCTTTGAGTTCATTGAAATTCATTACACCACTTCTATCAGTATCATAGCCTGAAACGTTTCTCTTAAACCAAAAAATCCTCCTGAAATAGACATATGCAGTACCAGTAGTTTGGGAATAAAAGGAACAAAACCTAAACCCCAAAATCAGAAGAAAATGAACCAACAAATTATTCCATGGGCATTAAAAAGAGTAAACCCTAAATCCCCAAATCGAAACAAACATTTTCAGAGAAATACAAAATATAAAAGCGCAGGTAAAACATACCTAGGCTGAGTATCTTTGTGCATGAGATATGAGAGAAGAATGACTTTACGATTCTGAGGTTGGATAAAACACGGTCATTTTGCAATTTTTGGTAAATGGAATATGGTTTCAGTTTCTTTGGTTAAAGTACACGGTTTACGATTCTGAAAGAAAATTAAAAATGGAGTAGAAGCTAGAAACATAGCCACATGAGTTAAAAAGGTGGTATCGAAACATGACGGGAGGTGGAACACGATTCAGAAATTTGAGCAAGGTCGGTTATTGTTACCAAAATTAATTTTAATAAAAATTAACTATCTATATAATAAAATAAGAAATATTTTATTATTATTTTAGACAAAAATATTAAACTACATTGTCATAAAAATTATAATAATTATAATAATTATTTATTAAATTAATTAATAAAATTGAAAAGGTTAGAAAATAAAAATGAAGAAAAAAGTGGAAAATTAAAGGAATAAAAAAATAGTGATTATGATTGGATAAAATAATTGCGACAGTTCACCTTAACTGTCGCGAGTGTGAAAAGAGGGTGGTTCTTTAGTAACTGTCGCATTATTTTATACAACATGCCTAAAAAATTTGCGACGGTTGGCTCAAACCGTCGCGAGAACTGTCGTAGTCCAGGAATAAGGATGGTTTTTTGAAAACTGTCGCAAAAAATATACGACAGTTGACCCTAACTATCGTTACAACCGTCGTAATCCAGGAATAAGGACGGTTTTGTGATAACTGTCGCAACTCAAGTGTCGTAAATCTCCTTTTTTCTTGTAGTGATTCTCCGATTCAAGTGTGATTAGTTCTTCTTATTATGCATGGTTGTGTGTGTGATATGGAATGTTGTGGGTAGCCATATGGCGTGAATCCTAGACCATAAATCGTGAAGTGTGAAATGTGGACATTTGGCAATATTGTGCAATTGTTTGAATTGAATGAAATATACATGAATATATATATGGTGTATATGTATGCATGTCAAGAATGTATGGAGTCGTTTTGTTTATGAAGCATCATGATTGCATTCTTGTGTGTCTGATCCCGCGTAGGATCTGCAGAAACCTCATGTGCCCTTGTGGGGTGTGAGCGATGGTTTGTCCTTGATACCTAGGAGGATCTGCAGAAACATCGTGTGCCCTTGTAGGGTGTGAGCGATAGTTTATTTTGATTCCGTGGAGAATCTGCAGAACGATTGTGTACCCTTGTGGGGTGTGAGCATTCCTAAAACATCGTGTGCCCATGTGGGGTGTGACCGATGGGTGAACATCGTAGGCCCGACGGGGAGTTACTTCAGTAACGAGCGATGGTTCCTTTGGTTCTTCAATTGAACCTGCTGAATGAGTCGGTACCGCATTTGCATCTGCATAGAGTCGTGAGTCGGTCTCTATGAGTGCATTATTATCTTCATATGATATATCGGTATAATGAACATAATTGTGTATGTTTTGTGATGAACTGTATATATGTTACGATATGTATATGATTGAATTGTGTTGTATTGCGGTGAGAAATGTAGTATATGTATTTTATGCATTGTTTGTTATGATAATGTTTCTCACCCTTCTGCTGTTTTATAATGCTCTATGAGGCATTGCATAGTAGGTCTGCTGGAGGTCTTTTGCGAAGCGTGGCTTCGTTCTTTTTGGTCGGTTGGCTCTGATATGTAGCACCGGGTAGTTAGGAATTCTTTTGGGTTCTTTTGTGATACATCTATGTATGTATCTGCTGGAATGTTTTGTAACCATAACTTTTGACTTGAATTAAACTATTGATGTATACGATATTTATAAGAATGGAGTGACTCAATGTTTAGATGTTTCCGCTTTTATTCTAAATATTAATGTGTGGGTTTTAAGGACTAAGTTCCTTGGTGGTGATTTACCCTTTGTTGCATATCTTTATGAGTAGGTGTTGTATGTGTTTTGAATTTCCTAGATAATGTGATGTGCCTCTTTTATACCATGTGTTAATTATACTCTAATGAAAATTTTTATTAAGTGCCTGAATTATTTAATTGTTTATTTGGGGGTATTGAAAGGGGGTGTTACAACGGACCTACGATACCCATCAAAAGCACGTACTACCAAGTCGCTTGGCTTATAAATTAACACCTGCATATCCAACTTCATCAGCGCCTTCTTCAGAAGTACATTCAAAGATGATCTTGTATCAACAAGCACGTGTGACAGAAAGGATCCTCGACATTCAATAGATATATGCAACACACAGTTGTGATTCCTCCCCTTCGGTGTCAAGTCCAAATCAGTGAAAGCTAGCCCGTTACCTACATTTACATGCGCTACAACCCCTTCGAGTTGATTCATCGATATTTCTTGTGGTACATAGGTGGTATTCAGGATTCTCAACAAAGCGTTCTTATGCGCTTCCGAACACAATAACAATGACATAATAGATATCTTGGACGAAGTCTACTGCAGGTGATCCACTATCTTGTAATCACTTTTTCTTATCAACCTCATGAACTCCTCCATGTCCTTCAACAAAGAATCCCTCTCACCAGATTAGGAGGTTTCCTTTACCACTGCTTTACCTTTCCCCTTGTCACCAACCACCTCGGGAGATGAGAACACTCTTCCACTTCAAGTAATTCCACCAGCACCAACTAAGTTATCCACAGAATCCACCCGTAAACTATTCAACTCCTGTTTCTGCCCGTTACAGTATACCTCCGCTCCGTAGTTCCACAAAATTGGTTTGGTACTCTCATATGGCACAGGACCAGCTTTGGTAATGATAATGGTTGGCAGCCTCGGAGGCGCAGAAATAGTAATGGTCTTGTATGGAATCGAGATTGTCGCAACCTCATTCCTCTCTTCAACTACTATTTCCTCAGTCTGCTTCTCAGCAACCCTGTCAAATTACAAGACACCATCATTCATCAGCTTTTGAATGTGGTTCTTTAGCTTCTCGCATCCCTCCGGATGGCTCAAACATTCAGCACAAGCCTCATCATAGCCCGAGAACACACCTCCCCTTACCAACTTGTCTTTTACCAAGCTTAGCAGCATCTTCAACTCATTAACATCCGACACCAGATTCAAACTCTCGTCTTCAAGGATAACACTGACTCCAGCTGCCCCATGGTTGGGCATGGGGTTCTGCACAACATTGGGAGCGTCGTGAGAAAAATTTATAGCCTTACTGTCCACCAAGTCCTGAACTTTATGCTTAAACGCCTTGCAGTTATCAATATTGTGCCCCAGCGCACCAGAGTGAAACTCACATCGAGCAT
Source organism: Lathyrus sativus (assembly GCA_963859935.3). Taxonomy (NCBI): domain Eukaryota; kingdom Viridiplantae; phylum Streptophyta; class Magnoliopsida; order Fabales; family Fabaceae; genus Lathyrus; species Lathyrus sativus. The sequence goes on along the minus strand of OZ012740.1, from coordinate 76,563,538 downwards.
TAGCGTCATACCGAGGAGGTGGTGGTCCGGTCAAAGGAGCTAAAGTCCTCTTTTGTATTAACTGCAACAGTAACAAAGTCTGAAGCAATTGAGAATACAACATCGGAGGCGCATCAAATTATCTATTTACCACCAAACCCCGATCCTGAAATCTTCGTGGAGCATAGTTCTGTTGATTCTGTTGCTGCTGTGGTTGCTGTTGCTGCTGCTGTGGTTGCTGTTGCTGCTGCGGGACTGTAGGAATTGTGATACTAGCAACTTGGGATTGCTGCTGACGATATGGTGGGCGCTGATTTCGATTTCTGTTCTGAGAACTAGACACAGCATTAGTCTCACCTTCCTTCTTTTTGTTACCAAATGGTTTCCTTCCCCCACCAGATGTGGATCTTTCATCGGCCATAATCTTACCCAGCTTAATGCCATTCTCTACTCTCTCCCCAGTGATAGTCAGATCAGAAAAGCTTCCGGACATGTTACCGATCAACTTCTCATAATATACGCCCGACAACATAGCAACGAACATATCAATCAATTCTCGCTCCACTATGGGAGGCTGCACCCCAGCTGCTAGCTCACGCCACCTCTGAGCGTATTCTTTGAAACCCTCGTTGTTCTTTTGAGAAAGATTCTACAACCGGGCCCTGTTCGGCGCAAGGTCGCTATTATACTGATAGTGTTTCACAAAGGCTTCAGCTAAATCCCACCAGCTGCGGATATTAACTGGCTCCAGACTCATATACCACTCAAGTGAAGGTCCAGACAAGCTGTCTTGAAAAAAGTGCACAAGAAATTTTTCGTCATCTGAGTAAGCTGACATCTTGCGGTAATATGAACGAAGATGAACTCTTGGGCAAGTAGTACCCTTATACTTATCAAAGTCAGGGACTTTGAACTTCAGCGGTACCTTCAAATCTGGGATCAACCCTAAATTCGCCATGTCTAAACCCATGGAGTTCTGATTCTCGTAACTTTTCATCTTATCCTCCAGCATCTTGAACCTCCTATCAGCCTCAGCAGGAAACTCTGCACCAATATCCCTCATTGAGAATACATCTTCCTGTTGGTCTTCATCCCACTGAGGAACATTGTTACCATGGATAGCACCTGTATGAATGGGAATAGGAATCCCAACTTGATTTCCTCAGCCCGGAGGTATCACTGTTGTAGGAATAGCGTTGGCATGTGGCATACCACCTTCACTACGGGGAGGATTAGCAGCAGCTTCTCCATGAAGCACACCATTGTTGTCAACACGAGCAACCAATGGCTGGACCAGAGTCCTCAGTTGCAATTGGCTATTTGCCACACCCTGCATTAGCTCCATAAATGGAGTCATCCTGTCCTTCATCTCTTGCATCTCAACTTGCACTTGTTCCATTACCCTGCGTTGATTCCTTCGGGTGGCGTAACAGTGAACTGTCTGATTGTCTATCCTGAAACAAACTAGTCTATCCTGAAACAAACTAACGGACCACAGGAAATAAGGTTAAAGGTTCTGATGCACCTGCTATGCAAAAATGCAGAATGATGCAAAAATGCAGACAATGTATCTATGCATTAGGGAAATTTCCCCCTCGATTCTAGTTTCGAGACAACAACACAACACTGGAGAACCCATAGACAAGCATAGAGCAAAACTCCTCATGTATAAAAAAGAGCCCACAAGGCAAGGTACACGTACAACACTGAGTACAGAAGAATCAACAGTGACCTCAGCCAACAGGTCTGGTGATGGTCAATACACATCAAAACAACAACAAAATACAAAAGAGAGCATCAAGTACGACGACGAGACTGGAAATCCTCTAGCAACTCCTTCGTCTCGGGATGATCAGGCCTGAGAAGCAACCCCCGAATGAGTGAGTCTCTTTGGCTGATGGTGTCCTATAAACCCTGAGCATAATCCGCCCAGGCTCCCTCACCAAAGACCTTCTCAAGCTTGCACCTCTTTGTATCAGCTCTAGCTCTGTAATCCTCCAAGGTTGCAATAGTTTCATTCAATCTGCAATCACTGTCACGTCAAAGTGAGGCTTCCGCTACAATCCTCTCATCTTTCAAAGTAAGTTGAGTCTTCAACTTAGCAATCTGTAACTTCAATCCATCCTCACACTCCTCGTTGTTGGTAAGAGTAGCATTCCACTGCGTATTGAACTTGTAAATTTCCAGATAAGCTTTATCCAACTCCTTCTTATAAGTAAGCACATCACTCACAACCTTCAGATTTAAACCCAAGCGTTCCTGAGCACGAATCGCTTTGGTCAAATATGTACCCAATTTGTTCACCAACCCAGTTTTCTTCTTGCAGGAGTAAGTAGCTTCAATCTTTTCACTTCGGAGCTGGATAATCTCTTTCTCCAACTCTTCATTTACCTTCCGCAAATATTCTTTCTCAGCCCATAATTGATTATACCTCTGGATGTTAACGGTAGTAGGCTCCTCAATCATCAGAGGGTATAAAGGCTCTACAGATGGAAAAGGCATCAATACTCTCTCTGCTCTCTCCTGGATCCAAGTGACATAAGGGTCATAGGCTCGACTGTTACTCTTCCCCAAAGAAGCTTTCCCTTTCCGGTGGATATGGTTCCATGCCTTCTCAACTCTAGCCAAGGTCTCATGCTCAAGCAAACCGGTGAGATACAGAGATTCCTGTATCTCCTCCTCCTTAGGAGGATCCCTCAAAGCGTACCCAAACTGTCTCACTAACAAGGATGGGTTATACTTGATGCATCCTTTCCTTCCGACCAACGGGACGTTAGGAAAACCACTGCAACTATAAATAATCTTCGTACCTAGCATGTCTCTATCAAACCAGATGATGTTATCAGCAGTCAATCCCATCAATCTCTCAGACCACTCTAGGGTACCTGCAGTATCAATGAATGGACCAGTCTTGGGCAGATGATTCACAAACCACCTATAGAACAGAGGAACACAACAAGACATGTTCTTCCCTTTCCGGAACTCGTTCTTGTAGTGCACAAAATGATAAACATCGCCTAGAAGCGTAGGTACGGGATTCCTGAAGTAAAGATATGGAACGCATCCAAATCTACAAAATCTGGAATGTTAGGAAACAACATGATACCATAAATGCAAAGTGCTAAGATAGCTTTAAACACCACCCAACAACCATCTTTGGTAAACTGCTGAGCTTTCTCAACCAGAAAAGATAATGGAAATCCAGGCATCCCATTCCTCTTAGCCAATTTTCCTTGTAGCTCAGAAACATCAAGGTGCAGAGCAACAACAAGTTTAACCAGATCAGGCTCAGCATCAGTGTGATAGAAAGTCATCTAATCTAAGATAGGGACCCCTAACAACACAGAGAACTCCTCCAAGGTAGGCGCCAACACATAACCTGGAAAAGTAAAGCACCTCAATTGAGGATCATAAAACTAAAGCAGAGTATGGAGACCACCCAACTCATAGAATGAAGGCTTGTAGACACAACTCAAGAGCTTCCCATAAGATTGCTTGAAATCTTCCATCACCTTCCTGTCAGCCCCAAAAATCAAACTCAGTAAAGACCTAATATCTGGAGTGGGAAACTTGTATGTCACTGTCTTCTTCAAGGTATGCTCCATGTTTGAGGAGAAATACGATCACTAGAATCGAGAAGGAAATATGCACCTGCAACATAAATACATGTCAATGAAAATGCAAAATGAGAATGCAAATGCAAATGCAACAGGGGATCAAGATTGTTGTGTCGTTGACTAAGAAGAACCATCGCTCCGCTTTAGCAAGAACATAGCACTATCATAAGGAACCACTGTACCAAGATCAAAGGTTCATTCTGACAAGAAAACTAGGTAGGCTGGAGGTCAAGGTTACCTGCATAACCCTCCCAACTCACAGGTATAAACCTATCACTGACAAGGTCTGGCATCCTATGCGGTCTTTAGCATCACAGACTTTCGAGAAACGATGATACGTTCACCATTTCTGGTTTGGCATCATAGTCTAACGAAGCACCCTCACTTAGCTGACTTCCAAATGATCGGTCCCTAGAGTCGACAATCCTCAGATCCAAAATCCTCTCAACTATCTGATACGAACTGGAAAGGAAATCATCAAAGAGAATCTCGCCTGAGCGGGAATTTCATGGGAACTAGTGCATGCCAAACATACAGGTTCACCACTACTTTCCACTTCAAATGCTAGGGTTGTACTCAAGCCTGGGTTTGGCTTCTCACTCAATGGACCATCCCCCCACAACAAAACAAAACTAATATATACAATGCTGAAAATAAAGTGCGAATGCAGTAAAATTCAACACATATATACACACCCAGAAGATAAACACATGAGCGCTAGGATTGACTCGCATAGGGGATATTCATGTCCCCAGCATATTCGCCAGCTGTTGCAACTGCAAAAAAGGGTCGGCAAAGACACAAGAGTCGCCACCGTTCGTTATTTATCCCAAAGAGAGGGAAAGGAAACGATCAGAGAAAACCTAACGAAAATGGGAGAAGACAGGTCATCGCAACCATATCTCGGGTTCAGGAGTCGGTTACGCAAGGGGAAGGTATGAACACCCATCACGTCCGTTGTACTCAACGGGATCCACGCTTGTTATTTATCTAAAAAGGGTGTTTACTATCTAGCTACAGGCCATAGGGACAAGAGAGAAAAAGAGACTCGACAGAGCATCGCCGCTCTATGCCTACGTACTCCCTCGTGCAATGGGAAAGTCAGAGTCAACGTAGTTCGGAAAACTACGGGTGAAGGTGGGGAGGGTTGCTCGCCAAGACATCGCCGTCTTGTGCCTACGTATCCTCATCTAGTGTGAGAAATCAGAGCAAACATAGTTCGGGCTAACAAGACCACAGGTTAGTTCAAGTGTTTTACCTGAGTTGGGTTAAAACTTAGTTCTAGCAGTTAGGTGTATGCAGCTCGACCATTGGAGACTTAGGCGTTACCTGTTTACGGTAGAACCAAGAGTTAACAAAACTCTCCTTATGAAAAAAAAAGTTTTCCAAATTAAATCTCGAAGGATAAAAAAGTTTGAAGTTTGTTTTTTGTGTTTTTTAGAGAAGAAGTGAATTGAATTTGGTTTGTAATTCATGTTGCACTAAAGACTATGACTCAGGAGCGAATGCGTTGCATATCTTCCAAAGGACATACGCTAAACACTCTAGACAATTAAGAGGAGGCCCCCCAATCATCATTTCCCAAATGCTTAAGGCTCACAGCGTACAACATTCATTATCCATTATTAAGTGTCTTGAAAGAGTTTGAAGATGAGAAGAGAGAGACACCTCTAAAGGGAGACTAAGACTCAATCTAATGTTCTCATACAAAGTGCACCTATGATTAGGATGAAAGGGAATGCTACCTAATGTTATCATGCATGGGTTCAAGCCTAAGGTCTATCATATTCAATCTTGAACAACAGAGATTAGAGGTCCTAAGGGAACATGGCAAAGAAAAAAGAAGAAGGAAGCATAAGATAAAAGAAAGTAAAGATGCAAACATGTGATGCACAATTAGAATGAAAAGAAAGGAGGGAGGAACAAAGTGTGGGGAAAACACCACCACAAGCACATCTCAACCTTAATCATGCAAATGAGATATGCAAGAACAAAATGGAAATGCACACAAAAGCATCTAAACAAAATCACACAAAAGTGGGATGAAGTGGGAGAAATGGAATTCCTACAACCACTCAAACATCAACCATTACCAAAAGGTAAACCAAAAAGAAAAGAGAAGAAGCCATAATCCAAATGGGAATGGGACATAAGATGAGGACAGAAAGGAACTCATAGAGGCCACTCAACCATAAGCACCACAAGGACTATGCAAAAGAAAGCACAAAAGTCCTCAAAAGAATCACCATTTATGATATGTTCAAAGTACCTCCAAAGGAAGGACTAAACCATCTCAAATGGGATTCAATGGTCCTTGGACAGAGGTGAGAACAAGGGAAGAGAGTTCACAAAACCAAGAAGGAAAGCACACAAAGCACATTGCACAAGTAGGCGTGGTAAAGGACCCAAGTCCTAAACAACTTCAACATTTGAAACCAAATGGAAGGTCTAAAAAGAATGCAACTCAAAACCAAAACCAAAACACTTTATGACCTAAAAATTGGCATTCAACAACTTCAACATATTATGAAGGTGAATCAAAAATAATTGGGAGCATTTGAAGTCCAAAAGAATCATTTCCAACCCAAACTATGTCAAGTGTTTGTGTGAACCACCCTTAGGGATAGCTTGACTTGCAAGCTACTCCAAAAATAGGAAAATGGCTCAATTAAATCCAAATAAAATCTCAAAAGCACATAAGAAGGTTGGAAACCATAGGCCAAAAGAACACAACCAAAGTCCAAGCAAAACATCACCAAAGAATTTGATTCACAAGGGTGCACCATTTTAAAGGAAGGTTGTCGAAGGTCAAACAAAATGACTTAAAAGTCAACCAAAAATAAACCAAACCAGGGCCAAAATCATCCTATAAGATCACTCAACTCTTCATTGAAATGAGGAATGAGTCTTAATCATTGTAGATTTAAATTGGTCAAGAAACAAGTAGGAAACAACAAGGAAAAGGTGAAAACTCATTCAAAAACACCTCCAACCATAAATTCCAATTTTAATTAAAAAATAAATGGAAAATGAAAATAAAAAATATCAAAAATTATTTAACACCCTAAGGTATCCTAAAATATTTTTTAGGGAATTTTATCATGCTTGGAGGTATTTTTAATGATTTAAAATGAAAACAGAAATTAAAAGAAAATAAAATAAAACAAAAAGATGCACACGGTGCAAATAGCAAGCCAGCCAGTTCAAAAATCATTGGGCTCAGTTGGGCGGGGGCGGAAATAGCACGTTTGGCCCAAATCAACACAAACTGAATCCATATGTGAAACGCAGTGTTCCACTAAATGAGGTGGAATTCAAAGCTCCATGCATGCGTGTCGCTTGCGCGAAAATAAGGTGCCGGCATGACAGAAGAGTCGCCACCTTTCGTTATTTATCCCTCAGAGCGGGAAAGGAAACGATCGGAAAAACCTGACGAAAAAGGGTAAGACAAGGTCATTGCAACCGTTGTCTGGGTTCGGGAGTCGGTTACGCAAGGGGAAGGTATTAGCACCCCTCACATCCGTCGTACTCGACGGGATCCTCGCTTGTTTGTTTACTTGGACGGGTTGGTTATAATCTATCTACCTATCAAGGCTGGCTGAAAAAGAAAAGAAAAATGACTCGGCAAAGCGTCGCGCTTTATGCCTACGTATTCCCGTCTGGAACGAGAAATCAGAGTCAACGTAGTTCGGCCTACGAAGGGTTATGGGGGAAAGGTTGAAGGTTGCTCGCTAGGACGTCGCATCCTATGCCTACGTACTTCCACACAGTATGGAAGATCAGAGCAAACGTAGTTCGGGAAACTACGGGTTATCTCCTAAAAGAAGTGTTTTTTATTGTGTTTGCGATTTCAACCGCACTAGAGACTATGACCTGAGAGTGAATGCGTCGCATGTCACCCAAAGGGTACCATACTAAACATCCAGACTGCGGAAAAGAAACTCTCCCACAATCCTTTCTCAGATAGCTTAAGGCTCGTAACGTACAAAAGAAATCATTCATGATTACTGTATCTTAAACTGATTTGAGATGAGAAGAGAACGGGCCCAACTAGGAGGGAGACTATCAGGTCCTACTGTTATCATGCCATGGATTCATCCTATGGTTGAGATTTGAACAGGGAACTCCTAGATGTTGTCATGCATAGGTTTCAACCTAAAAGTCTATCATCAAATCCTCATCAGAGGAAATGAGAGTCCTAAGGGATCATGTCAATGATACACCAAAACAGACAAAAGCATCAGCTTTAATAAAAAAATGCATGCAATGCAAGTGAGGGAGGAAATGTGTGTGGGGCTTCAGCCTCCACAAGCTCGTCTCGACCTCAAGCCAGTCATGAAATAACAGTAACCATACTGAAATAAACAACATGCTATCAAGCAAAAAACAGTAAACTGTAATCATACAGACAGAAAATGAAATGCTATCAAGCAAAATAAACACATGGGCAAGGGAGCTGGGCTCTACCGAATACCCGCAAGCAAAGCCAGGCAGTAACAATACAATCAGATGCACTCATGCTCTTAGACTGAACTTATTCTAAATGGGCTTAGTCTAATGCAGCAGACAAATCAGACAAAACACACAATACATCAAAGAAAACAGAAGAAAGCCTCAGCTCCTCCAGCAGCAACCCAGTCTTCAGACTTCAGAGATCACTTGCTTTCCAGGTATCAACCCTACAACATGAGTATCAACTCATTTTCTCCCTTGAGCTTCAGCTCCTTTGATCAGCTCTACCTTCAGGCTTCACTATCTTCAGGGATCTTCAGGCATCAACCTGATCTTCACAGAGTCTTCAGACTTCAATAATCTTCAAGGAATCATCCTCTTCAAGGCCTCAGCTTCTATCTGCAATGGCTCAAATGCTCCAGCAAACAAGATTCAGTCAATAAGATGAGTGGGGGATGTTGCAGTGCTCACTGACTTCCAAAGGATGCCATTGAGAACTTAACATCAAAGGAAAGGCTCTCTCAAAGTTCTACCTTATAGGGCAAGGTCACTAATCCCTCCAAAGGAGAGAGGTGAATACCCTTAAGGGACTCTATGTCACAGAGAAGAAAGGAGGTGAACAAGACACTCCTTGTTTATTGAACAAAGTATTCTATCTATGGCTCTACTTACCCTAGATCCTATTAAACAAAACAAAAAGCTAAACTAAGCTCCTCTGCAAGGTCTTCAAAGCTTCAAGGATGATTCACAAGCTCTTCACAAGGTCTTCACATGATGCCCAAGCTCCTCAAGCCAACAACAACTCCAAAGCAAGGCAAAACAGAACTAAACTAGCCCTAAAGGCCACACAAACAATCATTCAATTCAAAAATCAATGAAAAATACTAAAATACCATACAAATTCCTAATATAAATTCTAGAGGATCCTACTTAACTACCCTTTAGGTCCCATATAGTCCCCATACACTAATTTGGCCTAAAAACCTCAAAAATAAAATGTTGAAGTTCAAGTATACTACTTAAAACCCTAATTAGAGCACCTAAATGTCTAACTATCAAACTACATCAAATTTAATTTCTAAAATCAAGAGATAAATCCTACATGAAACTAGGGTTCAATATCTAATCACACAAAAAAGAATGAATTAAAAAACCTAAGGGAAGGTCCTAAAACAATTCTTGCAAGATAAGGTACAAACTAAAAGAAATAAAATACCCTATTTAAAAGAAAATATCACTAAAAATTCCACATTAAAAATAAAATTTCATTTTTATTTTTATATTTTTCTACACAAAATTATCTAATCATAGAAAAAAGAATGACCAAAAAATCATCATTTATCAATTTTTAATGAATTTTTAAAGTTCATGAAAAATGTAAAACAATATAAAAAATAAAAAATGAAGAAAATGAGGGAGGGGTGTGAATAGCTACACGCGCCAGTTAAGTTTCAAATGGGCTGAATCATGGGGGGTGTGGATAGGAGAGAATATATTAAGCCCAGACGCGCCTCACTTAACCAAACGGCTGCGTTTTGCTTTGAACTCAGTATACTGAGTTTCCAATTCAATCGTGGCCCTCCAATCTCACTCTCGGTCAAAGGTCAAGCCATGATCTGATGGCTCTCATCTATCTTCCTCAAATGCCTCAGGCAGCCCTCAATGTTACAGACGGTGGTTCACGGTGGAAACCACCGTCTTCTCCGGTGGACACCCAAACTCATGTCACCAATCAAACCCCAAACTATATCAATTCAACTCGGTTTTTCATGGAGATCCTCAATCCAACCTCAGAATACCCTAAATCATCCTCTAAATCAAAACACCATAGGATTTTCAAAAACTACACAAATCTTGATCATCATGATTCTCAAAACTAAAGGCATGGATCTAATCCTCATCTATCACTGATCGGTTTCCACTATCCAAACACGATTGAAACATCAAGAATCCTCATAACTAACTCTCAACAGAAATTGCACATCACTCTTGATCATCACCAAATACCATGAAACTATCCAGAAACGATCCTTGTTCATGCTAGAACCTAACCACATGCAAGATTCTACCTAATTCAGCCTAGATCAAAGCATAATTTAAAGGTTACATACCTGTGAAGAAGTGATCAACAGAAGGTCTTCAAGGCGCAAAATCCATTCTGAATTGATTCAAACACCTTCAGTGACGAGCAAGGATCACTCTCCAATCAGAAATTTGGCTTGAAACTCTCTCCAATTCAGAAACCGATTCTGAGTTCTTCCCCCAAAAATCAGTTATGGCTTCACTCTCACAGCATGAAATCACCAACCCTTTGCATCTGAGATCACTCTACTATCTTTATAGAACATGTCCATGGGCTTTTGATCCACTCTAAGAGCCCAAAATAGTTGATCCAATTTTCTGATTTCTCTTTGAATATCCAATGTATCAGTCATGGTTTCCTTGTTATAGTCAGCTTAAACTCATTCATTTCAATCATATGAACCATTTCCAATGTGTTTGGATAGGTAGGAAGGCTTGATTTGGCTTGTGTAAGGTTTTTCAACATTGCCTTATAATGCAAGTAATAGGTTTACAAAGAAAGTCCCTTTTTTAGGCCTCAAATGGAAAATCTATTTGAACCAAAGTTCTCAAAATAATGTTTCCAATCAAAATGATATATTGTATGACCTATTTTGGATTCCTATATCTTCCAAACCAATTTTCAAATTCAACTTTTCAAACTTATATGCCATTTTTAGTTCATTTTTGACCAATCATGCAACTTCATGCTATGAGCTTTTCAAACAATTTGTGACCTTCTTTCTAGACTTAAAATCACATTTTGAACAACTTTCATGTTTTGAGTTTTTCCATTTGAGGCTTGGAAATAGGAGTTTTAGGCATTGGCTAAAATGACCTATAACTGACAAATGACCAAAATACCCCTGTCTTGTTCAAACCATAAGTTGAGTTCCACAAATCCTATCAAGGACTTCTACCACTCAAATTAAATCTAAGAAGATGCCCTCCAACATTCATGTTGACCAAGAAATCATAGGAATCATCCTACTAGGGCAAAAGTTGTCTGCAAGTTGGGTGACTTTCAAGGACCCAGATTCACACACCTCAGCTGACCTGTAATTTGTCAAAACCATAACTTGAGCTCTGTAACTCCTGTCAAGGACTTCCACCACTCAAATTAAAGCTAAGAACAAGCTCTACAACATTCATGTTGTGGGGAAGATGAGATATCAATCACATCTAGAGCTAAAACTGCCTGGAAAACAGGGATCAAATTAGGGTTTTTTCACTAACAATCCTTGGAAACCCTAACTTGAAACTTCTCAAACTCCTCAATCATGATGAGTTGGTCTAGGAATCATCTTTATAACATATCCATACATCATTCCATGATCTCATGGCCCCTGGATTAGGTCTCAACCTTCTCCAAATTTTCAGTTATCCTAGGGTTGACCCAGTCAAAACCCTAATTCTATCATTCATGGTTGAATCCTCTGAATTCTTGCACAATGACTTCTCTGGGCTTCATGATGGCTATAAAGACATCTCATAGGCTTTCTCAGAACATCAAGTTCATTCCCAAAGTCTCAGAATCATCTGAGGAGCACCCACAACTCTCAAGCTATGAGGCACACATCCTTGGTTTCAACCCACTTCCTCTGAGGTTCTCTTGAACTGTCTGATGAAGGTATCAACTTTCAAACACTCAATGGATAAATAATTGTTGGTCAAATTTTGGGGTGCAACAGCTGCCCCTATTCAAACGGCTTGAACCTGACTGGGTGATGAGCGAACGACTCTCAACCAATCACGGTGCGAGACGATTGAATACCGGTAAACCCGAAAATTTGCCAACTGCACGAGCACACGATGCTCTGCGGGGAACAAACCTTCGAACACTGCAACACTAGCTACTCACCAACTAGCTGGAGAAATATCGATCTGACATCGCCGTCAGTTATCCACGCTAACTTCTTCTGACATCATCTTCAGACAACCACAATACCCGACATCGCCGCTGGAAAACTAAATCACCTGACATCGCCGTCAAGAACAACCATAACTCGGGGAAATAAGCGTCCAACATCGCCGCCGGAGACCTAAACCTGAATCACCAAAATACCCAACATCGCCGCTGGAGAAACTACAAAAATGAACAAAATACCCCGCATCGCCGCTGGAGAAACTAGAAGGATCTGCATCACCTAACATTGCCGTCAGAAGACTGGATCACCTTGACACGCCCAACATCGCCGCTGGAAAACTGAATCTGACATCGCCGTCGGAAACAAACATCCTCTTAGAGACACTCGACATCACCGTCGTACAAACATCATCTTTACTGGGGATTTAAAGAGTCTGACCTCGCCGTCAAACAAACATAATTTGACCTCGCCGTCGAATCCAAACGTTCAACCTCGCCGTCGAACAAACATCCAACCTCGCCGCCGGATAAATGATGATCTGACCTCGCCGTCAAATCCAAACGTTCAACCTCGCCGTCGAACAAACATCCAACCTCGCCGCCGGACAACTGATGATCTAACCTCGCCGTCAAATCCAAACGTTCAACCTCGCCGTCGAACAAACATCCAACCTCGCCGCCGGACAACTGATGATCTAACCTCGCCGTCAAATCCAAACGTTCAACCTCGCCGTCGAACAAACATCCAACCTCGCCGCTGGACAAATGATGATTTAACCTCGCCGTCAAATCCAAACGTTCAACCTCGCCGTCGAACAAACATCCAACCTCGCCGCTGGACAAATGATGATTTAACCTCGCCGTCAAATCCAAACGTTCAACCTCGCCGTCGAACAAACATCCAACCTCGCCGCTGGACAAAACACAACGCTGAACAACTCTGACCTGGGGTTCACCCCTGGTAAATGGAACGAAAGGTACACTTGCGTACTTGAAACCACTCTGCTGGGAATGAGAGACTTAACCGAGCACACTCTGATCTGGGGTTCACCCTCAGAACCATACCGAACATCGGAATACTGCTGCACACTGCCTGCCGTAGAACTTCATCATTAAAGATATATGAAACCCTGGACCCTGGCCACTCCAGATCCGCTGGAAAAAATATTCAAGTACTTCTGAATATGAACGAAACCCTGGCCCCTGGCCACTCCAGATCCGCTGGAGAATCTTCAAGTTCTTCTGAAAATGAATGAAACCCTGGCCCCTGGCCACTCCAGATCCGCTGGAGAATCTTCAAGTTCTTCTGAAAATAGATGAAACCCTGGCCCCTGGCCGCTCCAGATCCGCTGGAGAATCTTCAAGTTCTTCTGAAGATGGATGAAACCCTGCCCGTCGGCGATTCCAGCTTCAGCTAGAAAAGATCTTCAAGTACTTCTGAAGATAAACATCCTTGACCTTCAAGGATGTAAACTTTGCCCGTCGGCAACTCTGCAGGAGGTATCTTCGACTTCAGTCTAAAGAAATGGTCCTTGGCCTTCAAGGATACATGGATCTGCCTTCAGGCAACTCCACCTCTGCTATAGAGCATCCGTGACTTCAGTCAGGGATATACTTCGGCCTTCAGTCCGAAAAAATGAATCCTAGGTCATTCATGACCTTTGGGGGTAACCTTACCCTCAGGCACCTTCGCTTCAGCTTAGGAAATCTGTGACCTCAGTCAAAGAAATGGTATCCAGAGCCATTCATGACTCTACGGGGATTCAAACACTTTGCCTTCAGGCAAAAACTCTGCTTCAGCTGGAGAAACATCTTCGACTTCAGTCAGAAGAAATACTAGTCACTTGATCGCAATCAATCATCACCTCAGGACAACTGACTTGGTCTTCAGGCCAACACGGATCATCTGAATACAAAAATTTGGAACCTTGTCTTCAGCCACACGTTGATTCATCAACACGGAAATCTGAGCTCACAGGAACCTTCTGATATCGCCCTCAGGCGTTTTCGAAGTCAATCTTTAGATTAGACATTACTGTCGGAGCAGACATATCACGCTGCTAAGGACTTCAAGAATCATCTTGAACAAACAGCTCCGTCGGGCACCTTCAAGAATCATCCTGAACCGATAACCATTCTGGAGACTTTATTCTGCGGGGTATTCCAGGAATCTTCCTGGGCAACTCTTGCTGGGGACGCTATTGGAGAGCCTGAGACTCATCCTAAGCAAACAAATCGGGAAGTTGTACTGAGGTCTTAAGAGTCATCTTAAGCAAACGGCCCTGCTGAGGGATTCAAGAATCATCTCGAACTGAAGACTTCGCTGGGGATCTCAAAAATCATATTGAGCGAGCGACTGTGGGGATTACACCGGGGTCTTGGGAATCATCTCAAGAACGACCTTGTTGGGGAGAATATCAGGAATCGTCCTGAGCAACTGGTCTCTTGGTGGAACACCTGTAAGACAAGAATGATAGTACCCTAGATCATGCTCATGATGCATATGCTTCTGCGCTATGCCCCACTCAGTGGGAATGATATGCGTTTATGCTAAATGCTGTGCAATCATGCACAATGCTTATGCAGCGTTAAATGCTATGCAGCGTTAAATGCTATGCAGTCATGCACAATGATGCGATCCCGTCCGCAAAATAAATGCCGAAGGGGAATTCTCCTGTCAAGGAGACAAGAACTACTCAGGTAGAGGAATCATCCTGCTGAGGAGAACATGGACCCGCTGGTATCAATCGGCTTCGTCTGGGGAAACGATCTTCTGGTTGACTGCTGCAGGGAAAATAACTTCAGTTGATCTGCGGCTGATATCACTCGCGGGAACGAGCTGCGCGGCCGTCTCGGCTACTCTTCTGGGGATAACCACTCTATGGGGAAACAACTTCAGCTGCTCCACACTCCGCTGGGGAAAGATCAATCATGATCTGATCAACTCAAGGACTCGGCCCTCCTGGACATCTGCAAACTCGGCTAAGGAAGGAGAAGTCATTCTGCTTCGCTGGAGAGAGTGCGACTCCGGGGAAATACAGCATCAGCTGCCCCACGCTCTGCTAGGAAACCACTCATGGTCCCAATTGCTTCCAGGGATTCGGTTTTTCTGCGGACTCAGCCGGGGAGAGAAATCATTCTACTTCACTGGAGAGAGTGCGACTCTGGTGCGGAATTTCAATTTCGTCGGGGAAGAAAAAATCATCTGACTTCGGGGGAGAGTACAACTCTGCAGGGGAATACAACGTCAGTTGTTCCAACACTCTACTGGGGAAGAGGGAATCATCCAACTTCAGGAGAGAACATGACTCTGGTGGGGAATCTCAATTCCACTGGAGACTTTAGTCTGGCACCATCAGTTACTGCATATTTCGGCGCACGACCAATTCCCTATGAAGCCTGCACTTGTGACCCGGTGCTGGGGAGGCACCTACTTCGGCGACTTTGCTGGGGAAAGCATGAGCTTCGGCACCCGACCATTTCTATGAAATCTGCACTGGTGACCCGGTGCTGGGGAAGAATCCTGCTTCGGGGGTGCGCTCTGCACATCTTCCGGAAGGTGCTACACCTGCAACAACACAAACAAACAAGACAAGACTCCCCCCTCAAAGGGTCCTATCCAGATTATTATCTCGCGACAATATTCAGTTAATCAATTGTTTCAACAATCAATGGGCCTAGACCCGTAAGTTTATGTATGCGCATTTTATCAAAAAAAACATCGGCGTTTTCTTTCGCAAACAAAACAGATAAATGCTAAACAGGAAAGTAGACTTGCTGAATAATGTGCATTTTATTGATGATGAACCCCTGAATGGGCAAAAATGTTTTACAACAGAGGCTAACTCCTGGGATGAGGAAGCCGCACGAAAAAGAAAACATAAATATACATCAGTATATACAAATGTTGGCAATCGAGGCGTAGACGAACACCATAAGTTGATCCCTCTAAGACCCACTCGACTTTGATACCTCTCCGACGCTTCAGCTTTGGACGAGATTGATTCAGATAAACGGCCCTCAGGTCTTCCGAACCACTAAACAATGAAAGTCCATACGCGGAACGCAGTCATTTGCTTATTCAAATCCCTAACTTTTGCGTGAACCGCCCTTTCGGGTTTTCAGTTCACCGGGATACCCTTTTTTGCCGAAGCCGCCCAGTGTAGGTTTTCGACTTCGCGGGTGTACATTTTTTCAATATATCCCTAATTTTTGCCCGAACCTTTTATTCTGTTTTTGGTTCGCCGGGATGCCCCTTTTTTGCCTGGACTCTTTCTTTTTTGTCCAGCGGGTCTCTTTCAAGCAAAGTATTTTTTAACTGCGTCCGCGTTCACCGGGGATGCAAAATCTTCACCATCCATCGTGGATAACAACAAAGCTCCTCCCGAGAAGACCTTGTTGACGACATACGGCCCTTCGTAATTCGGAGTCCACTTGCCCCGGTGATCGGAGTGTGGCGGAAGAATTTTCTTCAGGACGAGATCACCCGTCTGAAAGCTTCTGGGACGCACCTTCTTATCGTAAGCTTTCTTCATTCGGCTTTGGTACAGACGACCAAATGCAATTGATGCTAACCTTTTCTCGTCCATCAGGCTGAGCTGGTTCAAGCGGTTCGTAATCCATTATGCCTCATCAAGTTTTACATCAACCAAAACTCGCAAAGAGGGAATCTCCACTTCTAACGGTAGGACAGCTTCCATACCATACACCAAGGAGAAAGGAGTTGCCCCGGTCGACGTACGCACCGTCGTACGATAACCGTGCAAGGCAAACGGCAGCATCTCGTGCCAATCTTTGTACGTCACAACCATCTTCTGAACAATCTTCTTGATGTTCTTGTTGGCCGCCTCAACAGCGCCATTCATCTTCGGCCAGTAAGGAGATGAGTTGTGGTGTTCGATTTTGAAGCTCTGGCACAGCTCCTTCATCATCTTGTTGTTCAAATTCGAATCATTATCAGTAATGATCCGCTCGGGAATTCCATAGCGACAGATGATGTCCCTCTTTATGAATTTAGCTACCACCTGCTTGGTCACATTAGCGTACGAGGCTGCCTCCACCCACTTGGTGAAGTAATCGATAGCTACCAGAATGAAACGATGACCATTGGATGCGGTGGGCTCGATCTTGCCTATCATGTCAATGCCCCACATGGAGAACGGCCAAGGGGAGGACATGACATTCAATGGGCACGGCGGTACATGAACTTTATCAGCATAAATCTGGCATTTGTGACATTTCCTCGCGAATCTGAAGCAATCCGACTCCATAGTCAGCCAATAATACCCTGCTCTCAGGATCTTTCTCGTCATGGCGTGCCCGCCGGCGTGCGTACCAAATGTGCCCTCATGGACTTCTTCCATGAGCATGCTCGCTTCTTTTTCGTCCACACATCTGAGTAGCACGAGATCGTGGCTTCTCTTATACAGCACTCCATCAGGATTGAGATAAAAGTTTCCAGACAGCCTCCTCAGAGTCTTTTTATCCTGGGTTGACGCACCCGCCGGATACTCCTTGGTCATAAGGAAGGTCTGGATATCGTGGAACCATGGCTTGCCGTCAGTGGCATCCTCGATTGCAAAGACAAATGCCGGTCTATCAAGACGCGAAAGTACAATTCTTGGAGCCTCATTCCAATAATTGACTTTATACATTGAAGCCAACGTGGCTAAGGCATCAGCCATCTGATTTTCTGCTCTGGGTACATGATGAAGTTCCACTCGATCGAAGAACGGGAGCAGTCTCCTGGCGTAATTCATGTACGGCACTAGATTCGCTTGGCGAGTTTCCCACTCCCCTTTGATCTGATTGATTACAAGCGCTGAGTCACCATATATGTCTAGATTCTTGATTCTCAAATCAATTGCCTCTTCTAGACCCATAATACATGCTTCATACTCTGCTTCGTTGTTGGTAACTGGAAACGTCAGTCTCGCAGTAAAAGGGATGTGGGATCCGTGGGGAGTCGTAATGATAGCCCCGATACCACTTCCATAGGAATTAACTGCTCCATCGAATATCAACTTCCACTGAGACTTCCTATCTGGCCCCTCATCGGGCAATGGCTCATCACAATCCTTCGCCTTGAGAAACATAATGTCCTCGTCAGGGAATTCGAACTTCATCGGCTGGTAGTCTTCGATTGGCTGTTCGGCAAGGTAATCAGACAATACGCTTCCCTTAATGGCTTTCTGAGAGACGTACTGAATATCATATTCTGTTAACACCATTTGCCACCTGGCAATCCTGCCCGAAAGAGCCTGCTTCTCGAAGACGTACTTGATCGGATCCATCTTCGAAATGAGCATAGTGGTGTGATTGAGCATATACTGTCGTAGACGTTTGGCAGCCCAAGCTAGTGCACAACACGTCTTCTCCAGCATCGAGTATCGAGATTCACACTCAGTGAACTTTTTACTCAAATAATAAATGGCATGCTCTTTTCTGCCCGTCTCGTCGTGCTGACCGAGAACACACCCCATACTATTCTCCAGAACCGTCAGGTACATGATTAATGGCCGTCCAGCCACTGGGGGTATCAAGATTGGAGGTTCTTGAAGATACTGCTTTATTTTGTCGAATGCCTTCTGGCAATCCTCGTTCCAAGTAATCGCCTGATCTTTCTTTAACAGCTTGAACATCGGTTCACAAGTGGCCGTGAGCTGAGAGATAAACCTTGCAATGTAGTTTATTCGGCCCAGGAAACCACGAACTTCTTTTTCTGTTTTCGGCGCTGGCATTTCTTGGATAGCTTTTATTTTCGCAGGATCAACTTCAATACCTCGTTCACTAACGATAAACCCCAGTAACTTTCCAGACCGCACTCCAAAAGTGCATTTGTTAGGATTCAGCCTCAGCCTGAACTTCCTAAGCCTTTCAAACAGCTTCAACAAATTGACCAGATGCTCTTCCTCCGTTTGGGACTTTGCGATCATGTCATCAACATAGACCTCGATCTCATGATGAATCATATCATGAAACAAAGTTACCATTGCTCGCTGGTAAGTGGCCCCTGCGTTCTTCAGACCGAAGGACATTACCTTATAGCAAAATGTTCCCCAGGGGGTAATGAACGTCGTTTTCTCCATGTCCTCCGGTGCCATCTTAATCTGATTGTAACCGGAGAAGCCATCCATGAACGAAAACACGGAAAACTGGGCTGTATTGTCGACCAACACATCGATATGAGGCAACGGGAAATCATCCTTAGGGCTCGCCCTGTTCAAATCCCGATAATCGACGCACATGCGTACCTTACCGTCCTTCTTCGGTACAGGCACTATGTTGGCGACCCACGGAGGGTAAGTGGTAACGGCTAGAAATCCTGCGTCCAACTGCTTCTGGACCTCTTCTTTGATTTTTACAGCCATGTCTGGTCTCGTCCTCCTGAGCTTCTGCTTGACTGGAGGGCAATCTTCCCACAACGGCAAGCGATGAACCACGATATCAGTGTCAAGTCCGGGCATATCCTCATACGACCAAGCAAAGACGTCACTATACTCTCGAAGCATCTCGACTAGTCTATGCTTGACATCATTCCGCAGTGCGGCCCCAACTCTGACATTTCTGACGAGCTCCTCAGAACCCAGATTTACAATCTCAATATCCTCCTCGTGAGGCAGAATAACCTTCTCCTCTTGTCTCAACAAGCGGGCCAATTCTTCCGGGAGGTCTTCGTCCTCATCAATCCCATCCTCGGCTTGATAGATCGGGCAATCAAAGTCGTAGTGAGCCGTAGAAGGTCCAGAGTCGATGTCGTCTGTTACGTGGATCCTGCAATAACAAGGGTTAAGTTTAAAGCAGGAATATGCAGTTTAGCACGAACCTCGTTGTCGTTTTGCTGTTTTTTTTGAAATAAACATAAAATAGGAATAACAGAGAACACAATATTTGATTACGAAGAAAACGCCTTTTATTTATTAACAAAATGCATACACATAATCCAACAAGGCCCTGACAGTAAAACCACTATGCCCCGGGCAGGACATAGGGTTGTACAAAGATTGTAAAAAGCAAATCATTACTCTTCACTTGTCAGCTTGATAATCTCCTTGATGGTCCAATTGTGGAGGCGCTTGCCCGGCTTGCTCGGTTGAATCCAGGCGTCAAGATCGCAATCACTGTCTCCGCTGTCCTCCGACGCAGCATTGATACTCTCGAAAATTACTCCCCCCTTGGTGAACAAGATCGGCCCTTTCCCATGAGACGAACTGCCAGAAGAAGATGAAGCTTCAGCTCCAGGAGAATACCCCAATCCAAACTTATCCTGTTTGATTGGTATATCCAAGACATGCCCCCAGCCTGGGGTGGAACCGGCTTCGACAACAGCCCGAGCTTCCTTAAATGAGGAGAGGTTCAACTCTTGCTTCTCTGCAACGACGGGAGCTACCTCCTTCACCCTGACGGTTTCAAATGCTTGGCAAAGAGTCTCATGGATCTCTCCATCCATTTCGACGTATTTAAAGGACGATAGGTGGCTCACCATGATGTCCTCTTCACCGCAGACTGTCACTATGCTGCCCCCAACAGCATATTTAAGCTTCTGATGCAGCGTGGACGTTACGGCACCAGCAGAATGGATCCACGGCCGACCTAAGAGGCAACTATAGGCGGGCATGATATCCATGATATAGAAAACTGTGTTGAACGTCTCTGGACCAACTTGAATTGGCAGGGTCAGCTCTCCGAAGACGTGGCGCTTGGTTCCGTCAAAGGCTTTTACGACCAGATCACTGGGCGTGCATAGCAGTCCACGGGTATCCAACTTCATCAGTGCCTTCTTCGGAAGCACGTTAAGCGAGGAACCCGTATCCACCAGGACATGTGACATAATCGTGCCTCTGCACTCTATTGAGACGTGCAAGGCGCTGTTGTGATCTCTTCCCTTAGGAGTCAGCTCTAGATCTGTAAATCCCAGCCCATTACCAGCATTGACATGGGCTACTACTTCCTCGAGTTGATTCACTGATATCTCCTGCGGCACGTATGCGGCATTCAATACCTTCAGCAATGCGTTGCGGTGCGCCTCAGAGCACAGCAACAAATTAAGAATAGAGATCTTTGACGGAGTCTGGTGAAGATGATCTACAATTTTGTAGTCACTTTTCTTGATTAGCCGCATGAACTCTTCTGCATCTTTAACCAGCAAGTCCTTCTCTGCCCCTGCAGGGACCTCCTCAACAGCTTTACCTTTGCCCTTATCCACAGCGTCAGCCCGGACCACTTTCTCTGCTGCAACCTCTGCTGGTGCGAACACTCTACCACTCCGAGTGATACCACTGACCTCAGTAAGATTCTGCATAGTGGACCCGAACGGCTCAAGCTCTATCTTCTGACCATTACAATAAACTTCGGCGCCATAATGCCATGGAACGGCATTGGTGCTCTCGAATGGGATTGGTCCGGCCCTGGTGATGGTGATAGTAGGCGGACGAGGCGCAAAAATAGTAATAGGGTGACGAGGGATAGTGATGGTAGCAACTTCATCTGCCTGCTTCAGCACAACTTCCCCTGATGTACTCTCAACGCTCCGGCTGAACTGTAAAATACCCTCGGACATCAGACTTTGGATACCTTCGCTCAGCTGCTCACACCCATCAGGAAGCGTAGCACAAGCCATACATAATTCTCCACATCCAGGAAAGAAGCCCTTCTTCAGCAACTTAGCCTTGACAAAACTCAACGGCGTCTTCAAATCTCTGACATCAGTCAGCAAGTCCGCACTCTCTTCAGTGATAACAGCATTCACCCCGCCCCCCTTATGATGAGGCATCGGATTCTTGGTGACGTTGGGCACGTTGTCAGAAAAGTTGATAACCTTGGCGTCCACCAAGTCCTGGACTTTGTGCTTAAAAGCTTTACAATTCTCAATCGTATGGCCAGGTGCCCCAGTATGGAACTCACAAGTAGCACTGGCATCATACCCCGGTGGTGGCGCCCCTGTTAAGGGAGCCAACGTCCTCTTTTGAACTAATTGGAGCTGAAGCAATGTTTGCAGAAGCTGTGCATATGACATAGGTGGAGTATCAAACTGACGGCTTGCCATAGGAGCCCGATTCTGATATCTTTTATACCCCTGATTATTCTGCTGCTGAGGTTGCTGCGGCTGCGGCGGAGCAGCTGGAATGTTTATGCTAGCAATCTGAGGCTGAGGGCCCTTGCCCTTTCTCCTAGCGTTAGTGACAGCACTGGCATCTCCCTCTCGACGCTTGCCAGTATAGGGTTTCTTGCTACCTCCTCCAGCTGAGGATGATTCGCCCTGAATTTTTCCAATTTTTATACCGTTCTCAACATGCTCGCCCAAAGTGATAAGAGCCGAGAATGTTCCCGACATGCCACTGACCAGCTTTTCATAGTAGATTCCGGGAAGGGTAGCCACGAACATTTGTACCAACTCACGCTCGACCATCGGCGGTTGAACCCGAGCAGCCAATTCACGCCACCGCTGGGCGTATTCTTTGAAGCTTTCATTGTTCCGCTGTGAGAGATTCTGAAGCTGAACTCGGTTGGGAGCCAAGTCGCTATTATATTGATAGTGGAGAACAAACGCTTCTGCAAGCTCTTTCCAGGTGCGTACAGCAGCGGGCTCCAAGCCCATATACCATTCGAGCGATGGGCTAGAAAGACTATCCTGAAAGAAGTGCATCAGCAACTTCTCATCGTCAGAATAGGCGGACATCTTTCGATAATAAGATCGGAGGTGGACCCGGGGGCAAGTGGTGCCCTTATACTTCTCAAAGGTAGGCACCTTGAACTTGTGGGGTACTTTAAAGTCAGCAATCAACCCGAGGTTGGACATGTCAACGCCCAATGTGTTCTGATTTTCTATACTTCTCATCTTGTCTTCCAGCGCCTTGAACCTGAGTCGAGTCTCGGCATTCAACTCTGCCTCTATGCCTCTCTGAGAGAATATATCATCCTGATGGTCCTCCAGCCACGGTTGAGGCACCACCAAGTTTCCTGTGCCAGCATTGCCGTTGACCGGCCCCATGTTAACATTGGCTCCCAAACTACCATTGACGGCGCCAGCCGCGTTGAGCCCGAGATTAGTCATCAGATTGCCGTTAGCACTGCCGTTGCCTCCGGCAGCAGGAACAACGTTCTGTGGAGTATCCCCTTGAGGAGGAGTAGGCACGGCCCCTCCGTGAAGTATGCCATTACTGTCAACCCTGGAGATCAGAGGTTGAACCAGAGTACGAAGCTGATCTTGACCATTCGCGACCACCTGCATCAGCTCCATAAAACGATCCATCCGCTCACGGAGCTCTTGAACATCTGACTGTACCTGGTCCATGATTCTCGTCTGATTAGCGTGAGTTGAGTAGCGGTGGATGAGTCTTTGATCAATCCTGAAGATCGGAAGCAGCGCGGAACCTGAAAAACCTGTGAGCAATAAAGGTTAGGAAAAGCAATAAGATATACACCATGCAAATATGCTTCATGCAGATGCATGCGTGTGTCTGTGTGCGTGGGAGATTTTTCCCCGATCCTAGTGCCTTAGTGACGGTGCTGATAATAACAAGAGGAAGAAGAAATCAGAGCCCAATCATGGAAACATCAATCTCATATATATATGGAAAGGTCTGTCAAAGCAATACACAGTATCGGCGAGTACAAATCAACAGCATGACCTCAGCCAACAAGTCTGGTGATGGTCAGCATACATCAAAGATCAAAACGACAGGGATATAACTAGTCAAGTACGGCCACGGGCGCGATACTCTGCTAATAACTCCTTTGTCTCTGAGTGATCTGGCGAAGTGAGCAACCCCTCGACGAGTAGTTCCCTCTGCCTGATAGTATGCTGAAGCCCCTGAAATGAACTCTCCCAAGCGCCTTCGCCAAAGCAATCTTCCAGTTTCCGCTTCTTAGACTCAAACATCAGCTTATGCTCCTTCAGGCTAGCAATGGCTTTGTTGAGACGTGCTTCAGCGGAGTACCTGCGGGCGGTCTCTTCATCAAACCTCCGTTCACTGTCCTTCACTTCAGTCTCTAGCTTAGAAATCTGCAGCATCAGCTTGTCTTCTCGCTCCTTCCTGGTGGCCATGGAAGTCTTCCAATGCTGGTCGAACTTGGATATTCTCCGGTATGCTTCCTCCAGATGCGTCTTCTTCGTAGCCAACACATCATTAGCAGCTCTGAAGTCTCGACCTAAGCGTTCCCGATGAGCAATCTGCTTTGCCAAGTCTGCACTCAGCTGGCTCACCGACTCTGTTTGCTTTTTGAGAGCATGCACGACTTCGTTTCTCTCACTTCGAAGCTGAGCTAACTCCTTCTCTAATTCTGCATTTGCCCTCTTCAGTTCATCGCGCTCAGCTAATACCTGGCTGTGCTGGTGAATAGACACAGTGGTAGGCTCTTCGACTGGTGGAGGACTCTCTGGTCTGATATGAGGGAATGGCATCCCTATAGCGCTGGCTCTGGCTCTGATCCAATCTGAATAAGGAGAATAAGCTTGGTTGTCGCTCTTCCCCAACAAAGACTTTCCTCTCGTGCTGATATTGTTCCACGCATACTGAAGCTTGGACAAGAACTCCCCCTCTAGAATACCCGTGAGGTACAGAGATTCCCGTACCTCTTCTTCCTTCGGTGGATTCCTCAAAGCGTATGCAAACTGACGAACTAGCAATGATGGGTTGTAGTTGATGCAACCCTTCCTACCTATCAGAGGTACGTTAGGAAACCCACTACAACTGAAGATCATCTCAGTGCCTAACCTGCTTCTGTCAACGAACCAAACAATGTCTTCTACCGACAAGCTCATCAGACGCTCAGGCCACTCAACTGTGGCTGCAGACAAGACAGAAGAACCCCTCTTGGGCAAATGACTATCAAACCATTTGTACAACAACGGTACGCAGCATGAAACATTCTTCCCTCTCCGGTTCTCATTCTTGTAATGCACTGAATGGTAAACGTCTCCGATCAGAGTAGGGACTGGATTCCCTGAGGCAAAGATATGGAATGCATCAAAATCTACGAAATCAGGCATGCTGGGAAATAGGATGATGCCATATATGCATAAACCAAGGATGGCGCTGAAGGCGTCCCAACATTTGTCCTTAGCACACTGCTGAGCCTTAGCTATCAGAAACTGCAGAGAGAACCCTGGGACCTTGTTCCAACTCGTCACCACTAACTCAGAAGCGCTCAAATGGAGTGAGGAAGCCAAGCTAACCAGATCAGGCTCAGCATCCATGTGGACAAAAGGCATCTGCCTTTTGATAGGCACACCCAACATATCAGCATACTCTTCCAATGTCGGCGCGAGAACGAAGTCATGAAAAGTGAAACACCTCAAGGGAGGATCATAAAACTGCAGAAGAGCATGTAACCCGTTCAACTCAGACGCAGAAGGTTTGTAGACCAGACTAAGCAACTTGCCATAAGACGTCCTGAACCTATCCTTCACAGAATGCCCTGCCAGGGCTATCAAACCAGTCAGCTTCGACACATCGGGGGTCGGGAATTTGTACGCAACAGACTTCCTGAGAGAAGCCATAACAACAGTAGGAGACGGGAAATCCTGGATCGGGGAAACGGTACCTGCAACACAGACACACGTTAATGGAATGCAGATGAATGCGTAAACTAATGCAAGATGCAAGTATGCAATAATATATCCAGGTGGCTGCTGCGGAGATTCGGTATCAACAGTCACTGATGAGAAGGAAACCCCGGTGTAAACCACTGATCTGATCTGCTGAGAATAACCATCTGATAGGATCGAGATCAAAATTCTGCTCTGACAAGAGTAAGTGACTGATAATGAGGACCCCGGGCGCAAGATCAAGGAACATCTGTTGATGAAGTCTTCAGACCCCAAATCAAAAATCTGCCCTATTAAGAACAAACACACAGCTGCTGATGAGATCTTCAGACCTCACTCAAAATCTGCCCTATCAAGAACAAATAACATCTGCCGATGAGGCCTTCAGACCCCACTCAAAATCTGCTCCGTCCAGAACAAACCACTGATGATAACATACTGATCAAAAGCCTTCCCTATCAAGAACAGACAAACACCCGGCGACAAGATCCTCTGATCAAAAACCTCTTGCTCTATCAAGAACATGTCTGCAACTGAGAACCCAACATAACTGATTTGCTGTCAAGAAAACCAGGTAGTCTGAAGGTCTAAGTTTCCTGCAATAAACCCAGTCCCACCCACAGGTATGAACCTAGACTGACTCAAGGTACGGCATCCTATGCGTTCATCAGCGTCACAGACTTTCAAAACTGATGATACGATTCCCAGAAGGAGTGGCATCATCAAGTCCTGAAGAGGCCTCACTTAGCTGAATCACAAATGATCGGTCCCCAGAGTCGACAATCCACCAAACCAGCAACCGTCTCAACCCAAAGGGTTGAAAGTGAAGCCAACCGGATGAACCTCGTCTGAGCGTGGATTTCATGAGACACTAGTGCCTGCAAAGCAAGCACGCGCCCACTAATTTCCACTCTAAGTCTATGGTGCACTCAAGCCTGGGTCTGGCTTCTCACTCAATCAGAACTCCCATCCCACAACAGCACAAATAATCATATTTTACTGAATATAAAATGCGGGAAATAAAGTGCGAGAAGTAAAAATGCGATAAATAAACGCAACCCAACAAGCAAACACACAAACGATAGGATTGACCCTCTTAAGGGACGTTGGATCCCAAAACTGACTCGCTTTCGGGACGTTGGATCCCTAGGAAACTATCAAGGTCCCCAGCAGAGTCGCCAGCTGTCGCTTGCGCGAAAATAAGGTGCCGGCATGACAGAAGAGTCGCCACCTTTCGTTATTTATCCCTCAGAGCGGGAAAGGAAACGATCGGAAAAACCTGACGAAAAAGGGTAAGACAAGGTCATCGCAACCGTTGTCTGGGTTCGGGAGTCGGTTACGCAAGGGGAAGGTATTAGCACCCCTCACATCCGTCGTACTCCACGGGATCCTCGCTTGTTTGTTTACTTGGACGGGTTGGTTATAATCTATCTACCTATCAAGGCTGGCTGAAAAAGAAAAGAAAAATGACTCGGCAAAGCGTCGCGCTTTATGCCTACGTATTCCCGTCTGGAACGAGAAATCAGAGTCAACGTAGTTCGGCCTACGAAGGGTTATGGGGGAAAGGTTGAAGGTTGCTCGCTAGGACGTCGCATCCTATGCCTACGTACTTCCACACAGTATGGAAGATCAGAGCAAACGTAGTTCGGGAAACTACGGGTTATCTCCTAAAAGAAGTGTTTTTTATTGTGTTTGCGATTTCAACCGCACTAGAGACTATGACCTGAGAGTGAATGCGTCGCATGTCACCCAAAGGGTACCATACTAAACATCCAGACTGCGGAAAAGAAACTCTCCCATAATCCTTTCTCAGATAGCTTAAGGCTCGTAACGTACAAAAGAAATCATTCATGATTACTGTATCTTAAACTGATTTGAGATGAGAAGAGAACGGGCCCAACTAGGAGGGAGACTATCAAGTCCTACTGTTATCATGCCATGGATTCATCCTATGGTTGAGATTTGAACAGGGAACTCCTAGATGTTGTCATGCATAGGTTTCAACCTAAAAGTCTATCATCAAATCCTCATCAGAGGAAATGAGAGTCCTAAGGGATCATGTCAATGATACACCAAAACAGACAAAAGCATCAGCTTTAATAGTAAAATGCATGCAATGCAAGTGAGGGAGGAAATGTGTGTGGGGCTTCAGCCTCCACAAGCTCGTCTCGACCTCAAGCCAGTCATGAAATAACAGTAACCATACTGAAATAAACAACATGCTATCAAGCAAAAAACAGTAAACTGTAATCATACAGACAGAAAATGAAATGCTATCAAGCAAAATAAACACATGGGCAAGGGAGCTGGGCTCTACCGAATACCCGCAAGCAAAGCCAGGCAGTAACAATACAATCAGATGCACTCATGCTCTTAGACTGAACTTATTCTAAATGGGCTTAGTCTAATGCAGCAGACAAATCAGACAAAACACACAATACATCAAAGAAAACAGAAGAAAGCCTCAGCTCCTCCAGCAGCAACCCAGTCTTCAGACTTCAGAGATCACTTGCTTTCCAGGTATCAACCCTACAACATGAGTATCAACTCATTTTCTCCCTTGAGCTTCAGCTCCTTTGATCAGCTCTACCTTCAAGCTTCACTATCTTCAGGGATCTTCAGGCATCAACCTGATCTTCACAGAGTCTTCAGACTTCAATAATCTTCAAGGAATCATCCTCTTCAAGGCCTCAGCTTCTATCTGCAATGGCTCAAATGCTCCAGCAAACAAGATTCAGTCAATAAGATGAGTGGGGGATGTTGCAGTGCTCACTGACTTCCAAAGGATGCCATTGAGAACTTAACATCAAAGGAAAGGCTCTCTCAAAGTTCTACCTTATAGGGCAAGGTCACTAATCCCTCCAAAGGAGAGAGGTGAATACCCTTAAGGGACTCTATGTCACAGAGAAGAAAGGAGGTGAACAAGACACTCCTTGTTTATTGAACAAAGTATTCTATCTATGGCTCTACTTACCCTAGGTCCTATTAAACAAAACAAAAAGCTAAACTAAGCTCCTCTGCAAGGTCTTCAAAGCTTCAAGGATGATTCACAAGCTCTTCACAAGGTCTTCACATGATGCCCAAGCTCCTCAAGCCAACAACAACTCCAAAGCAAGGCAAAACAGAACTAAACTAGCCCTAAAGGCCACACAAACAATCATTCAATTCAAAAATCAATGCAAAATACTAAAATACCATACAAATTCCTAATATAAATTCTAGAGGATCCTACTTAACTACCCTTTAGGTCCCATATAGTCCCCATACACTAATTTGGCCTAAAAACCTCAAAAATAAAATGTTGAAGTTCAAGTATACTACTTAAAACCCTAATTAGAGCACCTAAATGTCTAACTATCAAACTACATCAAATTTAATTTCTAAAATCAAGAGATAAATCCTACATGAAACTAGGGTTCAATATCTAATCACACAAAAAAGAATGAATTAAAAAACCTAAGGGAAGGTCCTAAAACAATTCTTGCAAGATAAGGTACAAACTAAAAGAAATAAAATACCCTATTTAAAAGAAAATATCACTAAAAATTCCACATTAAAAATAAAATTTCATTTTTATTTTTATATTTTTCTACACAAAATTATCTAATCATAGAAAAAAGAATGACCAAAAAATCATCATTTATCAATTTTTAATGAATTTTTAAAGTTCATGAAAAATGTAAAACAATATAAAAAATAAAAAATGAAGAAAATGAGGGAGGGGTGTGAATAGCTACACGCGCCAGTTAAGTTTCAAATGGGCTGAATCATGGGGGGTGTGGATAGGAGAGAATATATTAAGCCCAGACGCGCCTCACTTAACCAAACGGCTGCGTTTTGCTTTGAACTCAGTATACTGAGTTTCCAATTCAATCGTGGCCCTCCAATCTCACTCTCGGTCAAAGGTCAAGCCATGATCTGATGGCTCTCATCTATCTTCCTCAAATGCCTCAGGCAGCCCTCAATGTTACAGACGGTGGTTCACGGTGGAAACCACCGTCTTCTCCGGTGGACACCCAAACTCAAGTCACCAATCAAACCCCAAACTATATCAATTCAACTCGGTTTTTCATGGAGATCCTCAATCCAACCTCAGAATACCCTAAATCATCCTCTAAATCAAAACACCATAGGATTTTCAAAAACTACACAAATCTTGATCATCATGATTCTCAAAACTAAAGGCATGGATCTAATCCTCATCTATCACTGATCGGTTTCCACTATCCAAACACGATTGAAACATCAAGAATCCTCATAACTAACTCTCAACAGAAATTGCACATCACTCTTGATCATCACCAAATACCATGAAACTATCCAGAAACGATCCTTGTTCATGCTAGAACCTAACCACATGCAAGATTCTACCTAATTCAGCCTAGATCAAAGCATAATTTAAAGGTTACATACCTGTGAAGAAGTGATCAACAGAAGGTCTTCAAGGCGCAAAATCCACTCTGAATTGATTCAAACACCTTCAGTGACGAGCAAGGATCACTCTCCAATCAGAAATTTGGCTTGAAACTCTCTCCAATTCAGAAACCGATTCTGAGTTCTTCCCCCAAAAATCAGTTATGGCTTCACTCTCACAGCATGAAATCACCAACCCTTTGCATCTGAGATCACTCTACTATCTTTATAGAACATGTCCATGGGCTTTTGATCCACTCTAAGAGCCCAAAATAGTTGATCCAATTTTCTGATTTCTCTTTGAATATCCAATGTATCAGTCATGGTTTCCTTGTTATAGTCAGCTTAAACTCATTCATTTCAATCATATGAACCATTTCCAATGTGTTTGGATAGGTAGGAAGGCTTGATTTGGCTTGTGTAAGGTTTTTCAACATTGCCTTATAATGCAAGTAATAGGTTTACAAAGAAAGTCCCTTTTTTAGGCCTCAAATGGAAAATCTATTTGAACCAAAGTTCTCAAAATAATGTTTCCAATCAAAATGATATATTGGATGACCTATTTTGGATTCCTATATCTTCCAAACCAATTTTCAAATTCAACTTTTCAAACTTATATGCCATTTTTAGTTCATTTTTGACCAATCATGCAACTTCATGCTATGAGCTTTTCCAACAATTTATGACCTTCTTTCTAGACTTAAAATCACATTTTGAACAACTTTCATGTTTTGAGTTTTTCCATTTGAGGCTTGGAAATAGGAGTTTTAGGCATTGGCTAAAATGACCTATAACTGACAAATGACCAAAATACCCCTGTCTTGTTCAAACCATAAGTTGAGTTCCACAAATCCTATCAAGGACTTCTACCACTCAAATTAAAGCTAAGAAGATGCCCTCCAACATTCATGTTGACCAAGAAATCATAGGAATCATCCTACTAGGGCAAAAGTTGTCTGCAAGTTGGGTGACTTTCAAGGACCCAGATTCACACACCTCAGCTGACCTGTAATTTGTCAAAACCATAACTTGAGCTCTGTAACTCCTGTCAAGGACTTCCACCACTCAAATTAAAGCTAAGAACAAGCTCTACAACATTCATGTTGTGGGGAAGATGAGATATCAATCACATCTAGAGCTAAAACTGCCTGGAAAACAGGGATCAAATTAGGGTTTTTTCACTAACAATCCTTGGAAACCCTAACTTGAAACTTCTCAAACTCCTCAATCATGATGAGTTGGTCTAGGAATCATCTTTATAACATATCCATACATCATTCCATGATCTCATGGCCCCTGGATTAGGTCTCAACCTTCTCCAAATTTTCAGTTATCCTAGGGTTGACCCAGTCAAAACCCTAATTCTATCATTCATGGTTGAATCCTCTGAATTCTTGCACAATGACTTCTCTGGGCTTCATGATGGCTATCAAGACATCTCATAGGCTTTCTCAGAACATCAAGTTCATTCCCAAAGTCTCAGAATCATCTGAGGAGCACCCACAACTCTCAAGCTATGAGGCACACATCCTTGGTTTCAACCCACTTCCTCTGAGGTTCTCTTGAACTGTCTGATGAAGGTATAAACTTTCAAACACTCAATGGATAAATAATTGTTGGTCAAATTTTGGGGTGCAACAATGCGCGGTCAAGCAATCACAGTCGTTGATCCAAACAAGTCAACAATTCAAACAATGCCAAGTCACCTTGACCTGAGCAAAGACCAAACGCCGGAGCCCTAACTCTGGTCGTCTTCTCTGGCGAAGTGGCCGGAGTTGTAGGTCTGAAACTTCACCAAACAGCGCCAAATTTTATACCAAATTGAAGAGGAACTCATGTACAATCCAGATCCAAGCCTCAATTTCATTTATCATGCGTAGAAAAAGAGAATCAAACAGTTTAAAATTCACATGCTCAACTGGAAAACTCATCAATCAATACAATTATGGTACCAGATTTTTCCTACAAGGTGTAGGGCTTCAGATGCAACAACAATGGCATGGATTCAAAGCTTAACATGTGAGATATTTTGATTTGAAGATTACCTAATGGAGTCTCTTTGTTGGAGCTTTAAATGATGCTTAGCTTGCTTCAAACTATGCAGATCCACCCTATGAAGTTCAAGGAAGATGTTTATCACTTCAATCTGGCTTGAATTAGCTTGAATCTCAGTTCATGATTTTCAAATTGCTCTCCAATTTTCAAACTTCAATTTTGCTCTCCCTCCACGAATTGCCCATTATGAGAGCTCAAACTTCATTCTGAACTTTTATATGATGGATTTGGATGCAATTGGAGGCCCAATATGGCTTGGTTCACTTGAATTTTGAAAATGCCCAAAGTTGGAATCCCTCCCATGCACACGTGAAATCATCTTGAAACACTCGTGGAAATGGCTTGGCTGGGTAGCTGACAACTTGAATTAGCCATTTGGATTAATTTTGGGCTTTGAATTGATCCATTTAGGGAGATTTGAATTGAATCTTCTTCTTGAAGTAACTTCAAATTACACATGATTTTCACCTTATGGACCAAGGTTCCTTTGAGCATTTTTCTTGTTTAAGCATTGTGAGCATAATTGGATTGGAAAATAGCATGAAAAAGTCCTCAAACTTAATCAATTGAATCCATGATTTAACATCCATTTTCACTTGAAATTCTTCATGAATCTCTATATCCTTGCATAATTCATGATAATCTTGTGTTCCATGATGAACTTGGAGCCATTTGGAGCAAGTTTCATGTTGGAGAAAGTTTCATTTGAAGTGCTTAAGATCATGAAAATGACCTATAACCAAAATGACCTATAATCAAAGTTTCCCAAAATACCCCTGCCTTGCAAGCTTCATAACTTGAGTTCTACAAATGAGATGAAGGACTTCTAGGACTTTTTGTAAATCTAAGATCATGAGGAAAAACTTTCATGTTTACTCCAAGTTGAGGAGAAAAAAACTTCTAGGTCAAAAGTGTCTTGGAAGTTGGTTGACTGAAAATATGGTTCATCTGAGACCTCTAACTTGCCAACATCATATCTTGAGTTCTACAACCCCAATGGATGAGTTCTAGTACTCAAAAGAAATCTAAGATCATGCTTTATAAGTCTCATGTTTGCATCAAAGTGAGATTACCCTTGTATCTTGAGATATGTGGTCTTGAAGTTAGGCACTAAATAGGGGATTTTACACTGATAAACCTCTGAAACCCTAATTTAGTAACTTCTCACACTCTTGATTCTCCTTGATTTGATATTGAAATACCATCCTAGATATCTCAACACAACTATCCATGACTCCAATGACCTGGAATTAAGTCTCAAACTCATCCAAATCCACAGTTGACTTTGCACTAGGCAGATGAAACCCTAGGTGTACAATCCTTTGGCTGCAACCTCTGGCACATGATATAACCACTTAGATGAGCTCCAAAATGGCTTCAAAAGCACTCCACGAGCTTCTCCATCATCTCCGATCCATATCCATGAGCTTGTGATCCTCAGATGATCCTCAGCTGACCTCCAAGATAGGAGACAAGCAACAACTATCAATCCTCTCCCTCAAAGAGCTCTGACCACTTTTTGGCGACTATAAGCACTTGATGACTTGAGTAAACACTCTTTCTTGAGATTGAAACCCTTGATAACCTTCTCTTGAGTGGCACAAATCTCTCAATCTCCTGCAAAGAACAATGCTATGCTAATGCAAATGATAAAGAATGAAATGAAACACAAGCCAAGTAAGCAACAAGGTTGGGCAAATTTTGGGGTACAACAGACAACAACGTGTTTATTAACCTGGATAAGAACTTTTGATAATAAATATTACCTAGGACTGAAGGTGTTTTATCCGAACCGGAAATTCTTGTTATTTGAATGCTTGGGAATGAACGTGATTATCTATAGACATAGTAATTAGGTTACATAACCAAATACCTTTTCACTGAGGACTCGTGATTAGATGCCCTAGAGAACAGAAAAACAAGTTTTTTGGATTACTGTTATTGCATTGGTAATCATTATCGTTACAAGAAGTTTCATTCACTGAACCCTAGCAATTTACTCATATTTGCTCTTCGTTCAACTGTTTATTCGCTTTCTTTAATTGCACTTTTAGTAAAAATAATTTATCAAATTACAAAGACTTTTTGTCAACTTGAAATCATCTGTGAACTTTGTATTGTCACGCAGTCCTTGAGATCGATATTCGGGGAATTGTCCCTTTATTACTACAATAGGCAAATTAGTACACTTGCTATTTTCCTATCACTGATGTTGATATCCTCGGTCATGGGCTTGTTGATTTGCATGAGGAGCCATCCAGGGTTTCTGGTATGATGCTTTAGGCATTATTGGCTACCTATAAGGATAGCGAGGCACTGAAAATGGTGATTGTTGAAGAGATGAAGGACCTAAAGACATTGATGGTACACCATGATGATACTTGACATTTGCCATGACTGCATTAGTTTCATCCTCTTCTTCTTTACTTGCACTTGCATGGACCGTAGTATCACAACTTTGTGGCACTATTTTAGTGCTCTTGCATGGAAATCGTGACATCTCACTAGCCACATATTCAATCCCTTCTTTGTGGTACAAGATCTTGAGAGATTTCATAGGTCTCTTTCCTTTCTCAGTACATAGTTCAAGAATTAGGGCACTTGTATCTAGGCTTTCTGCCTTGAGGATAGACGACCCTGCATGGATCAACTTTTGCATCTTGATCCTAAAACTCTTGCATTCTTCAATAGTGTGCTCTACTGCTCCAATATAGTATTCACACTTGACCTCCGAGTGGTCTTCTTCGAAGATTGATTTCTTGTTATTGACCAACCATCTGACTCTAGACTGCAGCACAGGACAAGTATCTAAGTCATATTCTATAACCCCTTCGCGATATTCACATGTCAGATTTGGATCGTACTCTGGAGGATAAAGGGTTGGCATAGGCTCGATGGGCCGAGGAGTTACCAACGAATTTTGAACCAACTGCAGATAGATTTTATTGTATGATACAAAACTCGAGTTGAAGTGATTTTTGTTCCTCCTATTCTGATCTTGATCATGCCCTTGATTTTGACTCAGATGCCCTTGAGGGAAGATAACCATTGGAGGTTGATCTATTGGTCTAGCGGTCAAAGGCTGAAGATGACATCTTGCAGGCGGGCCATCTGTTGGCAAGTGAAGAGATTCCTTATGGAATGGCTCTTGAATCAGAGTAACACCAGATGAACATATAGAATTATCTCCCTTTACTGTAGCAATGGGCATTGAGTGACCCTCTTTTCTCAACAAATCCTGCAAATTTTCAAGGACCCAATTCATTTTGCTCTTCAAAAGATTGATCTCCCCTTTTAAAGCTTATTTTCTTCTCATAAGCACTTCCACCATTTCTTGAGACATGGTTCTTCGTTCTAAACGAGTGTCAGGATTCGCCTTACTGGTCATGGACAAAGGGTGGAATGAGTTTCTGTTTGGGAGAATGATATGCAATGCAAATATAATACAGATGCAATGATATGTAAGTGTAAACAAATTAAAGATCAGGATCACAGGTTCAATCACATTCTCAGGTTAAGCATGATAGTAGGTAAGTAACTGATATCTCTGATTAAAGGTTCCCCACAAGTAGGCTCTACGCGGGTAGGTGCCTAGAGTCATGGATCTTCTAAAAGACATCATTGCCACGACAAAGGCTCATCTGACAATAACATCCTCGAAATTATCTCCTCTAGGCAAGGTTTTCGCTTCGTCCCACGAGAAAGGTTCCTCGTGAGTCTCTACTACACAACCATCGAGTCTAAGAACCTGGTCATCGCAACCAAGTTATAGGTTTGGGAGTCGGTTACGTGAGAGGAAGGTATTATCACCCCTCATGTCTGTTGTACTCAACAAGAACCTTTTGATTCGATTAGTGAGAAATGTTAGGTTAGATTGTTTGTTTTCTTCTAAGGGAATAATGCAAAAATGGTAAGGTAAAATGATTTAGACTGCTAAGGAGAAATGAGTGGTTTTTTATTAGGGTGCTCGTCAAGGATTAGGGACCTTGTGCCTATGTACTTTCACTTGAAAGAAGTGAAGAATCAGAACATATGTAGTTCGTGGAACTACCGGAGAAAAATAGAGGAGGTTGATTGTTAGGATCTCGCAATCCTATACCTACGTATTCTCTTTGACAAATGAGAAATCAAAGCGTTTGTAGTTCGGACTACAGATGTTGGTTTGTTTTATCGAAAGATGCTTAGTCGCATTCAACGGAAAATATTTATTTACCCAAACGGGTGAGGAGAGGACGCTTGCATCACTTTGAATGGATATCCATATATCAACATTCATGGGAAACACGCCACTTATCTCGACTCAAATATTATGGACGAATCAATATTTTGCATCGTTCTCAAGATACCATATCTCACGTTTATGAAAAGGTTTGACGGTTCGCACGGTGGCGAGAAATTGAATTAATGTGTTGATGTTTTGTTTGGATGACGATTACTTGAATGCTTAAGAAAGGATCCTTGGGCCCAAGTAATCGGAAGAGTGAATCAAAGACTTGACTCTCTATCTTTTTCAACCTTAAGTGTGAAAGAATTTTGATATAGTTAGAGTAAATTAAATGGATGATGATTACTCGAAGTTTAAGAAAGGCTCCTCGGGCCCAAGTAATCGGGAAAGGGAGTCAAAAACTTGGCTCTCTCTCTTTTTCATCTTGAAAAGAGGTTGTATTTTGATATAGTTAGAGTAAATTAAATGGATGATGATTACTCGAAGCTTAAGAAAGGCTCCTCGGACCCAAGTAATCGAGAAAGTGAGTCAAAGACTTGGCTCTCTCTTTTTCATCTTGAAAAGAGGTTGTGTTTGAGAAATGTTTTGAATGATAAGTGGTTGGAAGATAGGTTGAATGTTGTCGAGTTGGAAGTGTTTTAGAGGCGTCAACTTCTCACACACGAGTAAGAGAACTCGCACCAAACAACTAAAAAGAGATCAAAGGCTCAATCTCTCTCTTTTTCACGTTGAAAAGAGTTTCGATAATTGTTAATTGTTTTGATAGTTTGATTGAGAAAATCTGCTTGACGTTGGATTAAGGGTTTGATTGCATTTGTGTGCAAAGAGTTTGGTTGAAAGAGGTTGATAAGAGTTTGATATAGCTAGAGTAAGTTATAAATGACGATTACTCGAAGCTTAAGAAAGGTTTCTCGGGCCCAAGTAATCGGGAGAATGGGTCAAAAACTTGACTCTCTCTCTTTTTCATCTTAGTATTGAGAAAACAATTTGATGTGAATCAGATTATAAATTTTTAGAGAAGACAATTGTTCGAGCGTAAGAAAGGCTCCTCGAGCCCAAACAATTGAGGAGAGAAATCGAAGACTCCATTCCAACTCCATTTTCATCTTTTATTGAAATATGGTTTAAGTATAAGTAAGTCCATTAAGTTGATTTTGATAAAACGCTCGATGTTGATCGAGGTTTTAATTTACATACGAAACAACTAAAGGTTGAGCTAAGTGGCAAAGAATTCCTAATAGATAAGGTAAGGTCGATGGCGAGGCAAAAACGCTTGACTTGCAAGTTGGGTATGGTTTGTACCTTATTGAATTTTAATCATGTGCACTAGCAAAGTGGGCTAGTCTTCTAAACGACCAACTAAAAGTAATTGATCGAATAGGTCTCACTGTAAGAAAGCCCAGGAGTAAGCTTTGAATTTTGTGTATGGTGACCAAGAGGTTGAAGGTGATGCTTAGAAAATAATCGACTTACAATGTAGAAATGACTCAATGTTGGATCGAGAATTTTTTTGAAAAATGGTTTAAAGTATCAGAGCACAATCAAAGAAGAGCACGAGCAAAGAGCATACATTCAAAAGGGAGTGAGGTACATGTAAAGTACACGGGATTGCGAGAAATAAATGTTTCATTGTCAGGTAGCCTAAGAGGAAGTCATATGTGTGCAAGTGTCATAAGCTAAAGAGATAGAGAAAATAGTACCCAATATCCACAGCTCCTTTTCTAAGGTTTCTATATAGTGTCTCAACTCCATGATCCCCAAAGTCAATAACCACAATCCACTACTTGAAATATTTTAGGGATTCAATGATTTTAACAATCTTTTTGTATTTTTGAATAAAATGAAAATGACAAGATGAACATGAACAATGATAGTATGCTGACAGTGATATATGGACAGAAAGATAAAACAATAATGAACAGGAATCAAAGTTAATTGTCAATTGTTAATGATCGGATGAATCAGGTCCACTTTAGCACTAAGCCATCGTAGCACGGTCTATAAGGAAGATCATGCTATTGGAGGCTGCTCAACACGATGTTTGTGTTAAAACAAGATGGAGAAGTGATATGTGAATCATTCTCAAAGAATCATATCACACGAAAAGAAAAAGAGAACAGTCTCGTCTTAATCACAAACTTTCATCGATTAATCGAAGGTAACCTAGCACTATCTCAAAGTATAGAAAATGATCTCAATGATCATTCACTACAGATTTGAAGTAATGAAGGTTAATCGACCTCAACAATCGACATTCATGATTATAAAGACTTCATCGACCACAAATCAAAAGGAAAATTGAAATATAATCAAAATGAAAATAAAAAGGAATCCAAGATGAAAATGAACATGAAAATGATAAATCAAATAAGTGATAATATCATGAAATAATAAAATTGATAGAAAGTTAATATTACAAATTAGAAATAAAATAAATAACAATGAGAAAAAGTGGAGAAAGAAAAAGAGAAAAAGAAAACAAGGGGAGGGAGGCGCTGAAGAAGAAATAAGGGTGTGTATATGGATCCTCATGGGATCAAATCCTACCATCCTTGCTACATGGTTTTTATTTTTAAAAAAACATGGTGATAATTAAACCTTAAACGGGCTATAAGCCCAAAAGCAACATCCTTCACACACACAAAAAAAAGAAATAAAAAACAAATTCTGTAAAAGGCACAGTTCACAAGCTTGGGGAACATCATCATCAGTTTCTTAGATGCAATAGAGAAAGTTAGAGAAGAACACAACATCATAGAATAGCACAAAAGAAATGAAATTAAAGCTTCCACACACGACTCATTTCAACCTTCTTCGGGATTCGTTCTTGTCTCAATATCGGTTCCTTGCGCGTCTCTCCCTCGATTTCTCTATTTTGTGTACAATTTTGAATCTCTCTTAACTCACACTCTCCGCCTTGGCATCATATCACTCTCTTGTATTCCTCCTTATTCCGGTTTGAAGAATTTTTACTTTGGGTTGTTGTTATTGATTTGGTTTTGTGATGAAGGTGTTGTTTGAAATGGTTATTGAGAGAGGTTTATTTGGTTGTTGTTGACTTACAATTTATGGGTTGTTGAAGATTTTAAGGAGTTATGGGTTCGAGTGAGGGAATAAAGGGTGATTTGCGATTCGTTTCAGTTTAATATGTGGTGGTTGCAAAGTAAGGGAGTGTTTTAGAGGATAAGATGGGGTTCTGAAGGAGGTGATATGGAGTATGTTGTAGGTATGCTGCAAGTTTGCTCATACCAAGCTAAAAGGAGATCAAAATGGAGGAACATGTTGGAAATAATACCTTTTGTGTTTAGGAAAAGTGTGTGGGAATATTAGAGGCTTAAAGAGAAATTTGATAGGTAGAAGAATTATTTATGGAAGAGAGAACTTTGTGTTTTGCTTGATACAAAAGTGTAGAATTACATCTCTATTTATAGTACTCTAAGGAGAACTCTAGACATACTAATTCTAGAGAGTTCTCAACTCTAGGAATTCCAAGAGCATTCTAGAGAATACTACAACCTTAAGAAATATCTAGACACTCCAAACGTTACAAGAGTTTTCTAGAAACATTAATTAAAATTACCTAAGTCCAAAACAACTAAGCCCAAAAATCCAAATAATATTTTAGGCCCAAATCAAGTTTAATCTTTCAACATCCCCCCTTAAACTTGATTTGTGACTCCAAGCATACTCCTTTGCTTTATGAACGTTTCCAACTTGAGTGGCTTGGTGAAAATGTCGGCAGCTTGATCTCGAGACATCACATACTTCAACCTCACATCCTTCTTCTCGATGCATTCTCTTATAAAGTGGTAACGGGTGTCGATGTGTTTACTTCTTTCATGAAATACAGGATTCTTTGCCAAAGCAAGTGCTGATTTATTGTCAACACATATTTCCATAGGATCTTCTTGTGGCATTTTTAACTCTTTCAACAAGTTCCTTAGCCAAACTGCATGGCAAACACATGATGTAGCGACAACATATTCGGCTTCACAAGTTGACAGTGTGACGATAGGTTGTTTCTTTGACATCCAAGTGAAAGCAGTATCTCCCATAAAGAATACAAAACCAGTAGTGCTCTTTCTATCGTCCACGTCTCCACTCCAATCGCTATCACTATAGCCAACAATTTCATAATTGTTAGAAGAGTAATAGTGTAAGCCAAAGTTTGTTGTACCTTTGATATATCGAAGGATTCTCTTTGCTTCCTTGAAGTGAGTTTTTGTTGGAGCTTCCATGTAACGACTTACGACTCCTACAGCATAGAGAATATCCGACCTTGTACTTGTCAAGTAACGTAGACTTCCAACCAAACTTTTGTAAAGAGTTGGATCCACAATCTCTCCATTTTCATGCTTACTCAACTTGCTGCCACATTCCATCGGGGTGCCAACCGATTAGCATCATCCATCTTGAACTTCTTAAGGACTTCTTTTGCATAGCCTTCTTGGGTGATAAAAATTCCTTTGTCTTCTTGCTTTACTTCAATGCCAAGATAATATGCCATGAGCCCCATATCTGTCATCTCAAATTCATTTGACATGTCTTTCTTGAACTCTTCGAACATGCTTAGATTGTTCCCAGTGAAGATCAAGTCATCAACATATAAGCACACGATCAAAATATCTCCACTTTGCGCTTTAATATAGAGTGCATGCTCATATGGACACTTGATGAAATTCTTGTCTCGAAAGTACTTGTCGATTCGAACATTCCAAGCTCTCGGAGCTTGCTTGAGTCCGTACAACGCCTTTTTCAACTTGAGGACTTTTTCTTCTTGCCCTTTTACTTCATATCCCTGTGGTTGCTCGATATAAAATTCTTCTTCGAGAAAACCATTCAAGAAGGCCTACTTCACATCCATTTGATAGATCTTCCATTCATTCTGGGCTGCCAAAGAAATGATCAGTCTAATAGTTTCAAGACGAGCAACGGGGGCAAATACCTCATCATAGTCAATTCCTTGTCTTTGACTATAGCCTTTTGCCACCAGTCTTGCTTTGTATCTCTCCACGTCTCCTTTTGCATTCTTCTTCGCCTTGTACACCCATCTTACTCCGATTGCTTTCTGTCCTCGTGGAAGTCTAGTAAGTTCCCACGTATCATTCTTCGTGATTGACTTT
The DNA here is from genome assembly GCA_963859935.3 of Lathyrus sativus. Taxonomy (NCBI): domain Eukaryota; kingdom Viridiplantae; phylum Streptophyta; class Magnoliopsida; order Fabales; family Fabaceae; genus Lathyrus; species Lathyrus sativus. The sequence continues at coordinate 76,522,197 of OZ012740.1, read as the reverse complement.
ATTTCTTCATCCATGGCGTCTCTCCACTTTACATTTTCAACAGCTTCTTGATAGCTTAGAGGCTCGCAATCACCAAAAAGACAAAAGAGGTTAATGTCATTTTGGTTTTCGGTTACCTCATAAAGCTCTTCAATGCTCCTTAATCATGGTGTCCTCTCACTTGAGCTTGTTTCATCCAACCTTGGTGTCAGTGAGGAAGGTGGTGTAATATGTTCATCTATCATTGGTTGTTCCATTTCATCTTCTTCTTCTTCAAAATAAGGAAGAAAATCATACCTGTCTTCTTGAACACTCCAATCCCAACAATTTTCTTCTTCGAACTCCACGTCACGACTTATGACAATCTTTCCACTATTTGGATTATAGAGCTTGTACCCTTTGGAGCTTGAGTCGTAACCCACGAATACATACTTCTCACTTTTATCATCGAGCTTTGTTCTCCTTTCATCTGGAACGTGGGTATATGCAATGCTTCCAAACACTTTGAGGTGAGAGATACCTGGCTTCCTTCCACTCCATGCTTCTTGTGGTGTCTTCTCATGCACACTTCTTGTTGGAGAACGGTTTGTCAAGTAAACCGCACATGCCACTGCTTCGGCCCAAAACTCTTTCGGCATCTTCTTACTCTTAAGCATGCTTCGCACCATATTAAGTATGGTCCGGTTCTTTCTCTCCACTACTCCATTTTGTTGTGGCGATCTTGGCACTATTAGTAAGCGGCGGATTCCATGCTCTTCACAATATTTGTTGAACTCATTTGAAGTAAACTCTCCTCCTCGGTCAGATCTCATAGCCTTAATAGAAAGACCACTTTCTTTCTCCACAAGGGCTTTGAACTTCTTAAAGTTTTCAAACACTTCTGACTTCTCTTTCAGGAAATAAACCCATGTTTTTATAGAATAATCATCAATAAATAGGAGAAAGTATTTATTCTTACCAAAAGAGTTTGGATTGATTGGTCCACAAGCATCAGTGTGTATGAGCTCTAGTGGTTTTGTCGCTCTTGATGTTGATTCCTTTGGAAAGCTTTTTCGGAATTGCTTCCCAATTAGACATCCTTCACATAATTGGTCTGGATGGTTTATACTAGGAAAGCCTTTCACCATCTCCTTCTTTGACAAACATTCTAGACTACCGAAGTTGAGGTGTCCAAATCGTAGATGCCATAGCCACGAAGAGTCGGTATAGCAGGCCTTGAGACACTTTGCCACATCATTTTGAATGTTCAAGAGGAACATTCTATTCTTTGACATAGGCACCTTAGCGATCAATTTATACTCACAATCTCTTAAGAAAAGACTATGTTCTTTCAAGTGGATGTCATATCCTTTCTCCAATAATTGTCCCAAGCTCAATATATTATTTTTCATGTTAGGAACATAGTAGACATTGGATATGAATTGATGACTCCCATTCTTTAAGCGTATGAGAATTTTACCTTTGCCTTTGACCGGTATCTTTGAGTCATCTCCAAATGAGACATTTCTAGTTGTCGCTTCATTGATCTCTATGAACATGCTTCGATCGCCGCACATGTGGTTGCTTGCGCCGGTGTCGAGGTACCACTTGTTTCTTTTCTCTTCAAATTGGTTTTGGCACGCGAGCAGCAAAGTTTCTTCTTCTCCACCTTTTTCTTCTACAAAGTTAGCTTTCTCCACAACTTTCTTCGAGAATCTACACTCAGATGCATAGTGACCGATTTTGTTGCAATTGAAGCACTTGATTTGTAACTTGTTGCACCTTGACCATGAATTTCCATTTCCACGACCTCTTGTTGCTTGTGGATTCCAACTTCTTTCTCCATTGTTGAAGTTGTTGGAGTAGTTGTTGTAACTTCCTCTTCTTTCTCCTTCATGTCCTCGTCCACGGTCTTGGCCACGACCTCGTCCTCTTTGACTCTTGTAACTCACATAATTTGCTTCCTTCGCATTGAGTTGTAGTAGTTGTTCCATAGTCTCCTTTTGTTTAGTTTTTCTCTTTTGTTTTTCTTCGTATGCTTGTAAGGAACCCATAAGTTGCTCAATAGTCATGGTGTTTAAATCCTTGTTTTCTTCAATGTTAGTAACAATGAAGTCAAAACTTGGATTTAAAGTGCGAAGTATTTTTTCCCATGACTTTCACCTCATCAATATCTTCACCATTTCTTTTAAGTTGATTGACTACAGACAATACTCGAGAAAAATAATCAGAAATTGACTCAGACTCTTCCATAAATAAACGTTCAAACTCACCTCTAAGAGTTTGAAGACGAATCTTTTTCACCTGCTCCACTCCTTTGTTGCAAGTTTGAAGCTTGTCCCATGCTTCTTTGGCCGTCGTTGCATTGGAGATTTTCTCAAATGTATCTTCATCCACCGATTGATAAATGAGGAAGAGAGATTTCTTGTCTCTCGTTCTTGACTCCCTTAATGCCTCCTTTACACCTTGGCTTAAGGAGGCTTCATCTTGCTCCTTGAAGCCTTTCTCAACAATATCCCACACATCTTGAGCTCCTAGTAGCGCCTTCATCTTGATACTCCAATTGTCATAGTTGTTCTTTGTGAGTATCGGCATTTGAAAAGGAAAACCTCCATTCTCCATCTTTTGAGGACCTTCAAGCTCTGATGCCACTTTGTTGGAAATAAGACCTTTTGTGTTTAGGAAAAGTGTGTGGGAATATTAGAGGCTTAAAGAGAATTTTGATAGGTAGAAGAATTATTTATGGAAGAGAGAACTTTGTGTTTTGCTTGATACAAAAGTGTAGAATTACATCTCTATTTATAGTACTCTAAGGAGAACTCTAGACATACTAATTCTAGAGAGTTCTCAACTCTAGGAATTCCAAGAGCATTCTAGAGAATACTACAACCTTAAGAAATATCTAGACACTTTAAACATTACAAGAGTTTTCTAGAAACATTAATTAAAATTACCTAAGTCCAAAACAACTAAGCCCAAAAATCCAAATAATATTTTAGGCCCAAATCAAGTTTAATCTTTCAACAGAACAATGAAAGGTTGTATGATTAGGGAAGAGTTTGAAGTTTATCAAGGTGTCTTGGTCTTTGTGAGTGAATGGTTGAGAGAGTAGATGAATGTCTTGGTGAGTGATGTTGCAGGAAAAAAATTGAAAAGGGAAGGTGGTCGTGGTGAAAAATGGATTTCGTTCACATGGTGGTTATGGAATGGTAGGGTAGAAACTGGCGGCAGATGGAGTATGTAGGTTGTTTACTTTTTTAAGCAGTTGGAATTGTTTATGAGAAAAATGTGGGAGAAGAGTTGAAGGGTGATGGGGAAGAAGAAACGTCTTTCTGTCTTTTTTTAGTTATTTTTTTATTTGTCTGAAGTTCCTCCTCCTTCAATTGTGTTTCCAATCCACTATTTTATGTCGTTTTTCTGTTGTAGGTTTGGCGTGTTGGTTCTAGTGGTCGTACGAAGGTTTTTTCAGTGGGCTGCATGAGGCAGTTCTTAGTAATGGTATGTCACGGTTTTGTGGTTGTATTACTCAGGTGTACGTTTACAGTGTAGTGGCTTAGGAATTGTTTCTACAAGTTTTGACAGGTTTATGGCTTGGTGAGGTTTTCAAGTTGTTTGGAACATTTTGGTAGCAGGCTGTATGTCTAGCGCAGCATGTGCATATTTTTGTGTGGTGGCAAGGGTGGGTCGTACGAGTTGGAACGCAGGCTTGCCATTGTTGTTGTATGAAGAAACATTGGAATGACTCACAGGATTTGTTGTTTTTTTAAAAGGCTCAACAGGTACTATCATCACATGGTCTCTTCAATAAGTGGACCTTTACTCAGTGCTAGATAGTAGTTTTTTGGAAGCTTGTAATTCATGACTTCATGGAACTTTGTTTTTTCATTTCACTTTCTCTTAATATATTTTTTTGTTGCAATTTTTGTATGACTTGATCCATGAACTTACATTATTTCCCTTTTTTGTGTGGCAATTTCCTTGTAACATGGACTTGTTCAAACTTGGGCTTTGAAAAAAAACAATTGGGCTTCAAGCAATTTGGATATTAAATGTTGACATGAGATAAAAAAAATTCATGGAACTTGTAGCTTGAATGAGATGTAATTGAATTGAATTTGGACCTTTGAGTTGAATTTGACACATGAACTTTGAATGGGAATGAAGCATGAAATCTGTAACTTGGAATGATTTGGGAATTTAAATGACAATGGATTTGAGTGAATTTGAAACTTCGAAATTAAATTGAAATTTGATTATGAAAGTGAATTGGAATTGAGATTGGAAAGAGGAACTCGAATTAAAGTTGTAAATTTTGGAAAGAAACTTGAATTTGAATCGTGAAACTAACTTGAACTTGAATTGGTTTTAAATTGAAATGAAATTGAATTTTGAAGGCTAAACTTTCACTATAACCTAAGATGGAATTGACTTGGATTAGGATTGGTTGAAATGAAATTGGTCCTCGAATTTGAATTAGATGGCATATGACTTGAAGTTTAATTTTGAAAATGTGGAATTGGAAATTAATATTATTCTTTTGCATTTGGACTTTGATGAGATGGTTCAACTTGGTTGAATCGTCCAAAATTCTTTGAGTTAACTCCAAGAAAAACCACTTGAATTCATTCTTAACCATCTTCGAACTGAAATTTTAACTCAAATCTTTAAAAAATGAACCACTCAAAATAAATCTTGAACAAGTGACACTCCTGACTTAAACCCACAAGTCATCCTCGAAACCAATTTTCAGCGTCTCGAACTCTTCAAGATACCAGAAATCCATTAAAACTTTGAATCAATGCCATATCCTGATTCCAACTTGAAATGATCTTGAATTGAATGGAAATCTTTAATTCTCCTATGACAGGAAAATGAACCACAAATGCATTGACTTTTGATGGCTCTGCGACTTGACTTTATCTGATAAACTTGAGCTTTGTACAAAACCCTAATATGGACCTTCACACACCAATGCTTGAATTCAATCTATAATTATCTCCAACGTAGCCACTAACACAAATGAATCAAGACATGAACTGTGTTGCCAATGCACCAAAACCCTAATTAAAATTTGCCTAACCCTTATGATTATCAACCTTGAAATAAACTGCCTTTGCCGAAACCTGATAACTTGATACTGAAGCAAATCAATTATTCGACCAAGATTAGGTCAAACTTCCACTGAATTTCAACCAAGATTGCACATGTACTTGACTTGATAACTTTGTCTGATCCTCGATTCAATTTTTCAAAACTTGAGCTTAGACAACATAAAACAAAAGGTACAGATTCTAAATGCACAATGGTTAGATTACATGAATAATGGATATGATGCACAAATGATGAAAATGCAATGATATGTAGGGTTCGGCGATTCAGGGTCAAAATTAGGGTGTAACAGTTACCCCTATTTAAATATCTTCAACTAGAGAGTCTGAAGAAGGCTATTCTTTATATGATCACAGTGGGAGATTGTTAAATATCAAGAAGACCCGAATTTTGATCCTGAATGCATATGACATGTTATGTTATGGACAAAACAAAACTATGTAAAGCTGACATGCAATAAACTCTATCATGATGATAATGATGGGATGATAAAATACAAAATGCAGACAAAGAAAGAAAACACATGGGGATAAAGTCAACACAGTGAGTAGAAAACTCACTAGGGATGACCAAACACTAGGGAAATCTAAAGTTACTGATCAACAGGTTCATGCATGTTTAGTTGACACTCTAGGATAAAAGGTAAAGCAGGATCCTTATACCAATAGGATCACACAAGTAAATACTGGAGTTTTCAAACAAGAAAGAACATCCAAGCTTTTGGAAATTCCTTAAGTGAAGAGATCAAACGGGATCTTCAAGAAACATCAGAAAAGATACAGGGTATCAAACTCTTTTATATGCTAAAATGATTGGACTTCATGGGGAAATGCCATTTGGATAAGATTCTCAAAAGAGACTACCACTTATCTTTGTAAAAAGACTTACGCACCACCAAGAATGGATGAGCTTCTCGAAAGAGATTGCCACTTCTCAGAAAAAGGGGATAAACTTGTCGAAGGAGATTGCCACTTATCATAATAGCAAAACAAGCTTCTCAAAAAGACTGCCACTTGTTGACAAAAATAGGATAAGCTTCTCAAATGAGAGACCGCCACTTATCCGCAATGGGATAAGCTTATCAAAAGAGATTTCCACTTATCATAATAACAAAACAAGCTTCTCAAAGGAGACTGCCACTTGTTGGAAAAATGGGATAAGCTTCTCAAAAGAGACTGCCACTTATTTGATAAACGATAAGCTTCTCAAAGGAGATTGCCACTTATCATAATAGCAAAATAATATTCTCAAAGAGACTGCCACTTGTTGGAAAGAAGGTTAAAGGAAACAAGCTTCTCAAAGGAGATTGCCACTTGTTAGGAAACACGGGATAAGCTTCTCAAAGGAGACTGCCACTTATCATTGGAAAAGGATAAGCTTCTCAAAGGAGATTGCCACTTATCATAATAGAAAAAACAAGCTTCTCAAGGGAGATTGCCACTTGTTGACAAAAAGGATAAGCTTCTCAAAAGAGATTGCCGTTTATCGTTAGAAAAGGATAAGATTCTCAAAGGAGACTTCCACTTATCCGCAATGGGTGTTTGTAAAATATTCTTTTTGCAAGATACAATGCAAAATAAATGCACGTTCAAACTAGGTTCAACGACCTAACCAAAGCAACACTTTCCAGAGACCAAAGTTCAATATAGGAACAAGCTAGAAAGAAACGGTCAAAAAAGACTCCAGATATTGAGGAATAAACTCAAATGGGGTTTATTGTATGCAACCATCATCCACGAGGATCAAAATCTGTGGGGAATTTAGGAATGATGCGCACTTTATGCTTAAAGCTAAAGACTCTACTTGGAGGGAGACGACAAACCCAACCACTTGGGCAAAAAATGCCAAAGTGAATGAAACAAGTAAACATCCAGAATGGTAACAAAAATGCTCGGATGTCATTCATACATATGAATACATATATGTGGGACTCTATGTTATTGGTAAAATGTGAGACAGATTCTGTGGGGATTATTGAGATGACTCCCATTGAGGTTTATTGGGGATTGAAAGAGATAAGGTAGACTGACTCACTGGGGAGACTTGAGGAAAATGGTTAGTTATAGCTTCTTACAGAATAAACCAAAGATTATTGATATTTGAAATGAAAGGTATGCTCTGGATTCGCACGGAGCAAAAATATAATTGAATGTAATGAAAGAAATGACTTTGGATTCACACAGAGTATGAAAAAGAAAGAATCCAAATTCGCACAGAGTATAAAAAGCAAAGGCAGCCAAGGCTCCGGATTCGCACAGAGTAAAATCAAATGGGCTATGGTTCTACTTAAAATAACGCAAATCGTGGCTTAGAAATTGTTTGTACGAGTTTTGACAGGTTTTTGGCTTGGTGAGGTTTTCAAGTTGTTTGGAACATTTTGGTAGCAGGCTGTATATCTACCACAACATGTGCACATTTTCGTGTGGTGGCAAGGGTGGATCGTACGAGTTGGAACTTAGGCTTGCCATTATTGTTGTGTGAAGAAACATTGGAACGACTCGCAGGATTTGTTGTTTTTTTAAAAGGCTCAACAGGTACTATCAGCATATGGTCTCTTCAACAAATGGATCTTTAGTCAGTGCTAGATAGTAATTTTTCTGATGCTTGTGATTCATGACTTCATGGAACTTTTTTTTTTCATTTCACTTTCTCTTAATAATTTTATTTTATTTTTGCAATTTTTGTATGACTTCATCCATGAACTTGCATTATTTCCCTTTTTTGTGTCAATTTCCTTGTAAAATGGACTTGTTCAAACTTGAGCTTTGAAAAAAACAATTGGGCTTCAAGCAATTTGGATATTGAATATTGACATGAGATAAAAAAAAATTCATAGAACTTGTAGCTTGAATGAGATGTAATTGAATTGAAATTGGACCTTTGAGTTGAATTTGACACATGAACTTTGAATTGGAATGAAGCATGAAATTAGTAACTTGGAATGATTTCGGAATTTAAATGACAATGGATTTGAAACTTCAAAATTAAATTGAAATTTGATAATGAAAGTGAATTGAAATTGAGATTGGAAAGACGAACTCGAATTAAAGTTGGAAATTTTGGAAAGAAGCTTGAATTTGAATCGTGAAACTAACTTGAACTGGTTTTGAATTGAAATGAAATTGAATTTTGAAGGCTAAACTTTCATTAGAACCTAAGATGGAATTGACTTGGATTAGGATTGGTTGAAATGAAATTGGTCCTCGAACTTGAATTAGATGGCATATGACTTGAAGTTTGATTTTGAAAATTTGGAATTGAAACTTAATATTATTCTTTTGCATTTGGACTTTGATGAGATGGTTCAACTTGGTTGAATCATCCAAAATTCTTTGAGTTAACTCCAAGAAAAACCACTTGAAACCATTCTTAACCATCTTTGAACTAAAATCCTAATTCAAATCTTTAAAAAATGAACCACTCAAAACAAATCTTGAACAAGTGACACTCCTGACTTAAACCCACAAATCATCCTCGAAACCAATTTTCAGCGTCTCGAACTCTTCAATATATCAGAAATCCATTGAAACTTTAAATAAATGCCATATCCTGATTCCAACTTGAAATGATCTTGAATTGAATGGAAATCTTGAATTCTCCTATGACAGGAACATGAACCACAAATGCATTGACTTTTGATGGCTCTATGACTTGACTTTATCTAATAAATATGAGCTTTGCACAAAACCCTAATATGGACCTTCACACACCAATGCTTGAATTCAATCCACAATTATCTCCAATATAGCCACTAAGACAGATGACTCAAGACATGAACTGTGTTGCCACTGCACCAAAACCCTAATTAAAATTCGCCTAACCCTGATGATTATCCACCTTGAAACAAACTGCCTTTGCCTAAACCTAATAACTTGATACTGAATCAAATCAATTATTCGACCAAGATTTGGTCAAACTTCCACTGAATTTCAACCAAGATTGCACACGTACTTGACTGGATAACTTTGCCTGATCCTCAATTCAATCTTGCACAGCTTGAGCTTAGACATCATAGAAACAAAAGTTACATATTCTAAATGCACAATGGTTAGATGACATGAATAATGGATATGATGCACAGATGATGAAAGTACAATGATATGTAAGGTCTGGCAATTCAGGGTCAAAATTAGGGTGTAATAACTGTGTATGCAAAATTCGATTTCTTATACCGAAATGCTTATCCACGATTATCTCACGGTTAATGTGTCTATGTAGAATGAAAAGTTTTCAAAAGAACATGATAAAGTATCATGTTATTATTTAATTAAATAATAATAAATTGTTATTATTATTTATTTTAAAATAATTTGGTATACGTTAATAATCGGACATAGAAACTCCAATTAACTTATGATCAATCGCCAAAGTTTAATTTAATTTATTTAATTAACATAATTTAAATTCGTAATAATAATAATAAAATGTGTTTATTTTTATTTTCTTGTAGTGAACGGTTATGACCTTAGTCTTCTTTTATTTTGTTTTGGTATTTTAAATACGACCTGCGTGTCGTGTCTTTCTCTATACACTCTTTATGTAACTTCTTTTCTCATCTCACTCCCTCGTATGTAAAAACGAGTATTCATTGATGTAATATAATATTATGAAGAAAGAGAAGAATAAAAGATCAAAGGAGTACAACCTTGGAGATCTTGCTTAGAGAAGTGTAGATCATTATTAGGTTTAGCTTAGGTTCTCTCATTGGCTTGGGAGAACAATTGCGCTAGGGGCCAAAACTGTTTTATTTTGTATGTATGTTGATGCATGTGAGAGACGATTTATATGATAAATAAGCCGATGAGATCAAACTAATTGAAAACTCCCTCAAAATTAAATATTAAGTTTATGCTTTCCAAGTTTTAGAACTCATCAAGACTAGTATCAAATAATGTAGGTTTCGCCTAACGTGAGGTGCATGTTCTATATTGGTAAGGTGTGATGGGATAAATGTAATATCCGATTTCTAAAACAATGGGTCAAACTTAACTAAACAAATTATAATAAGATTATATACATTTAGAAGCAAGAGTTGGGAATGATCCATAAGATGGATTAGAATAAGGAGTTATTTAGCCAACTGAAAATATTCGAGAATTATATTAGATACAATTGGAAGAAGTTACTATCTAAATATCTGAGTTTTGTGTAATCAGCCTAACACTGAATTAAAACAAAGTGAAATATGAATCTTGATCCACTAGAAAATCTTCCAACGAGATTTTCCGAATCAAATGGTGAGGGTCATTTGGTTTGAGTAAAATAGTGGGAGCATATTTAATTAAAGGCCTAATTGAATATCTTGGTTTTAATTGATACTTATAATTTTCCATTTTTTGTATGTAGATTACCATGACAACAAACACCTCTAACAACATTTTGCAATCAATTCTTGATAAGGAAAAATTGTTTGGGACAAATTTTCTAGATTGGCACCGAAACCTGAGGATTGTCCTCAAACATGATAAAAAGTTGTATGTCTTAGAGACACTTGTTCCTAAAGAGGAGCCTCCTAGTTCTGCTCCTAAGGCTGAAAGAGATGCTTATAAGAAGCATGTCGATGATGCCAACTAAACTGATTGCCTCATCCTGCCTACCATGAATTCTAAATTGCAAAAGCAACATGAAAATATGGTAGCGTTCGATATGATCGAACACCTGAAGATGCTATATCAAGAGTAGGCAAGGCATGAAAGGTTTGAAGTTTCAAAAGCCTTTTTTTTAAGAAAAGCTAGGGAGCCCCGGTAGGTCCCCATGTACTCAAGATGATATGGTATGTGGAAAACCTTGAAAGACTGGGTTTTCCCCTAAAACATGAGCTTGCGAATGATTTGATCCTAAAATCATTGTCAGAGAGCTTCAGTCAATTTGTCCTTAATTTCAACATGAATGATATGAACAAAAGTCTTCCAGAGCTGCTATGCATGTTAAGAACTGCTGAGCAGAATCTGAAGTCAAAAGGGAAGTCCATTATGATGGTCAGTAATGGAAAGAAGCAGAACAAAAGGACCACCAAGCAAGGTGGTAAAGGAAAGGGCAAGGAAGTTTCCAGACCCAAACCTACTACTCATGCTTTAAAGAATAAATGAGGCATATCAAAGGAGGGAACTTTCTTCTATTGCGGTAAGACCAGACACTGGAAGAGAAACTGCCCAAAGTACCTATAAGATAAGAATAATGGAGTAGAGACTTCAACTTCAGGCATTTATGTTATAGAAATAAATTTATCTACTTTTGATTCATGGGTATTGGATACTGGATGTGTTTCTCACATTTGTACTAATGTGTAGGGGCTAAAAAGGAGTAGAGATTTGGCATAAGGTGAAGTTTACCTACGAGTTAGAAATGGAGCAAAGGTTGCTGCTTTAGCTGTAGAAACTTATTGTTGCACCCCAAAATTTGCCCAACATTTCTTTACCTAGCTTATGTTTCATTTCATTCATATTAGCATTATCTTTTGCATTTCATTGACATGTATGCAGGAGATCAAGAGGTATGATTACCAATTAAGAGCTATACAAGACTATGAGGCTAGCTAAGAAGGTTATTCAGATGTTCAAGGGTTGATATCCTTGTCAGAGAAGTTGAAAGAGCCTCAGAAAGAGTGGTTGAAACCAAGGGTGTAGGTCTCCTAACTTGAGAGTTGTGGGAAGTCATCGGATGATTCTGAAGCCATGAATTTAGACTTGAGGTCTTGAGAGAGCTCATGAGAAGTGTTGAAGATCACTTTGAGGCCTAGACAGGTCATTGTGCAAGATTAAGAAGGCTCAGCCATGAGTGGTGCAACTAGGGTTTGACTGGGTCAACCCTAAGTCATTTGATGATTTGAAAGAGGTTGAGACCTAATTCAAGAGCCATGTGATCATGGATTGATGCATTGAGATGTTATAAGGATGATTCCAAGGTTAACTCATCATGATTGAAGAGTTTGAGAAGTTTCAGGCTAGGGTTTCTAAGACTTGACAGTGTAAAATCCCCTAGTTTGACCCCTATCTTCAAGGCAATTTAACTCAAGATATGATTGTCATCTCATCTTGACCCCAACATGATTGTTGTATAGCATGGTCTTAGCTTTAATTTTACTTCTAGAAGTCCTTGATAGGATTTGTAGAACTCAAGTTATGGCTTTGACAAGTTACAAGTCATCTGAGGTATGTGAATTTGGAGCTTGAAAGTTGCCCAAGTTGCATGAAACTTTTCCCCAAGAAGGATGATTCCTATGAACTTTTGGTCAACATGAATGTTGTTCCTTATTCTCTTATATTTCTAGAGAGTACTAGAAGTCCTTGATAGGATTTGTAAAACTCAAGTTATGGCTTTGACAAGTCAAGGGTATTTTGGGAAGATATGATTATAGGTCATTTATGGTTATAGGTCATTTTCACCAACTTAGGCACCTCAAATGAAATTTTGTTCAACTTGAAAGTTGCTCAAAATGGGGTTTTAACCTTGAACATGTATCAAGGAGACATTGAAATGGATCAAGGAAGGACATGGTTCAAGGAGTTGTGAAAAAGGAAGGATTAAAGGCATTTAATGACCAAAAATTGAAATAAATTAATTTGTGTCCAAACAAGGAAAAATTATAGGTCATTTTGAATGGAAAAATCATTTTAGAAACAATGGCAATATTACATTTTTGGTTTGAGTTCAAATTCATGCCATTTCATTTTGTTGCTTCATGATGAAGCAACATATCAAATTCACACCATTGGATTGAAACAAGGAAATGATCATAACAAATCAGTTCAATATCTCATGAGATGAAGATTCCAAGTGTTTTCATGCCCAAACAGAGTGTAAATCGTGATTGCGCATATGAGATTTTGAAAGAGAAATTGAAATTGCAAAATCTCATTTGGGTGGTTACAGAAGTTTCTAGACATTTCCATTGAGTTCTATATAAGATTTGGAGTGTGTTCAGCCAGTTTTTTGGAGAAGATTGAGGCTGATAATAGAGAGAGCATTGGATTTTGCAGAGCTGCAACTCAAGATAGGATTCTGAGATTGAGTTGAAAATCAGAGCAAATCAAGGTGTGCAAAAGCTTTAGGAGTGAATTTGGAGTGAATCTGGATCATATTGGAGGAAGAATCGAGCAAGGATTGTACATGTTCTTCATCTGAAACCAGGTTTGTACCAATCCAAATTTTGCTTAATCTATGGAGAGATAGCTAGAAATCTTTAGGTGGTTAGGTTCATAGCATGATGTAGATGGATTTTGGTACAAGAAATTGAGGAATAGAGACACTTTAGGTCATGGATCATTTTCCGTTGAGCCTGATTTCTCAAGATTCTTGGTGATATATTCATGATTGGATAGTGGATTCTAACCTCTGAAGAGTGTAGATTACATTAGGACCATTATTTTTGAGAATTGTGATGATAAAGATTTGACTGGTTTTCTGAAAATCCTATCGTGTTTTGAGTTAGAGCAAGAGTTAGGCAATTTGGATGATGGATTCGTGTTCAGGAGGAAAAATTGAGTGAGATTGTGTATTGGTTTGTTATTATTGATGCACTGTAGACACCACTTCGCCGGAGAAGACGGTGGCGCTGCAACTCTGGCCACCGTCTGGAGAGTTCCCTCCATCTGATTTGAATTTGGGGACAATGCATGGGAGCCATTGGATGAGTGCTTGACCTTTGACTCAGACTAGGAATGGAAGGCCACGATTGATTGCTGAAACTCTGAAGAGAGACATTGGATTTGTACGCAACGTTGCGTTTCATTTAATTGAAGCTTTGGGCTTAGTGTACTAGGTGATATCCACACCCCCGTTTGGCCCAAGTTCTTGAAATAAACTAGAAATAATTGCTATTCAGCACGCGTATCATGTTATTTTCTTTCTTTTTCTTTATTTTTTCATCATTTCATATAGTTTAGAAATAATTCATAATAAATAGAAAAATAACTCAATTTGATCCATATTTTTTCCCTGATTCATGAATGAGTCTAGAATTTTAGGAAATTAAGAGTTTAGGAATTCATGCATTTTTTATTTTAATTGCATTTTTTGTATTTTAATTGATATTAATTTCATTATGGTTGATACCTTGTCTTGCTGATTTTAGTGTGATCATTTGATGATGATTTTTGAGCTGATTTTTTGTGTGAAGCTAGTTTAGACATGTATACTCCTCTAGTAATTTTCTCACATTTTTGTGAAGAAGTTTAGGGCTGTTGTTGTATTGAAACTTTAGGTGCTCTAGTTTTAGGGTTTAACCTTAATACCCCATAGTTTAGGATTTAATTCTAGGACTTATTGGATGATTTGATCTCTAGAATTAACATGGTAGAGTCATGATTGACTTAGGTTCTCATAGTTATTTTTGTAGGATTTTATAATTGGTTTTAGTATTTTAGTTAGAATTAACTTTAGTACTAGGTTTTAGGTGATCCTAACTTGCTAATTCAACTAGAATGATTTTATTAGTTCCCTTAGAATAGGGTTTTGCTTCTCTTGCTTTTGGATGATGATGGAGGCATGTGTGGGCTACTGTGGAATGCATGATGGAGCTTGGACTTGAAGATTTCTTTCCCTTTGGTGTAGTTTGTTTAGGGTTTAGGGAGATCTCTTAGAATAGATTTTCTTCCTTCATGAAACATGGAAGGTGTTGATCACTTCCATTCCTCCCTATGATATAAGGTCCCATTGTGAAGGCCTCATCCCTCCTTTGGTAGGATGATTGGCCCCTCACAAATTGGTAGAACCTTTGAGGGTGCCTTTCCTTGATAGTGGAGTGCTTAGAGGTGACCTTTGGTCTTCACTTTGCTCACCACTATCCACACCTTGCTCTTGTTAGATGAATCTTTCTCCCTTGCTAGAGGATGGAGTTCCTTGCTAGAAGACTGAAGATGCTAGAGGTTGCACTTCCCTTTGTTTGAAGACTTCCCTTGAAGCTGAAGCTTGAAGATCAAGAAGAACAAGTTGACACTTGTAATGGAGATTGAAGAAAGAGCTGAAGCTTGGATAAGATGAAGAACAAGTTGATACTTGTGATTGAAGATTGAAGCTTGAAAATGGAGTACCTTTCATTCCCCTGAAGAGGGTAGACTTGAAGAGAAGTTGCAGACTGAGGACTGAGCTGCTGTCAGAGGATTGCTTTACTGTGAAGCTGTGGAAGCTGTTGATCTGCTTTCTTTCCTGTCTGTTTTCTTTCTGTGCAACTGTATTGGTGTGACTTGTTTGATTTGCTTGATGCATTAGAATAAGTTCATGTGTAGATTGTGTTAAGCTAGGAGCATGATTGCACTAGAGGTTGAGTTGCTCCCTCTGCTTGTATTTTTACTAAATGGCTTTGCTTGCGGGTATTCGGTAGAGCCCAGCTCCCTTGCCTAGGTGGTTTGTGTTTTGCTTGATGGCATTTTATTTCTTCTGTATGATTGCAGTTATTCATATCTGGCTTGAGGTCGAGACGAGCTTGTGGAGGCTGATGCCCCACACACATTTCCTCCCTCACTTGCATTGCATGCATTTTACAGTCGTTTACTGTTTACTGTTTAAGCTGATGCTTTATCTGTTTCTGTTTATCATTGACATGATCCCCTAGGAATCTCACTTCCTTTGATAAGGAAGTGATGATTAGAACTTTAGGTTGAAACCTATGCATGATAACTTCTAGGAGTTCCCTGTTTCAAACTTCAACCATAGGATGAATCCTTGGCATGACAATATTAGGACGTGATAGTCTCCCCGTAGTTGTCCCCCTCTCTTCTCATCTCAAACAACAGTAAAAAAACGTAATAAAGGCAAGTTAGTATAACCGCGTTACGAGCCTTAAGCTACTTGGGTGATGATAATTGAGCGGCATCCTCTCAATCGTCTAGAATGTTTAGTATACGTCCTTTGGACGATATGCGACGCATTCGTTCCCAGGTCATAGTCTCTAGTGCTGTGCAAACTACAGACAAACATAAAAAACAGTTCTTCCGCAAAAAACAGAAAACAAACTTCAAACTTTTTTGCCCCGTGGGACCATAATTGAAAGGAAAGCTTTTCTGAAGAAAAGAGTGTCGTTAACTCCCAGTTCTACCGCAAACGGTAACGCCTAAGTCTCCAAGGGTCGAGCTGCGTACACCAAACTGCTGGAACTGTTTGTTAACCCTACTCGAAAAAATAGATGAATCTGAATTCCCGTAATCCGTATTATCCCGAACTACGTAAGCTCTGATCTCTCATGCCTGTTAAGAGTACGTAGGCACAATACTGATGTATTGGCGAGCCACCTTCCCTGTAACCCGTAGTTAGTCGAACTACGTTGACTCTGCTTTCTCATTCTCTGATGAGAATACGTAGGCATAAAGTGCGACGCTTTGCCGAGTCATTTTCTTTTCTTTTCAGGCCAGCCTTGATAGGTAGATAGATAAAATAAACCCGTCAAATGAACACAACAAGCATGGATCCCATCGAGTACGATGGACGTGAGGGGTGCTAATACCTTCCCCTTGCGTAACCGACTCCCGAACCCAGACAACGGTTGCGATGACCGTGTCTTATACCATTTCGTCAGGTTTTTCCGATCGTTTCCTTTCCCGTTCTGAGGGATAAATAACGAAAGGTGGCAACTCTTCTGTTTTGCCGGCACCTTATTTTCGCGGAAGCGACAGCTGGAGAATCTGCTGGGGACTTGATAGTTTCCTGGGATCCAACGTCCCTTATGCGAGTCAGTTTTAGGGATCCAACGTCCCCTGCGAGAGTCAATCCTAGCGCTTGTATGATTACTTGTTGGGTTGTGTTTATTTATAGCTCTTTATTTCCCGCACTTTATTTTCAGTATGATATGATTATTTGCACTGTTATGGGAGGGGAATTCTGATGAGGGAGAAGCCAGACCCAGGCTTGAGAGCTACATAGTATTAGAGTGGGTTAGTGGAGGACGTGCTTGCTTTGCTTGCAACTGTTCCCACGTAATCCACACTTAGACGAGGTTCTCTTTGATGGCTTCCTATCGGTCCTTTGGACTCGAGGGGTTGTCGGATCTGAGGATTGTCGACTCTAGGAACCGATCATTTGGAATTCAGCTAAGTGAGGCCGCTTCAAGAGATGATGATGCCACACCTTCTGAGTATCGTATCATCGTTTCTTGAAAGTCTGTGACGCTGATGACCGCATAGGATGCCGAACCTTTTTCGTGATTAGGTTCATACCTGTGAGCAGGGTCGGGATATTGCAGGAAACCTTAACCTTCAGATTACTTGGTTTTCTTGACAGTGAATCAGTTTTGTTGGAATCAGAGGTTCTCATCATCAGATATGCGTGTTCTTGACAAAGCAGATTTATGGTCTGGTATCAGGGGTTTCTTCTCATCATCAGATATGTGTGTTCTAGACAGAGCAGATTTATGGTCTGGTATCAGGGGTTTCTTCTCATCAGAGATATGGTTGTTCTTGACATAGCAGTATTGTGGTTTTGTTGATACAAAGCCTTCATCTCCTCAAAAGCACAGTGGTCCTGATCTCCTGCTGCATGATTGCATTTTGCATTGTTTGCATCCTCATTTGCATGTCATTAACGTGTGTCTATGTTGCAGGTGCATATTTCTCCCCTGGTTCTAGTGATCTTGATCCTCACGGCAGATATGGCATCTCTGAAGAAGACTGTGGCTTACAAGCTACCAACACCTGACATCCGAGAATTGCGGGCTTTGATTTCTTTGGCTGATAAGACAGTGATGGAGAGTTTCAGACAGAGTTATGGGAGACTTCTGAGTATTGTGTATAAGCTTCCTACGTATGAGTTGAATGGCCTCTACGCCCTGCTACAGTTTTACGACCCACAGCTCAGATGCTTTGTGTTTCCAGACTATGTCCTAGCTCCGACCCTGGAGGAGTACTCTGACCTATTGGGGGTGCCTTTGATGAATCAAATGCCTTACTACCGCATTGAGGGTGAACCCAAATTGAGTAAGCTGACTGACGCTCTTCATGTAGATGAGTCTGAATTGGAAGGGATGGTATCCAGAAAGATTAGAGTTCATGGTTTCCCTTTGCTTTTCCTGATGGAAAAAGCCCGAAAGTTTGCCGAGAAGGATCGCTGGGATGTGTTCAATGCCTTCTTAGCCCTCTGTATCTATGGGATCATGTTATTCCCAAGTCACCCGGACTTCATAAGCATGGATGACTGCCATATATTTGCCTTCGGGAATCCAGTGCCCACTCTCCTCGGAGACGTCTACCATTCAGTTCACAACAAGAATGAAAACAAAAAGGGGAAGAACGTGGCATGTTGTGCCCCTTTACTGTATAAGTGGTTTTCTAGCCATCTTCCTAAGTCAGGGTCGTTCATTGATTCTGTTGAGTCTTCACCCTGGTCTGCGTGTTTGATGGGTTTGACGGCTGACGATATCATCTGGTTTGATAGAGATCTACTGGGCAAAGATATTGTGTATAGCTGTTGTGGCTTTCCGAACGTCCCCCTGGTCGGAAGGAATGGATGTATCAACTACAATCCCTCTCTGCTAGTACGACAATTTGGGTATGCACTACGAGGTCCTCCTGAAGAGGAAGAAATACAGGAATCTCTGTATTTCACGGGGTTGCTTGAAGGCGACACCTTGGTCAAGGTACAGAATGCTTGGAGCAAAATTCACCAAAAGGGGAAAGTCTTGCTGGGAAAGAGCAACAACAAGGCCTTTCATCCGTATGTGACTTGGGTTCGAGAGAGAGCCGCCAAGTTTCTAATGTCGTTTCCTGCTGTGGAACCATTGTGTGCTCTCGTGTACAAAGAGCCTAATACAGTTGATATTCAGAAATTCAACTAGGTACTCCGAGAGAAGGAAGAGCTACAAAAAGCCAACGAAGAGTTGGAGAAAGAGATCGCTCAACTTCGGAAAGAGAAAAGTGAAGCCGTTTATACCTGCAAGAAGCACACTGAGATGATTAACCGTCTAGGCTCCAACCTGACCAAAGAGACTGATGCTAGGGAACGTCTGGGGTTGGATCTGAAGTCAGTACATGGCGTGTTGACAACCAAGAAACAGGATCTGGATAGAGTGTACCGGAAGCTAACCCAGTACGAGAGGGTTTGGAGCAGCACCATAGCCAAGTACAAAGGACGGGAAGAAAAGCTGAAGCAGTGAGTAGCCAAGCTGGAAGCTCAGATTATGGTGAAAGACGAGAGTACAGAGGCTGAAGCCTCCCTGCGACATGACGTCCAGTATAGATTGGCTGAGGCCGAGGCGATTCTGCAAGATTCTCAACTCCGGGTTGATGCTAAGAGGAGAAGAGTCGAGAACCATTCTGAAGAAGGTATTTCTAGGAGCGTTGCCGAGAACCTCCCAAAGTCCATCAGTCAGAAGGACCTGCTGACCCAGGGTTTGCTTACTGATCACACTAAAATTCACCGTATTTCTGACTCCGATTTCGCATGCATTCTTAGCTTTTATTGTTGTTTTGCTTTGTTATTGCTTTGTTTTCTTACGTTTTCAGGTTTTTATAATAATCGTAGCTTGAATCGGGAAAAGGAGCGAAAAAGGAGTGAAAATGGACGAAAACCTAGAAATTCAGCATTTTGCACTTGCGGCACCCACCGTGGCGGGCGCCATGGGGTTAGCCATGACGTGGCCACGTCTCAAGACCACTCCTCAACCTCCTAGACCCACGATCCCCACTACATCATCCCCTGTAGGGACCATGGCGGGCGCCATGACCTTGTGGCGGGCGCCACAAGGCAAAACTTCATAACCTCCACTTTTTAGTGGAGGGGCGTCCCGGTCATTTCATGCTTCCAGTTTTTACTATAAATAGGACCTTAGATTTTCGTTTTTCTTCATCCAGAATTAGAATTCTCTAGGCATATATCAGTTATAAAGCAGTTGCCATTCCACATCGGGGTGCCTCTGCAATCGAGTGATCGAGTCTGTAATCTGTCTGTGGTTCGAGTTTTGGAGCACTCTGGAGGAAGTTAATCCTGCCGCCATTTTAATTCCAGTTAGTATTTTATTTTCCCGCACTGCTTTACTTTTATTTATTTTCTCGCACTTTACTTTGTTTATTTCCCGCACTCGCACATTTACTTTGTTTATTTCCCGCACTCGCACATTTACTTTGTTTATTTCCCGCACTCGCACATTTACTTTGTTTATTTCCCGCACTCGCACATTTACTTTGTTTACTTCCCGCACTCGCCTTAAATTACTTATATGAAAAACTATAAAAAGAATATTTACTTTATCATGTCTAACTAATCCCATAAAGGTTAGAATGTAAGGATCGTAATTAAACCAATAATCAGTATAATTGTTCGTGGAAACACCTAAGGGCTATTTTATCTTTCAATTCAAGTAATTGTTTTTAACTATTTCAAAAACAGCCAAAAGCGCTTTGTATAGTTCATTAGGAGTTTTTAGATTAAAAAGAAAAGAGATTTTAAAACGATTTTCGGACGC
This sequence comes from Lathyrus sativus, assembly GCA_963859935.3. Classification (NCBI taxonomy): domain Eukaryota; kingdom Viridiplantae; phylum Streptophyta; class Magnoliopsida; order Fabales; family Fabaceae; genus Lathyrus; species Lathyrus sativus. The sequence goes on along the minus strand of OZ012740.1, from coordinate 76,501,742 downwards.
GTTATGAGATTTAGAGTCTGGTTCATAAGAACCTCTTTTTGCTAAGAAGTCCAGGTTAAAATACTTTTCAACTTTGTTAAGAAACTATATTTCTTAAAAATAGGTTTACTACTCTAACGCAGTACGCACCTTTTTATCCGTGACAATAGGAGGGGTTGATTAGAGAGTACAACTCGGTTCTGAATACGCGAAAGCGACAGTTCCTGTTAAATTAGTTCCTTTCAAAAGAGAAAACATTGCCCATAAGTAGTTCCATTAACAAGTACTGGATTATCATTGATTACGTGAATTACATTCGAGCCTGTCTTTTATTTATTATTTAAAATTATAATTTTATTTACCATTGCACCCTTACTAAAACCCTTAAAAATAGTTGCCTTAGATAAACACCATAACAACAGGTACGATAGATTGACACTTGGTCTCTGTGGATTCGATAATCTTTTATATTACTTTGACGTGATTCGTACACTTGCGAAAAACACGCATCAAGTTTTTGGCGCCGTTGCCGGGGACCAATATCGTCAAATTTCATTACCCTGTAGTTATACCATTTAGACTAAGGTTGTTACCCACCGGTCAATGCGAAAGACTCGCAGTGCCGGAAGTTTAGTAGACCCTCTAGCTGAACCTGAACGTTACGCTCGCGCACGTTTATTTTTCCATAGCAATAGGAGAGCTATGGCCGAAGATCAAAATCGAAGACCTCTTAAGGACTTCGCCCAACCATCAAACGAGGAACCTAGTTCCAGTATAGTAAACCCCGCTATCCCAGCCAATAATTTTGAACTTAAGCCATCCCTGCTGCAATTAGTGCAACAGAGACAATTCGCAGGTCTCGCTACTGATAACCCGAACCAACATTTAAAAAACTTTCTTCAATTAGCAGACACCTTTAAAACCAATGGAGCTTCTCCTGAGGCAATACGCTTAAGATTATTTCCCTTTTCCCTCAGAGATAAAGCTCTATCATGGTTAGATTCCCTTCCACCCAATTCAATAACAACTTGGGATGACCTTAGAAAAGTTTTCCTTGCTAGATATTTTCCCCCAAGTAAGACCGCTCTTCTTCGAAACCTAATAACTAGATTTACCCAACACCAAGGAGAGTCGTTGTTCGAAGCCTGGGAGAGATATAAAGAACTATTAAGAGCATGCCCACACCATGGCCTAGAGAATTGGCTAATCATCCAAACCTTCTATAATGGACTTCTTTATAACACTAAAATGACCATCGACGCTGCCGCTGGTGGCGCACTGATGAACAAACCTTACCCTGAAGCTAGTGCCCTTATCGAGGATATGGCCCAAAACCATCAATCATGGGGAGTAGAACGAGCGACAGTGGAAAAGAAGGAAGCCCAATGAGGAATACATGAGCTAAGCTCTATAGACATGATGCATGCTAAAATGGACGCGTTGGCCCTTAGAGTCGAACATATGTGTACAACTCCGAATACTGTTGCCGCAGTTTCGCCGAATTGTGAGATATGTGGAACGCAAGGACACCAATCCGCCGAATGCAATCTGTTGAATGAAACCAACACTGAGCAAGTGAACTATACCCAAGGGAACCCATTTTCAAACACATATAACCCTGGATGGAGGAATCACCCAAACTTCTCCTACAAAAATAATAACCCTATCCAAAATACCGCACCTCCAAGACAACAAGGTTACCAAGCCCCTAGAACAAATCAACCTATGCAACCTGTACCACCTAGCCCGAGCTTTGAGGAAGTTGTAAAAGATTTTATCGTTGCTCAAAAACAACAAAACAAAGAGTTCATGAACCATAACGTCCATGTTAACGAACTAATTACCAAGTTAGGAACCAAGGTTGATCAAATTATTACTCATAATAAGATGCTTGAAACCCAGATCTCTCAGGTAGCGTTAAACCAAGCCCCACAGACTACACCTGGAGGACAGTTCCCTGGACAACCTCAACAAAACCCGAAAGGGCAAGCTAATGCCATTACTCTACGAAGTGGAACCGCTTATAAGGAACCTTTAAACCCTAGATTAAGTGAGCCCGAAACTTCTGAGAGGAATGAGGAAAAGGAACCAGAGAAGCCTGAAACCCCGGAAAGTCAAGAAAAAGGAGAAGAACCTAAAAATAAAACCTATGTACCGCCACCGCCATACAAACCACCAATACCTTACCCTCAAAGATTAAAGAAAACCCAAATCGATAATCAATATCAAAAATTCGTTAAGGTTATAGAAAAACTTCACGTAGAAATCCCCTTTACAGAAGCCATCACCCAAATACCTTCTTATGCTAAGTTTCTCAATGACATACTTACAAATAAACGTAGACTCGAAGATCCGAAACCCGTGGAATGTAATTTTATTTCCGAAAATAGGTTAGCAAAGAAAGATAAAGATCCCGGAAATTTTTCCATTCCTTGTGTTTTGGGGAATCATGTCATCGAAAAAGCTTTTCTAGACTTAGGAGCTAGTGTGAGCTTAATGCCTTTAGCAGTTTGTGAGAGATTAAACTTAGGAGAATTACAACCTACTAAGATGTCACTTCAATTAGCCGATAGATCCGTTAAATACCCTATAGGCATACTTGAAGACGTCCCTGTTAGGATAGGTCAGCTGTTTATACCTACTGATTTTGTTGTCATGGACATTAAAGAAGATGACGACATACCAATCCTCCTAGGTAGACCGTTCTTATCGACTGCTGGAGCCGTAATAGATGTTAAAAAGGGAAAACTAACTTTCGAGGTAGGTGGCCAGAAGATAGAATTTATATTGTCAAAATTTCTTATGGCACCTGTGATAGGAAATTCTTGTTATGCCTTAGATATCATCGAAGAATGTATTAGGGAATTAGAACAAGAAGAAGAAACTGAATCTATAAAATTGCCATCAACCCTTATTTTGGAAGATGACAATTATAAAACACCCTACATTGATGATAACCTTCACGAATGTTTATCTCTTACCCCAGATCCTATGCCTTGCCCTATAAAACCGACCGTAAAACTTAAGGAACTGCCTAAAAACCTGAGATATGAATTTCTTGATGAAGATATGAACCGTCCAGTTATAGTCAGTGCTACCTTAAACCAAGAAGAAACCGATCAATTATTAGAAGTTTTACGTAGGTACCCCTCAGCCTTAGGATATAAGATCTCTGATCTAAAAGGAATAAGCCCATCCGTATGCATGCATCGGATTTTGCTTGAAGAAGATTCAAAACCTTCTAGAGAACACCAACGTAGAATAAATCCTATAATGAGTACTGTAGTTAAGACTGAAGTTCTTAAGTTACTAGAGGCAGGTATAATATATCAGATCTCGGACAGTAAATGGGTGAGTCCTGTGCATGTAGTACCTAAAAAGGGAGGCATCACAGTCGTGCAAAACGAGAAGGGCGAACCTGTAGCAAAAAGAACTGATGGAGGTTGGCGTATGTGCATAGATTATAGAAAATTAAATAAAGCAACTAGGAAGGACCATTTCCCATTACCATTCATAGACCAAATATTGGAGCGCCTAGCCATACACTCTTACTTTTGTTATTTAGATGGATATTCAGGATTCTTCCAAATACCTATTCACCCCGAAGATCAAGAAAAAACTACCTTTACATGCCCAGTTGGAACCTTTGCCTATAGAAGAATGCCTTTTGGACTTTGTAATGCTCCTGCAACTTTCCAACGCTGCATGATGTCTATCTTTGCTGATTATTTGGATGGAATCATGGAAGTATTTATGGACGATTTCTCAGTTTGTGGGTCAGATTTCAAAAATTGTCTTGTCAACCTTGAGAAAATCCTGGAGAGATGTGTGGAGGTAAACCTTGTGCTAAATTGGGAAAAATGTCATTTCATGGTCACCGAAGGGATTGTTTTAGGACATATAGTTTCCGAAAAAGGTATAGAGGTAGATAAAGCAAAAATAGAAGTCATAGAGAATCTAAAACCGCCGAAGACTATCAGGGAGATAAGAAGTTTTCTTGGACATGCCGGATTTTACCGACGTTTTATCAAGGATTTCTCCAAAATAACAAAGCCCTTAACTGGTCTTTTAATGAAAGATGCTGAGTTCATCTTCGATGAAAAATGTACTGAAGCATTTAATCTTCTGAAGCAAGCTCTGATTTCAGCACCTATAATGAAACCCCCTGATTGGTCGGAACCGTTTGAGATAATGTGTGACGCCAGTGATTATGCTGTTGGAGCCGTTCTAGGTCAGAGAAAAGATAAGAAGTTACATGTGATTTATTATGCCAGTAGAACCCTAGACGCTGCACAGCTCAACTACGCAACAACCGAAAAAGAGCTCCTAGCTGTAGTTTTTGCAATAGACAAATTTAGATCTTATCTAGTAGGAGCCAAGATTATAGTTTACACCGACCATGCTGCCATTCGTTACTTACTAAGCAAAAAGGATGCCAAGCCTAGGTTACTTCGATGGATTCTATTATTACAAGAGTTTGATTTGGATATCCGTGACAAGAAAGGCACTGATAATGTGGTAGCTGATCACCTATCTAGGCTAGAATACCTGAAACCTGATCCAGTACCCATAAATGACGATTTTGCCTACGATAGACTGATAGCCCAACTAGAAACCATTGAAGATGATAACCCAGACCCTGATGAGCAATTTCATAAATCCTTAGCTATAAGCAATGTACCTTGGTATGCAGATTTTGTTAATTACCTAGCCGCTGACATCATACCCCCTGATCTAAACTACCACCAGAAGAAGAAGTTCTATAGTGATGTGAGAAACTTCTATTGGGACGATCCATTTCTTTTCAAGAGAGGTAAAGATGGCATTTTCCGCCGTTGTGTTCCAGAAGAAGAGGTAAATAATATAATTGAGCATTGTCACTCTGCACCCTATGGTGGACATGCAAGCACATCTAAGACCTACGCCAAGATTCTTCAAGCTGGCCTATTCTGGCCTACTATGTGGCGTGATGTCCATGCTTTCATTGTCAAGTGTGACAGATGCCAACGCACAGGAAATATTTCAAGACGTAATGAAATGCCGTTAAGAAATATCCAAGAAGTAGAACTCTTCGACGTATGGGGTATGGACTTTATGGGACCGTTCCCACCATCTTTTGGAAATCAGTACATATTAGTAGCTGTTGACTACGTGTCTAAATGGATTGAAGCTATCGCCGCACCCACAAACGACACCAGAGTAGTCATCAAATTATTCAAGAATTATATATTTCCCAGGTTTGGAACACCCCGTTTAGTCATAAGTGATGGAGGATCACACTTCATATCGAGAATATTTGATAAACTTTTAAGCAAGTATGGAGTTAAGCATAGAGTAGCAACACCATACCACCCACAGACCAATGGACAAGTGGAAGTATCTAATAGGGAGATAAAACAAATCCTCGAGAAGACTGTCTCTATATCTAGAAAAGATTGGTCGCAGAAACTTCAAGAAGCATTATGGGCCTATAGAACCGCTTTCAAAACTCCTATAGGAACAACCCCTTATCAACTGGTCTATGGAAAATCATGTCACTTACCATTTGAGTTGGAGCATAAGGCCTATTGGGCCATCAAAACTTTGAATTTGGATTACTTGACAGCTGGTGAGAAACGTATCCTTGATATCCACAAATTAGAAGAGCTCAGACAATCTGCCTACGAAAATGCCATCATATACAAAGAAAGAACAAAAGCTTGGCATGACAAAAGAATCATAAGAAGAGACTTCAAAATAGGTGATCCTGTTCTCCTGTTCGATTCTAGGTTACGACTATTTCCAGGTAAACTCCGTTCGAGATGGACTGGCCCTTTCGAAGTATCTAAGATCCTGAGATCCGGTGCTATTGAAATCAAGAACCAAACATGTAAACCGTTCATAGTCAATGGACAGAAGTTGAAGCCCTACGAAGGAGGTGACATTCCAACAACATACACCTGTCATACTCTGAGTGATCCACCATATCCTTCCAATGATGTTTAAATATCGGTCGTCGAGCTAATGACGTTAAACAAGCGCTGCCTGGGAGGCAACCCATGGTTTTTCTTACTTTTGTACTTTTTATTTTTATTTTTACTTTATTTTAATTTGTTTATTTTATTATTATGTCAGGACTCACGATTGAATGTTTTATGTGCTTTCAGGACTTGTTTACTAACCTTGTACAGAATGCAGAACCCTGATGACATGCACGTGGCCTTTAGAGATGATGCACAGAGAGAGCGTTACTATGTTCACATGAGACGCCCTATGGCTCCTACCAGGTACCCTGACCATGACTGCATGGATGCCTTGGGGATAGAGCCAAGCGTCAGATTTTTATGCCATCAACTCCAGTGGGACCAGTTTGACGACAGGAACAACACTTATAGGAACTTGACTCTTGAGTTCCTCAGCTCGTTTCATCATGACCCTTGGGCTGGACCCGATGGACTCGCTGTTTTCAGGTTGTTCGGGATTGACTACTCATTCTCTCACAAAGAGTTTGGTGATTTACTAGGTTTCCAGACTACTCCTGATGCTATTCCAGAGACTCCGATGGGGTATTTTATGAGCAGAGAAGTGGAAAAGTTTTGGACTAAAATATCAGGCGGAGGGAGCCAAGATCCTTCTACCCAGTTTTCTCAGGTAATCCACAACCCTGCATTGAGGTACTTCCAGATGATTCTAGCACATTCTTTCCTAGGTTTTCCAGATACAGAGACACTGCTAAGTGAAGAGGAGATTTTCCTACTGTTTTGTGCGACTCAGTCTCGCCCTGTTGCTTGTGGCAACTTTCTTCTGAAGGGCCTTGCTAGTGTTGCCAGATCATCAGTAGGAATCATCCATGTCGGTGGGATTGTTACACAGATTGCTACTGCATTGGGTTTGTCTCGCAAGCTATTGCACCTCAGGACCTTCTGCTGCTACACCACCCTGGATATTGATTTTTGTCTTGATAGAGGACTTATGAGGAGGGCTTCTTTTGAGCCCAACATGTTTAGATTGTTGATCGACGGTGAAGCGATACACTACTTTACATTACCAGATCCGCTGATGACCAGTGTCCATGATCCTGCCAATTGGAGTTATGCTCTAGAGGGTTATGGAGAGACTGTCGAAGAGCCGAAATCGCCTCCCGCCGTCGAGTACACTCCTACACCTCTTACTCCCCGAATCATTGTTATGTCTAACAATATGTCTCTGCAGCCACCTGACCTACAAACACAGATTTATGAGCTCCGCAAGGAGACTGCCCTGCTCAAGCAGGAAGTGGCAGACTTAGAGTTACAGATGCAGGTATCTGATCTCACTCATGCCTCAGAGACCGATGCTCTACATCAGGCGATTGAAGAGCTTCGGAGGGAGATAGCTGAGATTCGTGGATCAAGCCAGGATAAGAAACCTACCACATGACTCATTCTACACTGACAGCACTACCCTAGTATTTAATTTCCTTTTATTTATCGCATTTCCAGACATATTTTACTTTATTGCAGCTTTTATATTTTCATGCACTTTGAATTCCTTATATATATACATATTATGCACTAATTTTTATTTTTATTTTTCTTTTTTGATTTTTAATTATTTTATTTTTGTCGTGCAAAGAAAAAAAAATATATAAGACAAAAATATGCAAGCCAATGCCTTGAAAAGAAGAAGAAAACGCTATTCAGACCCCCCGGAAGACAAAGGTGCAAGGAAGGCCCAAAGGAGGATCCAAAACCACAAGGCCCAGGAATTGGCCTTGTGGCGGGCGCCATAGGCCCTGTGGCGGGCGCCACACCGTACCATCAACAAATTCGGGATTCAATCCCCATTTCCACCATTTTCATCCCTTTCTTCACCAAAAACCCATTTTTCCAACCTTCCAAATCCTCCTTGAACCCCATTAAAGCTCCCCCATTTCCAAAATACCCTCCATCCATAAAACATATCCAACATCCATTTCGATTTTCATCCATCAAAAACCAAAAAAATCAAAACTTTATCATTCCCCTCATAAACCACTTTTCTACTATTTTCACTACCTAAGGAGCTTTTCAACAATGGAGTTCAACGGATTTATTCTTCGTGATGGAAGACCGGGTGAAAGGCAACGGAAAATTATTCAGAGGCTTCAAAGTCGAGAAATCCTCTCGACTAGGTACGTCGACGATAACTGTCTGTATGCTTTGGGTATTTATCATAGTGTTTTTAATTTATTAGAATTTCTAGGCTTGCATAATATTTTCATTAATCAGGAACCTACCTATGAGAGGCTGACAACTGAGTTTTTGAGTTCTTTGATATACACTGTCAGTCCTAACACTGCTAGCACTGTCGGTACTGTTATTTTTAGACTGTTTGGAATTGAATATGAATTTAGTACCAATGAGCTAGCAGATTTGTTAGGAATCCCTCATAGGGAAGGTTCGATTTGTGAGGCACCTTTGGATGCTGAATGGTCGGCCGAGGTATTTACCTTCTGGCTAAGGCTTTCAAGTACTTCAATTAATTCTTTTGAAGGGATACTTGCGTCGACCATTCACAACCCGGCCATAAGAGTTTTTAGACTTCTTTTGGCATGTACTATTTTTGGCCGGGAAAGTCCAAACAAGGTAAATGCTCGTGAACTCCTATTTTTGCAAGGATGCCTCACTAGAACCCACATCAATCCGGTCCCGTTTATGCTTGCCCACATGACTTTATTTACTAATAAAACAGGACCGATTGTTTTTGGAGGGCTTGTTACGTCTATTGTTCGGGCTCTTGGCCTGAATGATGAGATAGCTACACTTGAACCACTACCTCCTCGCACAATTAATTTAAAATTTCTGAAAGACATGAAATTGTGCCGAACAAGGAGAGAAGGTGGTTATGAGTTGATGGTTCATGGGGTAGCTATCCCATCTGTTGCTTTACCATGCAGTAGACGTACTGATGTACGTGATGAAAGGAACTGGACCTACGATCTTAATGCTCCACGTGTTTTGGGTCCACTTCCTCCTAATATTCCCGATGGGGAGGCACATGACACTGATGATGAGTATGATCGGAGAGAGCAGTCTCCCATCCCTCACATGTCCCCCCATCGTCCTTCACAGTCACACACTGCACCATCTTCCTCTAACCCTGTTGCAGGTACTGCTCCTGGATTCTTTGTCACCAAGGAGATGTGGCGTGATATGACAGCTAGAGAAGAAAGGCGTGATGGCCTTCTCTCTACTATTTCACAGCAGCTGACGGACAATATGAGCTTCATGCAACAATCGCGATTGGTTTCGGATCGTGCCTATAGCAACGTTTGCCGTACCTTGAACGATATTTCATTAGAGCAGAACCGTCAGAGAGAGTTCAACAGCCGACACTACCAGCTTGTAGAGGCTACTCAGGGTTCCATCTTGGGTAACCTTCGAGAGGTCCGGAGTGCTCAGGCTGCTTTATCAGCACGACTCGACCGGAGGGACCAGCATCGTAGTAGATCCCGTCGTTCCAGATCATCACATCAGGACGGCGAAGGCACCAGTGCCCCTCCTCAGTAGTCTTTTTCCAGGTCACCCCCCTTATCTTATTTCAAAACATTGGGGACAATGTTCGATTTAAGTGTGGGAGGGGATTTTATTGCTTTCTGTTATTTCCCTTTTTAGTTAATTTCCTTTCAGTTATTTCCCTTTTCAGTAATTTATTTCTCTTAGATAATGCATGAGTCTGACGAGTCACCAGTATAGTGTCTTTTTAGTTCATCTTCATTTTTCCCCATTTCCTTAGCCTTACCAGAAAATTTTTAAAAATAAAACAATGTTGTTTCACATGTTTTTTGGGCTTTGAGACAGGTTTAGATTAGGATGTGGTAACTTAGGTCAACTTTTTGAAACATCAGAACCATTTTAGCACCATAGACCTCTTGAATATAGGAATCACTCCTAAACCCCACCACCTTGGCCTTTACTATCATTCAAAAAATTGTCCTAAGTAGTTTATTTTAGCAGTCAGCTCCGGCCTAAGCATACTCTACGTAGGGGGCCGATGAATATAAGTGAATGATCCAGTGCTAATAAAAAAAGAAAAAAAGGCAAACTCTGGTATAGGTGACCCTCACAAAGTCATTTAAACCGAAAAAAGAGAAGAAAAAATTTTTTGCCACAAAAAGAAAAAAATTGCAAGTCACCTATTGTTAGTTGGTTCAGAGGTATCTGGCACTGAACTTGGTAGGGCGGATTACGATCCGATCCCCCGCAGCTACAGTTAGGCGAAATAAAAACAGGTTTACACATGCTTATGTGCCAGAAACCTTATGTTATGGATCAGAATCACTAACCGGTCACTCTACTATGAAGCATGTACGGATAACGGGCTTAATGTGATTGCGCCTGAATGAAAAGGACACAAAAAGATGAGAAGATAGGCCTAGGTATCGTGGGATGACATGGAGTGGTTAATATAGGATTGAAGTTCGTGTTTGTGTTACTATGGTACCCTTGGTTCACTTAGTTAGTATCTGTCACTGCATCCTGACTTGAACTTAGAATCCCTTTAGCCCAAAGACAAGTGTTGACACCATATTTTCTTAAGCTTTAATGTTTGCTTGAGGACAAGCAAAGGTTTAAGTGTGGGAGAATTTGATCACACTAAAATTCACCGTATTTCTGACTCCGATTTCGCATGCATTCTTAGCTTTTATTGTTGTTTTGCTTTGTTATTGCTTTGTTTTCTTACGTTTTCAGGTTTTTATAATAATCGGAGCTTGAATCGGGAAAAGGAGCGAAAAAGGAGTGAAAACGGACGAAAACCTAGAAATTCAGCATTTTGCACTTGCGGCACCCACCGTGGCGGGCGCCATGGGGTTAGCCATGACGTGGCCACGTCTCAAGACCACTCCTCAACCTCCAAGACCCACGATCCCCACTCCATCATCCCCTGTAGGGACCATGGCGGGCGCCATGACCTTGTGGCGGGCGCCACAAGGCAAAACTTCATAACCTCCACTTTTTAGTGGAGGGGCGTCCCGGTCATTTCATGCTTCCAGTTTTTACTATAAATAGGACCTTAGATTTTCGTTTTTCTTCATCCAAAATTAGAATTCTCTAGGCATATATCAGTTATAAAGCAGTTGCCATTCCACATCGGGGTGCCTCTGCAATCGAGTGATCGAGTCTGTAATATGTCTGTGGTTCGAGTTTTGGAGCACTCTGGAGGAAGTTAATCCTGCCGCCATTTTAATTCCAGTTAGTATTTTATTTTCCCGCACTGCTTTACTTTTATTTATTTTCTCGCACTTTACTTTGTTTATTTCCCGCACTCGCACATTTACTTTGTTTATTTCCCGCACTCGCACATTTACTTTGTTTATTTCCCGCACTCGCACATTTACTTTGTTTATTTCCCGCACTCGCACATTTACTTTGTTTACTTCCCGCACTCGCCTTAAATTACTTATATGAAAAACTATAAAAAGAATATTTACTTTATCATGTCTAACTAATCCCATAAAGGTTAGAATGTAAGGATCGTAATTAAACCAGTAATCAGTATAATTGTTCGTGGAAACACCTAAGGGCTATTTTATCTTTCAATTCAAGTAATTGTTTTTAACTATTTCAAAAACAGCCAAAAGCGCTTTGTATAGTTCATTAGGAGTTTTTAGATTAAAAAGAAAAGAGATTTTAAAACGATTTTCGGACGCGTTATGAGATTTAGAGTCTGGTTCATAAGAACCTCTTTTTGCTAAGAAGTCCAGGTTAAAATACTTTTCAACTTTGTTAAGAAACTATATTTCTTAAAAATAGGTTTACTACTCTAACGCAGTACGCACCTTTTTATCCGTGACAATAGGAGGGGTTGATTAGAGAGTACAACTCGGTTCTGAATACGCGAAAGCGACAGTTCCTGTTAAATTAGTTCCTTTCAAAAGAGAAAACATTGCCCATAAGTAGTTCCATTAACAAGTACTGGATTATCATTGATTACGTGAATTACATTCGAGCCTGTCTTTTATTTATTATTTAAAATTATAATTTTATTTACCATTGCACCCTTACTAAAACCCTTAAAAATAGTTGCCTTAGATAAACACCATAACAACAGGTACGATAGATTGACACTTGGTCTCTGTGGATTCGATAATCTTTTATATTACTTTGACGTGATTCGTACACTTGCGAAAAACACGCATCACTTACTCAGTCAGATCATCCCGCTACAAAGAAGTTGTTAGAAGATTTTCATGCCCGTGGCCGCGCCTGATCTTTTGTATCTTTCTTTGTACATTTTTATGCATTGATATGCTGATCACCGCCAGGTCTGTTGGTTAGGGTCATGCCTTATTGCTTCAGTTGTATGCGGTTACAGTTGTACGCTACCCGAGCGGGCTTTTCAGATGAATACATGAGGATTTCTTTTCCATGATTGGATCATAGACTTCATTTGTCTCGGAAACTAGGATCGGGGGGGGGGGGGGGGGGGGGAATCTCCCCAAGGCACAGACACACGTTTGCATTTGCATGAAGCATTTGCATAACGAGCACCTTGTCGTTTTTCTTTCTAACCCTTTGTGTATGCAGGTTGTTCCAGGATTGACCAAAGACCGATCCATCGCTATCCAACCAGAGCGAATCAAGCTAGAGCAATGGAGCAGATGCAAACCGACGTTCAGGAACTCCGAAAGAGAATGGACCGCTTCATGGAGCTCATGCAAGTGGTTGCCAACGGCCAAGACCAGCTCAGAACATTGGTCCAGCCTCTGATCTCAAGGGTTGACAGCAATGGTGTACTTCATGGAGGGAGCGTTCCAACCCCTCCACCTGTTGAAACTCCTTAGAATGGCATCCCCGTGACCGGGGGGAATGGAAGTGGTAACGGTAATGTGATCACTAACATCGGGCTCAATGGTAATACGACTGGCGTCGGCAATGGAAATTTTGAAGCTAATGGCAATGCTGGACTGGGCAACGGCAATACAGGTGCGGGAAATCTGTATGGGCCTCAGCCATGGCTAGAAGATCGTCAAGAAGATTTGTTCTCACAGAGGAGTGCTGAAGGAGAACTGACTGCTGAAGCACGTCTGAGGTTTAAGGCACTCGAGGACAAAATGAGGATTTTCGAGAACCTGAACACTATGGGGGTCGACATGTCTAAATTGGGATTGATTTATGATTTCAAGGTGCCTCCCAAATTCAAGGTACCCGACTTTGAGAAGTACAAGGGCACCACTTGCCCTCGCGTCCACTTAAGGTCATATTACCGAAAGATGTCCGCTCACTCTGAAGACGAGAAGCTGCTGATGCACTTCTTTCAGGATAGCTTGTCCGGGCCATCCTTGGAATGGTACATGAGTTTGGAACCCACCAGTGTGCGCACGTGGAAGGAACTTGCTGAAGCCTTTGTGCACCATTACCAGTATAACAGTGACTTGGCTTCGAACCGGGTTCAACTGCAGAACTTGTCACAGAGGAACAACGAAGGGTTCAAAGAATACACCCAGTGATGGCGTGAACTAGCAGCTAGAGTCCAGCCGCCGATGGTTGAACGAGAGCTTGTTGAGATGTTTGTAGCCACTCTCCTGGGGGTTTATTACGAGAAATTGGTCAGCGGTATGTCAGGAAGTTTCTCTGATCTCATCATCACTGGCGAGCACGTTGAAAATGGGATCAAACTAGGAAAAATTCAAGGTGTTGATCTATCCTCAGCTGGAGGAGGAAATAAACCATATGGTAGCAAAAGGCGTGAAGGAGAGACGAGCGCCGTGACCAACGCTCGAAGGAAAGGTAAGGGCCAGCGCCAGCAGGTGGCTAGTATAACCATCCCTGCTGTCCAACAACCCCAGCCACAGCTGCAGCCGCAGCAGTAGCAGCCAAATCAGCAAGGGTACAGAAAATATCAGAACAGGGCACCTCTGTCAAGTCGTCACCTTGAGACGCCGCCCATTTCTTATGCTCAGTTGTTACAAACTCTGCTTCAGTTACAGCTAGTCCAGAAGAGAACCCTGGCTCCCTTGACAGGGGTACCTCTGCCAGGTTATAACGCGAATGCAACATGTGATTTCCACTCAGGGGCACCCGGCCACATGATAGAAAACTGCAAAGCCTTCAAGCACAAGGTGCAAGATATGGTGGATGCTAAGATCATCAATTTCTCAGATAATGTGTCGAATGTCACAAAGAACCCTATGCCGAATCATAGGGGAGGTGGGGTGAATGTCATTATTGAAGAAGAGAACTTAGATTTGTTGACTGATGTCAAGGATCTGAAGACACCGCTTAGCTTCGTTAAAGCCAAGCTGATGAAGAGAGGCTTCTTTCCAGGCTGTGGAGAATTGTGTATGAGTTGTGCGACTCGTCCTGATGGATGTGAACAGTTGATAGAGGGGATTTAGAGTCTGATGACCGAAGGAATCTTGCAGTTTAGCCGAAGGGCCGAATGTGGATCTGGAGAGGTAATGCTGAAGCAGGATGATGAGGTTGCCACCATCACCATCCCTCGCCAGACGATAACCATTTCTGCACCTAGACCGCCCACGATTACCATCACAAAGGCTGGGCCGATACCTTTTGAAAGCACCAATGATGTCCCGTGGCATTATGGGGCGGACGTCTACTATAACAGACAGAAGTTGGAATTAGAACCATCTGGGCAGTCTGTGGATAACCTAGGAGGAATTGGTGGAATCACGCGCAGCGGAAGAGTATTTTCCCCACCTGAGATTGTGGCGGACAAAGCGGACAAGGCTGAGGAAACTGATAAGGGAAAGAGTAAAGTCGTTGAGGAAACCCCTCGTGGGGTAGAGAAGGACTTACTTGTAAAGGACGCTGAAGAGTTCATGAGGTTGATCAAGAAGAGTGACTACAAGATCGTGGATCACCTCCATCAAACACCCTCGAAAATTTCCATCCTGAATTTGTTGCTGTGTTCGGAGTCACATCGCAACGCGTTGTTAAGGGTTTTGAATGCCACGTATGTACCGCAGGAAATCTCGATCAACCAGTTGGAAGGGGTTGTAGCCCACGTGAATGCTAGAAACGGGTTAGGGTTCACTGACCTGGAGCTGGCGCCGAAGGGAAGAAACCACAACAACGCCCTGCACATCTCGATAGAGTGTAGGGGAACAGTTATGGCTCATGTGTTGGTGGAAACTGGGTCATCGCTTAATGTTCTTCCGAAAAAGGCATTGATGAAGTTAGATACTCGAGGGTTGATTTGCACACCCAGTGATCTGGTTGTGAAGGCGTTCGATGGAACCAAGCGTCATGTCTTTGGAGAGGTAACTCTGCCAATCCAAGTTGGGCCGGAAAATTTTGACGCAGTATTCTACATCATGGACATCATGCCCGCCTACAGCTGTCTCTTAGGCCGGCCATGGATCCACTCTGCTGGCGCCGTGACTTCCACGTTGCACCAGAAACTCAAGTATGCTGTAGGGGGCAGCATCGTGACTGTATGTGGCGAGGAAGACATAATGGTGAGTCATTTGTCGTCCTTCAAATATGTTGAGATGGATGGGGAAATCCACGAAACCCTATGTCAGGCGTTCGAAGCTGTTATAGTCAAAGATGTGGCCCCAGTAACGACTGAAAAACTAGAGATGACTCTCTCTTCCTTCAAGGAAGCCCGGGCCATTGTTCAAGCCAGATCTACCCCAGGTTGGGGGCAAGTTCTAGAAATACCTAACAAACAGGACAAGTTTGGGTTAGGATATTCTCCTACGGCTGAAGCCTCCTCTTCTCACAGTGTGTCGCGAGGTAAAGGGCCGATCCAGTTTACCAGTGGCGGGGTGATATTTGAAAGTGTCAACGCAGTGTCTGAAGACGACGAAGACAGCGATTGCGACCTAGACTCTTGGATCCAGCCAAGCAAACCAGGCCAGAGCCTCACCAACTGGTCCATCAGGGATACCATCCAAGTGACAGCCAAAGAGTAATGATTTACTTTCTCCAATTATTTTTCAACCCTATGTCCTACCCGGGGCATAGTGGTTTTATTGTCAGGGCCTTGTTTGGTTATGTACATGCATTTTACCAATAAATCAAAAGGCGTTTTTCTTCGCATTCAAATATTGTGATCTCTGTTATTCCTGTTTTATATTTGTTTTGAAAAACAACAAAATGGCAATAGGGTTTGTGCTAACCTGCATATCCTTCTCTTAAGCTTAACCCTTGTTATTGCAGGATCCACATAGCAGATGACATCGACTTTGGACCTTCTACGACTCACTTCAACTTCGATTGCCCGATCTATCAAGCCGAAGAAGAGATTGATGAAGACGAAGACCTTCCCAAAGAGTTGGCCCGCTTGTTGAAACAAGAAGAGAAAGTTATTCTGCCTCACGAGGAAGAGATTGAGATTGTGAATCTGGGTTCTAAGGAACTGGTCAGGAACGTCAGGATAGGGGCCGCATTGCAGAATGATGTCAAGCAGAGATTAGTCAAGATGCTGAGAGAGTATAGTGACATCTTTGCTTGGTCATACGAAGACATGCCCGGACTTAATACTGACATCGTGGTCCATCATTTGCCGCTGCGAGAAGATTGTCCTCCCGTTAAGCAGAAGCTTAGACGGACACGACCAGATATGGCCGT
Organism: Lathyrus sativus; assembly: GCA_963859935.3. Lineage (NCBI taxonomy): Eukaryota > Viridiplantae > Streptophyta > Magnoliopsida > Fabales > Fabaceae > Lathyrus > Lathyrus sativus. The sequence continues at coordinate 76,485,225 of OZ012740.1, read as the reverse complement.
CAAGATCAAAGAAGAAGTGTAGAAACAGCTTGATGTTGGCTTCTTAGCGGTCACTACTTACCCTCCGTGGGTCGCCAACATAGTACCTGTACCGAAGAAGGACGGTAAGGTGCGAATGTGCGTCGATTATCGGGATTTGAATAGGGCGAGCCCTAAAGATGATTTCCTGCTCCCTCATATTGATGTGTTGGTCGATAATACAGCTCAGTTCTTCGTATTTTCGTTCATGGATGGCTTCTCCGGCTATAATCAGATCAAGATGGCACCGGAGGACATGGACAAAACTACGTTTATTACGCCTTGGGGAACATTCTGCTACAAGGTAATGCCTTTCGGTCTAAAGAACGCAGGGGCCACTTACCAACGAGCAATGGTTACTTTGTTTCATGACATGATTCACCATGAGATTGAAGTCTATGTTGATGACATGATTGCGAAGTCCCAAACGGAGGAGGGACATCTGGTCAATTTGATGAAGCTTTTTGAAAGGCTTAGGAAGTTCAAGTTGAGGCTGAATCCTAACAAGTGTACTTTCGGAGTACGGTCTGGAAAACTACTGGGGTTTATCGTGAGTGAAAGAGGCATTGAGGTTGATCCTGCGAAAATAAAAGCGATATAAGAAATGCCAGCGCCAAAAACCAAAAAATAAGTTTGTGGTTTCCTGGGCAGAATAAACTACATCGCAAGGTTTATCTCTCAGCTCACGGCCACGTGTGAACCGATGTTCAAACTACTGAAAAAAGGCCAGGCGATTATCTGGAACGAGGATTGCCAGAAGGCATTTGATAAGATAAAACAGTATCTACAGGAACCTCCGATCTTGATACCCCCAGTGGCCGGACGACCCTTAATCATGTACTTGACAGTTCTTGAGAATAGTATGGGGTGTGTCCTCGGTCAGCACGACGAGACGGGCAGAAAGGAGCATGCCATTTATTATTTGAGTAAAAAGTTCACAGACTATGAATCTCGTTACTCGATGCTGGAGAAGACGTGTTGTGCACTAGCCTGGGCCGCCAAACGTTTACGACAGTACATGCTCAACCACACAACCATGCTAATTTCGAAGATGGATCCGATCAAGTACGTCTTCGAGAAGCAAGCGCTTTCGGGCAGGATTGCCAGATGGCAAATGGTCTTGATAGAATATGACATTCAATACGTCTCCCAGAAGGCCATCAAGGGAAGCGTATTATCTGAATACCTTGCCGAACAGCCGATCGAAGATTATCAGCCGATGAGATTTGAATTCCCTGATGAGGATATCATGTTTCTAAAGGTGAAAGATTGTGATGAACCGTTGCCCGACGAGGGTCCAGATAGGAAATCCCAGTGGAAATTGATATTTAATGGGGCGGTTAATTCTTACGGAAGTGGCATTGGGGCGATCATCACGACTCCCCATGGATCCCACATCCCGTTCACTACGAGACTGACGTTTCCGGTCACCAATAACGAGGCGGAGTACGAAGCATGCATCATGGGTCTAGAAGAAGCAATTGATTTGAGAATCAAGAACCTAGATGTATATGGTGACTTGGCACTTGTGATCAACCAGATTAAAGGGGAGTGGGAGACTCGTCAATCAAATTTGGTTTCGTACAAGAATTATGCCAGAAGGCTGTTTCCGTTCTTTGATCGAGTAGAACTCCATCATGTGCCCAGAGCTGAGAATCAGATGGCTGATGCCCTAGCCACGTTGGCTTCGATGTACAAAGTCAATTTTTGGAATGAAGCTCCAAGGATTGTCCTTTCTCGTCTTGTTAGACCTGCATTCGTCTTTGCAATCGAGGAAGCCTCCGATGGCAAACCATGGTTCCATGACATCCAGACTTTCCTTATGACTAAGGAATATCCTGCGGGAGCGTCAACCCAGGATAAGAAGACTCTGAGGAGGCTGTCTAGAAATTTTTATCTCAATCCTGATGGAGTTCTGTATAAAAGAAACCATGATCTCGTGCTACTCAGATGTGTAGATGAGAAAGAAGCGAGTATGCTCATGGAAGAAGTCCATGAAGGCACATTTGGTACGCACGCCGGCGGGCATGCTATGACAAGAAAGATCCTGAGAGCAGGATACTACTGGCTGACGATGGAGACGGATTGCTTTAAATTTGCGAAGAGATGTCATAAATGCCAGATTTATGCTGATAAGATTCATGTGCCACCGTGCCCGTTGAATGTCATGTCCTCCCCGTGGCCGTTCTCCATGTGGGGCATCGACATGATAGGGAAGATCGAGCCCACTGCATCTAACGGTCATCGCTTCATTCTAGTAGCCATCGACTACTTCACCAAGTGGGTGGAGGCAGCCTCGTATGCTAATGTGACCAAGCAGGTGGTGGCTAAATTCATAAAGAGGGACATCATCTGTCGATACGGAATTCCCGAGCGGATCATTACTGATAATGGTTCGAATTTGAATAACAAGATGATGAAGGAGTTGTGCCAGAGTTTCAAGATTGAACACCGCAACTCATCTCCTTATTGGCCGAAGATGAATGGCGCCGTTGAAGCGGCCAATAAAAACATTAAGAAGATTGTACAGAAGATGGTTGTGACCTATAAGGATTGGCACGAGATGTTGCCATTTGCACTGCAAAGTTATCGTACAACGGTGCGTACATCAACCGGGGCAACTCCTTTCTCACTGGTGTACGGTATGGAAGTTGTCCTACCGTTAGAAGTTGAGATTCCTTCTTTATGAGTTTTGGTTGACGTGAAACTCGATGAGGCATAATGGATTAAGAACCGACTAAACCAACTTAGCCTGATGGACGAGAAGAGGTTGGCATCGATTGCATATGGTCGTTTGTACCAAAGCCGAATGAAGAAATCCTATGACAAGAAGGTGCGTCCTAGAAGCTTTCAGACGGGTGATCTCGTCCTGAAGAAGATTCTTCCACCACACTCCGATCACCGGGGCAAGTGGACTCCCAATTACGAAGGTTCGTACGTTGTCAGCAAGGTCTTCTCGGGAGGAGCCTTATTGTTATCCACGATGGATGGCAAAGATTTTGCATCCCCGGTGAACGCGGACGCAGTTAAAAAATACTTTGCTTAAAAAATGACCCGCTGGAAAGAAAAAGAATATCCAGGCAAAAATGGGGCATCCTGGCGAACCATAAAAAAGGAAAAAGGTTCGGGCAAAAATTAGGGATATAAAAGAAAAGAATGTACACCCGCAAAGTCGAAAACCTGGAAGGGCGACTTTGGCAGAAAAGGGTATCTCGGTGAATCAAAAACCCGAAAGGGCGATTCAGGCAAAAGTTAGGGATTTGAAAAAGCAAATGACTGTGTTCCGCGTATGGACTTTCATTGTTTAGTGGTTTGGAAGACCTGAGGGCCATTTATCTGAATCAATCTCTTCTAAAGCTGAAGCATTAGAGAAGTATCGAAGTCGAGTGGGTCATAGAGGGATCAACTCATGGTGTTCGTCTACACCGCATTGCCAACATTTGTGTATATACTGATGTATATTTATGTTTTTGCGCAGCTTCCTCATTCCAGGAGCTTGCATCTGTTGTAAAACATTTTCGCCCATTCAGGGGTTCGTCATCAATAAAATACATACTATTCAGCAATCCTGTTTGTTTGTTTAGCATCTATCTGTTTTTGTTTGCGAAAAAGAACGCCGATGTTTTTGATAAGATGCGCATACATAAACTTACTGGCCTAGGCCACTGATTGTTGAAACAATGAATTACTTGAACATTGTCACAAGATGATGACCTTGATAGGTCCCTTTGAGAAGGGTATCTTGTCTGTTTGTTTATGTTGTTGCATGTATAGCGTATTCCAGGCAGTACGCCGTATGCGTCCCCAAGCAGGATGATTCCTTCTACCCCAGCAATTTCAGCAGCATCTCCCCACGGAGTCTGAACATAGAACCAAGAGCATTGATATGTATCCCCCCATTAGATGTATCCTGAAGGAACGTCATCCCCCCAACTGAGTCATACACTGAAGTGTGCGTTCATTCCCTAGCACTAGGTCAAAGTGCAGTTTTCGTAGAAGACTATTCGCAAGTGTTCAGCTTTGATGGTTCAAGACTGAAGTCTTCCAGCAGAATTGAAATTCACCACAGGGTTGTATTCTCCCTAGTAAGCAGGATGATTCCTTCTACCCCAGTCGAGCTGGCGAATCCCCAAGAGAGCCGAGTCCTTGGAAGCCGTTGAAGCCATGATTGGTTTTCCCCAGCCGAGTGTTGAATAGCTGATATTGTATTTCCCCATCGGAGTCGTTATCTCCAGGAAAGTTTTGTCGCGAAGGTTGTGCAGTTTATTTCTGCGATTGATATCGTTTCCTCGACAGTTTGTGGTTCGAATACCCAGTTGAGCGAGTCCGAGTTCTCGAAGAACCTTACTACCCTGCAGCAGTCGACTGAAGATCAGTTCCCCAGGCAGAGTCCAATTGAGATTGGTGTGACTTCTCCTCCTCGGTAGGATGATTCCTCCTCCCCCAGAGTGGTTCTTTCTCTTTGACAGGAGGATTCTCCCTTCAGCATTTATTTTGCTGATGGGGTCGTAGCATTTTGCATGATTGCATAGCATTTACCCTAAAACGCGTAGCATTTCCACCGTGTGGAGCATTACGCCATTGTCAAAGCAGATGCATATGAAACATGAGCTAGGTCGTTACCGTTCTTGTTTTGTAGGTGTTCATTCGCAGAATGGTTTGCTCAAGATGATTCTTAAAATCCCCAGCGAAGTTGATTGTTTAAGATGATTCTTAAAATCCCCAATGAAGTCGCCAGAGAGGGTTGCTCAAGTTGATGCTTAGAGTCCCCGACAGAGTGTTTGCTCAGGATGATTCCTGAAATCTCCAGCAGAGTTATTGGTTCAGGATGATTCTTGAAGTCTCCGACGGAGTTATTTGTCCAAAATGATTCTTGAAGTCCTCAGCAGAGTTGATTCGCCCGAAATGATTTCCGGAGCCCCGAAGCAGAGTCACTTGATAGTTCTCCAGAATCCCCAGCGGAGATGTGTCATCCCCAGCAGGCCTTAAACATAGAAGTTGAAATTTCCTTGAAGACTTGATGATTGAAGTCCGGCAGCGGTGCCAAAACCCCAGGCTTACTAATGAAGTCCAGCTGTGATGTCGAAGCAGTTTGCCTAGCTGACGCAGGGTGCCTGACGGCAAAAGATTGTATATCCTTAGTGGTTCATGATTTATTAAGGATTCCCTTTGAAGACTTATTGATGAAGTCCAACTACGAGGTCGAAGTAGTTCTCCCAGCTGATGTGGATTGCCTGATGACGGAAGTTTGGATATCCCTATGTGGTTCATGATTGACCGAGGATTCTATTCCCGACTTACTGACGAAGTCTGGCTAATGCCCGAAAATTTCTTTGAATGCCCGACGACATAATTAACTTGATTGTTAAAAAGTTCCTAATGACCTGATGAGTCTCAAGGAATTCTTTGCTATGACACAGAATTCCTGACGGTATAATCAACCATTCATTACCAGTTACCGTGTAACCGGCGACCCCTTGATGACTTGAGGATGAAGATATACAGCAAAATCAGGTGATCATCCTGACGGAGATTTGAGATTAGACCTTTCACCGGTTACCGTGTGACCAATTCCCCAGCAGAGTTGTCGTGCAACTGTCATGCTCAGTTTTGAAGGTGTTCCTAACAATCAGAGTATCGTTTACCTGTGCGTGGTTGGCAAATCACCCGTTACCGTGTAACTAGTGATCCCTCGATGATTTGAGGATGCAATGATATCAGATAAATCAGAGAATCATCCTGACGGAGATTCAGATCAGTATTTCTCCAGCTAGTTGCCGTGCAGCTATTATTTCAGTTTCCGAAGATTTGTCCCCATCAGAGTACCGTGTACTTGTGCAGTTGGCAAATTTTTGAGTTTGTTGTTATTCAACAGTCTCGTACCTTGATTGTTTGAGAGCCGTTCGCTTCTTACCCAGTCAGGTCCAAGCCGTTTGAATAGGGGCAGCTGTTGCACCCCAAAATTTGCCCAACATTTCTTTACCTAGCTTATGTTTCATTTCATTCACATTAGCATTATCATTTGTATTTCATTGACATGTATGCAGGAGATCAAGAGGTATGATTACCAATTAAGAGCTATACAAGACTATGAGTCTAGCTAAGAAGGTTATTCAGATGTTCAAGGGTTGATATCCTTGTCAGAGAAGTTGAAAGAGCCTTAGAAAGAGTGGTTGAAACCAATGGTGTAGGTCTCCTAACTTGAGAGTTGTGGGAAGTCATCAGATGATTCTGAAGCCATGAAGTTAGACTTGAGGTCTTGAGAGAGCTCATGAGAAGTGTTGAAGATCACTTTGAGGCCTAGACAGGTCATTGTGCAAGATTAAGCAGGCTCAGCCATGAGTAGTGTAACTAGGGTTTGACTGGGTCAACCCTAAGTCATTTGATGATTTGAAAGAGGTTGAGACCTAATTCAAAAGCCATGTGATCATGGATTGATGCATTGAGATGTTATAAGGATGATTCCAAGGTTAACTCATTATGATTGAAGAGTTTGAGAAGTTTCAGGCTAGGGTTTCTAAGACTTGACAGTGTAAAATCCCCTAGTTTGACCCCTATCTTCAAGGCAATTTAAATCACGATATGATTGTCATCTCATCTTGACCCCAACATGATTGTTGTAGAGCATGGTCTGAGCTTTAATTTGAGTGCTAGAAGTCCTTGATAGGATTTGTAGAACTCAAGTTATGGCTTTGACAAGTTGCAAGTCATCTGAGGTATGTGAATTTGGAGCTTGAAAGCTACCCAACTTGCATGAAACCTTTCCCCAAGAAGGATGATTCCTATGAACTTTTGGTCAACATGAATGTTGTTCCTTATTCTCTTAGCTTTCTAGAGAGTACTAGAAGTCCTTGATAGGATTTGTGAAACTCAATTATGGCTTTGACAAGTCAAGGGTATTTTGGGAAGATATGATTATAGGTCATTTATGGTTATATGTCATTTTCACCAACCTAGGAACCTCAAATGAAATTTTTTTCAACTTGAAAGTTGCTCAAAATGGGGTTTTAACCTTGACCATGTATCAAGGAGACATTGAAATGGCTCAAGGAAGGACTTGGTTCAAGGAGTTGTGAAAAAGGAAGGATTAAAGGCATTTAATGACCAAAAATTGAAATAAATTGATTTGTGTTCAAACAAGGAAAAATTATAGGTCATTTTGAATGGAAAATTCATTTTAGAAACAATGGCAATATTACATTTTTGGTTTGAGTTCAAATTCATGCCATTTCATTTTGTTGCTTCATGATGAAGCAACATATCAAATTCACACCATTGGATTGAAACAAGGAAATGATCATAACAGATCAGTTCAATATCTCATGAGATGAAGATTCCAAGTGTTTTCATGCCCAAACAAATGGCAAATCGTGACTGCGCATATGAGATTTTGAAAGAGAAATTGAAATTGCAAAATCTCATTTGGGTCGTTACAGAAGTTTCTATACATTTCCATTGAGTTCTATATAAGATTTGGAGTGTGTTCAGCCAGTTTTTTGGAGAAGATAGAGGCTGATAACAGAGAGAGCATTGGATTTTGCAAAGCTGCAATTCAAGATCGGATTCTGAGATTGAGTTGAAATCAGAGCAAATCAAGGTGTGCAAAAGCTTTAGGAGTGAATTTGGAGTGAATCTGGATCATATTGGAGGAAGAATCGAGCAAGGATTGTACCTGTTCTTCATCTGAAACCAGGTTTGTACCAATCCAAATTTTGCTTAATCTATGGAGAGATAGCTAGAAATCTTTAGGTGGTTAGGTTCATAGCATGATGTAGATGGATTTTGGTACAAGAAATTGAGGAATAGAGACACTTTAGGTCATGGATCATTTTCTGTTGAGCCTGATTTCTCAAGATTCTTGGTGATATATTCATGATTGGATAGTGGATTCTAACCTATGAAGAGTGTAGATTACATTAGGACCATTATTTTTGAGAATTGTGATGATAAAGATTTGACTGGTTTTTTGAAAATCCTATCGTGTTTTGAGTTAGAGCAAGAGTTAGGCAATTTGGATGATGGATTCGTGTTTTGGAGGAAAAATTGAGTGAGATTGTGTATTGGTTTGTTATTATTGATGCACTGTGGACACCACTTCGCCGGAGAAGACGGTGGCGCTGTAACTCCGGCCACCGTCTGGAGAGTTCCCTCCATCTGATTTGAATTTGGGGACGATGCATGGGAGCCATTGGATGAGTGCTTGACCTTTGACTCAGACTAGGAATGGAAGGCCACGATTGATTGCTGAAACTCTGAAGAGAGACATTGGATTTGTACGCAACACTGTGTTTCATTTAATTGAAGCTTTGGGCTTAGTGTACTAAGTGATATCCACACCCGCGTTTGGCCCAAGTTCCTGAAATAATTTGGAAATAATTCCTATTCAGCACGCGTATCATGTTATTTTCTTTCTTTTTCTTTATTTTTTCATCATTTCATATAGTTTAGAAATAATTCATAAAAAATAGAAAAATAACTCAATTTGATCCATATTTTTTTTCCCTTATTCATGAATGAGTCTAGAATTTTAGGAAATTAAGATTTTAGGAATTCATGCATTTTTTATTTTAATTGCATTTTTTGTATTTTAATTGATATTAATTTCATTATGGTTGATACTTTGTCTTGCTGATTTTAGTGTGATCATTTGATGATGATTTTGGAGCTGATTTTTTGTGTGTAGCTAGTTTAGACATGTATGCTCCTCTAGTAATTTTCTCACATTTTTGTGAAGAAGTTTAGGGCTTTTGTTGTATTGAAACTTTAGGTGCTCTAGTTTTAGGGTTTAACCTTAATAACCCATAGTTTAGAATTTAATTCTAGGACTTATTGGATGATTTGATCTCTGGAATTAACATGGTAGAGTCATGATTGACTTAGGTTCCCATAGTTATTTTTGTAGGATTTTATAATTGGTTTTAGTATTTTAGTTAGAATTAACTTTAGTACTAGGTTTTAGGTGATCCTAACTTGCTAATTCAACTAGAATGATTTCATTAGTTCCCTTAGAATAGGGTTTTGCTTCTCTTGATTTTGGATGATGATGGAGGCATGTGTGGGCTGCTGTGGAATGCATGATGGAGCTTGGACTTGAAGATTTCTCTCCCTTTGGTGTAGTTTGTTTAGGGTTTAGGGAGATCTCTTAGAATAGATTTTCTTCCTTCATGAAACATGGAAGGTGTTGATCACTTCCATTCCTCCCTATGATATAAGGTCCCATTGTGAAGGCCTCATCCCTCCTTTGGTAGGATTATTGGCCCCTCACAAATTGGTAGAACCTTTGAGGGTGCCTTTCCTTGATAGTTGAGTGCTTAGAGGTGACCTTTGGTCTTCACTTTGCTCACCACTATCCACACCTTGCTCTTGTTAGATGAATCTTTCTCCCTTGCTAGAGGATGGAGTTCCTTGCTAGAAGACTGAAGATGCTAGAGGTTGCACTTCCCTTTGTTTGAAGACTTCCCTTGAAGCTGAAGCTTGAAGATCAAGAAGAACAAGTTGACACTTGTAATGGAGATTGAAGAAAAAGCTGAAGCTTGGATAAGATGAAGAACAAGTTGATACTTGTGATTGAAGATTGAAGCTTTAAAATGGAGTACCTTTCATTCCCCTGAAGAGGGTAGACTTGAAGAGCAGTTGCAAACTGAGGACTGAGCTGCTGTCAGAGGATTGCTTTGCTGTGAAGTTGTGGAAGCTGTTGATCTGCTTTCTTTCCTGTCTGTTTTCTTTCTGTGCAACTGTATTGGTGTGACTTGTTTGATTTGCTTGATGCATTAGAATAAGTTCATGTTTAGATTGTGTTAAGCTAGGAGCATGATTGCACTAGAGGTTGAGTTGCTCCCTCTGCTTGTATTTTTACTGAATGGCTATGCTTGCGGGTATTCGATAGAGCCCAGCTCCCTTGCCTAGGTGGTTTGTGTTTTGCTTGATGGAATTTTATTTCTTTTGTATGATTGCAGTTATTCATATCTGGCTTGAGGTCGAGACGAGCTCGTGGAGGCTGATGCCCCACACACATTTCCTCACTCACTTGCATTGCATGCATTTTACAGTCGTTTACTGTTTACTGTTTAAGCTGATGCTTTATCTGTTTCTGTTTATCATTGACATGATCCCCTAGGAATCTCACTTCCTTTGATAAGGAAATGATGATTAGAACTTTAGGTTGAAACCTATGCATTATAACTTCTAGGAGTTCCCTGTTTCAAACTTCAACCATAGGATGAATCCTTGGCATGACAACATTAGGACGTGATAGTCTCCCCGTAGTTGTCCCCCTCTCTTCTCATCTCAAACAACAGTAAAAAAACGTAATAAAGGCAAGTTAGTATAAGCGTGTTACGAGCCTTAAGCTACTTGGGTGATGATAATTGAGCGGCCTCCTCTCAATCGTCTAGAATGTTTAGTATACGTCCTTTGGACAATATGCGACGCATTCGTTCCCAGGTCATAGTCTCTAGTGCTGTGCAAACTACAAACAAACATAAAAAACAGTTCTTCCGCAAAAAACAGAAAACAAACTTCAAACCTTTTTTCCCCGTGGGCCCATAATTCAAAGGAAAGCTTTTCTGAAGAAAAGAGTGTCGTTAACTCCCAGTTCTACCGCAAACGGTAACGCCTAAGTCTCCAAGGGTCGAGCTGCGTACACCAAACTGCTGGAACTGTTTGTTAACCGTACTCGAAAAAACAGATGAATCTGAATTCCCGTAATCCGTATTATCCCGAACTACGTAAGCTCTGATCTCTCATGCCTGTTGAGAGTACGTAGGCACAATACTGATGTATTGGCGAGCCACCTTCCCCGTAACCCGTAGTTAGTCGAACTACGTTGACTCTGATTTCTCATTCTCTGATGAGAATACGTAGGCATAAAGTGCGACGCTTTGCCGAGTCATTTTCTTTTCTTTTCAGGCCAGCCTTGATAGGTAGATAGATAAAATAAACCCGTCAGATGAACACAACAAGCGTGGATCCCATCGATTACGATGGACGTGAGGGGTGCTAATACCTTCTCCTTGCGTAAACGACTCCCGAACCCAGACAACGGTTGCGATGACCTTGTCTTATACCATTTCGTCGGGTTTTTCCGATCGTTTCGTTTCCCGTTCTGAGGGATAAATAACGAAAGATGGCGACTCTTCTGTTTTGCTGGCACCTTATTTTCGCGGAAGCGACACTTATGTATTGAGTTTACCTAGTGGTTTAATAATTCAGTTAGAGAATTGTTATTATGTACCTGCAATTAGTAGGAATGTTATTTTTGTTTCTTGTTTGGACAAGTTTGGTTTTTCATTCATAATAAAGAACAATTATTGCTCCATTTCTTTGAATGATATATTCTATGCTATTGCACAAATGAACAATGAATTGTATATCCTTGATCTTGAAATGCCAATTTATAACATTAATACTAAAAGGATGAAACCTAATGAGTTAAATCCAAGTTACCTTTGGCATTGTCGCTTAGGCCATATAAATGAGAGGCGTATCTCCAAATTCCATAAAGATAAACTCTTGGACTCTTTTGATTACGAATCATATTATACAACCAAATCTTGTTTAATTGGAAAGATGACAAAGTCCCCATTCACAGGAAAAAGTGAAATAGCTAATGATCTTTTGGCCCTCATACATACTGATGTATGTGGACCAGTGAACATGTTAGCCAGAGGAGGTTTTTAATACTTCATCACATTTACTGATGATTTCAGTAGATATGGTTGTGTGTATTTAATGAAACACAAATCTGAATCCTTTGAAAAGTTCAAGGTGTTCAAGAATGAAGTACAAAACCAACTAGGTAAGAATATTAAAACTCTTCAATTAGATCGAGGTGGTGAATATTTAAGCCTAGATTTTGATGACCATCTCAAAGATTGTGGGATTTCATCCCAAATCACTCCTCCTGGAACACCACAATGGAATGGTGTATCTGAGAGAAGAAATCGAACCTTGTTAGACATGGTTTGTTCCATGATGATTCATGTCGATCTTCCAAACTCCTTTTAAGGACATGCGCTTCTGACAACAGCTTACACACTTAACTGTGTTCCATCCAAAAAGGTTGAGAAGACACCATATGAGATATGGAGTGGTAACAAACCACATATGTCTTACATGAAGATTTGAGGTTGTGAAGTTTATGTGAATGATAAATTTCAACTAAGCTTGATCCCAAATCTGACAAATGCTTATTTGTAGGGTATCTTAAAGAAACAAGAGGGTATTACTTCTAAAATCCTTTTGAGGGAAAAATGTTTGTCGCTCGAACTGGGTTTTCTTGGAAAAGGACTTTATTTCCAAAGGAATCAGTGGAGGGAAAAGTAGAGCTTGAAGAAATTCAATAATCATAAAGCATTTATACACCTATGGAGGAATTATAGCAAGAATGACAAGTAGTTGTGGAAGAGTAACCTACTCAAGTAGAACAAGACCAGCATAGGTCGAGCAAGACACGTCACCAACCACAGAGATATGGATATCTCGTAACTGATCAAGGTGATGTACTACCCATGGATCAAGATGAACATGTAACCTACCAAGAGGTCATAATTGGTCCTGAGTCTGAGAAGTGGCTAAAAGCCATGAAATCTGAAATGGATCCCATGTACATAAACCGGTTTTGGACCTTGGTAGAGCCTCTTATAGGAGTTAATCTTATAGGATGCAAGTGGGTATTTAAAAGAAATTTGACATGGATGGTAAGGTACATACATATAAGGCAAGACTGGTTGCTAAAGGCTATAAACAAATTCATAGGATAGACTATGATGAAAGCTTTTCACCAGTTGCAATGCTTAAATTTGTTCGGATTTTACTTGCTATCGCTACATATCATGATTATGAAATATGGAAGATGGATGTCAAAACTGCTTTCCTTAATGGTAATATTATTGAGGATGTGTACATGACATAACCCGAAGTATTTGACATACCAGAATAAGCACAAAAGATATGCAAGTTACAACGATCAATCTATAGATTGAAGCAAGCTTCTAGAAGTTGGAATCTTCACTTTGATGAAACTATATAAAAAAAAAATATGGATTCATAAAGAATGAAGATCAGCCTTGTGTCTACAAGAAGATTAGTGAGAGCATGATCATATTCCTGGTATTATATGTAGATGACATATTACTCATTGGAAATGACGTCCCTACCTTGCAACAAGTGAAAACTTGGTTAGGGAAATGCTTTTCTATGAATGACCTTGGCGAAGCAGCTTATATATTAGAAATCAGGATCTATAGAGATAGATCATAAAAACTGCTTGGCCTAAATCAGAGTACATACATAGATAAAGTGTTGAGACGCTTTAATATGCATGATTCCAAGAAAGGATTTATACCTGTGCAACATGACCTGTGTCTATGAAAAACACAATCTCTTTCAACTAAAGAAGAAAGAGATCACATGAATAAGATTCCATATGCATCTTCAATAGGATCTATCATGTATGCCATGTTATGTACTCGACCAAATGTCTCGTATGCTTTAAGTGCAATGAGTAGGTACCAATCTGATCTCGGTGATAATCATTGGATAGCTGTCAAGAATATCCTTAAGTACTTAATAAGGACTACAAACTCATTCTTGGTATATGGAGGTCAGGAAGAGCTTATTGTAATTGGATACAGCGATGCTAGCTTCCAGACAGATAAGGATGACTTCAGATTGCAACCTGGTTATGTGTTCTGCTTAAATGGTGGTGTTGTGAGCTGGAAAAGTTCAAAGCAAGAAACAGTTGTTGATTCTACAACCGAGGTCGGGTACATTGTTGCCTCAAATACAGCAAAGGAAGTTGTTTGGATCAAGAAGTTCATTAGTGAACTTGGCATAATCCCTAGCATTATGGATCCCATTGATCTCTATTGTGATAACAATGATGCTATAACACAAGCTAATGAGCCTAAATCTCACCAAAGATCCAAACACATACTTAGGTGTTATCACCTCATTGGAGAAATAATAGATCAGAGAGTTGTGAAGATATGCAGAGTACCTACACTTGACAATATTGCTCCACTAAAAAGCCTCTTGCGTAGCAAAAGCATGATGACCATACTAGATCTATGGATATTATGGGTATGCCTGATTGGCTTTAGTTCTAATGGGAGATTATTGGTGTAAGCCATAGAGGCCATTACTTTTTGTTAGAATAAGATTTGGTTCTGCATCTGTATCTCTAAGTTTTGATGATAACAAGTCAGTATTTATGTGAGAATAACTTTGGTACCCTAACGGTTTGTTATTGTGTATCTTTAGCAAACAACTTTGATTATGACTCTTGAACATGAAACATTACAAGTTTCTGAATATATTGATATAAATTGCTTCTGCTCAAACTCACGGATGAGAAGCTTCTAAGAAAAATATATGTTGTTACTGCAACATTCTCTTGCTCTTGCTTCTAACGTGTGACTCTAATCAATTCGCTTCTGAAGACTGCTCAAGCTTCCGAAGATTAAACGCTGAAGTTTCAAAAAACTTTGAATAATATCAAGTCAAATATTGATGTGATCAAGCTTCTAATTGATGATTGAAGTTTCTGAACTCAAGCAAAATCAAATTTTCTACTCATGCTTCAAACAACGATTTACCCAGAAGCCACTGAAGAATAGAACATAAGAATAAGTTTATATGTGGGGAAAATAGTACTTGGTACAAAGCAATATTCCTTCCACTAAGAGGGTTTCGTGGATTAAGGAAATTGAGGTAGTACAATTCTTGTCCCTTCTGTATCAAACAGTTACTCAAGTCGCCAACTCATTCATGAAGAATACCAGATCTACCCTTCAACGGATCTTTTTTATTGGCTATATAAAGACTTGAAGACTTGAAGAATACAATATCATGTGAGCATGCAAGCAAGCAAACAAGAAAAATAACGAGGAAATTTTCTTTAAGTGTATTGTGTTTTTAACTTGTTTATACCTGCTTATGTAGAAGCAATCTTTATAAACACAACTTTGCAATCAAACTGTTGTTTGTATTTCCTTAAGGGACCAGTTAGGTCAGAATCCTTGAGAAGACATAAATTGTGTGTCTTTATGGTTTGTTAGTCACCAGTTGTTGCTAGTGGAGTTGTAATCAGTTGATTATAGTGGATTAAGTCCTTAGGTATAAGGCAAAATCGCCTTGCGAGTGGACTGGATTAACTTTGAGATTTTCAAGTGAACCAGTATAAAAATAGAAGTGTATTTCTCTTTGTTGTTTATTAGCAGTGATTTTTATTAAGTGAGTAAAAAGCTTTTATTTTTGAAAACCCCAATTCAACCCCCCATCCCCCCTTTCTTGTGTTTTTCTCACCTTCACTTTTGGCACTTGTATCAAATTATTATTTAATAATAAAAGACATTTCTTTATTATGTTTGTTTTTCCAGGATAATAAATTCCCTAGAATAGCTAGTTCATTTAATGAAATATTAAGTGTGACTTAATCATGAGATCCCATTAAACATGAGAACATTATTCTTAAAGTATCCGTAGTAGAGCTTTACTCTGAATTGAGATAATCTTAAAGTATTAAGACTATTATGTAGATAGACTGATGATCACATCTCATAGATCTGGATAAGGAGTTATAAAGTTTTAACATATGTATGAATATTATGAGTAATATTTATACTGGATTGACCCGCTATAAGAGTACTACATATCATGTTATGCAAAGTGTCATAAATTACTCTGATGGTGATATTGGTGTATACCACCCTTCGACCTGAAACCATTATGGATCCTAGATATAGAGTCGAGTATTTTATTACTGATCTAACATTGTCCGCAGCTAGATGATCATAAAGACAGTTGATGGGTGCTTCACAAAGCATGTTGAGGGACATGAGTGACTTAGATGGAATTTGCCCATCATGCATAACAGTATAAATGTCTAAGGGTCCAATATTGAACTTGACAAGGATGACACGATATATTCCTTGTGTTCAATATATACATAAGGGTAAAAGGGTAATTATACACACAAGTACTATCACAAAAGGCTTTGTTAGATCACATGACATTTTTGTGACTTGGATAGCAGTGATGTGGTCCTAGATACCTCTCACTATTTATTATATTAAATATATGATTTAATATAATTGTCAACGTCACAAGAACCTACAGGGTCACACACATAAGGACAGATTGATGAGAGATAGAATAAATAAGAAACATTGTAAGGTACGATGTACTTGAGAGAATTATGGAACACCGTAAGGTATAGTGTACTTAAGTGAAATATGGAACATCGTATAATATAATAATAAGAGTTATTATTATTATTATTATTATTATTATTATTATTATTATTATTATTATTATTATTATTATTATTATTATTATTATTATAGTTATTATAATATAATAATAATAATAATAATAAAATATGTTTATTATAATAATGGTTATTATAATAATAATAATAATAATATTATTATTATTATTATTATTATTATTATTATTATTATTATTATTATTATATGGTGCACTTAAGTTGAGTTTTTTAGCTTGCAGCCCACACAAGTGGTTCTATAAATACAACCCTTGTGTAGAAGTTTTAGAACTTGATGAAATTCAGTTGGTGAAATCCTGACCGTATTTCTCTCTCTCTCTCTCTCTCTCTCTCTCTCTCACACACACACACACACACACACACATACACACACCCAGTCTTCGTTCGTAGCAGCTAGCACTGAGATTGAAGGCACTCTGTTCGTGTGGACTGAGTAGAGGCATTATTCTTCATTCAACACTCGTGATCATTCATCTGGATCTGCATCAAAATTGTTAATCACCACAAGAGGTAACGGTTTTTATCACTGATCATGCTCATTCATAAGTATCACTAAAGGGAAAATTTTAATTTCCGTTGCATTTTGGATCGCGATTTCCCTTCACTCCATACCGCCCCCTTATAAAACCATTCCACATCCTCACCTCCCTAAAGAGCATACACTAATTCTTCAATCACACATTGAACCTTAGTTTCTTGAAACAAACATGCATCAAAGTATTCCCTTCTGATTAAATTTGAAACATGTTTCCATTTTCAACCTAAAGATCTCACCATTAATTTTAACATTGAGAATTTTTTTAACGCCACTGCATAAAACATTCTAATCAGAAATGTTGCCATATCCAATTTAACTTGACCTCTTACATCATCATTTGAGCACATGAAAGTACCTATTAGTTTTATGATGATCTCAAAGAACTTGGAATTCCATGTGTGACACGGTAAGCCATACAAACAAATCCAAGTGACTATTTCCATGCCCACCATGCTAGGTTTCCACTTATTTACCTTTTTAAATCATTGTTGTAACCATTCATTCCCATTGCTCACCAAGTATTCCAATTCACCCTGCTACCTCTCTTAAAAAGGCACAAGTTGGCATCCAATGGAGTAACTTTAATCGCAAAATACCCTTCCATTTCAAAGATATATTGAATGTTATACGTCATCCCCTGAAATCTCCATCACCCTAACAAATGCTCGATTAAATCTACTCCAAACATCTTCATCATCTGTTGAATATTCCAACAAAATTGGAGGCAAAAAGGTTTGAGAGTTATGTATTCTACTTCAATTTCTTGTGATAAATAAATTTTCTTTTTTTAGTGGGGTTCGCCAGCAATTGTTATACTGCAACGCAAGAGCGACACGCGTGAAGCCCATTAGCAAGCTACTGTGGTGGACTCTCCCCCTTAAAAAATAAATTTAATATCGTGTGAACAATTGGCTCACATATCAGATACCATATATGGTGTGACAAATAACTAAAATTTATATAATGAAGAATATTACAAGTTTTTAATGGTTTCTATGAATGATTCTTAATGAAACTACTTCAATGGTGTTTAAATCCAACCTTCATTCCTTTTCCTCTACTAAGTCATAAGTTTTATAATCTCAAATTTTATCAAAATATACATAAAAGATGATTGATAAACACATTTTTATACTCTTAACAAAAAATTGTGTACCCTAGCAAATGACAAAGGAGACTATGCATGCTTTAGACATGAACAAAATCTCCAACTGGATGGAAATATGCTCCCAAGCATAATTTTGTGTTCCAACGTATTATGATGCAATTAAGCCACTCCTACATGAACTCCAACAAAGAGTATTTTATGCTTGTATTTTACTATATTTTCAGCCTTTAGGTTTGTTTGAGAGTTTGGAAATGAGGGAAAGAGAAGACTTCTGAAAACAAATTTAAAAATATATATAGAAAAAAATTTAATATTTTTTGAAAAAATAACTTTGTATAGAATGATAAAATAGTGTTTATCATTACTATATTTTTAATTTTTAGAATACTATAACAACATAAAATATATTTGAAAAATTTACGTAAGCTGTCCAAAATCCTCCTTCAATATAAATTTAGTTCTTCAAAATTATGAGGTTTTTGTGTTATAAATAAAAACAAATCCTCCAACACCTTCCTAACTAAAATCCTTCAATTTTTTCCACTCAATCTTTATTTTTTTCGAAGTTCTCCCCTTCCCTCCAAACTCCCAAACAGACCCCATACATACAAATTAGTTGCATTTGATGCTTGTGTTTTACTGAGTTTTCATAAAAGTGTATCTATAGATGTTAGCTTTCAAATTCAATTAGTTTGTAACAATGTAAAAATTTATTGTTAGACAATAGCGCGGATCTAGAAGGGGTGGGGGGGGGGGGGGGGGGTTGAATAGATCCCTTGTTTAAAAAATGAGTCGGCGCTACCAATAAAATTGGTTTTAAAAATTTGTTTAATTTGCGGAAGCGACCGTGGAAACATTACCGTCTATAACGAACAGTTACTAGAAAACCGGATATGCGTCAAGCTTATGGAAATTGATAGCGAGTAATGAGAATCACTACGCTAGTCACACTTATCAATTGGACTTAGATCATTACTTGGTATGACTGGTTCTAATGCCTTAAAATGCCTACACAATAGATGGGCAGCCCACAAGGATTTTGGTCCAGACAATTTATCAAACACTTGGCGTGCGGAGTACTACAAGTGAGTTCCGTTTTGAGTAGATAGCTCTAGTTTCCTTGTACAATTAACGATTGTACTAGAGTCAAATTTAGATCAACACTACTTAAAACAGTCCTATATTTGATATAATTGTTTGCATTAAAACCACACAAATATTAAGCAATGTAAAAGCGTAAGGTAAAAGGCACAAGGATTTGTTGAGACAGTTCCCCCGCCGTCCTTGCTTCGGGGTACGTCTGCCCTCAATTCTAAAATAGAATTGAGCTTCTATAATATAAATTTAACCTATTGTAGAATCATATATACAAGAATAGAATAGCAATCAAATAAACGAACACCCTTGTTGTTGTAGATGCTATCTCCTCTTGCCCCTTGATTCGAGTCGAATCAAGTCCCTCGACAGCCTGTGTATGAACCTCCGATTACAGCTCTATGTTTGAACAACCTTCCATCTTCAAACCCAAGCCCGGCTGATCTCAAGCACTCGCGTGTCGAACCTGAATCTCTCCTTCACAATCCTCCGATTACCGCTACTAGATCGACGAAACCTACCGCTCCTCGATCACCTTCACTCGGCTGAATATGTCTTGAGAAGACTCGTGCAAAAACCCCCAAATTCAGAGAATCTTAGAGGACAAAACCCTAGAGGTTTTAGTCAAGAAAAACCTGTCAATTCCTTAACCCAAACCGGATTACCCAATCAACGGCTTCGAACGTTATCACTTCAAACAATGCATAATGCAAAACAAAGATTATTGTGTGATTGTTGTGGTATGAAATATAGAAGATGAAGATAATGAGAACTTGAATTGACACCTCTTTCACTTTTCTTGTTTTTCTAATTGATTAAATTAATTTGAAATGAAAAGAGCAACTGAATATTTATACTAGAAAAAACTGTTATAACTGATAAAACCACCTTTCAAAAATAATAGAAAGATAAAAAATTATGCAGCAAACAGCGAGCGGTCGACCCATGCAGAGGGCAGGGTCGACCTGAGCTAACCCGTGGAAAACAAATTATCCAAAACACACAGCCATTCGTCGACCGGAACAAGGCATGCGTCGACGCATAGCTTGAATTCTCAGATAAATTGAAATGCCAATAGTACGCGTCGACCGGTAGGTCGACCATACCTAACCCGAGGAAAATGCAAGTTTGAGACACTTATCATGAGTCGACCAGAGCAGAGGTATGGTCAACTCAAAAAACCGTAATTTTAGAAAAATGCCTAATTTGATGTTTTTTGACACTCTTAGATGATACCTATAACCGACTAATGAGTTTTAACTCGTATGACGCATATTTCAATAATACTAAGTGCAGTACTCGAGATATTTTGTGCAAGCAAATGAAACATGAGAAATAGGGTATGCTTATGCATTATGGTGATAACGCCAAACATCTATTCTTCCATGCGGCTAAGTTTTGACATCATCGAAACCCACATATCTAGTATATGAGGCTTTGCCCTCACATACTCCCCCTTTTTGATGATGGCAAAACACGTGGAACCCGTCTGTATGATATGCGGCATTATCCTCCCCCTTGCTTGATGCCTTCATTCTCACTTACTCATTTGAGTTAAATGCGACATCTTCACTTTTGATCTTTATGGTTCTACTAAACAGCTTGACACTTTCTCCCCCTTTGACAACATCAAAAAGAAAGTAATTTCCGTTAAGAAGTGATAAAAAGTAACAGATGCTCATATCAAAACATGCACAACAGGATAAACATTAACAATCATCCACACATGACAAAGTTAATGATCAAGAAACAACGAGATAAATGGCACCATATAATGACAAAACAAATAACAATTGTTGCTAGAAAAATACACCTAAATAATGACATATAGGGTCATAATGCAAGTCATTGACACAATAGAAATGTACTTAATACAAAGCAAAAGATCATGACAACATAACAAAATGATGAAATGTAATTATGCAGAATGCATAGTCTTCAAGGTCTCCTCTCCCTAAATTGTTGGCCTCTCCCATGATACGGATACGGTGGAGGCAGTTGAGCCTCGGCTCTGTCAGTAAACTCCAAAATGGATCGGTTCAAGGTATTGAAGTTGTTTGTAATGACTCGGTGCTGACTTTCAGTTGATTCAACCAGAGCATCGAACCGTTGATTGACAGTATAGGAGAATGTGTTGAAGTTTTCAGTATGCGTCTCAAATTGATTTTGAAGTTGTGAGAGACGTTAATCCTGAGCATTCATGAAAGCACGTTGTTCTAATTGCATATTCCTCTTCATAGCCCCACTATGGAGGCTCCTCATAGCCCAAATGTGGAGACTCATCATGACCCCACTGCGGAGTTTCCTGATACTCTGAATATTGTGGAGGCTGATAGTTGTCGCGTAACGATGTCCACCCATTATTTTTCCATTCGCCCCAACCTTGATCATTTCCATGATCTGTGGTAGGGGATTGGTTAACCCAACTCACATTTATGTGATCGACAAGTTCTGTTGGTTGTCTATCACCTTGGTCATTTTGTTCTTCTTCGTCTTCTTCATCTTCCTTATCACTCTCATCGGAGTCTTCCAACCGAGAGGAGGTTGCTTTGACAATGAATCGATAATGATTTTCTTTCGGAATCCATAAATAACCCATCATTGTAAGAGTCTTTTGACAAAACTCTTGATCCAGAGTGAGAGATCTATATGGAATCCCCGGAAGCGTGACTTAAGCGTTGTTCAAAATCTCCTGAATGAATGAACCATAGGAAAGAGCGGTACCTCGGCCAGAATCTCTGAGGGCATACATCCTACTAGCAATATAATAAGGCCAACTAATTTTGATCCTTTTCTTCAAGATGTAGATCAAATGAACTTCAGCCTGATCAACTCGAGAAAATCCTCCTTTCTTAGGCCGCAGAATGCACGCTACAATCCATTGCAAAATTCTATCCATAGGTTTTAGTTTACCTGTAGTGACAGTTTTCAGAAATAACTCACTTGCCACAATATCAGCTGCATACGGCTTCTTCGGCATTGAGTTCAAAGCTTCTTTGAACTCGTAGCCATCAATCGTGTGGGTGTCAGTGACCTCAACAAGAGGCTCATCAAAAACGAGAGGCGTATCAAATGATTTCTGCCAAACAGCATTAGTAACACACACCTTTGTATTTCCAATTTTAGTGTGAAACACAGAACCCGAAAACTTACCATGAAGAAAAGTGTAGAAGATCCACACGAGGTCTTCGTTGTACTTCGTATTGCACTCCAGAAATTTGTTAAACCCTTGAAAATCAAGAAGACTGATTACCTGAGGAATGTGCATTCGCTCAGCAGAGAGGCGATAATAGGCATGTTGCTTTACCACAGATCGCTTGTCGAAGTTTTTAGCGAAGCTCTCTGCAAATTCAGGAGGAAACAGTGATACGGCGGTTGCCGGAAGAGATGTAGAGGAGGAAGTTCTTGTGGATCTTTTACCGGTATCTTTTTAGGTAGCCATGGTTTCTGCTTGCAAAGAGAAGAAGAGGAAATGGGTTGATGATGATTACAAATGTTGGAGAGAAGTCTTGAAGATGGAAAGAAGTTTAAGACTTTGACCCTTTTGTAATAGCTTCTAGGTTTTGGGAAGAGGAGAATAGTAGAGTAGAATGTGATGTAGGTGTCAAGTTTATATGCAAATGTAATGATACACATTAATATGAGTCATAAAAGAGAATTTAAGAGGGAATTTTGAACGGTTTGCAAAAAAAAATTGAAAGAATTCGCGCGATGCCTCGACCGCTCTATGTATGCGTCGATGCATATTATTTTTAAAATTACACGTTCAAAATACAAAAGGTATGCGTCGACCGGTAGGTCGACCTGAGCATACCCGAATTAATTTCAATTTTGAAGACATATTTGTGAGTCGACCGGACCTTGTTTAGGTCGACTCATGCAGGTAAAACTAGCAAATTTTGACATTTTTGATCATATGGGCAAATATAAAGACATAGATAACTAGCCAGAACATATTTTAAGCATTCAAAGAGATAACATACATATAATACGACATATATGACAAATGTAACACATAATTTGATGAATTTGTGAACATGAGTATCGAGAGAGAGATAGTTGAGGAAAGATATTACCTCAATTCTAAATATAGCTAGATGAACACACACATATACTTTCAACATCTTCAATTTGTTAGATATCTGATAATCAAAGTACATATAGACATAGATATATAAGATGTGCAAGAATTTTACTAAACACGATCTGAAATATCGAGAATACCTAGTTCCCGTCGGATATGAAAGAAAAGCTCAGTAGTAAGAGGTTTTGTTAAAATATCAACTAGTTGATTTTTAGTATCAACATGTTCAAAAACAACATCGCCTTTCTCCACATGATCCCTAAGGAAATGGTGTCGAATTTTGATATGTTTAGTGCGTGAATGCAGCGCGGGATTCTTGGTAAGATTGATGGCACTCGTATTGTCACAAAAGATCAGAATACACTCAAGTTTGAGATTAAAATCTAGCAATTGTTGCTTAAGCCATAGGACTTGAGCGCAACAACTATCGGCGGTAATGTATTCCGCTTTGGCGGTTGACAAAGCAACAGATACCTTCTTCTTGCTATGCCAACTAACCAAAGAGTTTGAAAATAAGTGACAAGTACCACTT
Source organism: Lathyrus sativus (assembly GCA_963859935.3). Classification (NCBI taxonomy): domain Eukaryota; kingdom Viridiplantae; phylum Streptophyta; class Magnoliopsida; order Fabales; family Fabaceae; genus Lathyrus; species Lathyrus sativus. Next base: position 76,461,562 of record OZ012740.1, on the reverse strand, counting down.
GTACTTTTCCTATCCGATTTGCACCCGGAAAAATCATAATTGGAGAATCTAACCAAGGAACAATTGTTTCCTTTGGAATACCATTGCCCATACTTTGGAGTACCCGAAAGGTATCAAAGTATGTGCTTAACTGCTTTTAGATGGGATTCCTTAGGCGAGGATTGATATCTAGCGCACATGTAAACACTAAACATAATATCGGATCTAGAGGCGATAAGATAAAGAAGAGAGCCGATCATACCTCAATATCGTTTTACCTCTACATCCTTACCACTTTCATCTCGACTGAGATTTGCGCATGTTGGCATTGGTGTGTCAATGGCTTTGGAATTTCCCATGTCAAAATGCTTGAGAAGCGCAAGACAATATTTAGTTTGGCTCACAAAAGTTCCTTCCTCAAGCTGCTTGATTTGTAATGCGAGAAAATATGTGAGCTCCCCCATCATACTCATCTCGAATTCACCCTGCATTAGGTTAGGAAACTCCCTTACGAGATTCATGTTAGTTGATCCAAATATAATATCATCAACATAAATTTGCACCAAAATTAAGTGTTTTCCTTGACGCTTAATGAAAAGGGTTGTGTCGACCTTGCCTTTTGAATACCCTTGATCAAGTATAAACTTGCTTAGACGCTCATACCAAGCCCTAGGGGCTTGCTTGAGTCCATACAAGGCACGTTTTAACTTGCATACATGATCAGGATATTCATGAGACTCAAAACCCGAAGGTTGGGCAACATAAACTTATTCATTTATATAGCCGTTAAGAAATGCACTTTTCACATCCATTTGAAATAGCTTAAAATTTTTCGCACATGCGAAGGCGAGTAAAAGGCGTATATCCTCGAGTCGGGCAACCGGCGCATAAGTCTCCACATAGCCGATGTCTTCCTCTTGGTTATACCTTTGCGCGACTAAACGCGCCTTGTTGCGAGTTATTACCTCGTTTTTGTCCAATTTGTTCCTAAACACCCATCGGGTGCCAATTACTCGATGACCTCGCGGAGGAGGGACAAGGTCCCAAACCTCATTTCTCTTGAACTGGTTAAGTTCCTCTTGCATAGATAAGAACCAATGTTTATCGAGTAAGGCTTCTTTCGGGTTTTTAGGTTCCATCTAAGAAACGAAAGCGAAGTGATAATAGAAATTACTTATCTTAGACCGAGTCGTCACCCCTTTTGATATATCACCGAGGATATTGTCGATGGGATGGTCTTTGGAAGACTTCCAAGCTGGAGGGAGATCATCTTTTTCAGACGGATTATCTACCTCAGTTTCTTCATGGCGGTCATCTTTTTCCTCCTCAATTTTGGCTAGGTCGGGTTGATCAATTCCCGGCTCGGCACTTTTCAGTATGTCTTCCGAAGATATACCTGCACCATGAACAACACTACCTTTTTCGACATTTCTCGGATAAGATTCATCAAACGTTACGTGTACAGACTCTTCAACCGTAAGTAATATCTTATTGTATATTCTATAGGCCTTACTTGATTGAGAGTATCCGAGGAAGATACCTTCGTCGGCCTTGGAATCAAATTTACCTAAGCTTTTTTTTTCATTATTCAACACAAAACACTTACAACCAAAGACATGAAGGTGAGACACATTTGGCTTGCGCCCTTTTAAAAGTTCATACGGTGTTTTGTTTAGAATAGGACGGATAAGCACCCTATTCAATACATAATATGCCGTACTTATGGCGTCAGCCCAGAAATACTTAGGTAACGCACTTTCATTGATCATGGTTCTCCCTAACTCTGCCAAAATATGATTTTTGTGCTCCACACCCCGTTTTATTGAGGGGTACATGGAGCGGAGAAGTTGTGATCAATTCCGTGTTTACCGCAATATTCCTCAAACAAATAGTTCTCAAACTCACCTCCATAATCACTCCTATTGCTATGATATTTGTGTTTAATTTTTTTTGAGAAAGCTTAGCAAAATTTTCAAAGGCTGCGAATGTATCGCTCTTGCTAGCCAAGAAGATAGTCCAACAGAATCTAGAGAAGTCATCAACTATTACAAAACCGTAATAGTTACCACCTAGGCTTTTAATTCTAGATGGCCCAAATAAATCCATATGGAGAAGCTCAAGAGGTCTCGTAGTTGAAACGATATTTTTAGATTTAAAAAAGATCCTAGTTTGCTTTCCCATTTGACAAGCATCACAAAGGTGATCCTTGGTGAACTTAATTTTGAGCAGACCTATGACTAGATCTTTTGACACTACCTTGTTTAGCGAGTCAAAGTTAACATGTGCTAGACGTCTATGCCATAACCATGAGTCTTCACTCATTGTTATGAGACATTTATCACTTGTCAATGATACTTCATTCAAATCCAGCATATAGACATTGTATACTCTTAGACCATTAAACACACTCTTCATTTCATCATTATGCACAATTCAACAATAATCTTTTGAAAACGATACATTGTATCCTTTGTCGCGTAATTGGCTAATGCTAATGAGATTATGTTTAAGGCCCTCGACAAGCAATACATCAGAGATAGTAGTGGAAGAGGGGTTACCTACACTACCTTTTCCAAGTATTGCACCACGGTTGTTGTCTCCACAGGTTACATATCCCTTCTTTTTTGCCACGAAGTCGATGAAGAGAGATATGTCTTCTGTCATGTGTCTTGAGCAGCCACTATCGAGAACCCATCTTCTCTCGGTGATCTCAAGACGTTGTACCTTTTTCTTTTTATTCTTTAGATGGGCGGAAAGACAAATATTGACATATTCATCTTCATCACTTGAGCTTTTATCCTCGGAGGATTCGCTATCGCTTTCCCAAGCTATATACGTTCTCCTTGGCTTAGATTGCTTCTTATGTGATCTACTTGTTTCCTTTTCTTTGCCCTTTTTGTTCAAGGGACAATCCGGTTTGTAGTGACCGGTCTTTTCGCAAGTATAACATGACCCTCTTGTCTTGTTTCCTTTAGTGTCATCATTTCTAAAGTATATTGGTTGTTTCCGAAAGTTGACAAGATTTTTCTCAGAGTGTTGGATGTCGTTCTTTTTGACATAGCGGTTGTAACGCTTTACAAATAGCCTCATACCCTCACTCTTGTCATCATCTTTGTCGTCACTCAAAGTGTAATCACTATGCTCCTTAGTTTGAGACTTTGAGGAAGAAGTCTTGAGAGCAATAGACTTATTTTCAGTATTTTTTATTTTCTCCTTCTTTTCCTTCTTTTCATATTGCTCTAGGCTTAAAAGCACTTGTTCGTGCTCTTGCAGCTTGCCAAACAATGTTGTGCGATCCAAAATTGTGAAGTCGTTAGCTTCTTTGATGGCGATTACCTTCGGTTGCCATTCCCTGTTAAGACATCTCAAAATTTTGTTAGTAACAACATCATTGGCAACTGGCTTACCTAGTGAGTGCAATCTATTGATGAGATAAGTGAATCTCTTTTGCATGTCCGTAATGGTTTCCCATTGCTCCATGTGAAAGAGATCGAACACTTGTGTTAGCGTATTGATTCTCGCTAGCTTAACATCATTGGTTCCCTCATGGGCAACTTGCAATGAGTCCCACATAACTTTTGCCATTAAACAATGAGAAATCCTATAATATTCATCAACTCCTAATGAGGAGATCAAAATATTTTTGGCTCTCCAATCATAATTATATTTCTTCTCGTCATCATCAGTCCATTGTGCTTCAGGCTTAGGCACAATCATTTTATTCTCATCGGTCATAGTTATTTCAATTGGACCGTTAAGAATAACATTCCACACTTTTCTATCAATGGAATTAATGTGCACCCACATACAGTCTTTCCAGTAACTATAATTTTCTCCATTAAAAATAGGAACTCTATTATAGGCCCTTTTAGGTTCGTTAGCCGTTTTCTACTAAGTTATACTTGAAGCACGGATTAATCGGCGCTCCTGATACCACTTGTTAGACAATGGCGCGGATCTAAAAGGGGGTTGAATAGATCCCTTATTTAAAAAATAAGTATGTGCTACCAATAAAATTGGTTTTAAAAATTTGTTTAATTTGCGGAAGCGGCCATGGAAAAATTACCGTCTATAACGAACGATTACTAAAAAACCGGATATGCGTCAAGCTTATGGAAATTGATAACGAGTAATGAGAATCACTACGTTAGTTACACTTATCAATTGGATTTAAATCACTACTTGGTATGACTGGTTCTAATGCCTTAAAATGCCAACACAATAAATGGACAGCCCACAAGGATTTTGGTCCAGACAATTTATCAAACACTTGGCGTGCGGAGCACTACAAGTGAGTTCTGTTTTGAGTAGATAGCTCTAGTTTCCTTGTACAATCAACGATTGTACTAGAGTCAAATTTAGTTCAGCACTACTCAAAACAGTCCTATATTTGATATAATTGTTTGCACTAAAACCATATAAATATTAAGCAATGTAAAAGCGTAAGGTAAAAGGAACAAGGATTTGTTGAGGCAGTTCCCCCGCCGTCCTTGCTTCGGGGTACGTCTGCTCTCAATTCTAACAATAGAATTGAGCTCTTATAATATAAATTTAACCTATTGTAGAATCATATCTACAAGAATAGAATAGTAATCAAAAAAACGAACACCCTTGTTGTTGTAGATGTTATCTTCTCTTACCCCTTGATTCGAGTCGAATCAAGTCCCTCGACAGCTTGTGAATGAACCTCCGATTACAACTCTATGTTTGAACAACCTTCCATCTTCAAACCCCAGCCCGGCTGATCTCAAGCACTCGTGTGTCGAACTAGAATCTCTCCTTCACAATCCTCCGATTACCACTACTAGATCGACGGAACCCATCGCTCCTCGATCACCTTCACTCGGCTGAATATGTGTTGAGAAGACTCGTGCAAAACCCCCCAAATTCAGAGAATTTTGGAGGACAAAACCCTAGAGGTTTTAGTCAAGAAAAACCTGTCAATTCCTCAACCCGAACCAGATTATGCAATTAACGGCTTCGAATGTTATCACTTCAAACAATGCATAACGCACAACAAAGATTATTGTGTGTGATTGTTGTGGTGTGAAATGTAAAAGATGAAGATGATGAGAACTTGAATTGACACCTCTTTCACTTTTCTTGTTTTTCTAATTGATTCAATTAATTTGAAATGAAAAGAGCAACTAAATATTTATACTAGACAAAACTGTTATAACTAATAAAACCACTTTTCAGAAATAATAGATAGATTAAAAATTATGCATCAAACAGCTAGTGGTCGATCCATGCAGAGGGCAGGGTCGACCTGAGCTAACCCGTGGAAAACAAACTATCCAAAACACACAGCCATGTGTCGATCAGAACAAGGCATGTGTCGATGCATAGCCTGAATTCTCAGATAAATTGAAATGCCAACAGTATGTGTCGACTGGTAGGTCGACCATACTTAACCCGAGGAAAATGCAAGTTTGAGACACTTATCATGAGTCGACCAGAGCACAGGTATGGTCGACTCAAAGACCTGTAATTTCAGAAAATGCCTAATTTGATATTTTTTGACACTCTTAGATGATATCTATAACCTACCAATGAGTTTTAACTCGTATGAAGCATATTTCAACAATACTAAGTGCAGTTCTCGAGATATTTTATGCAAGCAAATGAAACATGAGAAATAGGGTATGTTTATGCATTATGGTGATAACTCCAAACATCTATTCTTCCATGCGGCTACGTTTTGACATCATCGAAACCCGCATATCTAGTATATGAGACTTTGCCCTCACATTTACAACTCTAAATATGATAAAAATATCACAGTTATTCAAGATGATTTTCACCAAATCTCAACTATAAGTTAAACCAATACAACAAAATAAAACTATAAAAAGTATGGTCAATAAAAAAAAATAAAAGCATAAACAATTAGTTTAATACAAAAATAATTTATTAAAAAGAGATATTAAACAAACATTAAATAGAAAGAAGAAAACTTATTAATTGATTCAAAATTTGCTCTAAAATAGTTGTTGACTAAGATTTTTCATTTAATTGATTCCATATACATTTGGCTTGTAAGATGGAGATTATTTTTCACTTATAAATACACTTTTAGGTCATACCTTCTTCGATATAGAATTCTCAAAACACATCTTCATGCCTAAAATTTGACATCTGGTGTGTGACTTGAACGACCTGATAGAAAAGACACAATGCATCTTAGATCGACACTATTACTATTTTAAATTTTGCATTGGATCTATTAGTATGATGTTAAAATGTTCGATACCATTATAACTCTTAATTGGATAGTTATTTCGCACAACTAGGCTTGAATTTTTGCATTTTTTGTCTTTATATTAGTATATTTTGAAGGAAATTTTAGTAATTTCAGATATGTTGTAATTTGAGGAGTAAATGTAATGATCTTGTGGTTTAAGTTGAATATATTTATTTGGTTGTGTTGAATATATGCAAAAATTATATTTTAACTAAATTTAGAGAAATGATGAAACATATAACACTACCAAATAGATGGGTTGCATATGAAAATACAACAAATTTGAATGATTAATGCATAAAAACCTTATCCCAAGAGTATCTAGGAAATATTTTTTAAAATCTAAATAACCCATTTTTTCAAATTAATTATTTAAATAATCCACTTTTCCAACTAATTTTTAAAGTAACCCACTTTCAAAACATTGGAATGTAAAGTTGTTGTAAGACCAATTGGAGACCGTCTTTAAAATTAAAGAGTTGACGCCAATTGAATTGGTGTCTCATATAAGCCTAACCAATCTAATTGGCGCCTCGGTTTAAAGAGGAAGAGTTGACACCAATTCATCTGGCAACAACTCTATGTTCCAATTTTTTGTAAAAATTAATTTATATTAAAAATGAATAATAAATAATAATATTTAATTTAAATATGATTACATACGATAATATTTTTAACACTAATGACGACGACTAGGTTTTTCATACATGCCACCAGTTCCACACCCCTTAGGTGTCCTAACTCGTTACACTCACTATTAATTCACCCAAGGTGTTTGGCACGTAATGGTTGTGAGTTTGAGTGTTTGTGGGTTGGTAATGAGTAAATGGTCTGATAATTTTGTGTGTGGGGGGGGGGGGGAGGGGGTTAGACGTTGAAGCTTCTTGTGTGTAATTGGTTTGGCGTGGGTCGTATAAATATATATCTTCAGAGAAAAAAAAACCAGTTGCAATCAATTTGTTCTAAGCCATATAATTATTAGTTGGCTTACATTTGGTTGGCATGACAACGCCAGTTAAGACTCGTTCTCGATGATGCCTCCATTTGATGTCATTGTCTAAGGTACATCGGGGATATGAGATTTTTTTATGCATGCCGAACTGCAATTTCACACGGTCACTATGGTGCATCTCCATAACAGTGAACCTGATGAACCATATACCATTAGCACATCATCCTACCACAGCTAAAACATCATAACATTGAATCATGCAACAAACATATGCCTACCAAAAACCACAACAACAATTTCTTCATTTTGCCAATGAATCATTCACATCAATGTCACCATTAAATTAAATTAGCGGCTCACCAATAACCCATAAACACATACATTAGCATGGGTCACAAACTCAATTATGACAACACGTTGATGCATACACAAGACTACTTAGAAACGCAAAAGCTTATTAGTGAATCTGGTGATGGTGATGTTCTAGGGTTTATCAACAGTGAGCGTAACGAGTTAGGATACATAGGGGGCATGGAATCAGTGGCATGTATGAACAACATGCTCGTCATCATTAGTGTTAAAAGTATTATCATATGTAATCATATTTAAATTAAATATTTATATAAACTAATTTTTGTTTTAAAAAATAGAACGTGGAGTTGTTACTAGATGAATCAGTGTAAACTCTTCCTCTTTAAACACGGGTGCCAATTGGATTGGGTTGGCCTATAGAAGGCGCCAATTCAATTGACGCCAACTCTTTAATTTTAAAGTCAGTCGCCAATTGGTCTGACAACAACTCTACATTCCAATTTTTTTGTTTGAAAGTTGGTTTCTTTGAGAATTAGTTAGGAAAGTGGGTTATTTAAGGAATTAATTTGAAAAACTGGGTTATTTAAATTTAAAAAAAATTCTAGGAAACCTCGTCAATCAAATACATATTGATAGAAATACTTTAGTTGTCCCATAATTTTAGTTCATTATACTAATGATTGCTTTATGCAAAACAAATAAAAAAGACCTTAAAAAAAGATTTTAGTTGTCCCAAAATTTTATTCCATCATACAATGATTGTTTTATACAAAATAAACAAAAGAGGCTTTAAAAGAATAGAACATTATTGGTTATATATGTGCGCACTTGTGTGTGTATCTGTGTGTGCGCATGCGTGCGTCTGTGTGGATCTTATAAAGGTGATTTTTCCTAAAACTAAACATCTTGTTAGTGTGAGAAACAATCTAAGAAGAGGGAGAGGTTGAATTAGATTTGATAGGTTTTTATGAAAACTTTCTTATCTTTTAAGTTCTTTGGAAATGAGTGATAGGTTGCAACTTTTAAATGAATAGAAAGTGCAAAAAATTAAAAGACACACAAGATTATACTAGTTTTTCTCATCAACCAATAGTACATCTAGCCCTTCTACTCTTTAGAGGATTTTGCACTATGCTTAGATTCTTGTATAATTCTTCACCAAGACTTCTTTAAAATCATCTAATACATACATACAGAAAGACATTACTTGATTTTTACAACAACAAAACACCAAAATCTATGATAGACTTTGAATCACCCCAACTCAAAGAACCTTTTTTACAATCATCAAACACTATGATGATCCTTACTAAACACTATGGTGAAAAAGCAATACACAACATTTTGTAAATGATTTTAAATAATATTTGTCTTGGTTTAAATTTCAAGTTGAATGATTTAATTTTCTCTATCTATATATCACAATTTAAGATAATATCATTTGAGTGCTTAGATTTTTGTTCAAAACTTTTATGAAGTTTGAAGATTATGCATGATTTCAAAACTTTGAAAGAATTATGATGAACACTTTTAAAACATGTTTGAATTATAAAAATGATTTTTCTTAAAGCGGTCAATTGTGTTTTTGATGTATAGACACTTATAACATATTTTTAAATACAATATATGTCTAAATTGTATAAAATATTACTCAAATATTTGAAATATGAGAAACTAATAGAATATGAAAAAATTGTGAAGTAAAACACAAAACAATTAAATATTAATTTAATTAAATTAATTTATAATATTCAAAATAAAAATATTGAATATAATTAAGATAAATTTTAGCGAGGTAAGAAAAATAAATGTGTTTTTTTTAAGTGAGACAATACAAGCATTAATATACTTTTTTTTAAGTTTATAGTTATGCAGACCAAACAGACTACCCACGATCCATACAGGCTAACCTTAATGGGTAACAAATTTTTTAGAGTTGAGATAAAAAAAAAGTTCTTAAAATATGAGTTCTAATTTTAAAGCTCAAACCCTATGATTTATCAGACTTGACAGATCGATCCATATGGATAGTTCATTTTAACAAATTTATGTTTGATCTTAGTAGTGCTCTCTGAGAATTCAGCTCACCTAATTTTTTGGAAAAAAAAAAGAAAATATATATTCTATGGGGTAATTGGTTTTCTCAAATTTATTGGAATTAAAAATATAAAATTATAGGTTTTATGGTAATAGTTGTTCAAATATCTATAACATATAACAAAGGTAAAATTTGATTTTGGTGTAGCCTATTTTTCTTCCAATTATACCCTTTTTCAGTTTTTATTTTAAATTTTGATCTGACCTGATCAGAAGGAGGTCTCGGGACGGCCACACGCTGCTGGGCTTCTGCCTGTTCTACGGTGCTGAGGACAAAGTGGGGGGGTGTACCTGCAAGGCACTCCGATGCTAAAGTAAGTGATTTGGACAGAGTGAGAGCAAAGTACAAAAAGGGCAAGATGTGAATTACCTGACCCTCTTATGAAAGAGGGTATTTATAGAGAGACCCCGGCGCTGGGCAAATAGTCACTTGTGTTGGGCTGGATCGTCAGGCCCAACCCAGGCGACTGTTAGGGCTTACGTGGCGTAGTGAAGACCAGGACATGGTCTTCGCCCTAGTTCAACTGCTCCGTGAACTCCGGAAAGTGGGTTGACCTGCTCTTTCGGAGGTGGGAAGTTGGTGGATGATGTGTCCCCGCGGAGGGAAGCACGTGGATAACGTGTGAATGGCATGTTGATCTCCCCGCGGAGGGGAGCTCGTGAGGTTCTCCGAAGGTATGTTGTTCTCCTCGCGGAGGGGAGCATACGAGGGCGTGGGGGAGACATGTTGTCCTGCTTGTTGGCATGGGGATTCTGCCCGCGGAGGGTTGTTCTGCCCGATGAGGGACAATGGTTGGCAGCGTTGTTCTGCTCGACGGGAGCATGCCCTACCCGTCGAGGAGTCACGTGCTCGACCAACCTGCTTAAACCAGATTGGGTCTTTATCGTGCATCATTGGGCTGGGCCACGTGGTTAGGTCGGGGCCCAGGCCAGAACAGGAGCCCCCCAAGTCGAAGCTCTTCGGTGGGAGCGTGAGGACTTAAAAACGTTGTTTCGGGGAAGAAGGTCGCGTGAAGCGAGACTCCGCCGGCTTGTGTTTGGAGAGGGGTGTGTGTGTGCGAAGATCTCTCCATGTCGTCGGGTGCGCGGGGCAAAGGCATTTGAAGGGACGCGACTGTCAGCTTTCTGCCGCGTGTCACGCATTGAGTGGGTGCGAGGGCGACTACCCTAATGCACTCAAGTACCTAGTGTAACACCTCGTTTCTCAAAAATAAATAAATGCAATTTAATTCAAAACAAATATCAGAGTTGCCACACAACACGGGATGTCACATAACAGAATCTCAACAAAACATTTCATTTATAGAAATTCAACAATAAGCAGCGGAAATCATCATATAAATATATACATATAAACATCATGTACATCGTACGCGGCCAACTGCCCAAAATACACAAGACATATTCACCAAAAAGATTCAACAAAACATGATACGCCACAGGGGCACACATAATCAGCAGAAAACAAATAACTCCCCAAAGCCCCGTGTTACGTATCAGAGCATCCCTACGAATCGACTCGCCACAATCCAAGCTAGCTACGCACCTGGATTATCTGTACTTCCGAAGAAGCACAAACCACAACAACAGCAAGGGGTGAGAAATCACGATCAAAATATAACGGTAATAATATACATGAATAAAAGGCAGTAAATCATACAAATATCATTTCACATACATCAACCCAGACCTACTGTCCCACACTAACACAGCACACATAACAATGCAAAAATATGCAACACAACACCATGATATGCGGTACCGACTCACTGGTTCGTCAACCAAACTCAGGGTAGATCACATATGCTCCATCCGAGCAATGATCTATCCCTACCACGCTCCTCCTGAGCACAAACAATCAAACTTAGGATAGATCACATACACTCTATCCGAGCAATGATCTATCCCTACCACGCTCCTCCTGAGCACAAACAATCAAACTCAGGATAGATCACATACACTCCATCTGAGCAATGATATATCCCTACCACGCTCCTCCTGAGCACAAACAATCAAACTCAGGATAGATCACATACACTCCATCCGAGCAATGATCTATCCCTACCACGCTCCTCCTGAGCACAAACAATCAAAATCAGGATAGATCACATACACTCCATCCAAGCAATGATTTATCCCTACCACAATGTTATGCAAAACACCAATGCACACAGCAAACACAGCACACCCGGTGCACACGATCCTCCTTATTACATTTTATCATTCATCACATGTATATCTCGCACATCACCACATTCATACATCATACATACATGATACACCTCAATGCAAATATCATAATTACACGAATAATCAAGGAAATCATGTTCCACACCACATATACACTCTCTCTACAGTTCACTATCAACCTCATATTTAGTCATGACCAACAAGGGTCCAATAACACCAGAGCACAGAACAGAATAACACCAAAAACTCAACTACTGTCATGCTCGCTGGCTCACTCGCCTAGCAAAGCATCAGCAAAGGCTTGCTACTCGCTCGCCCAGCGAACCCCCTAGCAAAGGCAGACAGTGGCTACTGGAAGCACTCGCTACCCAGTTCGCCTAGCGAAGCATCAGCGAATGCTCGCTATTCACTCGCCTAGTGAAAGTGCTGGCGAAAGTCTGCGATTTCTGAAGAAAAAAAATCCACTGCTCAGAGTCGGCAAAACTCTCCGAACTCAACCAATTACACGCAAACCAGCTCTCACAATATCAGACCAATATTATACGGCTCAGCTACAAAATCTATTCATGATTTTACCCGATACGACTTTAGTTCTACTCAATCAAATCAATTTCGGCATAAACATAGCAATTACCCGAAATCCCCAAATCACCAAACAATCACTCTACATCACATGCAACCAGCTCATCATGCTACCACAAATCAGAAATTCAACAACACAATCAAACATAATCATCAGAACCTATGGGGTTAGAGAAATCCCCTTCTACCTAGAATTCATGCAACTACCGAATTCGACCCGATTCTCCCCTCCTTACCTTGATAGCTCGAACAGCTGATGAAACTCTTGCTCCAATGATGACTCCTAGCTTCCTCTTGCTCCAATCGACCGAGTTCTTCTTCCTTCCAATTTTCCTCTTCTCCGATCGTGTTCTTGTTTTTTCCTTCTTCTCCCAACGTGTTCTTCCTTTCTATTTCCAAAATACCCCTTATTCCAATTCTTACTAATTCTTTTATCCCTTTTTAATAATAATAATAATAATAATAATAATAATAATAATAATAATAATAGTAATAACAATAATAATAATATTAATAATAATATTGTTAATAATATTACTATTATTCATTAAACTATCATTATGCATTAATAATTATATTATTATTCTTAAGGTCCAAAATTATCAATTAAACTCCAACTTAAGGGATACTCACCCCGCACTCGAACACACTCCCACAACAGGCACCGCAAACAAAATAATACAGAAAAACTAGATAATTAAAATGGGCGTTACAACTCTCCCCCACTTTAATTATTTTTGTCCTCGAAAATACCTGATGGAAACAATTCTGGATACGCATCCCGCATCCTGCTTTCCAATTCCCAGGTCACACTGCCACCTGCAGCACCTCCCCAAACCACTCTCACCAAAGTTATCTCCTTCCCTCGAAGTTGCTTCATCTTACGATCTTCGATCCTCAACGGCATCGTCTCAACGATCAAATTCTCCCTGACTTGCACTTCATCTCTCTAAATCAGATGAGATGGATCTGCGACATACTTCCGAAGTTGCGACACATGAAACACGTCATGCAAATTCGAAAGCTCAAGCGGCAATGCCACCCTATAAGCCACAACATCAATCCTCTGCAAAATCTGATACATCCCAATAAACTTCGGATCCGTCTTCTTGGATTTCAACGCACGACCTACACCAGTCACTAGGTTAACTCTCAGGAACACGTGATCACCTTCACTGAATTCCAACTCTTCCCTCCGGTTATCATGATAACTCTTCTACCTATCCTGAGATGCTTTCATCTTCACACAAATCATATGAACGGTCTCAGTAGTCTGCTGCATAATCTCTGGTCCTAACACAACATTCTCACCTGTCTCATACCAACACAGAGGGGTTCTACACCTTCTACCACAAAGAGCCTCAAACGGTGCCATCCCGATACTAGAATGGTAACTGTTGTTGCACGTGAACTCAATCAATGGCAAATGAGTATCCCACGCACCACCTTTTTCCAACACACAAGCCCGTAACAAATCCTCCAGAGTCTGAATAGTCCTCTCTAACTGACCATCAGTCTGTGGATGATAAGCTGAACTCAGCTTCAACTTAGTACCCAAAGCTTCCTGCCAACTCTTCCAGAATTCTGAGGTGAACCTCGGATCTCTATCCGACACAATACTCGATGGCACACCATGAAGCTTCACAATCACCCGAACATAAATCTCTGCCAGCTTCTCCAACGGAAAACTGATACTAATCGGCACAAAATGTGCTGACTTCGTAAGCCGATCCACAATTATCCAAATGGAATCAAATCCTCTCGCCGTGCTTGGCAATCCTATAACAAAATCCATATTAATGCAATCCCGCTTCCAAACCGGAATCTCTAACGGTTGCATAAATCCAGAGGGCCTATGATGCTCTACCTTCGACTTCTGACACGTCAAACAGGCGTAAACAAACTGAGTTATATCCCTTTTCATACCTGTCGCTACTGCGAAAATCGGCGCCGGCTGAACAGAAGAGTCGCCACCGTGCGTTATTTATCCCACGGGAGGGAAAGGAAACGCTCAGAGTAAACCTCGCACAACACGGGAAAGGTATGGTCATCGCAACCAAAACCTGGGTTCGGGAGTCGGTTACGCAAGGGGAAGGTATTAGCACCCCTCACGTCCGTCGTACTCGACGGGATCCACGCTTGTTTTCGGGTATGGATTGTTATTCTATCTAAACTATAGGTCAAGGGTTAAAAAGAAAATAAAATGAAAATAAAAATGACTCGGCAAAGTATCGCACTTTATGCCTACGTATTCCCGCCTGGAACGAGAAATCAGAGTCAACGTAGTTCGCCTACCTACGGGAAAGGAGGGGAAGGTTGCTCGCTAGGATATCGCATCCTATGCCTACGTACTTTCATACAGCATGAAAGATCAGAGCAAACGTAGTTCGGGCCACGTACGACACAGGCTTGTCTTGGTTGATTTTATTCCTTCTGAAAAGGTTTTTCTGATTAACAGTCCCAGCGGACAAAAATGACGTTTTGATGAGTTCACATTCTTTTACGGAAGAAGTGTCTTTTATTGTGTTTGAAATCTTTATGTGTTTTTCTGTTTGTTTTGAGAAAGAAAGAGACAGAACTCTAACCTACGGTTGCGAAGGGAAACAAGCTATCCTAATGTTATCATGCATGGGTTAAGACCTAGTGTCTATCATGCTCCACTCTTGCGCAGAGAGAAACAGAGATCCTAAGGGATAGGCAGAAACAGAAACAATATCAGATATATACAGCAAAACAGTAAAATGCATGGATGCAACAGTACAAGCGAGGCAAGGGAGTCCCACTCAACCTCGAACCTAGAAAACAATAGGCGAAAGTGAACAGACTTCACTCTCAACCCAGCAGGGTAAACAGCAAACAATACAGTTCAGAAAACCAATCAATACATCAGAAATGAAATACAGCAGCAGAAGAAACAGCATCAGCAGCTCTGAATCAACAACTGGCTTCAAGCAATCTCCAATCATTCACAAGCTTCAACAAGCATCAATCTCCATCTTCATGACCTTCAGGCATGGGTTTTGATCATCAGTCTTCCATCTGCAATGGCTTTTCTTCATGCTCAAACCTCCAGGATGAGGGATCAGTCACAAGAGTGAATTGGGTGTTAAGCAATCAGCTGACTACCAAAGGTGGTGAACAGACTGCTTCTAACACAAGAGACATTTTCTCTCAAGAGTTCTATCTCATAGACACCATCACCAAGCCTTCCAAAGGAAGGGGGTGAGTGTCTTAGAGAGACTCTGAATCACAGAGAAGAATGGATGCAGACAAGGCAATCCATGTTTGAGAAACAATCATTCTAATCTAGAGCTCTGCCTAGCTCCTAAACCCTAGTCTCCTCAGCAACTGCTAGCAAGAAACTCCTCCTCAACTCTGACAGTTGATCTTCAATCTTTGAATCTCCAATAGCTTCATCTTCACAAATCTTCAGCTTCCCCAGGGCCCCAGGCAATCCCAATACCCAATCAAACAAGCAACAATCCCCAGAGGGCACACCACACCAAACAACAGATATACAGACAGTAATAATATCAGTAGGGGAATCCTAACTCTTTCTAAGGGATCTAATAGCTACCCATAGCCCATATAGTCCCATAACTAATTTATTCAAACCCTAAGTCCTAAGGGAAATGAAATCAAACTCCTAAGTTGTCACCTAAAAACCCTAGTTTTATTCATGATATTCAAGCATTTATTAATCACCTAAAATTAACTCCTAAAAATGGGAACTAAAATATTTCTACAAGCTTAACCTCTCATCTAAACAATATGAAAAGAGTGATCAAAAAATATCAAAGCATGTGAGAGAACAAAAATCATAAAAATAATGCATGAAATGTAACTATTTATTATGACATTTATTTTAGAAAATATGTAAAAAATATGAAATAAAACTAAAAATGAAATTTTATTTTCCTATAATATTCTAGACATTTTAATGAAAACATGGTAAAAAGAATGAATTAAAAAGCATTTTTTATGAATTTATTATGATTTTATGAAAATGGTAAAATAAAATGGAATTAAGAAAAAATAAAAATGAATTAAATGAGGGGAGGGGGTATAAAGAGTAACTCGCCCCAGTTGATATCTGGATGGGCCCTCAGACAGGGGGGTGTTGGTAGCGTTTTGGACAAGGCCCAGCTTCGTTCAGCATTAAAAAACAAATAAAAGACGCTGGGGGTAAGAATAGCAGCAGAATCACATGAGAAAAATGGTTTTGGGCTCACACGGGGGTGGGAATAACAATCCAACTCAGGCCCGCCCGTTTCAATTAATGAAACGGTGCGTTTAGGGCCAGGGTAATCTCCCTCCAATTTTCAGATTGAATGTAGGCCATTGGATCACTCTAAAAGTCAAGAGTCTTACACTCATTGGACGGCTAGGATTATCTCTTCTTCCTCATTCAACCTGAACCTAGGGTTTCTGCCACCATGGAAGCCATGCACGAGCAACTTTCTTCCTCTCTGTTCTCCATCTACACGCAGCCAATCCACACGATGTGAACATGAAATCTGCTCCAAATCTCTCCCTCTACAAGCTTAGGGCATCAATTCGCTTTGAAATTCACCACATCAACAAATTCGATTGAATCACATGCTGACCACCATTGAAATGCACTGGTATGGACCCTCACCAATCTTCCCCAGACTTAGCCTAAATTGAACTACAACTAATGGAGGTTAACACATGCTATCAAGCCACGATTATAACACACTAATCTAAGAGATATTGATCTTAACAGTTCATTGCACCTGCTCACAACCATCACCAAACCTCTCCAAATTCATCTAAACTAATCTCCTAACCACCTAGATTGCATCTAAACTAACAAAATCAGGTCTAACTAACTGGATCGAGCAGTTTGAATGAAAACTTACCTTGTGAGAAATCTTGAAAAACAGCTATGGAAGATGTGGATCTGAAGCTTCTAGGTGTTGGATCTTGCTCTATCCTTGGTGTATGTGATTCTGTATGCAATATTCTGGTGATTCCTTGCTTGAATTTTGCTGTCCAACAGAATTTGCAGTTTTGAGGTTCTTGAAGATAATGCACGAAAATGAATCCTAACCACCAAGTCTTTGCTTCAATTATGATCTATGATGATGATTGAATAAGATTGAATTGAAGTGGATGAAAATTGGTGAGGAATTTGTGAGATTTGGAATGAAACTTCAATGAAAAGTATGAGAGAAATTTTTGAAAATCTTGGTGCAAATGAGGCCAACCCTTGCCAAATTCTCCTTTCATGCTTATATAGACCCCAAATGAACATTCTAGATCCATCTTGCACATTCCCTTGTTTTCAAACTTTGGCTCATTTTTGATTATGTTTCTTAAATGATAAGCAACCATGGATAACTTCATTTTTTCCTTCTAAACTCAAAAAAGTGTGTGAACCATTGTTCTTAGAATTGTTTTTCCATTCAAAATCATATATTGGAAGTCTCCATTTGGACTTGTAAATCTCCCAAACCATTTTCCAACTTGAAATTATTCATTTTATAAGCCTTTTTAGTTCATATTTTGACCTATCATGCAACTCCATGCTATGAGCTTCTCCAATAACTTGTGACCTTCTTTCTAGACTTAAAATCCCATTTGGAGCAAGTTTGATGTTGTAAGTTTTTTCATTTGAGGCCTCCTTGTATGAGTTTTGGGTATAAGTTAAAATGACCTGTAATTCACAAATGCCCAAAATACCCTTTGCTTGTCAAGACCATAAGTTGAGTTCTCCACATCATATGAAGGCATACCATACCATTCTAGAAAGCTAAGACAATGAGGAACAACTCTTATGTTGACCAAGAATTCATTTGAAATCTCCTTGAGGGGTAAAACTAGCTTGGAAGTCAAGTCACTTTCACAGACAAAAATTCAGACACCTTAGATGACCTGTAACTTGTAAGGACCATAACTTGAGTTCTATAAATCTCCTTGAGGTCTTCCACCACTCAAATTAAAGGTCTTGAGATCCTCTACAAGTTTCATGTTGGCCAAGAAGCCATTTGAAGTTAGCATTTTGACTTATCTTGCTTGGAAATTTGACCTAAACTAGGGGATTTTACAGAGAAACCCTAATTTAGTAACTCCTCTTCTCCTTGATTTCTCTTGAATTCTCCTTGTCATATCTCCATATCCTTCTTCATACATCAAATGTTGATCCCCACATCTCTCCAATAGACTTGAATGCCCTCTTAAGTCAGTCAATTGACCTAGGGTTGACCTAGGGTTGACCCAGATGAAACCCTAGTTGACTGTCTTCAACTGTAGCTCTTGTGCTTTCATCAATGACTTGTTTTCTTCTCCAAATGACTTTATAAGTCTCTCAAGATGTCTAGATGCTCTCCATGTCTTCATTCCATAGCTCACAATCCTCTTGTTGGTCCTCAGATACCCTCAGCTAGGAGATGGTCCCAAGGCTTGATCTGCTGAACTCCTTGCTTTCAAATTCTCTCCTGATGACTTGAATGAGATTGAATTGGGATAATAACCTCTTGCTAGGCCTCTAGAGATGAAAATAATGAGTGGTCCCCTGGTGAATGACTTGCTATGCTTATGCTATGCAGATGGTTAGTCTATGTACATAACTCTACATGCAAATGCTAATGATGATGAAACATAAACCAATTGAATAAGGTTGAGCAAATTTTAGGGTGCAACAGCTGCCCCTATTCAAGCGACTTGGACCCGATTGGATGAAGAGCCCGGAGCCTTCAGACATTCGCGGTACGAGACGGTTGAATACTAGTGAAACCAGAAATTTGCCAACCGCAAAACTAAATTGCGCTCCTGCTTGAGGAACGACATCCATCAGCTGAATCTGACTGTTACAGTAACCCACTGATCTCGCACGACCGTGCTGGGGATTGTCTTCATCGTTCTGAAGAGGATTCTGTCATAACAGATTGCTTGCTTGTCCATGCTAGGACTCTGTCTGTTGCCGATACGAAGAAATCTCAACTAAAACCTGTCCACGTTAGGACTCCACTTGCTGTTAACCCAGAAAAATCTCGACAACTCCGCTGGGGATAATTCGTCTGTATTTCCATAAACTGAATCGTCCACGTTAGGAATAACATTCTTCCACGTTAGGAGTAACACCTGTCCACGTTAGGAATCACATCGTCCACGTTAGGAGTAACGCTTTTATCTTTCCACGTTAGGAAGCAATCTTCTTTCCACGTAAGGAGAACTGCATCAATCTGTCCACGTAAGGACTCCAATACCACTTGACGTGTCCGCGTCGGGACTCCGATCTTTCCACGTTAAGAAATACAACTATTTCTGAACTTGTCCACGTCAGGACTCAACTTCTCGAATCTATCCACGTCAGGACCCCAATTTCTCCGCGTAAGGAATAAACTTCTTCTTCCGCGTTAGGAATACCTTCTTTGATCTGTCCGCGTCAGGACTAAACTCTCTTTCCACGTCAGGAATGATCCATTTCTTTCCACGTCAGGAATCAATCTTGATATGTCCGCGTAAGGACTCAATCTTTCCACGTTAGGAATCAATTCTTGATATGTCCGCGTAAGGACTCTGATCTTTCCACGTAAGGAATACCAACTATTTCTGAATTTGTCCACGTCATGGCTCATTTTTCCACGTAAGGAATGCCATCTTAACCTGTCCACGTAAGGACTCTCTTTTTTCCACGTTAGGAATACTGTTATTTCCACGTTAGGAATCACTTCTGATACGTCCGTGTATGGACTACATCTTTCCACGTTATGAATAATAATCTCTTTGCTCTGTCCGCGTTAGGACACTGATCTCGCCTTGATTTGTCCACGTTAGGACTCAGGCGTCTTCGACTCACTGAGGAAATAAGACTTGTCCACGTAAGGACTCACACCTTCGACTTGCTGGGGAAATATCCGCGTCGGGACTTACCCTTTGTCAACAACACGAATAAGGATAAATTTGTCCACGTCAGGATTCTAAAGAACTACAAACTTGTCCACGTCAGGACGCACATTTCACCATTACGAATACAGATATCTGCTGGAAACAAATGATCCACGTCAGGACACCAACACGAAGAGTAACCAATCTTTTGTCAACGTCATGACCTCCCTTTCTCCAAATTTCAAAAGACCGAATCTATCCACGTCAGGATTAACACACCTTACCAATCCGGTAAAACAAACCTGTCCACGTTAGGACGCCCACAGCTGTCACCAGGATCCCGTCATTCTAGGAATAAATGGTCCACGTCAGGACTTAGTTCTTCAATGATCCTCACCCACAAACTTCTTAGCACTGACGTGACAGCGACTTTGAGGCGGACTCTACTGGGGATGTCTGAAAACCCACTATCGGACACCTGCTTCGAAATTCTGATTCATGCGACTCGTTGATGACAAACGAACTCTGCTTGGGGATAAGAAGACACTTATCCTGGCCACTCTGGCTGGGGAAGATAAGATGCATTTGCATAAATGACTTTGCTGGAGACAAAGAGAGTTTTATCATGATAACTCTGTGGGGAATACCGCCGAAACTGACATTGTCATTGAATATCTCCTGCCGAGATCTTGACTGTTTAGTAATTTATTTGAGCAAGAGCTCTCTCCACCTGAACTACTAGAGTACAGAACTGCTTCAGCAAAATAAATGCTGGAAGGATAATGCCGACTCGCCGGGGATAGCCTGATGCTACAAAATTATTCCGGCAAAATAAATGCTGGTAGGATGAAGTCGACCCTGTTGGGAAGTTGGGAACTCAAACCACACGTCTTGCTGAAGTAACCCCCCCTGCCAGGGAATATAACTCTGCTGGAGAATAACAGATGCGCCTGGTACGATTGAGCTTCCGCTGGAACGTGAACCGATATCACCAGTATCTCTGACAAAATAAATGACAGGACCCACCATCAACTCTGCTTTGGAGAGTCTTGACCTTCGAATTCCACTGGAAGGAAAGAACACTCGCTGAAAAGAGAACTCCGCTGGGGATGGCTGGATTCTCTCGGGGAAAATTTACTGACTCCGCCGGGGGAGAATGCAGGACCCTGCGGGGGAGATGAACCTGTCTGAATACAGCCTTACGATCCCGGAATCACCAAACTCTGCTGAGGACGAGTAACTTCTCTGGAGCACGTCCTTTGGATAAGCCACGGCGAGCTGGAGAATTCTATCCTTCTTCAGGAAGAACATGCATGACCTGCGTGGGGATCAAGCCTTTCACCATCGCAATCTTTTGATCACCTTCCTCGTACGGTTATGAAACCTGCAACAACACAAACAAGACACGCCAAGCCTATGCAATCCAAATCGATTCAGGTTAGTGACTTTACACTCAGTTAATTCAAAGCTTTAACAATTGTTGGCAAGGGCCAGTAATGTTATACTCATGCTAGCTTCAATAAACTTAGGCGTTTTATCATGCGCAAAACAGTAAAGAACAGGCATCAAGTACTGAATAACACATTTTCATTGATTGGGCCCCTGAATGGGCGGAGTTTTTGTACACGGGATGTAACTCCTGAAAAGAGGAAGCTACACAAAGCAAATATACAAGTATGCAAGTATTCACAAGAAGCATAAATATTGACAACTTAAATTTTGTACACATGTCGGCAACTGGATGCAGATGAACATCACGAACTGATCCTCCCATGACTCGTCCGACTCTAATGCTTTCCCGGTATCCGTCTTCTGAAGAGGTTGTATCCGATAACTGACTCCTCAACCATATTCTCCCGCACTGATGCTCATTGAATACCAAATTCGGACCGCAGTCATTTGCTTTTCTCATCCCTAACTTTTGCGTGAACCGCCCTTTACGGGTTTTCAGTTCACCGGGATACCCTTTTTTGCCGAAGCCGCCCAGTGTAGGTTTTCAACTTCGCGGGTGTACATTTTTTCAATTTTATCCCTAACTTTTGCCCGAACCTTTCATTCTGTTTTTGGTTCGTCAGGATGCCCCATTTTTGCCTGGACTCTCTTTTTTCTGTCCAGCGGGTCTATTTTAAGCAAAGTATTTTTTAACTGCGTCCGAATTCACAGGTGATGCAAAGTCTTCCCCGTCCATGGTGGACAACAATAAAGCTCCTCCTGAAAAGACCTTCTTGACAACGTATGGCCCTTCGTAATTGGGGGTCCACTTGCCCCTGTGATCTGCTTGCGGCGGTAGAATCCTTTTCAGCACAAGGTCGCCCGTCTGAAAGCTTCGCGGAAGTATCTTCTTGTCGTACGCTTTCTTCATTCGTCTTTGATACAAACGACCGTATGCCAGAGAAGCTAGCCTCTTCTCATCCATCAAACTCAGTTGGTTCAATCTGTTCGTTACCCATTCTGCCTCGTCCAGCTGAACGTCTCGCAATACCCTCAGAGAAGGGATCTCCACCTCCAATGGTAACACCGCTTCCATTCCGTATACCAACGAGAACGGAGTTGCCCCGGTTGATGTGCGTACCGTCGTACGATAACCGTGCAAAGCGAAAGGTAGCATTTCATGCCAATCTTTATAAGTCACCACCATTTTCTGGACTATCTTCTTGATATTCTTATTGGCCGCTTCGACAGCGCCATTCATCTTGGGTCGGTAAGGGGAGGAGTTGTGATGTTCGATCTTGAAATTCTGACAGAGCTCCTTCATCATTTTGTTGTTCAGATTAGAACCATTATCCGTGATTATCCGCTCGGGAATTCCATATCGGCAAATGATATCTCTCTTGATGAATCTAGCCACCACTTGCTTCGTTACATTTACGTAAGACGCTGCTTCCACCCATTTGGTGAAATAATCGATTGCTACGAGGATGAACCGATGCCCGTTAGAAGCCGTCGGCTCAATCTTTCCAATCATATCGATTCCCCACATCGAGAATGGCCATGGAGATGACATCACATTCAAAGGACTCGGAGGCACATGTATTTTGTCAGCATATATTTGGCACTTGTGGCACTTTCTTGCAAATTTGAAACAATCAGTTTCCATCGTCAGCCAAAAGTATCCTGCCCGCAGCAGTTTTCTCGTCATAGCATGCCCGCCAGCATGCGTACCAAAGGCACCTTCGTGAATTTCCTCCATTAGAAGCTTTGCCTCTTTCTCGTCCACACAACGCAACAACACCAAGTCGTGGTTTCTTCTGTACAAGACGCCATCCGGGTTCAAATAGAAATTACCCGCTAATCTCCTGAGAGTCTTCTGATCTTGACTGGATGCCCCAGCCGGATACTCTTTATTCTTCAGGAAATTAAGGATATCAAAATACCACGGTTTGTCATCAGACGCTTCATCAATAGCAAATACATAAGCTGGCCTGTCCAACCGAGAGATAGTGATTTGGGGAGCTTCGTTCCAGAAATTGACCTTGTACATGGAAGACAAGGTGGCAAGGGCGTCAGCCATTTGATTTTCTGCCCGTGGCACGTGATGCAATTCAACTTTGTCGAAGAAAGGCAACAATCTCCTTGCATAATTCATGTAATGTATCAAATTGGGCTGCCGTGTCTCCCATTCCCCTTTGATCTGATTCACTACCAGAGCTGAGTCTCCGTATACGTCTAAATGTTTGATTCGCAAATCAATGGCTTCTTCAAGCCCCATTATACAAGCTTCGTATTCGGCCTCATTGTTGGTAACAGCAAAGGTCAATCGGGCAGTAAACGGGATGTGCGACCCGTGCGGCGTAGTGATGATTGCCCCTATTCCGCTACCGTAAGCATTCACAGCTCCATCAAATATCATCTGCCATTTGGACCCCGGCTCTGGTCCTTCGTCTGGTAACGGCTCTTCACAATCCTTCATCTTGAGATACATGATATCCTCGTCAGGAAAGTCAAATCTCATCGATTGATACTCTTCAATAGGCTGCTCCGCCAGATACTCAGACAACACACTCCCCTTTATTGCCTTTTGCGAGACGTATTGAATATCGTACTCAGTCAAGATCATCTGCCACCGGGCAATTCTACCTGACAACGCCTGCTTTTCAAATATATATTTGATCGGATCCATCTTCGAGATGAGCATGGTTGTATGATTCAGCATGTACTGCCTCAAACGCTTGGCGGCCCAGGCTAGCGCGCAACAAGTTTTCTCCAGCATTGAATATCGAGATTCACAGTCTGTAAATTTCTTACTCAGATAATAGATTGCATGCTCTTTTCTCCCTGTCTCGTCGTGTTGACCGAGAACACAACCCATACTCCCCTCAAGAACCGTCAAATACATTATCAAGGGTCTCCCTGCCACTGGGGGTATCAAAATGGGAGGCTCCTGCAGATACTTCTTTATTTTGTCGAACGCCTTTTGACAATTATCGTTCCACGTTACAGCTTGATCTTTCTTTAGCAACTTGAATAATGGTTCGCACGTAGCAGTCAGGTGAGATATGAACCGAGCAATGTAGTTCAATCTCCCTAAAAACCCGCGCACCTCTTTCTCTGTTTTAGGCGTCGGCATTTCTTGGATCGCTTTTATTTTAGCAGGATCGACCTCTATTCCTCTTTCGCTTACGATAAACCCCAGCAGTTTACCCGATCTCACCCCGAAGGTGCATTTGTTAGGGTTCAGCCTCAGCCTGAACTTCCTAAGCCTTTTAAACAACTTCAACAGATTCACCAGATGCTCTTCCTCCGTCTGGGATTTGGCAATCATATCGTCAACATAAACTTCGATCTCTTTATGCATCATGTCATGAAAGAGAGTTGTCATCGCACGCTGATATGTTGCCCCAGCATTTTTCAAACCAAAGGGCATCACTTTATAGCAAAATGTTCCCCAAGGCGTTATGAAAGTAGTCTTCTCCATATCCTCTGGCGCCATTTTAATTTGATTATAGCCTGAAAAGCCATCCATGAAGGAGAATACAGAGTATTGAGCAGTATTATCAACTAACACGTCAATATGAGGAAGTGGAAAATCGTCTTTTGGGCTTGCTTTATTCAAATCTCTATAATCCACGCACATTCGAACCTTGCCGTCTTTCTTTGGCACTGGTACGATGTTGGCAACCCATGAGGGATACTTCGTCACAGCCAGGAACCCAGCGTCCCACTGTTTCTGAACCTCCTCTTTGATCTTCATTGCCATATCTGGGCGAGTTCTGCGAAGTTTTTGTTTGACAGGCGGGCAGTCTTCTTTCAGTGGCAGACGATGCACAACCATATCAGTATCGAGCCCTGGCATATCTTGATACGACCAAGCGAATACATCATTATACTCTCGGAGCATTTCAACCAGTTTTCGCTTGATATCACTCTGCAGTGCGGCTCCAATACGAATATTCTTCTCAACCCCTTCCGACCCCAAATTGATAATTTCGATAACCTCGTCGTGAGGCAGAATGGCTCTTTCCTCTTGCTTCACCAACCAAGACAGTTCTTCAGGAACGTCGCTATCTTCGACAACCTCTTCTTCGGTCTGGAATACCGGGTGCTCGAAGTCGGGACGAGTCATGGGTGGTTCAAGGATGTCATCTGAAAATGTTATCCTGCAAAAGAAAGGGTTAAGTGCTTCAAAATGCGTATAAAGCGGATAACCACGTTGCCATTTTATTGGAAAATACAAAACAAGAAAGACAGAGATTACAGTATTTACACATGAAAAAACGCCATTTATTTAATGATTAACAAAGCAATGTTTATAACAACACAACCCTAAGCAAATCCTGATGCCCCGGGCAAGACATCAGATTATTCAACAATTAATAAAGCAAAGCATTACTGTTTAAAAGTCACAGGAACAAGCTCCTGAATAGACCAGTTGCACAGTCCTTGTCCTGGCGTGCTTGGCTGAATCCAGGCATCCATATCACAGTCGCTGTCCCCTTCATCTGACTCTGAAGCAGCGTTGACAGATTCGTGGCATACTCCACTGGCAGAGATGGTGATTGACTTTCTGAAATGAGGGGCCCCCACAGAAGGAGTTGATGACGACGGTCGGTACCCCAGTCCGAACCGGTCCATTTTCACCGGAATGTCCAATACTTTGCCCCAGCCCTTGGCTTCTCCTGCCTTCACTAGCGCTTGAGCCTCTTTATACGAAGAAACAGCTATCTCTGGCACTTTGCTTGGCCCGGGACTCTTGTCCTTTATGCGCAAACCTTCGAATGCCTGGCATGGCGTCTCGTGGATCTCCCCGTCGACTTCCACATATTTAAACGAAGAAAGATGGCTGACCAGGATGTCTTCTTCTCCGCACACGGTGACTACACTGTCTCCGACCATATACTTTAACTTCTGATGCAGGGTTGACGTGACTGCCCCTGCCCCGTGAATCCAAGGTCTTCCCAGCAAGCAGCTGTACGCAGGCTGTATATCCATGATATAAAACTCCGTTGCAAACACTTCTGGCCCCACTTGCAGAGGCAATGTAATTGATCCGAAGACTGTTCTCCGCGTGCCGTCAAACGCTCTGACCACCAAATCACTTGGTGTACACAAAATCCCTCGAACATCCAGCTTCATCATAGCCTTCTTAGGCAGCACGTTCAAAGACGACCCGGTGTCAACCAATACATGCGACATTGTCGACCCTCTGCACTCAACAGATACATGCAATGCCATATTATGGTCCCTTCCTTTCGGAGTCAAGTCGAAATCAGTAAAGCCCAGACTGTGGCCTGCATTCACATGTGCTAATACTCCTTCTAGCTGGTTCACGGAGACATCCTGTGGTACAAAAGAAGTGTCCAGGACTTTCAGCAAAGCGTTCCTGTGGGCTTCTGAACACAACAGCAATGACAGAATAGATATTTTGGATGGCGTTTGCTGCAGATGCTCCACGATTTTATAGTCGCTTTTCCGAATCAAGCGCATGAATTCCTCTACGTCCTTAGATGCTGCTTCTTTTTCATTTGCTTGAACCGGAACATTCTCAACCGCTTTCCCTTTTCCTTTCGCTAGCCTTTCGGCCTCTACTTCAGGAGATATAAAGATCCTGCCGCTCCTCGTCATGCCTCCTGAACCAACAACATTATCCACAATCTCTGCTGACTGCTTGTTAACATCGATTTTAATCCCGTCACAATATACCTCTAGCCCATATGACCATGGGACTGCTCTCGTGTTCTCATACGGGATTGGCCCGGCTTTAGTTATAGTAATCGGTGGTCGCTGAGCTGGTGCTGAAATGGTGATCGTCTTCCGAGGAATTGTCACCGTGGCAACATCACTCTGATTATCCACTACTGCCCCTGCCGGCTCATCAGTTGCTGTTCTATCAAACTGCAATACACCTTCATCAATCAAGGCCTGAATGCCTTTCTTCAGATCCTCACACCCCCCAGACAGGGCCCAACAATCTAAGCAATACTCATTACAACCCGGGTAAACACCTCCTTGCAACAGTCGGCTTTTTATTTCGCTCAGCGGCGTCTTTAAATCCTCAACATTCATAATCAGATTCAGACCTTCCTCAGTCAGCACGGCATTCGCCCCATGATTAGGCATGGGTTTCTGGACTATATTCGCACCGGTCGTTCCGAAGTTGATAGACTTGTTGTCCAGGAGATCCTGCACAACGTGCTTAAAAGCATGACAACCTTCAATATCATGGCCCGGGGCCCCAGAATGAAACTCACAGCGTCTATTCGCATCATAGCCGAACGGGGGAGTTCCCGTTATCGGCGCCAAGGTTCTTTTCTCTACCAGATTCAATCCCAACAAGGTCTGCAATAAATCAGCATAGTTAGAGGGAGGCTTCTCGAACACCCTTCTCGGCTTACCACCCTGGAATTTTCTCTGAGCTTGCTGTGCCCCCTGCTGAGGCTGCTGCTGCTGTGGCATTGGTTGCTGCTGAACCGGTTGTTGTTGCTGGATTGGCTGTTGTTGATACGGGATGGTGACACTCGACACTTGCTGCTGCTGACGATATTGATTTCTTCCCCTGCCTCGGCCTCGGCCTCGGCCTCCAAATACAGCACTAGCTTCGCCCTGACGGCGCCCACCATAAGCTTTCCTATTACTGCCAGATGCAGCTGACTCGTCAACTTGGAACTTTCCTTGCTTAATGTTCCGCTCAATCTTCTCACCCATTAAAATCAGATCTGAAAAACTAGCCAGAGACGTATGAAACAACATATCATGAAACAGCCCGGTGAATGTGCCGACAAACATATCGTTCATTTCTTTATCTTCCACAGGAGGACGAACCCTGGCAGCCATATCGCGCCACCTTTGCGCGTATTCTTTAAAACTCTCCCCCTTCTTCTGCGAAAGCCCGGCCAACTGGACCCGATTGGGTGCCAGGTCACTGTTATATTTGTAATGGGCTACGAACGCCTCCGCTAATTGCTTCCAAGTCTTGATATCAGTGGGCTCCAACCCCATGTACCACTCTAAGGAAGGACCCGATAGGCTATCCTGAAAGAAATGCATGAGCATTCTTTCGTCAGTGGAGTATGCAGACATCTTTCTGTAATAAGCTCGTACATGCACTTTCGGACATGTATCTCCTTTGTACTTATCGAACGCAGGCGCTTTGAACTTGATTGGCACCCTCAGCCCAGGTACCAAGCCCATAGTTGCCATGTCCAGACCCACAGCACTCTGGTTTAGGACTCCCTTCATTTGCTCTTCCAGCATTCTAATCTTTTGAGAATCATCCATCGGCCCGTCAAAACCCCCTCCAGAGAAGGCGTCTTCCTGTTGATCCTCTTGCCACATACCGTTTCCAGCCCCGTATCCATCATACGCATTATTACGTCCAGCTCTGACCTGATTCATCCCCGGAACTCGGCCTCTGTTGCCATACCCTTGAACACCTCCAGCAGGACCACCAGCCATAAAACCAGCACCGTTTCCGTTTCCAAAACCTCCGTAGCCCTGATTGACCATACCATAACCATCTTGCCCAAAGCCCTGGGCATTAAAGCCATACTTGCCAGTGTTGTCGAATCCCTGATCGTTGAATCCGAACCCAGCGTTGACAAAGCCATTACCTCCGAGATTATCTCCCACATTGACATCACCCAGCCCAGCGTTATGGACAGCAGTTTCATTTCCACCTCCGACGTTACCATTCACAGCAGCGGTAGCGTTGTTGACGTTAGCAGCATTCACATTGACGACAGGCGGAGCCACCGGCGTTGGAGTGCCGTCTCCATGAGCAGTATCAACCCGGACAGACTGATGATCTTCGTTACCATGACCAGCGTTGCGAGCCAATAGAGGCTGGACCATGGCCTGCAAATTCTCTTGCCCTTTTGCTATAGCCTCCATGGTTTGCATGAAGAGGGCGAGCTTCTCGCGTACATCCTGCATCTCATTCTGAATCTGGTCCATGACTTTCCGACAGTTGGATCGTGTAGAATAGCGGTGCGGATGTTGATCTGGAATCCTGTTAAGTACCTGAATCAAAGCAGGAGATAAGACACCATTCAAAGATTACCTGTTATGCAAGATGAATATGAATGCAATGCAATGTGT
Source organism: Lathyrus sativus (assembly GCA_963859935.3). NCBI lineage: Eukaryota > Viridiplantae > Streptophyta > Magnoliopsida > Fabales > Fabaceae > Lathyrus > Lathyrus sativus. The sequence goes on along the minus strand of OZ012740.1, from coordinate 76,431,818 downwards.
CTGTGCATTAGGGAAGTTCATTCCCCCAGTTCTAGTGCGAAGGTGCCGGTGCGGTGACAGTATTGACAATAAGAATACCGGAGCTGAATCATAGGAAGCCTCATATATAACAGAGAGAATCAATAAGCCCAGGGTACAATATCACTGAGAGTACAAAGAAGGCATGACCTCAACCAACAATCCTGGTGATGGTCAGCACTATGCAAATAAAGCATACAAATAATGGAATGATCAGATCCTCCCAAAGGTCTGGTACTCCTCTATCAACTTCTTGGTCTCCGGATGGCTTGGTCGATCGAGCAGCCCTTCAACAAGCTGGTTTCTCTTCTTAAGAACACGGCGTACGTCTTCAGCAGTTTCTTCCCATGCCGCTTCTCCGAAGCAATCTTCTAACTTTCGCTTCTGGGACACTGCTTCATCTCTGGATTTGATTGCCTTGTTCAGTGCATGCTGGACACTATACCGGTTCATCACTTCCTCCTCACACTTCTTGATGCTAGACTTCAACTTCTCCTCGAGGTCGGAAATTTGCTGCTTTAGCTTATCTTCCCTCTGCTTGTTGTTGGTGAGAGTAGCATTCCAAGTCTTATTGCAAGAGGATATCTCTCGGTGTGCTGCGTCAAGCGCCTTCTTTTTGGCTTCCAGCATATCATGGGAGCTTCTGAACTCTTGCCCCAGACGTTCGCGCTTCTTCTTTTCCTCGGTCAACTCAGCTCCTAACCTGTTTACCAGCTCGATCTGTTGTTGGAAAGCATATACGGCCTTGTTCTTCTCACTGCGTGCCTGGGCTAGCTCTTGCTCTAACCCTTCGTTAATCTTCATCAAGGCTTCTTTCTCCCTCACAACCTGTTCATATGCTTCTCTAGAAACAGTAGTCGGCTCTTCTACCGGAATAGGATCAAGAATTGGTGCCTCTGGAAACGGCATCTTCAACTGACTAGCCCTCTCCTGAATCCAAGCTCTATAAGGTGCATAGGCCTGACAGTCATTCTTTCCTAACAACGGCTTCCCTTTGCGGTTAATACGCGTCCAAGCATGTCGCAACTTGGCTAATAACTCCCCCTTCACGTCACCGGTGAAGTACAGAGATTCCTGTACTTCTTCCTCCTGAGGTGGATTCTTCAGCGCATATCCGAACTGGCGAATGAATAGAGAAGGGTTGTAATTGATACACCCTTTTCTTCCTATCAATGGCACATTAGGGTACCCGGCACAGCTAAAGATGAGCTCAGATCCCAACAGGTCTCTATCAAACCACTCCATATCTTCCGACGATAGCCTCATCAAACGCTCCGGCCAACCAACTGGAACTGTAGTCTCTGCAGCAGATCCTCTCTTAGGAAAGTGACTCTCAAACCACATACTCAACAAGGGTACACAAAGATGAACATTCTTCCCTCTTCCCTTCTCATTCTTGTAATGCAGCGAGTGGTAGAAATCTCCGAGTAAGGTAGGTACAGGATTACCAGCGGCAAACAAGTAGAAAGCATCGAAGTCCACAAAATCCGGTATATTGGGGAATAGTACTATGCCATAAATGCACAAAGCCAACACAGCATTGAAAGCAACCCAGCACCCATTCTTGGCGTACTCTTGGGCTTTACCCACTAAGAACTGAAATGAGAAGCCTGGAACTCCACGGGAAACAGTAGTCACAAGTTCAGAAGCATCAACATGCAAGGCTTTTGCCAATTCCTCCGGCTTGGGTTTGGCACCATAATGAATGAATGGAACCTGGTTCTGCACGGGCAGCTCAACATACTCAGCGTATTCCTCCAGGGTTGGTCCCATAATAAAGTCAGAGAACGTAAAGCACCTCAAAGCAGGGTCATAGAATTGCATCAAAGCATACAGCCCATCTAACTCTACCTCTGTAGGTTTGCACACCAATCTCAGTAATCTACCATAACTCATCCGGAAACTCCTACGAACACCCTCATCAGCAAGAGAGATCAATCCCAGTAAAGGAACAATATCAGGCGTAGGCAATTTGTAAGCAACTGTTCTCCGTAGGCTAGTCATGATCAAACACTCAGAAGTCTGGGCACTAGAACTAGGGAAATGCAAATGCACCTGCAGCACAGACACACGTTAGTGAAATGCAAATGATAATGGATATGCGAGGATGCAATGCAAGTAACATTCAACAGGGACCAAAGCTGCAACGGCATAGCCTAAACCCAATCAAGAAAGGTCTCAAATGGACCCTCCAGAAGTCATCAAACCCTGGTCTCAGATAGACCTAAAATAAAACTCCAACACTGGTCTCTGACAGACCTCAAACCATAACTCCAACTGGTCTCTGATAGACCTCAAATCACATCCATAATTGGTCTCTGACAGACCTCAAAACACCTCTCAAATGGTCTCTGACAGACCTCAGAATACATCTCCAAATGGTCTCAGACAGACCTCAGAATAAATCTCCACATGGTCTCTGACAGACCTCAGAATAAATCTCCACATGGTCTCTGACAGACCTCAGAACTCTCCATAAATAACCAGGATCTCTGATCAAGAAATAATCGGTAATCTGGAGGTCTAGTTACCTGCATAACCCCAAATCCCCTCACAGGTGGGCGGCCCTATAACTGGCACAAGGTACGGCATCCTATGCGGTCGTCAGCGTCACAGACTTTCAGGGTTAATGATACGATTCCCAGAAGGAGTGGCATCATCAAATCCTGAAGAGGCCTCACTCAGCCAACTTCCAAATGATCGGTCCCCAGAGTCGACAATCCAACTAACCAGCAACCCACGCCAACCAAAGGAAGGGGCAGGAGGCCAACCAGAGGAACCTCGTCTGAGTGTAGATTTCATGGGACACCGAAGCAAGCAAAGCAAGCGGGCGCCCACTAATTTCTACTCTAATTCTAGGTGCACTCAAGCCCAGGTCCGGCTTATCTCTCAATATCAGAACACCCGTCACACCCCAATACAGCAATAATAAACAATATATAAAGCTGAAAATACAAGGTTAGAAATATACAATAACTCCATACAAAATCCTCGACGGGAAAACAAGCGTTAGGATTGACTCTCTCAAGGGACGTTGGATCCCAAATGCATAAGGACCGTCGCAGTCCTTAGCAGCCAGGGGACGTTGGATCCCCAGCAGAGTCGCCAGCTGTCGCTACTGCGAAAATCGGCGCCGGCTGAACAGAAGAGTCGCCACCGTGCGTTATTTATCCCACGGGAGGGAAAGGAAACGCTCAGAGTAAACCTCGCACAACACGGGAAAGGTATGGTCATCGCAACCAAAACCTGGGTTCGGGAGTCGGTTACGCAAGGGGAAGGTATTAGCACCCCTCACGTCCGTCGTACTCGACGGGATCCACGCTTGTTTTCGGGTATGGATTGTTATTCTATCTAAACTATAGGTCAAGGGTTAAAAAGAAAATAAAATGAAAATAAAAATGACTCGGCAAAGTATCGCACTTTATGCCTACGTATTCCCGCCTGGAACGAGAAATCAGAGTCAACGTAGTTCGCCTACCTACGGGAAAGGAGGGGAAGGTTGCTCGCTAGGATATCGCATCCTATGCCTACGTACTTTCATACAGCATGAAAGATCAGAGCAAACGTAGTTCGGGCCACGTACGACACAGGCTTGTCTTGGTTGATTTTATTCCTTCTGAAAAGGTTTTTCTGATTAACAGTCCCAGCGGACAAAAATGACGTTTTGATGAGTTCACATTCTTTTACGGAAGAAGTGTCTTTTATTGTGTTTGAAATCTTTATGTGTTTTTCTGTTTGTTTTGAGAAAGAAAGAGACAGAACTCTAACCTACGGTTGCGAAGGGAAACAAGCTATCCTAATGTTATCATGCATGGGTTAAGACCTAGTGTCTATCATGCTCCACTCTTGCGCAGAGAGAAACAGAGATCCTAAGGGATAGGCAGAAACAGAAACAATATCAGATATATACAGCAAAACAGTAAAATGCATGGATGCAACAGTACAAGCGAGGCAAGGGAGTCCCACTCAACCTCGAACCTAGAAAACAATAGGCGAAAGTGAACAGACTTCACTCTCAACCCAGCAGGGTAAACAGCAAACAATACAGTTCAGAAAACCAATCAATACATCAGAAATGAAATACAGCAGCAGAAGAAACAGCATCAGCAGCTCTGAATCAACAACTGGCTTCAAGCAATCTCCAATCATTCACAAGCTTCAACAAGCATCAATCTCCATCTTCATGACCTTCAGGCATGGGTTTTGATCATCAGTCTTCCATCTGCAATGGCTTTTCTTCATGCTCAAACCTCCAGGATGAGGGATCAGTCACAAGAGTGAATTGGGTGTTAAGCAATCAGCTGACTACCAAAGGTGGTGAACAGACTGCTTCTAACACAAGAGACATTTTCTCTCAAGAGTTCTATCTCATAGACACCATCACCAAGCCTTCCAAAGGAAGGGGGTGAGTGTCTTAGAGAGACTCTGAATCACAGAGAAGAATGGATGCAGACAAGGCAATCCATGTTTGAGAAACAATCATTCTAATCTAGAGCTCTGCCTAGCTCCTAAACCCTAGTCTCCTCAGCAACTGCTAGCAAGAAACTCCTCCTCAACTCTGACAGTTGATCTTCAATCTTTGAATCTCCAATAGCTTCATCTTCACAAATCTTCAGCTTCCCCAGGGCCCCAGGCAATCCCAATACCCAATCAAACAAGCAACAATCCCCAGAGGGCACACCACACCAAACAACAGATATACAGACAGTAATAATATCAGTAGGGGAATCCTAACTCTTTCTAAGGGATCTAATAGCTACCCATAGCCCATATAGTCCCATAACTAATTTATTCAAACCCTAAGTCCTAAGGGAAATGAAATCAAACTCCTAAGTTGTCACCTAAAAACCCTAGTTTTATTCATGATATTCAAGCATTTATTAATCACCTAAAATTAACTCCTAAAAATGGGAACTAAAATATTTCTACAAGCTTAACCTCTCATCTAAACAATATGAAAAGAGTGATCAAAAAATATCAAAGCATGTGAGAGAACAAAAATCATAAAAATAATGCATGAAATGTAACTATTTATTATGACATTTATTTTAGAAAATATGTAAAAAATATGAAATAAAACTAAAAATGAAATTTTATTTTCCTATAATATTCTAGACATTTTAATGAAAACATGGTAAAAAGAATGAATTAAAAAGCATTTTTTATGAATTTATTATGATTTTATGAAAATGGTAAAATAAAATGGAATTAAGAAAAAATAAAAATGAATTAAATGAGGGGAGGGGGTATAAAGAGTAACTCGCCCCAGTTGATATCTGGATGGGCCCTCAGACAGGGGGGTGTTGGTAGCGTTTTGGACAAGGCCCAGCTTCGTTCAGCATTAAAAAACAAATAAAAGACGCTGGGGGTAAGAATAGCAGCAGAATCACATGAGAAAAATGGTTTTGGGCTCACACGGGGGTGGGAATAACAATCCAACTCAGGCCCGCCCGTTTCAATTAATGAAACGGTGCGTTTAGGGCCAGGGTAATCTCCCTCCAATTTTCAGATTGAATGTAGGCCATTGGATCACTCTAAAAGTCAAGAGTCTTACACTCATTGGACGGCTAGGATTATCTCTTCTTCCTCATTCAACCTGAACCTAGGGTTTCTGCCACCATGGAAGCCATGCACGAGCAACTTTCTTCCTCTCTGTTCTCCATCTACACGCAGCCAATCCACACGATGTGAACATGAAATCTGCTCCAAATCTCTCCCTCTACAAGCTTAGGGCATCAATTCGCTTTGAAATTCACCACATCAACAAATTCGATTGAATCACATGCTGACCACCATTGAAATGCACTGGTATGGACCCTCACCAATCTTCCCCAGACTTAGCCTAAATTGAACTACAACTAATGGAGGTTAACACATGCTATCAAGCCACGATTATAACACACTAATCTAAGAGATATTGATCTTAACAGTTCATTGCACCTGCTCACAACCATCACCAAACCTCTCCAAATTCATCTAAACTAATCTCCTAACCACCTAGATTGCATCTAAACTAACAAAATCAGGTCTAACTAACTGGATCGAGCAGTTTGAATGAAAACTTACCTTGTGAGAAATCTTGAAAAACAGCTATGGAAGATGTGGATCTGAAGCTTCTAGGTGTTGGATCTTGCTCTATCCTTGGTGTATGTGATTCTGTATGCAATATTCTGGTGATTCCTTGCTTGAATTTTGCTGTCCAACAGAATTTGCAGTTTTGAGGTTCTTGAAGATAATGCACGAAAATGAATCCTAACCACCAAGTCTTTGCTTCAATTATGATCTATGATGATGATTGAATAAGATTGAATTGAAGTGGATGAAAATTGGTGAGGAATTTGTGAGATTTGGAATGAAACTTCAATGAAAAGTATGAGAGAAATTTTTGAAAATCTTGGTGCAAATGAGGCCAACCCTTGCCAAATTCTCCTTTCATGCTTATATAGACCCCAAATGAACATTCTAGATCCATCTTGCACATTCCCTTGTTTTCAAACTTTGGCTCATTTTTGATTATGTTTCTTAAATGATAAGCAACCATGGATAACTTCATTTTTTCCTTCTAAACTCAAAAAAGTGTGTGAACCATTGTTCTTAGAATTGTTTTTCCATTCAAAATCATATATTGGAAGTCTCCATTTGGACTTGTAAATCTCCCAAACCATTTTCCAACTTGAAATTATTCATTTTATAAGCCTTTTTAGTTCATATTTTGACCTATCATGCAACTCCATGCTATGAGCTTCTCCAATAACTTGTGACCTTCTTTCTAGACTTAAAATCCCATTTGGAGCAAGTTTGATGTTGTAAGTTTTTTCATTTGAGGCCTCCTTGTATGAGTTTTGGGTATAAGTTAAAATGACCTGTAATTCACAAATGCCCAAAATACCCTTTGCTTGTCAAGACCATAAGTTGAGTTCTCCACATCATATGAAGGCATACCATACCATTCTAGAAAGCTAAGACAATGAGGAACAACTCTTATGTTGACCAAGAATTCATTTGAAATCTCCTTGAGGGGTAAAACTAGCTTGGAAGTCAAGTCACTTTCACAGACAAAAATTCAGACACCTTAGATGACCTGTAACTTGTAAGGACCATAACTTGAGTTCTATAAATCTCCTTGAGGTCTTCCACCACTCAAATTAAAGGTCTTGAGATCCTCTACAAGTTTCATGTTGGCCAAGAAGCCATTTGAAGTTAGCATTTTGACTTATCTTGCTTGGAAATTTGACCTAAACTAGGGGATTTTACAGAGAAACCCTAATTTAGTAACTCCTCTTCTCCTTGATTTCTCTTGAATTCTCCTTGTCATATCTCCATATCCTTCTTCATACATCAAATGTTGATCCCCACATCTCTCCAATAGACTTGAATGCCCTCTTAAGTCAGTCAATTGACCTAGGGTTGACCTAGGGTTGACCCAGATGAAACCCTAGTTGACTGTCTTCAACTGTAGCTCTTGTGCTTTCATCAATGACTTGTTTTCTTCTCCAAATGACTTTATAAGTCTCTCAAGATGTCTAGATGCTCTCCATGTCTTCATTCCATAGCTCACAATCCTCTTGTTGGTCCTCAGATACCCTCAGCTAGGAGATGGTCCCAAGGCTTGATCTGCTGAACTCCTTGCTTTCAAATTCTCTCCTGATGACTTGAATGAGATTGAATTGGGATAATAACCTCTTGCTAGGCCTCTAGAGATGAAAATAATGAGTGGTCCCCTGGTGAATGACTTGCTATGCTTATGCTATGCAGATGGTTAGTCTATGTACATAACTCTACATGCAAATGCTAATGATGATGAAACATAAACCAATTGAATAAGGTTGAGCAAATTTTAGGGTGCAACAATACCTGACCACCAAAATATCTTCCTCAAATCATGGTACATCTTAGTAGCTCCCAGATGAATACTCAGACTACTACGATGCCCTTCACTCAGAATTGACTTCTTCAGCTCGTCATTATCCGGCACACAAATCCTCCCTCGGAATCTCAGCACACTTACACTATCCAACTTAAAATCACTATCGGGAGTCACTTCCTACTCCAGACATCAAATCCACTAGCTTCAGATCTAGCTTTTGGCCTTCTTTAATCATATCCGAGAAATCGTTGTTCACTTGCAACTTGCCCAACATCACGCAATCTGCCGAAGTCTCACAAACTATGCTCAAATCCCTGAATTGCTCAATAAACTCCATCTCTTTCACCATCATAGCCGACATATGGATCGCTTTTCTGCTCAAAGCATCCGCTACAACATTAGCCTTTCCTAGATGATAACTTAGTCTAAAATCATAATCCTTCAAGAGTTCTAACCATTTTCTCTGCCTCATATTCAACTCTTTCTGATCAAATAGATACTTCAGACTTTTATGATCGTTGAACACCTCAAATCTCGAACCATACAAATAGTGCCTCCAGATCTTTAACACAAAAACTACCGCAGCCAACTCAAGATCATGAGTAGGATAATTCCGCTCATGCACCCTCAGTTGCCGTGAAGCATACGCCACCACCTTACCATTATGCATAAGAACTCCGCCTAATCCCATCTTAGACGCATCACAGTACACCACAAAAGGCTCGCTCGGAGTCGGCAACACTAACACCGGTGCCGTAGTCAATCTCTTCTTCAATTCTACAAATCTCTCTTCACAAGCAGCATCCCACACAAAAACTTGGTTCTTCCTCGTCAACTGAGTCAATGGCAACGCCAAAGTAGAAAAACCTTCGATAGTACCTTGCTAAACCCAAAAAGCTTCTAACTTCTGATGCTGTCTTCAGCGGTTCCCACTACAACACTGCACTCACCTTTGATGGGTCTACTGATACACCATCACCAAATATTACATGACCCAAGAAACTCACTGTCTTCAACCAAAACTCACACGTTGACAGTTTCGCAAACAGCTTATTATTCTTCAACACTTGCAAAGCAATTCTCAAATGTCCTGCATGCTCTTCCTCGGACTTAGAGTAAATCAGGATATCATCAATGAACACAAAAATAAACTGATCTAAATAAGAATGGAAGATCCGGTTCATATACTCCATGAACACCCTCGGCGCATTAGACACTCCAAAAGGCATTACCGCATACTCGTAATGTCCATATCGAGTTCTAAATGTGGTTTTCTGAATATCACCTTCCTTTACTCTGATCTGATGGTAACCCGACCTCAAATCAATCTTATTGAACACACGAGCTCCCACCAACTGATCCATCAAATAATCAATCCTTGGAAGAGGATACTTGTTCTTGATGGTCACTTTATTCAACTGACGGTAATCGATGCACAAACGCATACTACCATCCTTCTTCTTCACCAACAACACTAGGGCTCCCCACGGTGACCACTCGATCTAATAAACTTCCTATCCAACAACTCTCCAATCTGAGACTTCAATTCGGCCAATTCCACTGCCGACATCCTGTACGGCGCCATAGAGACCTCGTACCAGGTACAAGATCAATGCTAAACTCAACTTCTCTCTTCGGAGGTAACTCTGTAATATCATCAGGGAACACTTCAGGAAATTCATTCACCACCGCCAACTCTTCCAATGACGCTTTACTGTCAATAGATAATGATGTAAATAAAGCAAACATTTTAGCCTCATCTTCCAACGAAATCCTCAATTCCTTACTAGCCAAGGAATCTGCCAAAGCTTCTTCTTCTGGAGTAAGAAACAACAACACCTTCCGAAAATAATCGATGTAGACTCGGTTGAACTCCAGCCAGTTCATACCCAGAATAACATCCAACTTACCAAGCGGCAAGCAAATCAGATCCACCCCAAAATCTCTACCAAAGATAGTCAGTGGACACTTCAAACACACCAAAGAAGTAGTCACTGAACCAATAGAGGGAGTCTCAATAGTCATCCGCCGCTCAAGAGTAGTCGGCACCAAACCTAACCTCTTCCCACAATCAACAGAGATGAACGAGTGGGTCACATCCGTATCAATCATAGCAGACAAAGGAACATTATTGATGAAACAAGTACCTCGGATAGAACGATCCTTACTAGAATCTTGAGTTCCCACTACTGCAAACACTTTACCACTAGTCTGAGACACCTGAGACGGCTTCGGTTTCACGCAATGCGTACTGATGTGGCCCTTCTCACCACAGTTGTAACAGGTAGGCATAGCGACTCGACAATCAGCTACCACATGGCCCGACTTACCACACTTGAAACACTTCTTCACTTCCTGAGAACAATCATTGGCACGATGACCTGCGCCACCGCACCGAAAACATTTCCCACCAGCGAACGCCCTCCCTTCTCTGGGCTTCTTATCAACAACAGTCTTAAACTTCCCCTTATCAGTAGGGACACTGTAAGGAGTACCACCAAACCTCTGCTTACCCTTACGATCATTTGCAGCCTTGTAATGCGCAATCCTGACCCGGTTATCATTGTCAGAAATCCTGCTTCTGCTTATCAGCTCAGGATAATCCCTGATCTTCTGACAAGCGATTCCCATCTTAACTTCAGGACGCATCCCATTTTCAAACTTCAAACATTTGGAGGTCATCGCTCCGTCAATATTGTAATGAGGACAATACTGCACCAACTCTTCAAACTTAGCAGCATACTCAGCCACTGTCATACTACCATGTTTCAGTTCCAAAAACTCTATCTCTTTAGCGCTTCTGATATCCTCCGGAAAATACTTCTCCAGAAAACCAGTTCGGACCACATCCCAAGTAATTGGAGTTCCTGCAGTCTCCAACCTCTGGCGACTGTTGTCCCACCAAGCTTCAGCTTTACCCTCTAACATGTGAGTACCGAACCTCACCTTTTGCTCATTGATGCATCCCATCATCCTGAAGATCTTCTCAATCGCCTTCAGCCACTTTTGTGCAGCTTCGAGATCCAAAATCCCTCCTTAAAACTTCGGCGGCTTGTTACTCTGAAACTGCGCCAAATCCTTGAATTGCGCACCTGCAACTTGGTTCTGATTAGCAACCACCTGCGCCATCGCCTGCATAGCCGCAGGCAACGCAACATCATTCCTTCCCGCCATACTGCTCAACAACAACAACGCCAGGTTAACAGACAAACAAGCTCTATCCTAAGGACAGACTCGACTACTACACTGGCCGGACGGACCGACTTGATCTGATACCAACTTGTAACACCTCGTTTCCCAAAAATAAATAAATGCAATTTAATTCAAAACAAATATTAGAGTTGCCACACAACACGAGATGTCACAGAATAGAATCTCAACAAAACATTTCATTTATAGAAATTCAACAATAAGTAGCGGAAATCATCATATAAATATATACATATAAACATCATGTACATCGTACGCGGCCAACTGCTCAAAATACACAAGACATATTCACCAAAAAGATTCAACAAAACATGATACGCCATAGGGGCACACATAATCAGCAGAAAACAAATAACTCCCCAAAGCCCCGTGTTACGTATCAGAGCATCCCTACAACTCGACTCGCCACAATCCAAGCGAGCTACGCACCTGGATTATCTGTACTTCCGAAGAGGCACGGACCACAACAACAACAAGGGGTGAGAAATCACGATCAAAATATAACGGTAATAATATACATGAATAAAAGGCAGTAAATCATACAAATAGCATTTCACATACATCAACCCGGACCTACTGTCCCACACTAACACAGCACACATAACAATGAAAAAATATGCAACACAACACCATGATATGCGGTACCGACTCACTGGTTCGTCAACCAAACTTAGGGTAGATCACATACGCTCAATCCGAGCAATGATATATCCCTACCACGCTCCTACTGAGCACAAACAATCAAACTCAAGATAGATCACGTACACTCCATCCGAGCAATGATCTATCCCTACCATGCTCCTCCTGAGCATAAACAATCAAACTCAGGATAGATCACATACACTCCATCCGAGCAATGATCTATCCCTACCACGCTCCTCCTAAGCACAAACAATCAAACTCAGGATAGATCACATACACTCCATCCGAGCAATGATCTATCCCTACCACGCTCCTCCTGAGCCCAAAAATCAAAATTCATATATATCACATACATTCCATCTAAGCAATGATCTATCCCTACCACTATGTGTTGCACCCCAAAATTTGTCTAACCTTTTTCTTTACATAGCTTGTGTTTCATTGCATTCATTTTAGCATTATCATCTGCGTTGCATTGACATGTGTGCAGGATATCAAGAGGTATGACTACCAACAAAGGGCTACCAAGGTTATGAAGCTATCTAAGAGTCTTCATTCAAGTATCCAAGGGTTGATATCCTCATTAGAGAAGTCAAAGATTCTCAGAAAAGTGGTTGAAGCCAAATGTGCACATCTCCTAACTTGAAGGTTATGGGAAGCTATTCAGGTGATTTTGAATCCATGAAGTTGGACTTTAAGCCTTGAAAGAGCTCATGAGAAGTATTGAAAGTCATTTTGAAGCCTAGACAGGTCATCCTGTGAAGTATATGAAGCTACAACCAAGATTGGTGCAACTAGGGTTTCATCTGGTCAACCCTAGGTCAATAGATGATTTGAAGAAGGTTAAGACCTAATTTCAAGGCCATGTGATCATGGATTTATGTATTAAGATGCCCAAGGGATGATTCCAAGGTCAACTCATCATGAATCAAGAATGTGAGGAGTTCCTAGGCTAGGGTTTATAAGCTTGACAATGTAAAATTCGCTAGTTTAGTGCCTAACTTCAAGACCACATAACTCAAGATGTGATTTTCATATCACCTTGACCCTAACATGATTGTTGTAGAGCATGATCATAGCTTTAATTTGAGTACTGGAAGTCCTTGATAGGGTTTATAGAACTCAAGTTATGAATCAGACAAGTTACAGGTCATCAGATGAATGTGAATTTGGAGCTTGAAAGTCAACCAACTTGCATGACATTTTTGACCTAGAAAGATGATTCTCATAAACTATTGGCCAACATGAATGTTGTTCCTTATCTTCTTAGATTTCCAAAAAGTACTAGAAGTCCATGATTGGATTTCTAGAACTCAAGATATGAGCTTTGCAAGACAAGGGTATTTTGGGAATTTGAGATTATAGGCTATTTTTTATTATGGGTCAATTTCACCATCTTACACACCTCAAATGGAATTTTGTTCAACTTGAAAGTTGTTCAAAATGATGTTATTTTTCCAACCATGCACCAATAATTCATTGATATAGGTTAGAATGAGAGGTGTGTGAAGGGATTTTCATGAATGAACCATTAAAGGCATTAAAATAATAAAATTATAAAATAAATCATTTTGGTTCAAAGTGTTACAAGTTTGTGCAGTTTTTGAAGGTAAAGGATATTTGGAATAGATTGGCATTGTTAGATTTCCAAATTGGAGTTGGATTCATGGCAAAATTCAAGGTTTCTTAAGATTGAAGTTACATGATCAAGACACACCATTGATTGGAATTGAGGAGTTAATCTTGACCCTTCATCCTCCTTGTAATACCAGCAATGAATTTGAGCAATTTGGAAGGCAAAACAGAGCTGTATGTGTGCTCTACCATGAAGCAAAAGTGGAGAAAATGTGAAAATGGAATTGGACTTTCAAGCAAGTTTTTGGCCCCCATTTCAGCCCAGATCAGTTCTATATAACCCCATGAATAAGTTCAGAGCAAGTTTGGTGATGGATTGAGCTTGCAGAGGTAAGAAGCAGTTGAAAAAAGTTAGTTACAATTGAAATTCGAGTTTCACCATTGGAGGCATTTCTGAAGAAATTGAAGGTTGAAGAAGTTCTACTATCACCACTGAGTGATCTTGCACAACTTTGCGCAAAGATTGGTAGCTGTATCATCCTCTGTTGAAGCTTATACCAGGTTTTCTTCTTTTCATGATTACTCTCAATTGATGATGAATTAGAGTAATTATTGTATGTGGTTAGGTAGAACTTAGGTCATAGATGGATTTAGGTTTGATTTGGGAGCCATTTGTGAAGTTTCTTGATGATGGATGAGAACTTGGAAGGATCGGTTTAGGCTTATTCTTGATGGATATCAAGATTTATCTATGAATTCTTGATCAGTGTTAAGTGTAGAAGAGATTAGTGGAAAGAATTTGGAGTTTGGTGATGATTTGCCTAAGTGTGCCATTTTTGTTCATGTTCGTATCTGCTTGATCCTTGAGAAAAATGAAAAAAGAAGTATATCATGTTGATCCTCGTGAGTAGAGGAAGAGATCTGGGTAATTTTTATGGAGTTTGGTGTTGTCTGAAATTCTGGACGCTGTTGACTCGCCGGAGAAGACGACTGAAGTCTTCTCCGGCCACCGCGAGTTTCCCCCCCTCAATTTTCAGTTTAAAATGAAGAAGATGATGTTTAAACCGTTGGATGAATTTAACTGGCTTGACTTAGTATTAAGATCCAAGGCGTGTGGTTCGTTCTGAAGAATGTTGACTGTTGACTGGTGATGTGGCACGCAAATGTGTGTTGGATTGTACTACTTTTAGAATGGGCGTGTGAGATTAGAGACTATGGTGAACCATAGTCGACATAAGAGCACGTGATCATGAATGAAACGAATCATTTCATTAAATCCCTTCTGAGCACGCGTGGCAGGCTTGTGAGCGTAGGATAGGTTGACTGGTCCATAGATCTGATGGTCATGATATTTTCCAGCTTTATTTTATTTCCTTTAATTCATTTTGGATTTTTATTTATTCTTTAATTGTTTTTAATGCTTTAAAAATAGGAATATTTGTTAGAAAAATATGAGAAAAATCATGATTGATCTTTGGCATGTTTAGCATTTTTCCATGCAATTTAATTGAGTTTTTGGTTGATTTTCCATTTAATATCATTTTTTCCATTTTAATTTGATGATAAAAAATGTAAAAAATGATTGTTTTCTTTCTGATTTTTATACTAGCTCATGGATTTGAATTTAGTTCTGAATTTTTGTATGATTGTTTTAGATATCTTGATAGAGTTGTATGATTTTTCTTTGGTTTTTTAGAAGCTTTTAGGTAGAGGTTTGAGATGGATTTCTAGGACCTTCCCCTTGTGGATTCCCTTAAGCATACCTTTAAGTATAGAATTTGTTTAGACCCTTTAGATTTAGGTCTTGGCCCTGGATTTTGTACCATGATTCCTTAACACACTTAGGAAGCCTTAGAAATTTTGCTAGCATTTTAGGATTGATTTTGGTATTTTTCCTAGAATTTGCAAGTTGATTGTGTTTAGGGTGATCCAAATGTAGCTTACCTCATAGTTTAGCTTCTAAAGTGAACTTTAGCTAACTTTAGGCTTCTAATTCCTTCTTGATAGAATAGTGCTTAGGTTGACACCTATTTAGAACATTTGCTAAGCCTTGATAGAGATTATAAATCCATTAGGTTAAGTGACCTTTAGAGCTAATCATTAGGTTTCATTAGAGCCTTTCATAGATGACTCTTCCTTGAATGCTTTTGCATTCTTTCAATTCTTCCATGAATGGTTGAGTGTCATGATGGATACCCTTGGCATACATCATGCTTCCCATGATTCAATTCTTCCATGAATGGTTGAGTGTCATGATGGATACCCTTGGTATACATCATGCTTCCCATGATTCATTATCATCCATGAATGGTTGAGTGTCATGATGGATACCCTTGGTATACATCATGCTTCCCATGATTCATTATCATCCATGAATGGTTGAGTGTCATGATGGATACCCTTGGTATACATCATGCTTCCCATGATTCAATTCTCCCATGAATGGTTGAGTGTCATGATGGATACCTTTGGTATACATCATGCTTCCCATCATCAAAAATCATCTTTGGTTGAATGCCTTGATATATTCCTTTGGTTTACATCATGCATGCATGCATCCATCAATCTTCTCTCTAGGTTAGATGCCTTGTTTGATTATTTTGGAATGATTTCCTTACATGTCATATTGTTCATTCCCTCATCATGATTGTTTGAGCATTGCTTGATGCATTAGGATAGTCTCATGTGTAGAGTATTTTAGGTTAGGAGCATGACTGCACTGAAAGGTTGAGCTGAGCTCCCTTTGCTTGTTTGCTTAGAGGTTGAGTGTTCTCCCTCTGCTTGTGTGTTATTTTCCCCTTTTCTAACTGATGTGTTTGCATTGAAAGGTTGAGGTGACCCTCCATTTGCTTGTCTGTTTTGTTTGTTCTCTTTGCTTGTTTGCTTAGAGGTTGAGTTTCTCCCTCTACTTGTATTGTTGCATTACATTTGCATCTTTACTGCTTGCTTTTCTGTTTTATCTGCTTTATGATTTTGGCGGTTGTTTTTTCTGTTTCCCATTGATATGATCCCTTAGGGTTCTCACTTCCTTTGATAAGGAAGTGATGATAGACTTTTAGGTTGAAACCTTTGCATGATAACATCTAGGAGTTCCCCTTTCAAACTCACCCAATAGGATGAATCCATTGCATGACAACAGTAAGGAATTTTGATAGTCTCCCCTGTAGTCCTTTCTCCTTCTCATCTCCCAAACAACAGTAAAATATGTAATAAAGGCAAGTTGGTACAGTACATTACAAGCCTTAAGCCACTTAGGAAATGGTTATTGGAGGGTTTCCTTCCAGTAATCAGGAAATTTAGTATGGTACCCTTTGGGTGACAGGCGACGCCTTTACTCCTGAGTCATAGTCTCTAGTGTTGTATGAACTACAAACATCCATAAAAACACTTCTTTCCGTAAAAGACAAAAACAAATATCAAACCTTTTTTTGCCCCGTGGGCCCCTAATCAGGAAAACGTTTTCAGAAAAAGAGTGTCGTTAACTCTCAGTTCTACCGCAAACGGTAACGCACAAGTCTCCGACGAGCGAGCTGCATACATCAAACTGCTGAAATTGTTTGTTAACCCTACTCGGGAAAAACAGATGAATCAACCTGTGTTTCGTTAGCCCGAACTACGTTTGCTTTGATTTCTCTGATGAGAATACGTAGGCACAAGACGCAATGTCTTGGCGAGCAACCTTCCCCCTTCACCCGTAGTTAGCCGAACTACGTTGACTCTGATTTCTCGTTCTCTGACGAGGATATGTAGGCACGGAGCGTGATGCTTTGCCGAGTCAATTTTCTTTTTCTTTTGAACCAGCCTTGATAGGTGTCACACCCTAATTTTTTGACCTTAAGATCCCACCTCCTCGGGCATTTTTCTTGCATATCATTTAAGTCAATCATTACACATAGCTAACCGTGTTAACCAACTTGTTTATTTTGTTTTGTGAAAGATAGGTTACTGCTGGAAGTTTAGGGAGTCACGAAGTGATACATATAAGGGCCTATTATTCAAAGATTAGGATTTATGCCATTTTATTGTCAAGAGTTGTCTACTATGATCAAATTCATCCTTAATTCGGTCCAGTATCTAAATTCAAATCATGAGAGGAATTTTGGTTGTTACTCAAGTCATAAATTCGATGGGATCCACACATACTCGGTATCACGATTCAAGTGCGAGAGGTCAAAGTTTTACAAATTTAACTTCAAGAGTTCAGAGTGTGCAAGTTAATGTTAAAGTTGTGGATTCATATGATTAAGGCCTTGATGTTCAAACTCCACGAGTTAATTTCATGTGACTATGCCCAAGGATTCATATGTTACAAAATGATCATAAATACAGGAATGAAATTCACTTTGAATTTGACGAACCAATCGAAGACTTTATCTTATATTAAAAATGCTTCATAATTACAAAGAGAGTCACTAACAGCATAATGGTTTTGGCCATTAGGACTTCCAACACCATGCCACCAAATAGTTGAGTAAAGTAAGGAAAGTTTTAAATGGATATATCTATACACAACGCTTCATAACTCCAAGCAGTGATTTATACTTCGAAACACTAAGGCGTCCTGGCCGTCATGAATAGGGAATGATTTATCACATCCTCTGACTCGTCCTGATCTTTGAAGCAAACATCACAATTTCCGATACTATCTCGTGTCATACTCGTTGTGTCCCTCAAACATGGTTGTACTTGTGTTCAAAGAAACAGTCCAAGTTTAAATTTTTAAGCAGTCACAACACAAGTCAGACAGTTTAACTTAAAAGAAGAGAAAAGAAGAATAATATATGTCGAACTTACTCCTACGACGGTTACGACAATGTTTGAATTTCAGTCCCTCACTACCAACTTAGTGATCGTGACTCTTACGGTTCCTTTCGAAGTATATTATCAAAACACAATAAGTGCCCAGAAAGTCTCCAACAAGAACCATTCGAAGCACCGTGGACTCTATGGTCACGACACCGTTTGAACTATCTGTCATACCCCAAGTATAATGTCGGCTCCGAGTTTGGGATCAAATTTAAGAGTTGCTGCAAATTCAAGAAGAGGACAGTTAGAAATAGCTTGCCAACATAAGTTGAGAAGTCAACTAGCGGAGTAGACGAGCCAACCGTGACATTGCAGTATTCCAATGGCAGGTGTGTACAGGTAACTACAAGAAGAAACCACCAGGCAACTTTAGTCTATGAGAACGGCCACCGCATCGTCGTTCCTGTTGAAGCCAAAAAGCACAATTCCAGGATTAATAAACAATCAAACAAGAGATACCAAGAGTGAACTGTAAAACAGTCAACAGGAAGAAAGTAAACAGGAATCTAAAGCCAGCATCTTCGCCGGTAAAACAATACAATCAATAATCAGAACATTCATGAATCGAAAAATAAGATGAAGAGATTGATACATGACCCTGGCATGTTTGTAACATCTCCCTGCATAAAATCAGAAGGAGACTTGTTAATTCAAAACCAGAAAAGGATAATTACCAAGAATCATGAACTGACCACTCATAATGAATCACCAATTATCAGCACAAATCTGAAGTGTCATAAGCCGAGTCACTGCAACAACATACCAATTACCGGCCTGTTTCGATTCTGCCCTATACTGTCACGAGAAGTTTTAGCTTCTAAACACCAACAAGTTGAATATGGAAAGTTACACGAGATCAAGTATGCTCAAAATGCAATTTAGGCCTAAAGGAACTTGGTTCTGCCTAATCTTTGGTCCTGCTCCAATTCTCTAAGCGCAACTTTCCTACACCACAGCCATCATCAATATTTACGGTTTCGCACTTTAACCAATCAGTAGCCTTATCAACATCCTGTAAACATAAACCAACAACTATTGATCATTAGCAAGCAGCCAAAATCAAGACCAGTTCAATTCCATAATCCATAAGGTCTTACCAGCAGGACATGTTAAAACTCAAGTCTCAGCTCCATTCGGTGACATCCTCGTCTTCCTGCGTAAAACAAGTCACAAAGCAAGCAAGAATTGTTAGAGTCTGTCCGTCATGCTCCTATTACCAGAACAGAATTCTGCAGATACATAAAACTGCCGTTGCAGAAGGCGGCTGACATGTCGCAAGCTCGGTTTTATCTGTTAGCAAAACTCTTGAAGCACCAAGTTTATGGAGCCTAGTTTTTGAGCGAGTGAGCTAGTACTCGTGAGTCGTTGTCGTCTAGACCTATCTCCTTCATGCATGACTGTGTTCCTCAAATGCTAAATGCCACCACTGTTGAGGAGGGTGTCGTCAGCCTTAACCGTTTATTACGACATCAGTGAGGATAATGTCCCTGCATGAATCTGAGTTAAATCAGAACACTATCAAAACACAATCAGGCCGGATCGTGTGAAAGCAGAAACACCGCCTTGAACTCACCAAACCGACTCCATCTACAAGTTGAAAGTACAAGCTAAACACCGACCTTTGCCGTTGGATAAGATCGATTGGTATGCTGGTATCACCTGAAACATGAAGCAAAGTATAAATGGTCAACATGAGTACGGAAGCATCAACATTCAATCACACATAACCGTTATCAAATATCCAGACATTCATAAAGAAGTTTATCTGTTCTGCTCAACTTTTGAATAGACATATGGCAATAAATGTCAACTTCATCCGCAACTTGAGTTACAAAACATCGTGCCGCGGAGGGAGTTCTGTCCATGCGTCTTGTGATCATCGGCCGTCTTTACTACACCTATAAAACATAGAACAGGAAAATGTCATAATAGCCTGTATACACACCTGCCACACAGTTTTGTCGGAAGACTTTTGATCCTATTTTCACCTTTATCTGCAATTTTATTATGAAGACTGAGTAAGGCATTATCCTCCTAGTTGTCGAATACATCACCCCTGCATTCAAAAGAGCAATTAGTTTCTCACCGTAGCAAAGTTTAAATGCGGATATGTTGAAATAGAATTGGAAAAAGCAGCTACTGTATTCAACCTACTCCTATATAACTGTGCTGCTACATGGATACACTAAAGTGAGCCGATTCGGGATAAAAACAAGTGCTACTCTCCAAGACTGCCAAAGTGTACTAAAACAGCTAAGTACTCATGCCAAATTCGCATACACCCCATAAGAAAACAGTAAGTAGAAATGGAAGAAACATCATAACAACAGAAGTCACATATACCTCGCATTTTGGCAAAAGCAGGTCACCTTCCACCAATTCTAGTCGTAAACACAGTACAAGGAGGTTGATACGAGATTACGATCAAGACGAGTAAGCTTAGACTTGTAGCGACTGGTCCTACAAATTAAGTACAGGGTATTAGAGGTTATCAAGACAGCAAAACACTCATTACAGAAACACAAGAATCTTTCCAAGACATAAGCAAAAACCGTATTTGTCTGTTTTGCAACAAAGAGAATATTAAATGTCGTTAACCAATTATGGCAAGATTGAGACAGAGAATTAGACATAATCACGTTTTGAACCCAAGAGAGAGCTTTAAAAGCAATTCCACGACATATCAAGACGAATTGGGAAAGAGTTCAAGAGAGTGAATCAAAGACATTTATCACAAAAATTACATTCAAGACGGTCATATTTTTTATATTTAGTAAGGATATTGCGTAATCAATGATGGGAATTATGACTCTTAATCACATCAAGCCTATAAATCCAACACACACGAGAATCAGAAAGAAGGGACAGACACACAACAATACAGAGGTTCACAAACAACATTCAAAGAAAATCACAAAAATCACAAAACCCCAGAGTTCAAAAACCACAAAAGAGGAGAGAACTTATCCTTTCAGAAGCCATCACCAGAATCCCTTCACCAGACCACCGTCGGAAAAACCGCGAGCGATCCACCTTTCGCAAACCGCAACCACCGTCATCTACGACCCGCGGTAATCCATTCTATTCGTGTCAAGTCATTTTGAAACTTTTGATCTGTTTGTTGTTGTTTCAGGTTTAAACAAAATGAAATAGAAGAAAGATGGAGTTGCAATCGGAGATGATAGTGAGAGAGAAGCGAGATCGAGGAGATCGAAAAGGGGGCAAACGGCGGAAAAGGGATTAGGGTTTTAATTTCTTTTTGTTTATTTTCTTTGTTTTGTTTATTTGTTGTAACATAATTAAGTACACGCACCACACACACACCACGTACACCCTCACGACAACAACCACTTAATCCGCTAATCATCATTTAACGTTAATCAACCCATCAATCTCTAATCAACCTCTTTCAATCATTTTTTTATTTAAAATGAATGAATAAACCTTTTATAATCAACTAAAATAATAACATTTCAATTTAATCCCTTTATTTAATCCATTAATTAATTTAATATTAAACTTTCTATTAATCTTTTAATATTAATCTATTCCACTATTTCTCTTTATAACTTAATAACCTTTTAAAATAAGCATATAACTTGTTTTTAATCGTTTTCATAATTTAATAACTTATATCTATTTAATAAAAACCATTTTATAATAAGAATACCATTTAATATAACCATTTTTATAATAAATTATACTCACTTGTTAATAATAATAATCTTTGATAATAACTAAAAGAATAACTTCTTTCAAAATTAATAAAATAATACAACCTTTTTCTTAAAATCAATCTCACCAAAAATATTTTCTCATAAGTCTAAATCAACTAAAATTAGTCTATCCCAAATACAACTTTTTTACTAAAATCAGTTTCACATACAAAATCGAATAAACCTCACTAAAACACAAATCAACTAAAAACAATCAATCTGCCTCAAATTCAATCGACACTTTCTTATAATTCAAGCTAAAAACACAACTCAAACTAATCAAGTTAGCTTAATCAATCAACCGCGTAAAATAAAACTCAACCGTGCACACTCACATTCACGACACATTCACTCTCACACACTTCAGCGCTTTCATGCGTACATGTATGTTTATTTACCTGCCTTTACCTTCAGCAATTTACACTACAGTAATTTACATTATCGCATTAATATTATTGCATCTCATTCCGTCCAAAGGAAAATCCTACACATGATTCAACAATCGTGTGTAGTGCATTCATATTTGCATCATTCCCCCCATAAGATCCTTGATCCCATTCAAGTCGATCTTCTTAAGTTTAGGACCTACCCCATAGGAAGGATCGTGTCTTCTATCTTTTACAACATAGAACAAACTCAATCAACACTACAACAAATATATTCAAGCATACAACAACTCAACATTCAATATTCAAACATATTAGAGAAAGATGCCAAATCATCTTAAGCGAGATAGAATCTCCACCCCATAACAATACAATCAAGCCATAGGGACTTTGCCTTAAGAGAAATAAAGGCATACTCGTCATACAATCCAAGTACTTAAGCCCTTTTCTTAAGACGATGCAAAGACTATTTTCCTACAACCTTGTGGCAGTTATATCTGAAGGTGAGATAATACTTAGAAGGGGGGTTGAATAAGTATGAAAGATTAAGACTTAAAAAATAATCACACAATTATTTTTATCCTAGTTCGTTTAAAACAACTACTCCAGTCCACCCTTCCTAGAGTGATTTGCCTTTCTCAACAAGGACTTAATCCACTATTTAATCAAACAGATTACAATAGTAACACCTAAGAACAACTGTTCTTAGTCTTCTCAAGAGCTACTGATTCTAACTGAATCCTCTTAAGGAAAAACCTTTACAATCAATGTAAATCAAATACAAGAGTATTAATGCTTCTATAAAGCTTTTATCACAACAGTGATTTTTCTCTTAAGTTTAAGTACAAGAAATTCTAAGAAGAATATGAAAGAATGAGAGCTTGAATAATATGATTTCTTTTCAGCAAATTGTGTAACTGAAGAATTTGGTGGAGTCCTCCTTTTATAGGCAGCTGATCCAAGGAAGCTGAGCGTTGAAAAGAGAGTCCGAAAAGGTCTGAGCCTTTTTATCTTCACATCAAGTGACCTTTCCTAGAAGTAGATAACACAGAAAAATCCTTTTTGTCTGTGTTATTGTGTCTAGCACAAATGAGGAAAGAGACGTTGATTTACTCCAACGGATATAATCTTTGAATATTTCTTCTTCAGTTTTCAGCAAGTTCTTCAGAATCTGATTGAGTCAGAGTCTTCTAATGATGTTCGGAACTTTGCTGTATCAGAGTCTTCTGCAGCATGTGTGCTTTCAGCGTGTTGATCATTAGAGCATATTTGACACAGAACTTCAGTACTTGGCAGCGTTAGTACTTTCAGAAACTTCTATAGAATTATGCTTTGAGAAACTCTTCATACAATATTCTTCTTTGCTTCAGATGCTTCAGCTTCAGATGCTTCTACTTCAGAATCTTCTGGAGCTTCTTGCTTCAGATCCTTCTGGAGACTACGCTCAGGATCTTCTGTAAACAGCAATCAGAATCTTCTGCAGGATGCATCTGGCGCTTCAGAGTCAGGATAACTTCTTGTATACAATACAGATTTGCTTCTAGAGAGTTAATTTCATTTCAATCTGCAGTAAAACTCTCAAACAAATTTTAGAGTATATAATTCTTAAATATAAAATTTCCTAACAGTTATCATCAAAACAAAGAGTTATTATTAAGAACCAATCTGTGTTCTAACAATCTCCCCCTTTTTGATGATGACAAAAAGTATCAGAAATTTTGTTTAACTGAACATATTAGAATTATAACTCCCCCTGAGATGATGAATCTCCCCCTGAGTTAAATATGAAAAAGGAATAGAAACTTCCCTTTTGTCTTGAGTAATCTTCAGAGTTAGATCTTGTTTGTTCTTATAACATTTGAAGGTCAGAATGTCTTGCAGATATAAGATTCAGAGTTTGATAAAAGACAAATGATCTGAGAGACTCAGAGTTTCTTTTATAGAATGTACTTATCAAATGTTCCGAAAGTGTCAGGTTAAATGTTAGATAGAATAGATATGTCTGAAGTTTCATTCTGGTGAAGTTATATTAAACAGTTCAGATCTATATTTTCTCCCCCTTTTTTGTCATAAGCAAAAAGTAAAAACTTTTAAAAAGACAAATAAAAGGAAACAGTAAATAAGATAATTCAATGGAGAAAAC
Organism: Lathyrus sativus; assembly: GCA_963859935.3. Taxonomy (NCBI): domain Eukaryota; kingdom Viridiplantae; phylum Streptophyta; class Magnoliopsida; order Fabales; family Fabaceae; genus Lathyrus; species Lathyrus sativus. The sequence continues at coordinate 76,407,455 of OZ012740.1, read as the reverse complement.
TTTGATTCATTCAAAAGATCAAGAGTACATAGGCAAACATTAGAAGATATATCAATAAGGTACAGATGCAAACAACAGATGCAAAAACATTAGAATGAAAACAAATATCTAAGAGTGTTTGGACAAAAGCATCTTCAATAGATCTATAATCTCAGAGGATGATTGCTCTTGCTTGGACATCCACTTAGTCATAGTTTCATTCTTTTTATCTTGCTTTGACATCCATTTTGTCATATCCTCAGACTTCTTATCCTGCTTAGCCATCCAGGATTTTATCTCTGACTGTCCAGCTTCCAGAGCAGCAATCTTGTCTTCAAAGTCTGGATGTTCTTTCTTTATCTCAGATGAAGAATTATGATGAGGTTCTGTAGCCTGAACAGAGTCAATTTCCATTGGTTCTGTAGATTCTGAGGAGGGGTCTACTAGAGTCATAGCCAATGCATTATCAGTAGATTCTGTTGATGGTGGAGGAGCATCTAAACGAAGCAGAGGTTCAGTTTTGTTGACAGTCCAGAATAGAGTCCTTTCAGCTCTGAGCTTTGCATCATCAGAACAGATGTTCTTCAGATTTGAAGCTACAGTGTTGAATCTGTTGATGAATCCGTTCCAGATGATGTCAGATTCTTTGGCATCCATTGTTTCTGAGCATTTCTTCTGAACATTACCTAAATACATTTGTATTTCTTGCAAAAATGTTTGAAATAAATGATCAATATTAAGTCTGGGCAGAGGTCGTAACAAGGTTTCCAGAGTTACAGGTTTAGGTTGGGGAGTTGGTGGAAAAAGTGATTTTTCGATGGAAATCAGAGGAGGAGGATAGTATGGAAAGAAAGGAATTTCAGGTTTTTGAGGTAGCGATTTGTTTAAAGCATTAAGCAAATGAGGTTTTGGTCTTCTGTGAGGGGTAACAACATCAAAAGGTTCATTTGAGTATGGTTTGAAAGCAGATTTTGGTGGTTCAACAGATGCAACAGTGTTATCAGATGCAATTGGCAGAGCTGAAACAACAGCTTTACCAGATTTTGCAAAACATGATATGGTTGCTAAAGATCCTTCCTTGGACATTGATTGAATATATGAAACAAGCACAGATGGAAGAGCCACTGTGAGTTTCGGTTTCAGAGGTTTGAAGGGGTCAGATGGTTCAACTCTGTCATAAAAATCTTTCAGTTTGAAACCATAGGTCAAATTATGAAACAGAGAGGACACTTGGGCACAAGATATAGAACATGATGGATTGGAATTGGGGATTGATATCTCAGATGATGGTGCAGGTGGAGGAATAGGATCTGGAATGGGAGTTTTTGAAGGTATGGTAGTTACAGGTTGGTTTATCTCAGAGTATTTGTCAGATGGAGAGATTAGAAAATCTGCGTGGATTTCTAATTCTGAGGAGTTAGAGGATGTTGTTGGTGTACAAGAGGTAGAAGATACTTGAAACACTGTTTTTAAAGGTGTGACATCAAGAACTTCTGTCTCAGGGATGTGAGGTTCAGAAGTATTGGTAGGTTCTGAAGGAATATCAGATTGTTTGGATGGTTGTTCTGAGATAGGTGAATCAGATGAAACAGATATTGGTTCTGATGAAATTGGAGCAGAAGTTACTTTTGTAGGTTCAGAAGTAACAGGTGCAATGGGTTCAGAAGGTGGATTAATTGATGGTGGATTGTCAGAGGCTTTTTCTGGTTGAACTTCTTTTGGTTGGTTCTCTGGATGTTCAGAGGTTTGTTGTTGAATAGATGTTTGTTGTTCTGATGGTTGTTGTTCTGATGGTTGTTGATCTGATGGTTGAGGTCGTGGAACAAAGTGTTTGATATGAATTTTGGGTTGAGATGGTTTTGGTACAGAAACTGTTTGTGTTGTTGTTTGTGTTGTTGTTTGTTTTTGTGGAGATATGGAACTGGGAGCAGTAACAGAAGTGGTTTGTGTAGAAGGTGGTTCTGGAACATACTTAACATTAGAATCATTAATAACAAGTTTTGCAGAAGATACAGAAGATTTAGTACCTTTTACTTTGATCCTCTTGGCAGGTACAGAAGCAGCTTCTTCAGATTCTTTTCTCTTCAAGAGCTTCTTGGGCTTCTCAGCAATCTTGACCTTCTTCTGAGCAGGTGCAGATTCTTCTACAGGCTGAGTCATTTTCCTCTGGAGTTGTGCTTCTTCTTCTCCTGCATCTGGTAGTGGTTGTCTAGCTAGCTGAATAACATTAGCAGGAACAGGTTTTCCTTCCTTCTTGCATTCATCAATATACATAACCACTATATGTTTGGGTTCTTCAGCAAAGAATAAAGGAAAGTCATCTACAGGAACCCTCTTATTCAATTCAGACATATTCAGCTTCTTGGGAGCTGTTGTGAGTTCATCAACAATTTTGAGTCTCAGAAGACTTTTAACATTCAGAGGCTTTCCCATTATAAATTCTAATTCCTCTGTAACTCCAGCAGCGTACAGAGCAGTTACCAAACCATTCTCAGTAAGAAGATCTGAGATCAACCTTCCAAAGGGGATCCAAGTTCTGATCTTCTATCCTTTCTCTTTCACATATTCTCTAGATGCATTGATATGGTTCCACAGATGCATAAACAGAATGTATGGAAGATCTACCTTGGTGCTCTGACTAAGGCAATACATGAAATACAGCTGTTCATTATTAACATAGTCTGGAGAATTGGCTGACTTCCTGTGGTGGATGCATCCCATGAAGATCTTGGCCCAGATCTTGTAATTAGGCTTCAGATCTTTGAATTTGTTAGAAGCTTGACCAGCAGTCATTACTTCTTCATAAACCTCATCCATGTCCACACGCCCAGCTGGAAAGTGGGAAACACCATATGTTTCTTCATAACCTATTAATTTTCTTATCATATCTTCTGTGATAATAACTTCTTTTCCCAGCACAGAAGATAAGATGAACTTGGGATAAACTGATGCATGGATCCAGAATTCTTTCACAAGGAGAGGGTAAACTGGTCCAAAGAGCCTATCAAAATACTTAACCCATCCTTGAGCTCCAATGATGGAACGAAACTCAAACCCATTTTCTTCCAGAGAATCAAACTCAACCATAGATTCACATAGAACTTCCAACTTATCAACATGCGTTAGAAGTGTTCTTTTGGGAGGAGAATATGGAGCAACACCCAAGTTTTCTGAAGTCACAGCAGCCATAGTAGATTGTAATTGAGCAGTTGTTGATGATGAAGTTGCCATTGAAGAATGCTTTGTCAAACACTTAGGTATAGGGTTTTTATGCAGAGAAAATAGGAGATGAAAACGCATGTAATTTCTAAGAGTGTGAAAAGTGTGAAAGTGAATACAAGTCAAGTATATATACTAAAACACTTAGGCAAATCAACAGTCAGAAAAATGCACGTTTGAACAAGCAATAAATGAAGAGAATAATAATCATTTCAAAACATTAATTGCTTCTGACAATTTTGGGGGAAAACCAAGATTCTCACTATTCAAACTTCACCTCAAACGTCTCTTCAGTTGTGTACACGCCACCTCTTCAGATTTGGTGTGACACGTGGTTGCTTGCATGTTGTTCTGAATTCTCTTAAGAAATGAAATGTTAGCCAACGTTCAGATCTTCTAAAGATTGTTAATTCAGAGTTTCACAAAGGAAATATTGATCAGAATAAAATAAACAAGCAGAAGAAATACTTCAGAGCATTAAGCATCTTTGCATCTGTAAAAATTTGCTTCTGATAAATATCATTCTGGACAAAAATCCATACCAATATTTTTCAGAATAAAATTGAATCTATCTTCAACAAGGGGTTTTGTAAAAATATCTGCCCATTGATGATCTGTATCAACAAAGGCTAAATTTATGATTCCCTTCTGAACATAGTCTCTGATGAAATGATGCTTAATTTCTATATGTTTTGCCTTAGAATGTAAAATGGGATTCTTAGACAAACATATAGCAGAAGTATTATCACAAAAGATAGAAATGTTACTTTCAAAAATTTGATAATCTTCTAGTTGACTCTTCATCCAGAGCATCTGCGTGCTACATCCAGCAGCAGCAATATATTCAGCCTCTGTGGTTGAAAGTGCAATTGTGGGTTACTTCTTGCTGTACCAGGAGATTAGATTTCTTCCTAGAAATTGACAACTTCCAGAAGTACTTTTTATTTCCACTCTGTCTCCAGCGTAGTCAGCATCACAGAATCCAACTAATTTGAAATCATCATATTTTCTGTAACACAGACCCACATTAGAAGTACCTTTCAGATACCTTAGAATCCTCTTGACAGTTGTCAAGTGTGATTCTCTAGGATCTGATTGGAATCTAGCACACAGACAAACACTGAACAATATGTCAGGTCTAGAAGCAGTAAGATAAAGAAGAGAGCCAATCATACCTTTGTAGAGCTTCTGGTCTACTTTCTTACTTACCTCTTCCTTGCCAAGTGAGCTAGTAGGATGCATTGGAGTCTTTGCCAGCTTACTGTCAGACATGTTGAATTTCTTCAAAAGTTCTTTAACATACTTTGTCTGATGTATGTAGGTGCACTCTGGAGTTTGATTAACTTGGATTCCTAGAAAGAATCTGAGTTCTCCCATCATACTCATTTCAAATTCTGCCTGAATACATGTAGAAAACTCCTTTCCAAGCATAATATTTGTTGATCCAAAAATAATATCATCTACATAAATTTGGCAAATTAGAAGATCTTTCTTAATTGTTTTACAGAATCGTGTTGTATCCACTTTGCCTCTGATGAAATTCTTCTCCAGAAAAAAATTGCTCAATCTCTCATACCAAGCTCTGGGAGCTTGTTTTAATCCATATAGAGATTTTTTTAATTTGAAAACATGATCTGGAAATTTTTCATTTTCAAAACCAGGAGGTTGGTGGACATAAACTTCTTCTTCTATAATACCATTAAGAAAGGCACTTTTAACATCCATCTGATACAGAGTGATGTTATTTTGTGCAGCAAAGGAAATAAGAAGGCGTATAGATTCTAACCTTGCCACTGGAGCATATGTCTCAGTGTAATCAATACCTTCTTGCTGACTGTACCCTTGAGCAACTAGCCTTGCCTTATTCCTCTCAACTTCTCCTTTCTCATTTAGCATATTTCTGAAGACCCATTTTGTACCAATTATATTGAATCCTTGAGGTCTTTGAACTAGATCCCATACATCATTTCTGCTGAATTGATTTAGCTCTTCTTGCATGGCAATAATCCAATCATTGTCTTGCAGAGCTTCATCTACAGAAGATGGTTCAATTTCTGACACTAGTCCAAATAGTGATGCTTCAGATGATCTTAGAAAGGATCTTGTTCTGATGGGATCATCCTTCTTTCCAATAATGACATCCTCTGGATGAGAAGCTTTAATTCTGGATGATGATCCTCTAATAGTTGACTCTTCAGAAATGTTAAGATTATTCATCTGAGAAGTTAAAGGAGTAGCATCTAGAGTTGCTTCTGGTTCCTTCACTTGAATTTTGTCTGCTTCTGGAACTTCAGAGTCAATAAAGACTACTTCCCTATCTGCAGAGTTATCAAACTGCTTTGGCTTTTCAGAGCCAAGCTTATCATCAAATCTGACATGAATGGATTCTTCCATAATCTGTGTCTCAGTGTTGTATACTCTGTAGCCTTTAGAGCGTTCAGAATATCCAAGCATGAAACACTTTTGTGCTTTGGAATCAAACTTGCTCAGATTTTCCTTAGTGTTTAACATATAGCAAATACATCCAAAAGGATGAAAATAGGAAATGTTGGGCTTTTTGTTCTTCCACAGTTCATAAGGAGTCTTCTTCAGAAGAGGTCTAACAGACACTCTGTTCTGAATGTAACAGGCTGTATTGATTGCTTCTGCCCAAAAATGTTTTGCCAGATTTGTCTCATTGATCATGGTTCTGGCCATTTCTTGCAAAGTTTGGTTTTCCCTCTCTACAACCCCATTCTGTTGTGGGGTTCTAGGACAGGAAAAATCATGAGCAATGCCATTTTCAGAAAAATATTTTTCAAAATATTTATTTTCAAATTCACCACCATGATCACTTCTGACTTTTATAATTTTGAAATTCTTTTCATTCTAGACTTGCTTGCAGAAGTCAAAGAACACAGAATGTGACTCATCCTTGTGTTTTAAGAACATTACCCATGTCCATCTACTAAAGTCATCAACAATGACTAATCCATACTTCTTGCCTCTGATGGATGCAGTTTTCACTGGTCCAAACAGATCAATATGAAGTAATTCTAGTGGTTTAGAAGTAGAAACAACATTTTTTGATTTGAAAGATGTTTTTGAAAACTTCCCTTTCTGGCATGCTTCACAAAGAGCATCTGAAGTGAACTTCAGATTAGGGAGTCCTCTGACAAGATTAAGTTTATTAATCTGAGATATACGTCTCAAATTAATATGGCCCAATTGTCGCTACTGCGAAAATCGGCACCGGCTGACAGAAGAGTCGCCACCGTGCGTTATTTATCCCAACGGAGGGAAAGGAAACGCCCGAAGTAAACCTAACGCAAAGACGAGAAAAGGTATGGTCATCGCAACCAAAACCTGGATTCGGGAGTCGGTTACGCAAGGGGAAGGTATTAGCACCCCTCACGTCCGTCGTACTCGACGGGATCCACGCTTGGTGTTTATAAGGAAAAGGGTGTGCTTATCTATCTATGCTAATGGTCAGTCTGAAAAGAAAAGAAAAGGACAGGACTCGACAGAACATACGGTGTTCTGGGCCTACGTACTCCCTCGTGCAATGGGAAAGTCAGAGTCAACGTAGTTCGACTACCTACGTCTAGACGGCGGGAAGGTTGCTCGCCAGGACGTCGCGTCCTGTGCCTACGTACTTCCACACGGCATGGAAGATCAGAGCAAACGTAGTTCGACCTAACTACGGCTAATCTGGGGGTTCTCACACAGCAGTGAGAAAATAAATCTGGTTTTGAGGGTTCGGGACCCTATGGGAAAAACTACGGTCTGGTCTCAAATGCACTCGGGCCAGAGAAAAGGGTAATATCAGTCGTCAGCGGGAAAGTCTCGATCGCACAGCCGCGAGAGAACAAAAGGTTAGTTGTTAGTGTGCTCGCTAGGATATCGCATCCTATGCCTACATATTCTCGTCTGGTACGAGAAATCAGAGCAGCTGTAGTTCGGCTAACTACGACACAAGCTATTCAAGTGCTTTTCTATTGCTGAGAAAGGGAAAAGACACCCTAAAACTATGGTTGAAAAGGGGAATCTACCTACTGTTATCATGCCTGGTTGACCCACCTAATGTCTATCATAACTCCTCCGTAGCGGAGAAGTTAGAGCCCCTAAGGGATCATGGCAACAGGACTAAACAACAAACAGGAATCAACTGCAAAGTAAAGAAATACTGGAAATATGCATGAATGCAACAACCAAACAATCAAGGCACAAAGGCCGCACACCACAGAGGCAAGGGAGCTCAGCTCTACCAAATACCAGCAAGCAAAGCCACTCAATAACAAACAAGCAGAAGGAGGCCCACCTCAACTTCTCATGCACACAAAGCTTACTTCTAAGATGCACCTACCTCAGAAATATCTAGATGAACCCCTAGGTCTAATGCAGCACAGCACCACACAAGTCAAACAACACAAAGAGAAGGCGAACCAGCCTGACAAGCCCCTATCCAAAACTTAAGCCAAAACCCTGAGCAGGACCCCTAAATAAAACCCTAATCAAACCCCTGAGCAAAGCCCTATGCAAAACCCTAATCAAATCTCTAAGCAAAACCCTAAGCAAATTTCTAAGCAGAGCCCTAACACAAGAGAAAACAAACCAGTCTCCAAGCTTCAAAACAAGCTTACCAAAGAAAGGGAGCTAAGCAGACAAACCCATAGTGCCTTCCTCAGGAAAGTACCAGGAGGTTACCACTCAGGAATCATATCCTATGCGGCTCAACAACTGTGAACGGTTTACATTCCTCCTCAGGAGAAACTAAACTCACATGAAGGCTCCGACATCATTGGATACTTGAGAAATCCTACCTGAACTAAGGGAACTAAGTGAACAGGCCCATAGTGCCTTCCTCGGGAAAGTACTAGGAGGCTTCCACTTAGGAATCATATCTCATGTGGCTCAACAACTGTGATCAGTTTACATTCCTCCTCAGGAGAAACTAAACTCACATGAAGGCTCCAACATCATTGGATACTTAAGAAATCCTAGATGAACTAAGGGAACTAAGTGAACAGACCCATAGTGCCTTCCTCAGGAAAGTACTAGGGGACCTCCACTTAGGAATCATATCCCATGTGGCTCAACAACTGTGATCAGTTTACATTCCTCCTCAGGAGAAACTAAACTCACATGAAGGCTCCAACATCATTGGATACTTGAGAAAGAGGTGAGAAGAAAGAATGAAAGACATCCATAGTGCCTTCCTCAGGAAAGTACCATAAATTTCCCTCAAACTTCAGGATCTCAAACCTCACAAACAGAGAACAAGCTCCCAGACTAAGACCTCAAACCATGCATCCTTGCAAGCTCCAACAAGACTTCATCCAGCCTCCATCCTCAAGAAGAAACCACAGGCCCTCAACCCAAAGGAAACTAACTCTGAAGTTCAACCACAGTTGAACTTCAAAGTCAGAAGCCTATCAAGACTTCTCCTATTCTCAGGCTCAAACAAAAATAACAGAACACCCTACAAAAATCTACCAAAAATCTAGGGGAAACCTACATGGCTCTATGATCCCAAGATCAAATCTCAAAGCCTAAGTCAACTTCTAAGGCTACTAAACAATCCCTAACATATGAATGGTCAAGGGTCAACCGGCAAGTTATGAGGTCTCTATTCTCTAACCCTAAAACAACATCAATCAACCTCTAAAAAATCTATGAAAAAATCTATGGGGAGCATGCATTAGTCTAGTACAACATACTAAAAAACTAGAGCAAAATTCAATACCAAATGAGAGAAATAAAATCAGCAAGGCAGACACATCACAAACCAATTATTCAATATCAATTAAAATACAAAAATGCAAATAAAAATGAAAATGCATGATCTAATCAATATTTTTGTACTATAAAATTCTAATTTGAATTATGAATCTACAGAAAAAGGAAGGGAATTAATTGATCAATTCTACTATTTTTTATGAATTTATTTCTAACATGATACAAACAAAGAAAATAAAAAGAAAAATAAAACAAGGGGGGGTAAAAATAGCAAGCGCTCTAGTTGTTTATCCAATTGGGCCCAGACTGAGGGGTGTGCATAGCACTTAGGGAGGTATACCGGGTAAAATGGTTTGGGCTTAACATTAAGCCCGCTCAGGAAATCTCAAGGGGAGGGGGTGTGACGAAAAGGCGTGTGCGCTTGGCAATCACGCTTGGGCTTAAACATTGAGCCCACCACCAACCCAAACGTTTAGTAAACAAAACCTCTCCACACTATTCACAAGCTCTACCTCCAAACCCTAGGCGCCGCTCGGGTGCTCTTTCAACCCTCTCACCTCTCCCTCACTCTGAAACGACCAATACTCTAATCTCAACCAAACAAACCAATCTTAAAATAAGCACCAACGGTTACTCTGTGAATCCATTGTTACCACCAATTGAAACTTCAAATTCATCTCAAAAGACTAACCCTAACTAATCATCTCACAGCCTCAAAGTTGAACCTGAATCTACAGCCAACCTAACACGCGCATGCAAAGAAAAGAGTTTACAGAAGAAGAAAACAGGAACCTGGATGCCGTTGATGAAGATTGGCGGAGGAATTCGAAGATCCTTGGCGATCTTGAAGTTAAGGAGGATCTACGAATACACTGACGGAGTCTAGACAACTAGCTGGAGGATGTTACGAGGATCTTCTTGTATGAAACTTCTTGATCGAGTCTTGGAGAAAATGAGGAAAATGTTGTGTTTCCAGTGACTAGCGATGAGGACGAACGGAGGTTCAAGAAGATCTGATGATTACGGAAGGTCTTGCCTGGATATCTGTCGTTCTGGAAACAAGAGGATGAAAATCATAATAATCTTTAGCGCAAAACTCAGGTGTTCATCTTTTGAGGGGAAACGGAAACGAACAACTGAAAATCGTGATGATTGCCATGTTCGGAGAAGATTAGTGGTTGTTGATGGCGATTAGTGATGAAGATCGAAGAAGATTAGTGATGAAGGATGAATTTCTGGCAATTTTGCAATTTTCCGGTGGGTCATGGTGGTCGGAGTCAGTTGGAGCGGTGGCCTGAGAGTTTGCATGCCGGCCGGTGGAATTTCCGGCGAAGGATGACGACGGGACAAGTGTCAAAGGGGAGGTCAGAGGTGGGGACACGTGTGAGTGGGAGAGGCTGGGAGGAAGACGCGTGGCTGGACGTGTGGCAGAAGAGAGGGTGAGTGGGGTGGATACGTGGCAAGAGGAGGGAAGAGAGAGAGAGAAATGCGCTGGCGAGGTCCTTTATAGGACACGTGGACTTCCTCTGGGCCTTCAAAATTTGGACCTGGCCCACTATCCTGAATTAAACACGTACTAAACACTTGATGCATGGTTAATGGACTGATTAGGGGACTAAATGCAGGATTAACTGACTAAGGGCCTAATTAAATGGGCTGAACTGACTAACACATGATTAATGGACTAAAAACGAATGAAAATGATTAATAGGCCAATGAATATATTTAATAACTATCTAATTAACTATTAATAAAACTGCCCACTAAAGCCTGACTAAAACCTATATTAAGAATCTATTAAAATCTATCAACACTTATAAAACAATCAAATTCTATAAAACCTATAAAAAAATTAAAAGCAATTAATTCTATATCAAAAATACTATTAAAATCTGTCAAACTATTTAATTTCTATTTACTACTTATTATTAATACCTATTATCTATTAAAAAGAAATATATTCTAAAAAACTATTATATTCTATAAAGAAAATCTATTAAAACTATCTAATTTCTACATTAAAAATAAAATCTATGTTAAATCTATATTTAAACTATTAAATATTATAAGAAAATCACTATAAAATCTATTTAAAACGATTTAAATTTTAAAAGACTTAAAGCTATATAAAAAAACCCTAATTAAATTCTGAAAAATCTAAAAAACCTATTTAAAATCCACAAAAAGGCTATTAAATCCTAAAAAATGCAGATAAATGCAAATAATCAATAAAAGAACGCGCGACCAGATCGAAGCAAACAGTAAACCCCCGGGCATCAGAATATCCCAAAAACCACCATGTAAGCTGAAAACACCGAGGAGCGCACCATTCCCCGAAAATAAAACCCTGATTATCAAGACTGGATCTGAAATACCCGGTAAATGAAACCCAAGCTGTAACCCTGACATCCTCTGTCTGTGCACAAATGTCAAGCATCTGATATGCGAATACGAATTGAACCATGAACCAGATAGGAGAACCGGTTGGTCAAATTTTAGGGTGCAACAGCTGCCCCTATTCAAGCGACTTGGACCTGAAGGGTTGAAGAGCGCTCAACCTTCAAACATTCGGAGGTACGAGACGGTTGAATACCAATAAAACCTGAAAATTTGCCAACCGTGAGACTATACTGTAAAACTGCTTGGGGAATAAAATCCAGAAAACCGAGTCCAGTCATTACGGCAACAAACTGATCAATCATCTGATAAAGAACTCCTGATTTTAACGCCAGTTATCCGCGTGATACCCCATTTAACAAACCCGAGGGTTGCAACAAAACACCTGATCCTCTCACATCGTCTACTGATAGACAGGAAGAGAAATATACTCACATAGTCTAAAGATGGACGGAAAGACACCCCTCCCGAAGGAAAACCATCAATACTCACATCGTCTAAAGATAGACGGAAAGACACCCCTCCCGAAGGAAAAAACTCAATACTCACATCGTCTAATGATAGACGGGAAGACACCCATCCCGAAGGAAAAATTCAATACTCACATCGTCTAAGGATAGACGAGAAGACACCCATAATCCATACTCACATCGTCTAAGGATAGACGGGAAGACACCCTTAATCCATCAATACTCACATCGTCTACTGATAGACGGAAAGACACCCAAAATCCATAGAAACAAACCAATATTCACATCGTCTAAAGATAGACGGAAAGACACCCATAATCCCGAAGGAAAACCATCAATACTCACATCGTCTAAAGATAGACGAAAACACACCCATCCCGAAGGAAAACCATCAATACTCACATCGTCTAAAGATAGTTGGAAAGACACCCATAATCCCGAAGGAAAACCATCAATACTCACATCGTATAAAGATAGACGAAAAGACACCCATAATCCATACTCACATCGTTTAAGGATAGACGGGAAGACACCCTTAATCCATCAATACTCACATCGTCTACTGATAGACGGAAAGACACCCAAAATCCATAGAAACAAACCAATATTCACATCGTCTAAAGATAGACGGGAAGACACCCCTCCCGAAGGAAAACCATCAATACTCACATCGTCTAAAGATAGACGGAAAGACACCCATAATCCCGAAGGAAAACCATCAATACTCACATCGTCTAAAGATAGACGGAAAGCTTGCTGGGGAAACACACCATCCATATGATCTGATGATAAGAAACCCGCTAAAAAATCACCTGCAACTTCACATCGTCTACTGATAGACGGAAAGAACACCACTTAGAGAAACCCCATCTTGAAACCCCACTGGAAAAATTACCCGAAACTTCACATCGTCTACTACTAGACGGAAAGAACACCACATGCTAGAGAACCCCCATTTTGAAACCCCACTGAAAGATCAACTGAAACTTCACATCGTCTACTGATAGACGGAAAGAAAACCACTATATTCGAACTCAAGACGTCTAATGATAGACGGAGAAATCCACTTATTGGAGGAACACATCGTCAATATGAATTGACGGGAAGAATAGTATGTCGATACCAAATGACTGATTGATCAAAGCATAACTGTTGTATGATCTGAAATGCGAATAAACCGCTGAATCGTCTGAACACTGCTGCTGGATGAATGCCCCTGAACTGATCACAGAGTAGTTCACGCGCCATATGAGGCTGATAGAAAACCTGGCTTATGCTTCGTTTGCATATGCATATGTTTGAATCTTTCTATGGCGTAATGCTCCATTCAGGATGGAAATGCCACGCATTGTGAAAATGAAATGCAAATATGATGATGCATGCAATATGCTAATGCAGGCTCGGGGCTGCTGGAGAAAGCTGGGTACAGAAAACCACTTCAGCAACATAAATGCTGAAGACGAAGCCAACTCCGCTGGGGATGAACCGGATACCACAGAATTACTCCAGCAAAATAAATGCTGGGAGAGTGAAATCAACTCCGCTGGGGAAATTGGGAACCTAACCAAACACCTCGACGAAGTAACACCCTGCTGGGGAATATAACTCTGCTGGGGAATGGCAGATGTGCCAAGTATGATTGGACTTCTCTGGGGATAGCTTACCCGTGCCAATGAAAAACTGGACTTTGCTGGAGAAAATGGACGGAGTTTTCCTGCGTACTGATGACGATTGGATTTGGAAACTGATGCGCCAACACGGATGGACCTCACAATGATCGCCAACATGGACTTGAGCTTTTAGGCTATCTGTGATGGGTCAGGTACAACTGACGCTGGAAAACATTCTGTCTGCATACACAGTCTCCTGGTTGAAGAGTCAAAGGATAGCAACACGAATTCCCGACATTCGTCTCGCACTCGAAAATTGGCTGAATCTGCTCGAATAGCTCTGAATAACCCTGCTGATACGGAGAAGAACAATCCTTTCGCTTCTAATATGCCCCAGCCTGCGGGATCTCTGTGGGGATAGTCCTCGAAAAGAAGTCTGAAAATCTGCACCCTGATGGTCTGATATGAAATGCCCCAGTATTCTGAACTTCGGAGAGATACTTACCATCAAATGCTTCTTGAATAAAGAATAACCTCTGCGCTCTTAAGATGGCCTACCCCTGACTGCAATGACTTCGCTCCTGATTATCTGATTCAGAGTAGTCCCCCTGACTACGACATATTTACCGAATCTCAACCTGATTGCCCCAGGATAACTGACTTCAAAAGGCTGACCTGACTGGGGATCGCTGGATGATAGCTTGCCCCTGCTCGCGGAGCATTCGGACGTTCTGCATTCTATCCTGACCATACTTTCCATTGTAGAAAACTTTCCTGCTATCAAGCGCTTACTCGCAGGTAAAACAAGTTGTTCTGCGTAAAAGATATACTAATGCAACACATATGACAGCTTCGACATCCAATCTGTTCACTGGGAAAAGGGAAAACATTTCATGGCATATAATGCACCAAACATTTATCAACAGCAGTACCAACATGGTAAGAAGAACCCTCTCAGGAGTCAGAATCGACGCGACCTTTACCGAAGTATGCTTTCGAAATAACCTGCTTCAATTAGGACTTTTGAAGGTTGTAACGTGGTCAGGTTCACGGTTTTGAAGGGACGGATAAAGGCTCAAAGTTTATTTTAACCCACCCATTCTCCTTGATGTTCTCCGATCCTATGTTCAGCTAATTCGACCTTAGCACTCACCTCTCAGAGGTAGAAAGATAGGAGTGATAGTTCGAGAAACCATGAGTTCTTTGAGTGACAGCCACTCGCTCTTCGTCTTTGACACTTGAGGTCACACGACTCGTATTTGATCCGAGGATTTTTCTTTTGTCATCCTTTCATCTTTTTCTTATCCCTAACTTTTTCCTGGACTGACTCCTTTTGCGTTTCTTTTGATTTTTTAAGTCCAGCGGGATGCCCTCATTTTTGCCTAAGTCATTTGTTTTGAAGTTTTGACCTAGCGGGCTTTTGATTCTTTTTGCTTGCTTCTTTTTCTGAACAAGTCGTGTGACACTGGTTGCCTGACTCATTGGAGAATAATGTGACTGTCTCACTCTTGATTTAACCATTGTGGTTTTTTAGGCACGACCTCTAGAGGTGTGATTGATCCTCGAACGGACACTCCTTTTGCAATTTGAACGCTCGGCCAAATTAGCTAACACCTACCCTGCCCCAGGTTAAAGATGGAGGGTTTTTCGTTTTCAGAAAGAACTCCTACTACTAGGCTCAAAGGGGTTGACAAGGGATTATCTTCCTTATATCACCGGTGTTTAGGGATTTGAAACAATGCCTGTACATCATCAGCAGGTTTTATTTCAAAAGCATACCATATCGGAAGTTGCATGTCGTTCATTTTCGTCATCCTCCTCAGGTCCTTCTTAACCAAGCGTTGGACATTTGTAAAAAAAATTAGTGAACACGAATGGATTTAATCAAAACATGCATATTTATTTCATTATCATCAATTGAATGAAAACAACAAGTTTTACAAACAAGATTGCAAATTAAACAGGAAAGGAACTACAAACGTAAAGAAATGACAAGATAAAACACAGAAAAATGCCAGCTTCCTAGAATCGGGCTTTCACATCTGTCCTGCTGCTGAACCAGCCATCTTCACAATCAATTATTAGAGGCAACCCGAAGTTGTCCTGATCTGCTTTCAGTGACCTAAACAAATTATAGAGCCCCTCCTCCTTCAGATGATTTAGGGCCCTTCCTGCCCGAAATTGATAGCTGCACTGTCGAGTAGGTCCTGCACCTTGTGCTTAAAGGCCAGACAATCTTCAATGTTGTGCCCCGGTGCTCCTGAATGGAAATCACAGTGCTCCTTGAGGTCATACCCTGCTGGAGGCGTACTTGTTAGCGGAGCTAACTTCCTCTTCTCAACCAACTGCAATCGTAGCAACACCTGCAGAAGTTCGGCATACGGCATCGGAGGCACACTAAATACCCTCAACGGCCTCTGATTCTGAGCTCTTCGCTGATTGGGATGCTGTTGACTCTGCCACTGTTGAGATCGTTGTTGCCGTCGCTGGTACCGGGTTGACTGTTGAACCACCTTCGTAGCAAATACAACGTCGGTTTCTTGACTTCCACTGTACTGATTAAGGCACTCCTTATGCTTAGCCATTTTCTTTCTCAGATCTGCCCCAGGAATAGGCAGCAGTTGTGGGCATGGAGATTCTGACACCATGGAGTCCAGGATACGTTTCTGACCTACTGCAGCTTTAGAAACATCCATCATCTTAGCATCAACTGAGACAGGAGCAATACGTACAGCTACACTGCTCGGTGTGAATTCAATATCCTTCGAGTCAATCAGGTCTTGAACATTGTGCTTAAAAGCATGACAACCCTCGATGTCGTGCCCGAGTGTCCCAGAATGAAATTCACATTGCTTACTGGCATCGTACCCATAAGGAAGCGCTCCTGTGGGTGGGTCCAACATTCTCTTCTCAACCATTTTGAACCTCAGTAAAGTCTGCAAGAGCTCAGCATACGTTGAAGGTGGCGCCTCAAATACCCTCTTTGGCCTCCCCTCCTGAATCCTCTGTTGAGCCGGATGTATCCTCTGTTGTTGTTCAGGTTCCACAGGCACAGGTGGCACGAGCTCCTTCACTGCGGCTTCAAATAGCTGGTCATCCCCTTTCCTAAGCACATTCTTGACTACTTCCATGATCAAGCTCATTTGGGTCTTCAGCTGACTATTTTCCTCCTTGAGGATCTTCTGCTCCAGACGCATCTCTTGCATGTCTCTCATCATCTGCCCCACCTGGCTTCGGACTTCAATCAATTCAACCTGATTCTGTTCCATATCTCTGAAGGAATTCCTGCAACAAACTGGACGATGAGGAAATAAGACCCACGGTTCTGATGTACCTGTTAAGTGATAATGCAAAGCAGAAAGCAAACACATATTCAAGACAAGACAAGGAGAAACTCAAGCTATAAGCACACAGACGAACATCTCCCACACATGTATAACCAACAAAAGCAGCACGTAGGCACAAACGAGTACGAATACAATGACCCCAGCCAACAATCCTGGTGGTGGTCAGCAAACACTAGTGCACAAAAGCTAAACGGGTCAGCAGAGAAAACAGATGCGACACCCGGCACCGAAACCTCTAGAAACTTCTCCCATATTCAACTGAACTCTCCGTTTGACATTCTTCAGAACACACACTTCCCGTGGAGTCTTCCATGACATTAACTGACGAACCCACACAACTGGATGACGGAGAATCGTTAATCTGAACAAAACCCTGGGGCGCGATGCAAATCCGGTTAGAGTCTAACAGATCCTGAACCTGGCTTCTGAGCACCTTACAATCATTTGTTGAATGCCCATGTGCCCCAACATGGTACTCACAGTGGGCGCTGGCATCAAAACCTGGAGGATATGGTAGAATCATTGGATTAGTCTCTTTCGGCACGATCAATCCACTTCTGACCAGATCTGGCAACAACTGATTGTACGACACCGGTAGCTGAGTAAACTGCCTTTCAGGTTTCCTTGGTCTTCGCTGGGCGTGCTGACGCAATCGACGACAGGATGACCGTTGACTTGAAATGTCTGAAAACCGATCCTGAGATGCTAGAGATTCTGAGACGACGTCATTTTCTTCTTCCCACTCCTCTTGAGAACTGACAACTGACTCATTCTTATCAACTGGGATATAAGGAGCATCTCGAAGCTTTCCACTCTTGAGTCCTCTCTCAACAAGCTCTCCCATTCTCATCAGGCCCACGAAGCTTGTACAACCGAACAATTTGTCATAATAATGGCCTTTCACAGTACCCAAGAAGAGGTCAACCATTTCCCTTTCCTGAAGCGGTGGTTGAACACTAGCAGTCAATTCTTTCCATCTTTGCAAATACCCTTTGAATGATTCATTCTCCGCCCGAGATAATTCTTGCAGATGTACGAGACTAGGAGCTATATCCAAGTTGTAATTGTACTGCTTCATGAAAGCTCTGGCTAAATCCACCCATGATCGAATCTGATTACTCTCTAACTGCACATACTACCTCAAAGATGCCCCAGTCAGGCTATACTGAAAGCAATGGATCATCAGCTTGTCATTTCGTACAAACGAAGTCATTCTTCGACAGAACATCATCAGATGTTGCTTCGGACAGCTATCTCCCGTATACTTCTCAAATTTCGGAACTTTGAACTTGTAAGGCAACACCAGGTCAGGAACCAAACACATGTCTGCAGCATTCAGGTTAACAGCGTCTTTCACCTCCAAAGCTTTAACTCTTTCTTCCAATACTCGGAACCTTCTATTACCTTCAAGAGCTCTCGAGTTTACAGTCCTGGCTACTGGAATATATCTGCGTGGATTCCTCTCAGGGAAAACGGCACCTTGATTGTTAACAGGAGGAGGACGTTCATTTCTGGCAACAAACTGCTCATGTCGATCTCGGTTCTCAACAGTAGGCTGTACAACTTGGTCTGCAGTAACGTTGTTCGCTTGCGGGAAGTCTTCCATAGAATCATACCGAGGGTTGGACGTCATAGTAAACCCTGTCAAGGTGTTGGGAGACTGGAAATTACCTTCAGACATAGCTACCAATTACCTGTAACTGACTACACTGCTTGATTCTGCTCAAATCTGCTTCAGCCCCCTGGTCGTCTTCAACACTCCACTCCTGCCTCGAACAATCCCCCGAGAATCACCCTCTGGTGAAAACAAAGGCTGGATAAGTGCTCTGGCCAGCTAGAGAAATGCTATGCAATATGATTTATGTAGACAGAATGCAAAAACGCTAATGTGCGTGTGTGCATTGGGGATATTTCCCCTCCAATTCCAGTGTCAATGGTAGCAAGACGAGAGAAAACATAAAGACAATATTTAGAAAAACCCTCATATATTTATTGGACTGACAATCTTGCCAGGACGTTACACAACTATGTTCCATACAACTGAGATGATAAAGGAGGATCCCAACCAACATGCCTGGTGGTGATCTCAAAACACAGAATACAAGAAAGAAATCAAGTGCGGGTACGGTCGCAGAAATCCTCGAGCAACTTCTTCGTCTCTGCGTGATCCGGTCGATAAATCAAGCCTTCTATCAACTGATCCCTTTTCCTGACCGTTCCATGGATATCTCTGACAAAATCTTCCCAAGCCTTATCCTGGGCACCATCCTCAGGTTTGGGCCTCTTGATGTCTGCTCTGCGCTGGCAATCTTCCAGATTCTTCAAGGCATCAATCAATTGGCGTTCGGCCTCGTATCGATGGCATGCTTCTTCTTCAAGCTCTTCAGTCTTCACTTTGACCTGTTCTCCCAACTGAGCAACCTGTGTCTTTAGCTCTTCTTCCCGCTCCTTGTGTTTGGCCATAGTGAGATCCCAGTGCTCTCTGGACTTAGCTAACTTCGTGTAGGTCCTTTCCAGCTCTTGTTTCTTAGTAGCCAATACACTGCTAACTGAGTCTACGTCTAACTCTAGACGCTTCTTGGTTTCATTCAACTCCAATAAAGTAGTCTTCAGATGTTTCAAAGTTTCGGCCTGTTGCTTAGAAAAATATCCTGTTTCAATCTTTTCATGACGAAGCTGGGCATTCTCTTTCTCTAAAGCCTCTTTAGCCTTTGCTAACTCTTCTTTCTCCGCCATCAGCTGCTTGTATACCTGCATGTCTATAGTGGTGGGCTCCTCCACCGGAGAAGGATACAATGGCTGAACTGCAGGATAAGGCATAAGGAATTTCGTAGCTCGTTCACGAATCCATTCCACATACGGACCAAGAACTCGAGTACCCACTTTGCTACATGAAGGCTTCCCTCTCTTATGCAAGTTCTTCCATGCTTTCTCAAGCTTGATCAACATCTCTTCCTCTATTGCCCCAGTGAGATACAGAGATTCCTGTATCTCCTCGGGCTTCGGCGCTTCCTGAGGTGCATACCCAAACTGCCTGATTAATAAGGAAGGGTTGTAATTGACACACCCTTTCCTTCCCATCAAAGGAACATTAGGGAATCCTTCGCATCTGTATATAACCTCAACTCCGAGCACCTCCTCATTAACCCACACCACATTCTCAGAAGTCAACCCCATCAAGTGCTCAGGTCATCCTAAGGAATCAATAGAAGTGACAAAAGGCCTTGACTTCGGCATATGACTAGTAAACCACCTGCACAGTAGAGGTACACAACAAGAGACATTCCTTCCTCGCCACTTTTCATTTTGGTAGTGAGTGGAATGATGGATATCTCCCAGCAAGGTAGGAACTGGGTTCTTTGCAGCCAGAATATAGAAAGCATCTGTATCAACAAAATCAGGAATGTTTGGGAACAATACAATGCCATAAACACACACAACAAGGATGGCGTCAGAAACAACCCAGCCACCCTTCTTGGCATACTCCCGAGCCTTCTCCACCAAAACATCCAACGGAAATCCCCACACATCTCCTCTTCTGATCATCTTCCCTGTCAGCTCAAACTCTCCTAAGTGCAGAATAGCAGAAAGCTCAGCCAGATTAGGCTTAGCGTCCGTGTGATAGAAAGGCATCTGTTCGCGAATCGGTATATCCAAGAGTGCAGAATACTCCTCCAGGGTAGGAGCCAAGACAAAGTCCGGAAATACGAAACACCTGAGCTCAGCATCATAAAACTGCAACAGGGTGTAAATGCCGCTGATCTCATAAGCCGAGGGCTGGTAAACATAAGTCAGGATCCTCCCATATGTCTTCCTGAAATCTCCCATTACCTTCTTCTTAGCAATAGTAATCAACTCTGACAATAGACTGATATCTGGAGATGGGAATCTGTAGGGTAACACTCTCTTCATGGCTTCCATGTCTTGCTAGGAAACAAACACCTGAACCGGGAGGGGAAATATGTACCTGCAATACACACACGTTAGTTGGATGCGAATGGTAATGCAATAATGCAGTATGATAAATGATGCAATCAGTGAACACAGGGGCCATGCTGTAGCCGGAAGAGGAACATCTCTGTAATGTCAAGAACAGAAAACCACCACAGTCACCAGAACTTCATGACACTAACTATCATCTGACACTCAAAATACCAAACCCCTGGTAAGAAATCCATCTGAACCTCTGTATCTGACGAGAAAACCATCTGATAATAGTATCAACCTCAAACAAGAAACCCATCTGATCCGAACAACACACCTGTTAACGAGCCAAGAAAACTATCTGACAAACACTGAATCATGGTTTCTGAAGGCCAGTTTTCCTGCAATAACCCAATCCCTCTCACAGGTATGGACCTAATCCACGGACAAAGGTACGGCATCCTATGCGGTCATCAGCGTCACAGACTTTCATGAGTGACGATACGATTCCCAGAAGGAGTGGCATCATCAAGTCATGAAGAGGCCTCACTTAGCTGACTTCCAAATGATCGGTCCCCAGAGTCGACGATCCCCACGTCTGGACTCCCCTCAGATCCTCAGGACCGGAAAGGAGCACCTCGGCGAGAACCTCGTCTGAGCGCAGATTTCGTAGGGAACTGTGCCTGCTCAGCAGACAGGTTCGTCTACTACTCTCCGCAACTATGTCTAGGTGCATACTCAAGCCCAGGTCCGGCTTCTCACTCATAGTAACCTCCCTCTCCCACAACAATAATCATAATAATATAGTGCTGAAAGTAAATGCGGAAACGTAAAGGTGCGGAAAGATAAAACACATATGCACAACACCCAACAGATAAACACCCAAGCGCTAGGATTGACTCGCGTAGGGGATGGGAAACGGTCCCAGCATGAGGGATGGGAAAAGTCCCTAGATGCTATAAGTCCCCAGCAGAGTCGCCAGCTGTCGCTACTGCGAAAATCGGCGCCGGCTGACAGAAGAGTCGCCACCGTGCGTTATTTATCCCAACGGAGGGAAAGGAAACGCCCGAAGTAAACCTAACGCAAAGACGGGAAAAGGTATGGTCATCGCAACCAAAACCTGGATTCGGGAGTCGGTTACGCAAGGGGAAGGTATTAGCACCCCTCACGTCCGTCGTACTCGACGGGATCCACGCTTGGTGTTTATAAGGAAAAGGGTGTGCTTATCTATCTACGCTAATGGTCAGTCTGAAAAGAAAAGAAAAGGACAGGACTCGACAGAACATACGGTGTTCTGGGCCTACGTACTCCCTCGTACAATGGGAAAGTCAGAGTCAACGTAGTTCGACTACCTACGTCTAGACGGGGGGAAGGTTGCTCGCCAGGACGTCGCGTCCTGTGCCTACGTACTTCCACACGGCATGGAAGATCAGAGCAAACGTAGTTCGACCTAACTACGGCTAATCTGGGGGTTCTCACACAGCAGTGAGAAAATAAATCTGGTTTTGAGGGTTCGGGACCCTATGGGAAAAACTACGGTCTGGTCTCAAATGCACTCGGGCCAGAGAAAAGGGTAATATCAGTCGTCAGCGGGAAAGTCTCGATCGCACAGCCGTGAGAGAACAAAAGGTTAGTTGTTAGTGTGCTCGCTAGGATATCGCATCCTATGCCTACATATTCTCGTCTGGTACGAGAAATCAGAGCAGTTGTAGTTCGGCTAACTACGACACAAGCTATTCAAGTGCTTTTCTATTGCTGAGAAAGGGAAAAGACACCCTAAAACTATGGTTGAAAAGGGGAATCTACCTACTGTTATCATGCCTGGTTGACCCACCTAATGTCTATCATAACTCCTCCGCAGCAGAGAAGTTAGAGCCCCTAAGGGATCATGGCAACAGGACTAAACAGCAAACAGGAATCAACTGCAAAGTAAAGAAATACTGGAAATATGCATGAATGCAACAACCAAACAATCAAGGCACAAAGGCCGCACACCACAGAGGCAAGGGAGCTCAGCTCTACCAAATACTAGCAAGCAAAGCCACTCAATAACAAACAAGCAGAAGGAGGCCCACCTCAACTTCTCATGCACACAAAGCCTACTTCTAAGATGCACCTACCTCAGAAATATCTAGATGAACCCCTAGGTCTAATGCAGCACAGCACCACACAAGTCAAACAACACAAAGAGAAGGCGAACCAGCCTGACAAGCCCCTATCCAAAACTTAAGCCAAAACCCTGAGCAGGACCCCTAAACAAAACCCTAATCAAACCCCTGAGCAAAGCCCTATGCAAAACCCTAATCAAATCTCTAAGCAAAACCCTAAGCAAATTTCTAAGCAGAGCCCTAACACAAGAGAAAACAAACCAGTCTCCAAGCTTCAAAACAAGCTTACCAAAGAAAGGGAGCTAAGCAGACAAACCCATAGTGCCTTCCTCAGGAAAGTACCAGGAGGTTACCACTCAGGAATCATATCCTATGCGGCTCAACAACTGTGAACGGTTTACATTCCTCCTCAGGAGAAACTAAACTCACATGAAGGCTCCGACATCATTGGATACTTGAGAAATCCTACCTGAACTAAGGGAACTAAGTGAACAGGCCCATAGTGCCTTCCTCGGGAAAGTACTAGGAGGCTCCCACTTAGGAATCATATCTCATGTGGCTCAACAACTGTGATCAGTTTACATTCCTCCTCAGGAGAAACTAAACTCACATGAAGGCTCCAACATCATTGGATACTTAAGAAATCCTAGATGAACTAAGGGAACTAAGTGAACAGACCCATAGTGCCTTCCTCAGGAAAGTACTAGGGGACCTCCACTTAGGAATCATATCCCATGTGGCTCAACAACTGTGATCAGTTTACATTCTTCCTCAGGAGAAACTAAACTCACATGAAGGCTCCAACATCATTGGATACTTGAGAAAGAGGTGAGAAGAAAGAATGAAAGACATCCATAGTGCCTTCCTCAGGAAAGTACCATAAATTTCCCTCAAACTTCAGGATCTCAAACCTCACAAACAGAGAACAAGCTCCCAGACTAAGACCTCAAACCATGCATCCTTGCAAGCTCCAACAAGACTTCATCCAGCCTCCATCCTCAAGAAGAAACCACAGGCCCTCAACCCAAAGGAAACTAACTCTGAAGTTCAACCACAGTTGAACTTCAAAGTCAGAAGCCTATCAAGACTTCTCCTATTCTCAGGCTCAAACAAAAATAACAGAACACCCTACAAAAATCTACCAAAAATCTAGGGGAAACCTACATGGCTCTATGATCCCAAGATCAAATCTCAAAGCCTAAGTCAACTACTAAGGCTACTAAACAATCCCTAACATATGAATGGTCAAGGGTCAACCGGCAAGTTATGAGGTCTCTATTCTCTAACCCTAAAACAACATCAATCAACCTCTAAAAAATCTATGAAAATATCTATGGTGAGCATGCATTAGTCTAGTACAACATACTAAAAAACTAGAGCAAAATTCAATACCAAATGAGAGAAATAAAATCAGCAAGGCAGACACATCACAAACCAATTATTCAATATCAATTAAAATACAAAAATGCAAATAAAAATGAAAATGCATGATCTAATCAATATTTTTGTACTATAAAATTCTAAATTGAATTACGAATCTACAGAAAAAGGAAGGGAATTAATTGATCAATTCTACTATTTTTTATGAATTTATTTCTAACATGATACAAACAAAGAAAATAAAAAGAAAAATAAAACAAGGGGGTAAAAATAGCAAGCGCTCTAGTTGTTTATCCAATTGGGCCCAGACTGAGGGGTGTGCATAGCACTTACGGAGGTATATCGGGTAAAATGGTTTGGGCTTAACATTAAGCCCGCTCAGGAAATCTCAAGGGGAGGGGGGTGTGACGAAAAGGCGTGTGCGCTTGGCAATCACGCTTGGGCTTAAACATTGAGCCCACCACCAACCCAAACGTTTAGTAAACAAAACCTCTCCACACTATTCACAAGCTCTACCTCCAAACCCTAGGCGCCGCTCGGGTGCTCTTTCAACCCTCTCACCTCTCCCTCACTCTGAAACGACCAATACTCTAATCTCAACCAAACAAACCAATCTTAAAATAAGCACCAACGATTACTCTGAGAAGCCATTGTTACCACCAATTGAAACTTCAAATTCATCTCAAAAGACTAACCCTAACTAATCATCTCACAGCCTCAAAGTTGAACCTGAATCTACAGCCAACCTAAAACGCGCATGCAAAGAAAAGAGTTTAGAGAAGAAGAAAACAGGAACCTGGATACCGTTGATGAAGATTGGCGGAGGAATTCGAAGATCCTTGGCGATCTTGAAGTTAAGGAGGATCTACGAATACACTGACGGAGTCTAGACAACTAGCTGGAGGATGTTACGAGGATCTTCTTGTATGAAACTTCTTGATCGAGTCTTGGAGAAAAATGAGGAAAACGTTGTGTTTCCGTTGACTAGCGATGAGGACGAACGGAGGTTCAAGAAGATTTGATGATTACGGAAGGTCTTGCCTGGATATCTGTCGTTCTGGACACAAGAGGATGAAAATCGTAATAATCTTTAGCGCAAAACTCAGGTGTTCATCTTTTGAGGGGAAACGGAAACGAACAACTGAAAATCGTGATGATTGCCATGTTCGGAGAAGATTAGTGGTTGTTGATGGCGATTAGTGATGATGATCGAAGAAGATTAGTGATGAAGGATGAATTTCTGGCGATTTTGCAATTTTCCAGTGGGTCATGGTGGTCGGAGTCAGTTGGAGCGGTGGCCTGAGAGTTTGCATGCCGGCCGGTGGAATTTCCGGCGAAGGATGACGACGGGACAAGTGTCAAAGGGGAGGTCAGAGGTGGGGACACGCGTGAGTGGGAGAGGCTGGGAGGAAGACGCGTGGCTGGACGTGTGGCAGAAGAGGGGGTGAGTGGGGTGGATACGTGGCAAGAGGAGGGAAGAGAGAGAGAAATGCGCTGGCGAGGTCCTTTATAGGACACGTGGACTTCCTCTGGGCCTTCAAAATTTGGACCTGGCCCACTATCCTGAATTAAACACGTACTAAACACTTGATGCATGGTTAATGGACTGATTAGGGGACTAAATGCAGGATTAACTGACTAAGGGCCTAATTAAATGGGCTGAACTGACTAACACATGATTAATGGACTAAAAACGAATGAAAATGATTAATAGGCCAATGAATATACTTAATAACTATCTAATTAACTATTAATAAAACTGCCCACTAAAGCCTGACTAAAACCTATATTAAGAATCTATTAAAATCTATCAACACTTATAAAATAATCAAATTCTATAAAACCTATAAAAAAATTAAAAGCAATTAATTCTATATCAAAAATACTATTAAAATCTGTCAAACTATTTAATTTCAATTTACTACTTATTATTAATACCTATTATCTATTAAAAAGAAATATATTCTAAAAAACTATTATATTCTATAAAGAAAATCTATTAAAACTATCTAATTTCTACATTAAAAATAAAATCTATGTTAAATCTATATTTAAACTATTAAATCCTATAAGAAAATCACTATAAAATCTATTTAAAACGATTTAAATTCTAAAAGACTTAAAGCTATATAAAAAAACCCTAATTAAATTCTGAAAAATCTAAAAAACCTATTTAAAATCCACAAAAAGGCTATTAAATCCTAAAAAATGCAGATAAATGCAAATAACCAATAAAAGAACGCGCGACCAGATCGAAGCAAACAGTAAACCCCCGGGCATCAGAATATCCCAAAAACCACCATGTAAGCTGAAAACACCGAGGAGCGCACCATTCCCCGAAAATAAAACCCTGATTATCTAGACTGGATCTGAAATACCCGGTAAATGAAACCCAAGCTGTAACCCTGACATCCTCTGTCTGTGCACAAATGTCATGCATCTGATATGCAAATACGAATTGAACCATGAACCAGATAGGAGAACTGGTTGGTCAAATTTTAGGGTGCAACACCAATCTTCTGTGCCAAACCCATTTCTCTTCATTAACAGACAAGAGGCATTTAACATTTTGAACTTTAAGTTCTGAAAGATTTATTTTATAAATGTTGTTTTTCCTCTTACCACTAAATAGGATAGAGCCATCCTTTTGACTAATAGCTTTACAACATTTTTGATTAAAGGTAATATCATAACCATTGTCACTTAATTGACTTATGGACAATAAGTTATGCTTTAACCCTTCAACAAGTAAAACATTAGTAATAGAGGGAAGTTTACCATTTCCAATAGTGCCAGATCCAATGATCTTGCCCTTCTGGTTCCCTCCAAACTTCACGTCACCTCCAGATCTAAGTTCCAGGCTTTGGAACATAGACTTTTCTCCTGTCATGTGTAGGTACCATGATTGGTGTCCTGACCTTGCTGCTAAGAACATCTGCAACAAGAATTATTTTGTTTTTAGGTACCCATATCTTCTTGGGTCCTTTGGGGTTAGTTGGTTTGTAGGTTTGTCTAAACTTCTGTTTTTCAACATAATGTTTATTCTGACTTGCCTTGGGTTTAAACACATAAGTATTCTTCTCAGAGCTTGTGTGTTTAATGTCATTTAAGTGACCAAATTTAAATTGAGAATACAGAGGTGTCTTATTGATGAAAAGTTTGTCAACAGGTTTTGGATTGCTTCCAGATGAAGATTCATATCCAATACCTCTTATGTTGTTTCCACTAACACCATAGATCATGGAAGCCATCTTGCTTCTGTCTATGCTCTTAGTAAGAAATCTCTGAAAGCTAGAGTCATATTTTTCTAAAATGTTTTTACATGACTTAGTCTCAGATTCAGATTCTTGTTGAGTTATTTCAAAGTCATTTTTGATTTTCAGATTAATTTCTTTTTGCTCAACAAGTTCTGTTTTCAGAAGATCAATCTCAGATTCAAGATTGCTTTTCAGCTTCTTGTATTTTAGTTTGATATTGTTATAACTTTTAAGAACTTCTGTTAAAACTTTTATAAGTTCTTCTTTGGTAAGTTTAGCCATTACCTCTTCTGCGTCATCATCAGATTCAGAATCTGATTCATATCCTGAGGTACCTTCTTCTTGATCCTCTGTGCTGGCCATCAGTGCAACATTAGCACATTCTTCTTCTGATTCAGAAGATGATTCAGATTCATCTGAGTCATCCCATGTTGCCATCAGAACCTTCTTCTTTTTGTTAAACTTCTTCTTGGGTTTTTCTTTCTGAAGTTTGGGGCAATCATTCTTGTAGTGCCCAGGTTCTTTGCACTCATAACACACAACTTCTTTCTTGCTAGATCTTCTGTGCCCAGAAGATTCCTTTCTATTATCAGATCTTCTGAAGTTGTTGAACTTCTTTCCTTTGTGCTTCCAGAGTCTGTTGATCCTTCTGGACAGCATGGATAACTCATCTTCTTTTTCAGAAGAAGATTCTTCAGAGCTTTCTTGAATGACCTGCAAAGCTTTAGTAGTTTTGTTAGATTTTAATGCAACAGATTTACCTTTTTCTTTCTTCTGAGGTTCATCTTCCTCAAGCTCAATCTCATGGCTCCTCAATGAGCTGATGAGTTCTTCTAGAGAGATCTTGTTCAGATCTTTAGCCATCTTCAAGGCAGTCACCATTGGTCTCCATCTGGTAGGCAGACTTCTGATGATTTTCTTTACGTGATCTGATGTAGAGTATCCCTTGTCCAGAACTTTCAGCCCAGCAGTGAGTATCTGAAATCTGGAGAACATGGCTTCAAGAGATTCAGAGTCTTCCATTTTGAAGGCCTCATACTTCTGGATCAGAGCCAGAGCTTTTGTCTCCTTAACTTGAGAATTTCCCTCATGAGTCATTTTTAGGGATTCAAACATATCAAAAGCAGTTTCCCTGTTTGTAATTTTCTCATACTCAGTATGTGAAATTGCATTCAATAATATAGTCCTGGCTTTGTGATGATTTCTAAAATCTTTCTTCTGAGCATCTGTCATAGATTTTCTGTCAATCTTCTTGCCATTCCCATCTGTGGGATGGACATATCCATCTATGACTAGATCCCATAGATCAGCATCATATCCTAGGAAAAAACTCTCAATTCTGTCTTTCCAGTAGTCAAATTTCTCCCCATCAAACATAGGGGGTTTGGTGCTGACCCTGTCCCTTTCTTCATATTTATTGTTAATATTGGATATTGAATTATCAGCCATTGTAACAAATAAATATATATATCGAAGTATTTCTCTCTGGATCTTTACTGACACTGTTAAGTGGTAGCACACACAGAACCGGAGCTCTGATGCCAACTGAAGGTGAGATAATACTTAGAAGGGGGGTTGAATAAGTATGAAAGATTAAGACTTAAAAAATAATCACACAATTATTTTTATCCTGGTTCGTTTAAAACAACTACTTCAGTCCACCCTTCCTAGAGTGATTTGCCTTTCTCAACAAGGACTTAATCCACTATTTAATCAAATAGATTACAATAGTAACACCTAAGAACAACTGTTCTTAGTCTTCTCAAGAGCTACTGATTCCAACTGAATCCTCTTAAGGAAAAACCTTTACAATCAATGTAAATCAAATACAAGAGTATTAATGCTTCTATAAAGCTTTTATCACAACAGTGATTTTTCTCTTAAGTTTAAGTACAAGAAATTCTAAGAAGAATATGAAAGAATGAGAGCTTGAATAATATGATTTCTTTTCAGCAAATTGTGTAACTGAAGAATTTGGTGGAGTCCTCCTTTTATAGGCAGCTGATCCAAGGAAGCTGAGCGTTGAAAAGAGAGTCCCAAAAGGTCTGATCCTTTTTGTCTTCACATCAAGTGACCTTTCCTAGAAGTAGATAACACAGAAAAATCCTTTTTGTCTGTGTTATTGTGTCTAGCACAAATGAGGAAAGAGACGTTGATTTACTCCAACGGATATAATCTTTGAATATTTCTTCTTCAGTTTTCAGCAAGTTCTTCAGAATCTGATTGAGTCAGAGTCTTCTAATGATGTTCAGAACTTTGTTGTATCAGAGTCTTCTGCAGCATGTGTGCTTTCAGCGTGTTGATCATCAGAGCATATTTGACACAGAACTTCAGTACTTGGCAGCGTCAGTACTTTCAGAAACTTCTGTAGAATTATGCTTTGAGAAACTCTTCATACAATATTCTTCTTTGCTTCAGATGCTTCAGCTTCAGATGCTTCAGCTTCAGATGCTTCTGCTTCAGAATCTTCTGGAGCTTCTTGCTTCAGATCCTTCTGGAGACTACGCTCAGGATCTTCTGTAAACAGCAATCAGAATCTTCTGCAGGATGCATCTGGCGCTTCAGAGTCAGGATAACTTCTTGTATACAATACAGATTTGCTTCTAGAGAGTTAATTTCATTTCAATCTGCAGTAAAACTCTCAAACAAATTTTAGAGTATATAATTCTTAAATATAAAATTTCCTAACAGTTATCATCAAAACAAAGAGTTATTATTAAGAACCAATATGTGTTCTAACAATATCTCCATTAAAATGAAGACACATCTCTTCTCCTAAACCCAATCAAAACAACTACCCTAAACCCGTAGGAACTTTGACCACAGTCAAAGAACTCCTCCAACCCTTTAGGGGAACTACAAATACTCTGATTCCACTCCCGTAGGGATATGTAGGCATAAGATGCGACATCTTATCGAGTATACTTAGAAACAAACCCCCTAGGTCTTTCAACCTTAAGCAGATAAACACTTAGCAATAAACAATATAAAACAAGAGGTTCCTGTAGAGTACTACAGAAACTTAGGATGCTAGTACCTTCCCTAAGTTTAACCAACCCCCGAACCTAAACTCTCTAAGCTTGCACTTGCATTGCATTGTGGGAATTTTGATCTTTATCCCTTCCTTTGGACAAATCAAAGTTCGGTTGCAAAATGAATTAAAGATTCAAAGTAATCAATAGTTTGGTATCCGATTTTCACCGCGACAGAAATGGCGACTTCACTGGGGAAACCTCTAGTGGGTTTCCCTATCTTATTTTATTTGTTTACTGCTTTATATATCTGCCTACTTGATTAATTGTTTATATGCTTTCTCTTGTATTTCTTTTGGGATTATTGTCTTTGAGTGGTGAGATAAAGTTCTACACCCGAACTTGAGAGAAATCAAGATAGGATGGTGATATAGTCGAGGAGGCTTATAGGGAGTTGAATCCCGACTAAGTTAAATCGAGAATCCCGCTCAATTGAGGCCCTCTCGAGATAGTACTGTTGAACAAGTAATCGTGAAGACACTTGCTATTTTCGACCTTGGAGCCTATGACATTGAGAACCGTAGTTACCTTAACCCAACTTTAGCCTTTATTAGGATGTAGTGCGAAACTATGAGGGAGTACTTCCAAAATAGTGCTACGCGAAGCTACACTCAAAAGAAGTTCTCTTGAGAATATTATTAATCCTCAAGTAATTGGGAAATTTATAATATCCGAAAGATGGGCTGATGATTTTGAGTCCCTTTAGAACCTTGTTCTGCAGGTACAAACAATCTTTAGTCTATAACCTTTGGGAATGGGTATACCTTTTCTCCATGCTTGTTGCAAACCTAGGGTCTCCTTTATCTGTTTATCCTTTGTGTCCTTATGTGCTTACTTGTGTTTGTTGCACTCATATGGCATCATATTGCATTGGTTTCATGGAATCCCGAGTCTATTTATAAACATCATAGAACCAATAGGGATTACAAAAAAATATTTTTGAGATATTCTTCTAAGAGTCCTAACTTGGATGTCCTAAGGAAGTAGGAGCTCAGATTGAAAAGAACTCGAAAGACAAATATAAGAGGTTTTTCCTTTATTATTAAGGATCAAATGAGGTTTCAAAAAGCTATCATCAACATTGAAGATCTAAGTAACCAAGGGCTTCCTCCCTTATTTTCCAACAAGATAGAGGATTTATTTTCCTCTATCACGCTATTCTTTAGAAGTCAATCGTGGACAACTTATCTTCGAAAAGATTCAGTTAGAAGAGCAAACCAAGAAGCACGATGAAGGACTTTCTTAGGACTTTTTCTAGCTTTTATTTAGCTATTATGTTAAGACTCTCATGAGAATATTCACATGTAATCCAATAAAAATGAATTTTCTTCGGATACTTTGTGACGTTTATAAATACTTGAGTTCCATGAAACATTTCATTTTGCATTCTTGCATTTCGCATTTTGCATCAGCATAGCATCCTTTGCATTCTGGGGGGGTCTCACTCTTGCTTCATCTTCACAGACAAGCTGAATCACCTGTACAACACTTGAGCCAGTCGACGCCAAAAGATGGATCAATTGGAACAAGAGAACAGAGTGCTCTGTGACGAAGTTGCAACTCTAAAAGAGAGTTTGGAAAGGTTGAATGGTATAGTTAAAGCTCTGTCTAACCAGTCTGCACTCAACAATCAAGAAGTTCAGGGGACCGTTATCTCCGAAGTAGTATCAGCACCGATCCCAGTGGTGTCTACTTTTGCTGAAGTAACCTACAACATGCCGCCAGATTTCCCATGGGGAATGCCTCCTTATTTCACTCCGGCCGGTTATCGTCCACCTGTTCCCGAGGTCCCTGCCATGACCAATGTTCAAGCCATCCCTACCATTACTGCTGTAATGACTAGTGCACCTCCGCGTGTGAATATTACTCCACATACACTAGACGAACTAATTCTCCATAGGATACCCAGCGAAACTGTGGGTTTGGAAGAAAGGATGGATGGTTTTCAAGACCAATTTTCTGAGATACAAAAAGAATTGAGAGCCCTTCGTGGGAAGGATTTGTTTGGGAAAAGTGCTTTGGACTTATGTTTGGTTCCGAATGTCAGAGTTCCGCCAAAGTTTAAAGTCCCTGATTTTGAGAAGTACAAAGGAAGTACTTGTCCTCAGAGTCATCTCATTATGTATGCCAGGAAGATGTCTGCCCAAACTGATAATGATCAATTGCTCATTCATTATTTCCAAGATAGTCTAACAGGCGCTGCACTCAGGTGGTACATGGGGTTAGACAGTGTGAAGATTCGAACATTCAACGATCTAGGTGGAGCCTTCATCAAGCAATACAAGTATAATGTGGACATGGCTCCTGACCGTGATCAATTAAGGGCCATGGCTCAGAAAGACGGAGAAATTTTCAAGGAATATGCTCAGCGTTGGCGCGAGTTAGCCACCCAAGTCATACCACCATTCGAAGAAAAGGAGATGACAAAGATTTTTCTGAAGACTCTAGGTCCGTTCTTTTATGAGAAAATGGTAGGAAGTGCACCCGGTGACTTCACTGAGATGGTGAATATGGGAATGCGTTTGGAAAAGGGTGTTCGTGAACGAAGACTGGCTAAAGAAGATAACGTTCCCAATAATGCAAAAAGGTAAGGGAGTAATTTTGTGAAAAAGAGGGAACACGAAGTGTTGTGCAACAGGGACGATCCAAGAGAGGGTATCCGCCATCACATCAGGTTGCTGCGGTATTGCCAGCATTCAACGCTCCGGCTTATCAGCCACAGCATCAACAAAATCAACAGAATCGAACATTCAACGATCAAAGTCGTGCAAACGGAAAACCGAACTTTGATCCCATCCTGATGACATATGCTGACTTGTTCCCAGCTTTGATTCAAAAAGGTCACATCCAGATGAGAGCTCCACCTAAGGTACCCAAGAAACTTCCGTACTGGTACAGAGCTGACAAATTTTGCCTATACCATCAAGGTGCTCCCAGCCACGATATCGAGAGATGTTACGGTATGAAAGCAGACGTTCAAAGGTTGGTTGAGTGCGGAATCTTATCGTTTGAGGGTCCCAATCCTATCATACAGGATAACACTTTACCTCAGCATGATTCATCTTCCGTGAGTATGATCCAAGGTTATTTGGGAAACTCATATCAACGCAATGTGTGAAGATGAATCCAAAGACTACATATCAGACAGTTCTACAAGACTCTTCATCCCATACGAAGACTTAATCCAAGACATTTTCACTCTGTTTGTTTGTGTGTATTTCATTTCTTTGATTTCATAAAAGCATGTTCGGCTTGTAGGGTTTGTTTATTTTGAATAATTAACGCAATAAAATGTTTGTCTTGAAGAAATCCATTCGTTTTCACTCAAAAAAATCATCTTCATAATTTATAATGCCAATGCTACCCGATCCCTTGCTTAGGCACGAGATTGGAGGGAGGATGATGAAGTAAAACGCAGGATCTCTCGTTGTATGCTTTTGAAAAAAAAACCTACTAATGATGTAAGGCATTCCTGTTTCAGACATAAAAAAAAAAAGAAAAACACCAGAAATAGTCAACCCCTCTTTTAAAGCCTTGAGAAAGGATCTGTTTCTTTCTCTCCCAAATCGAAACCCTTATCTTAACCAGGGGCAGGGTAATTTTACAAATAAAACTTTCAAAATAGAATAAACATCTTCCAAAAATTGGGTGGGCACAAATATACTCTAACCCTTACTCCTTCGTCCTAAACTAAACCCAGATATAACCTTCAAAGTCCTAATTGAGGTAAGGTTTAGTTCGAAAGCATACTCGACGAGATAACGTTTCCTGACTCCTATGAGCTATGCTCAAATTTAGTATTGGCTTTATAAATGAATTTAATGTATATCCTAACTAGTGATTTTGGTCACCAGTTATTGCGATATCTCCTTTTCAAAAAAAAAAAAAACAATAACTTCAAGACAAACATGTGTGTCGCATTAACCGTTTCAGAATTAACATTTCCAACTTGCTAAATTCGCTTGATATCTTAGAAGTTTACATGTGAACATCAGTGACGAGATCAGTCTATTGGAATTTGAAGACTCTGCTAACCGGGGGCAACTTTGTTTTCAAGTGGTTTGTTTGGCACAAGTTTGGCTTCACCTAAAGCACAAGTTTGAAGACTCGGTTATGCCATCAATCAGGGGCAGTTACGTCGATCTTCTACGAATCTCTACAAAAGTCTGAAAATAGTGGGGCATTTGGATATCATGTTTCCTGTAAAATCCTCTCAGGACGTTTTTCTCTTAAACCATGTGACTTGGGGCATTTGAAGATCGAGGGTGGTTATGACAGTTCTGCAGCGAACTTTTTCTATACAAGAAAGCTCTGGTTGGTGACCTAAGATTTCTCAGACGTTTTATCCCCGGTGGAATGTTCTCTATTCCCCAAGTGAAGTTTTGAAGCTCTGAAGCAGGATTGTGATCCCGTATTTAGTTCTCCACTTATCCTCAATGATACTTCTATCTTCGAAGATTGATCGGATGTTTGCTTCGAGGCGTTTTTTCATCCCCGGTCGTTTTGCCAGCATAAACATGTGCATATCATATAAGTAGATAACATAACATTTGCATTTGTGCATCTTTGTGTGTGTTTGTTCTTCTGTCATTTGGTCGTGTTTATCCCCAGGTATTTGGGCGTGTCTTATCCTTCCAAGTAGAGTTGTCAGCCCTAGGCAGAAAGAGCGTTATATTTCTAATTCCCCACGAAGTTCGATCCTCGTGGAAGGCGGTTGTTTTAGTTAAATCCCATTCGAGTTCACACCTCGGTGGTCGAGTCTTGCTTGACAGTTTCTCTTCAGTTACTTCCTGAATTGAACTTCAGTCCCTGACAATCACATTTGTGGATATCTCTAACTTCTGAATGTAGAGTGTGCATTTATTTTGCACTCTGCTCCCCAGGAAAGGTCTTTATGAAGATAACTATTGAAGACGGATATTTCTCCAACAACATTATCAAGACTTCCTCAACAATTGCAAAATCACCTCTTTATTTGAGCAACTCGTTTTGATCAACATTTTATTCAAAACGACAAATGGTAATCTCTTCAAGACAGTTCATCCACCCCGGCGAGTTTACACAAGTTTATTCCCATTAAATGGCATCTCTTCCGAGAAGTTCGACGAAGCTTATTGCAATTGGTCTCTCTTTATTTGAGAAGACATGTTTACAAGATCAACCAGCCTACATCTCTTCTGAAAATCCCTACAATTTCCAGCACATTTTGATCTTTTGGTCAGACACCTTTTATTAGGCTGCCACATGGTGGTAAGTGATCTTTCCTTCTTTCGGTTATTACCTTTACTTTCATACATTTGATAGTAGGTAATATACCCTTTCTTTTGGTCAGACACCTTTTATTAGGCTGCCACATGGTGGTAGGTGATCTTTCCTTCTTTCGGTTATTACCTTTACTTTCATACATTTGATAGTAGGTAATATACCCTTTCTTTTGGTCAGACACCTTCTATTAGGCTGCCACATGGTGGTAGGTGATATTTCCTTCCTTCGGATATTATCTTTACTTTCATACATTTGATAGTAGGTAATATACCCTTTCTTTTGGTCAGACACCTTCTATTAGGCTGCCACATGGTGGTAGGTGATCTTTCCTTCCTTCGGATATTATCTTTACCTTCATACATTTGATAGTAGGTAATATACCGTTTCTTTTGGTCAGACACCTTTTATTAGGATGCCATATGGTGGTAGGTGATCTTTCCTTTATCTTGCCTTTTCTTAGGCTATCATATGTTTGATAGCGGTTAACATGTGTTTTCTTGCTTCAACCGTACATCTTTGTTTAGGATGTTACACGTTGGTAGTGGGCTACCCTTCAAGCTCGAGATCCCGTCTCATTGTCCAAGCTACTGTACTCCTGGTGGTATTATCATATCTTATCTTCATTTTGGAGAATCCACACTGCTGATCGTTGCCTTTTCACGTGGCGTCTCGCGTCGTTGAGTCTGTTCTTTGGGTACCGTGTTCAGTTATTCCCCTGTGGCACTATTTCCCCACAGGACTGTCTGTCTTGCATTTCATATCATCTCATATCACTTGCATTCAGTGGCTTCTTATGGCCAAAAAAATTCATGCAATGTTTGTATTTAAGTCCCTCCTATCTCGTCGAAACGAAGACTTTAATCTCCGTATCTCCGGATAGAAGTAACTTAAATAGGGGCATCTGTCACACCCTAATTTTTTGACCTTAAGATCCCACCTCTTTGGGCATTTTTCTTGCATATCATTTAAGTCAATCATTATGCATAGCTAACCGTGTTAACCAACTTGTTTGTTTTGTTTTGTGAAAGATAGGTTACTGCTGGAAGTTTAGGGAGTCACGAAGTGATACATATAAGGCCCTATTATTCAAAGATTAGGATTTATGCCATTTTATTGTCAAGAGTTGTCTACTATGATCAAATTCATCCTTAATTCGGTCCAGTATCTAAATTCAAATCATGAGAGGAATTTTGGTTGTTACTCAAGTCATAAATTCGATGGGATCCACACATACTCGGTATCATGATTCAAGTGCGAGAGGTCAAAGTTTTACAAATTTAACTTCAAGAGTTCAGAGTGTGCAAGTTAATGTTAAAGTTGTGGATTCATATGATTAAGGCCTTGATGTTCAAACTCCACGAGTTAATTTCATGTGACTATGCCCAAGGATTCATATGTTACAAAATGATCATAAATACAGGAATGAAATTCACTTTGAATTTGACGAACCAATCGAAGACTTTATCTTATATTAAAAATGCTTCATAATTACAAAGAGAGTCACTAACAGCATAATGGTTTTGGCCATTAGGACTTCCAACACCATGCCACCAAATAGTTGAGTAAAGTAAGGAAAGTTTTAAATGGATATATCTATACACAACGCTTCATAACTCCAAGTAGTGCTTTACACTTCGAAACACTAAGGCGTCCTGGCCGTCATGAATAGGGAATGATTTATCACATCCTCTGACTCGTCCTGATCTTTGAAGCAAACATCACAATTTCCGATACTATCTCGTGTCATACTCGTTGTGTCCCTCAAACATGGTTGTACCTGTGTTCAAAGAAACAGTCCAAGTTTAACTTTTTAAGCAGTCACAACACAAGTCAGATAGTTTAACTTAAAAGAAGAGAAAAGAAGAAGAATATATGCCGAACTTACTCCTACGACGGTTACGACAACGTTTGAATTTCAGTCCCTCACTACCAACTTAGTGATCGTGACTCTTACGGTTCCTTTCGAAGTATATTATCAAAACACAATAAGTGCCCAGAAAGTCTCCAACAAGAACCATTCGAAGCACCGTGGACTTTCCCTATGGTCACGACACCGTTTGAACTATCTGTCATACCCCATGTATAATGTCGGCTCCGAGTTTGGGATCAAATTTAAGAGCTGCTGCAAATTAAAGAAGAGGACAGTTAGAAATAGCTTGCCAACATAAGTTGAGAAGTCAACTAGCGGAGTAGACGAGCCAACCATAACATTGCAGTATTCCAATGGCAGGTGTGTACAGGTAACTATAAGAAGAAACCACCAGGCAACTTTAGTCTATGAGAACGGCCACCGCATCGTCGTTCCTGTTGAAGACAGAAAGCACAATTCCAGGATTAATAAACAATCAAACAAGAGATACCAAGAGTGAACTGTAAAACAGTCAACAGGAAGAAAGTAAACAGGAATCTAAAGCCAACATCTTTACCGATAAAACAATACAATCAATAATCAGAACATTCATGAATCGAAAAATAAGACGAAGAGATTGATACATGACCCTGGCATGTTTGTAACATATCCCTGCATAAAATCAGAAGGAGACTTGTTAATTCAAAACCAGAAAAGGATAATTACCAAGAATCATGAATGGACCACTCATAATGAATCACCAATTATCAGCACAAATCTGAAGTGTCATAAGCCGAGTCACTGCAACAACATACCAATTACCGGCCTGTTTCGATTCTGCCCTATACTGTCACGAGAAGTTTTAGCTTCTAAACACCAACAAGTTGAATATGGAAAGTTACACGAGATCAAGTATGCTCAAAATTCAATTTAGGCCTAAAGGAACTTGGTTCTGCCTAATCTTCGGTCCTGCTCCAATTCTCTAAGCGCAACTTTCCTACACCACACCCATCATCAACATTTACGGTTTCGCACTTTAACCAATCAGTAGCCTTATCAACATCCTGTAAACATAAACCAACAACTATTGATCATTAGCAAGCAGCCAAAATCAAGACCAGTTCAATTCCATAATCCATAAGGTCTTACCAGCAGGACATGTTAAAACTCAAGTCTCAGCTCCATTCGGTGACATCCTCGTCTTCCTGCGTAAAACAAGTCACAAAGCAAGCAAGAATTGTTAGAGTCTGTCCATCATGCTCCTATTACCAGAACAGAATTCTGCAGATACATAAAACTGCCGTTGCAGAAGGCGGCTGACATGTCGCAAGCTCGGTTTTATCTGTTAGCAAAACTCTTGAAGCACCAAGTTTATGGAGCCTAGTTTTCGAGCGAGTGAGCTAGTACTCGTGAGTCGTTGCCGTCTAGACCTATCTCCTTCACGCATGACTGTGTTCCTCAAATGCTAAATGCCACCACTGTTGAGGAGGGTGTCGTCAGCCTTAACCATTTGTTACGACATCAGTGAGGATAATGTCCCTGCATGAATCTGAGTTAAATCAGAACACTATCAAAACACAATCAGGCCGGATCGTGTGAAAGCAGAAACACCGCCTTGAACTCGCCAAACCGACTCCATCGACAAGTTGAAAGTACAAGCTAAACACCGACCTTTGCCGTTGGATAAGATCGATAGGTATTCAGGTATCACCTGAAACATGAAGCAAAGTATAAATGGTCAACATGAGTACGGAAGCATCAACATTCAATCACATATAACCATTATCAAATATCCAAACATTCATAAAGAAGTTTATCTGTTCTGCTCAACTTTTGAATAGACATATGGCAATAAATGTCAACTTCATCCACAACTTGAGTTACAAAACATCGTGCCGCGGAGGGAGTTCTGTCCATGCGTCTTGTGATCATCGGCCGTCTTTACTACACCTATAAAACATAGAACAGGAAAATGTCATAATAGCCTGTATACACACCTGCCACACAGTTTTGTCGGAAGACTTTTGATCCTATCTTCACCTTTATCTGCAATTTTATTATGAAGACTGAGTAAGGCACTATCCTCCTAGTTGTCGAATACATCACCCCTGCATTCAAAAGAGTAATTAGTTTCTCGCCGTAGCAGAGTCCAAATACGGATATGTTGAAATAGAATTGGAAAAAGCAGCTATTGTATTCAACCTACTCCTATATAACTGTGCTGCTACATGGATACACTAAAGTGAGTCGATTCGGGATAGAAACAAGTGCTACTCTCCAAGACTGCCAAAGTATACTAAAACAGCTAAGTACTCATGCCAAATTCGCATACACCCCATAAGAAAATAGTAAGTAGAATTGGAAGAAACATCATAACAGCAGAAGTCACATATACCTCGCATTTTGGCAAAAGCAGGTCACCTTCCACCAATTCTAGTCGTAAATGCAGTACAAGGAGGTTGATACGAGATTACGATCAAGACGAGTAAGCTTAGACTTGTAGCGACTGGTCCTACAAATTAAGTACAGGGTATTAAAGGTTATCAAGACAGCAAAACACTCATTACAGAAACACAAGAATCTTTCCAAGACATAAGCAAAAACCGTATTCGTCTGTTTTGCAACAAAGAGAATATTAAATGTCATTAACCATTTATGGCAAGATTGAGATAGAGAATTAGACATAATCACGTTTTGAACCCAAGAGAGAGCTTTAAAGCAATTCCACGACATATCAAGACGAATTGGGAAAGAGTTCAAGAGAGTGAATCAAAGACATTTATCACAAAAATTACATTCAGGACGGTCATATTTTTTATATTCAGTAAGGATATTGCATAATCAATGATGGGAATTATGACTCTTAATCACATCAAGCCTATAAATCTAACACACACGAGAATCAGAAAGAAGGGACAGACACACAACAATACAGAGGTTCACAAACAACATTCAACGAAAATCACAAAAATCACAAAACCCCAGAGTTCGAAAACCACAAAAGAGGAGAGAACTTATCCTTTCAGAAGCCATCATCGGAATCCCTTCACCAGACCACCGTCGGAAAAACCGCGAGCGATCCACCTTTCACAAACCGCAACCACCGTCATCTACGACCCGCGGTAATCCATTCTATTCGTGTCAAGTCATTTTGAAACTTTTGATCTATTTGTTGTTGTTTCAGGTTTAAACAAAATGAAATAGAAGAAAGATGGAGTTGCGATCGGAGATGATAGTGAGAGAGAAGCGAGATCTAGGAGATCGAAAAGGGGGCAAACAACGGAAAAGGAATTAGGGTTTTAATTTCTTTTTGTTTATTTTCTTTATTTTGTTTATTTGTTGTAACATAATTAAGTACACGCACCACACACACACCACGTACACCCTCACGACAACAACCACTTAATCCGCTTATCATCATTTAACGTTAATCAACCCATCAATCTCTAATCAACCTCTTTCAATCATTTTTTTTATTTAAAATGAATGAATAAACCTTTTATAATCAACTAAAATAATAACATTTCAATTTAATCCCTTTATTTAATCCATTAATTAATTTAATATTAAACTTTCTATTAATCTTTTAATATTAATCTATTTCACTATTTCTCTTTATAACTTAATAACCTTTTAAAATAAGCATATAACTTGTTTTTAATCGTTTTCATAATTTAATAACTTATATCTATTTAATAAAAACCATTTTATAATAAGAAAACCATTTAATATAACCATTTTTATAATAACTTATACTCACTTGTTAATAATAATAATCTTTGATAATAACTAAAAGAATCACTTCTTTCAAAATTAATAAAATAATACAACCTTTTTCTTAAAATCAATCTCACCAAAAATATTTTCTCATAAGTCTAAATCAACTAAAATTAGTCTATCCCAAATACAACTTTTTTACTAAAATCAGTTTCACATACAAAATCGAATAAACCTCACTAAAACACAAATCAACTAAAAACAATCAATCCGCCTCAAATTCAATCGACACTTTCTTATAATTCAAGCTAAAAACACAACTCAAACTAATCAAGTTACCTTAATCAATCAACCACGTAAAATAAAACTCAATTGTGCACACTCACATTCACGACACATTCACTCTCACACACTTCAGTGCTTTCATGCGTACATGTATGTTTATTTACCTGCCTTTACCTTCAGCAATTTACACTACAGTAATTTACATTATCGCATTAATATTATTGCATCGCATTCCGTCCAAAGGAAAACCCTACACATGATTCAACAATCGTGTGTAGTGCATTCACATTTGCATCATTCCCCCCATAAGATCCTTGATCCCATTCAAGTCGATCTTCTTAAGTTTAGGACCTACCCCATAGGAAGGATCGTGTCTTCTATCTTTTACAACATAGAACAAACTCAATCAACACTACAATAAATATATTCAAGAATACAACAACTCAACATTCAATATTCAAACATATTAGAGAAAGATGCCAAATCATCTTAAGCGAGATAGAATCTCCACCCCATAACAATACAATCAAGCCGTAGGGACTTTGCCTTAAGAGAAATAAAGGCATACTCGTCATACAATCCGAGTACTTAAGCCCTTTTCTTAAGACAATGCAAAGACTATTTTCCTACAACCTTGTGGCGGTTATATCTCCCTTAAAATGAAGACACATCTCTTCTCCTAAATCCAATCAAAACAACTACCCTAAACCCGTAGGAACTTTGACCACAGTCAAAGAACTCCTCCAACCCTTTAGGGGAACTACAAATACTCTGATTCCACTCCTGTAATGATATGTAGGCATAAGATGCGACATCTTATCGAGTATACTTAGAAACAAACCCCCTAGGTCTTTCAACCTTAAGCAGATAAACACTTTGCAATAAACAATATAAAACAAGAGGTTCCTGTAGAGTACTACAGAAACTTAGGATGCTAGTACCTTCCCTAAGTTTAACCAACCCCTGAACCTAAACTCTCTAAGCTTGCACTTGCATTGCATTGTGGGAATTTCGATCTTTATCCCTTCCTTTGGACAAATCAAAGTTCGGTTGCAAAATGAATTAAAGATTCAAACTAACCAATAGTTTGGTATCCAGTTTTCACCGCGACAATAGGTAGATAGTTAAACCAACCCGTCAGATAAACACAACAAGCATGGATCCCATCGAGTACGATGGACGTGAGGAGTGCTAATACCTTCCCCTTGTGTAACCGACTCCCGAACCCAGACTTGGTTGTGATGACCTTGTCTTATACCTTTTTGTCAGGTTTGTTTCAATCGTTTCCTTTCCCTTCCTGTGGGATAAATAATGAAAGGTGGCGACTCTCCTGTTTTGTCGGCATCTTATTTTCGTAGTAGCGACAGCTGGCGACTCTGCTGGGGATCCAACGTCCCCTATGCGAGTCAATCCTAGTGCATGCGTGTTTATCTGTTGGGTTTGCATTTATTTATCGCACTTTACTTTCGGCATTTTATTTTTAGTATAATATGATTATTTGTTGTGCTGTTGTGGGAGGGGGGCTCTGATGAGTGATAAGCCAGACCTAGACTTGAGTGTATACCTAGCATTAGTTGTGGAAAGTAGTGGGCGTGTGCATGCTTTGCATGTACTAGTGTCCCGCAAAATCCATGCTCAGACGAGATTCTCTTGGTTGACTTCTTTTCCAGCCCTTTGGGCTTGAGGGGTTATTGGTCTGGAGGGTTGTCGACTCTGAGAACCGATCATTTGTGACTCAGCTAAGTGAGGCCTCTTCAGGGAGTGATGATGCCAAACCAGAAATGGTGAACGTATCATCATTTCGTGAAAGTCTGTGACGCTGGGAAATGCATAGGATGCCGAACCTTGTCCATGATTAGGTCCATACCTATGACCAGGGTCAGGTTATTGCAGGAAACCTTGACCTTCAGACAACCTGGTTTTCTTGACAGTGAATCAGTATTGTTGGTATCAGAGGGTTCTTATCATCAGAGATGTGTTTGTTCTTGACAGAGCAGAGTTTTGGTCTTCCCCAATCAACAGGATACTCTTGATATCTTGCAGCATCTTAGCATTCTTGCATCATTTGGCATTTTGCATGATTGCATTTCCATATGCATATCATTAATGTGTATATGTGTTGCAGGTGCATACTTCATCTCTGATTCTAGTGATCTTGCTTCCCTTTCCATTATGGAGGCTCTGAAGAGAACTATTGCATACAAATTTCTCACCCCGGATGTTAGACTTATACTGAGTTTGAAGACCCTGGCTGATGGGACAGTTTTGGCAGATTTTAGGCAGACATACGGGAGGTTGTTTAAGTATGTTTGCAAGCCCTCCGCCCACGAGATCAGTGGTTTGTACACGTTGCTACAGTTTTATGAGGCTCCGCTGAGATGCTTCCTGTTCCCCGACTTTGTTTTGGTCCCTACTCTGGAGGAGTATGCTGA
Organism: Lathyrus sativus; assembly: GCA_963859935.3. Classification (NCBI taxonomy): domain Eukaryota; kingdom Viridiplantae; phylum Streptophyta; class Magnoliopsida; order Fabales; family Fabaceae; genus Lathyrus; species Lathyrus sativus. Next base: position 76,363,466 of record OZ012740.1, on the reverse strand, counting down.
CCTGATAAGCATTCCTGTTAAGGATCAAATTCCTTTTCACCATGTTGACACTGAGCCTAAGTTAGCTGACCTCGCAACTATCTTGCATTTGGAAGAGTTTGAATTAAGGAGAGAGTTCACTCAGAGGAACAAGATGTATGGCTTCCCTCTATCTTTTATGGTGGAAAAAGCTCAGAAGTTTGCTAAGAAAGGTCGTTGGGAAGTGTTCAATGCTATTCTGGCTTTGTGCATATACGGGATTGTGTTGTTCCCGAATCTTCCTGACTTTGTAGATGTAGATGCCTTCTACTTTCTTGCCTCGGGGAATCCGGTTCCCACTTTGCTTGGTGATCTGTATCATTCTGTCCATTATAAGAATGAGAACAGGAGAGGGAAAATAGTGTCCTGCTGCACTCCTTTGTTATATAGGTGGTTTGATAGACACATGCCCAAGAGGGGTCCTTTCGTTTCTTCTGCCAACACAGCCGAGTAGTTTGAACGCCTAATGGCTTTATCAGCTGAAGACATCACCTGGTTTGACCGGGATACGCTTGGGACTGAGATTGCTTATAGCTGCAGTGGATTCCCTAATGTTCCGTTGATTGGACGTAAGGGATGTATTAACTATAACCCGGCCTTGTTGATCAGACAGTTCGGGTACGCCTTGAGAGGTCCACCGAAGGATGAGGAGGTGCAGGAATCTCTGTACCTCAACGGGTTACTTGATAGTGACATGCTGACCAAGCCGGAGCAGGCTTGGACTAACATCTGCAGACGAGGAAAGACACTGTTGGGTAAGAGCAACAGCCAGGCTTATGAGCCTTATATGGGTTGGGTTCAGGCTAGAGCAAGACAGTCTTTGATGCCATTTCCTCCAGTGGCTCCTCCGGTTCCCCTCATGAATGAGGAACCAACCACAGTGGACATCCAGAAGTATGAGCAGGTAGTGAGGGAAAAGGAAGAGTTGAAGAAGGCCAACGAGGAGTTGGAAAAAGAACTTGTTCAGCTTAGAAGCGAGAGGAACAAAGTTGTCTATTCCTTCAGAAAATAGACCGAGCTGGTGAACCGGCTAGGCACAGACTTGACCAAACAGAGGGCTGAGCATGAATGTTTAGGTTTGGATTTCAAAGCTATTAACAGTGTCCTCGCCACTAAAAAGAAAGAATTGGATAAGGTATATCTGAAGATATCCAAATTTGAGACATGGTGGAACAACGCTCTGACCAACCACAAAGAGCGAGAGGAGAAGCTGAAGCAACAAATAGCCAAGCTAGAGGTCCAGATTGAGATTAAGGACAAGAAGATAGAGGCTGAAGCATCACTTTGACGAGACGTTCAGTACAGATTGGTTGAAACCAAGGCAACCTGCAGGATTGTCAACTCAGAGCTGATGCTAAGAGGTGCATAGTGGAAGACTGCTCTGGAGAAGGTGCTCGTGGGGACGTTGCCAAGGACCTCCAAGACACCATCAGGAAGAGGGATCTACTGATCCGGGGTCTTCTCACCAAGCCTGACCATCCCACTACGAAGAAGTTATTGGAAGATTTTTGTGCCCGTAGCCGCACTTGATTTCTTTGTACTTCTTTGTGTCTTTTATGCATTGATATGCTGACCACCACCAGGCTTGTTGGTTGGGGTCACACTCGTTGCTTCAGTTGTATTTGATTACAGTTGTACGCTGCCCGCATGGGTTTTTTCAGATATATATGAGGTTTTCTTTCCATGATTGGATGTTAGACTTTATTTGTCTTGGAAACTAGAATCAGGGGGAATCTCTCCCAAGGCACAGACACACGTTTGCACTTGCATAATCATTTTGCATAGCATGTGCCTCTGGATTATTTACCTAACCTTCTGTGTTTATAGGTTGTTTCAGGATTGATCGCAGGTTGACCCGAGCAATGGAACGGGTACAAGCAGAACTGAAGGACGTTCAGAGCCAGCTAGGGCAGTTCATGAAGGACATGCAAGCATTGCACTGGAATCAAGATGCGCTCAAAGAGGAGAACAACCAGCTGAAGAGTCAGGTGGGTTTGAGGGCAGAGGTGTTAAGGAACATACTCAGAAGAGAATATGAGCAAATGCCCGAAGCTGCAACCGGCATACTTGCTCCACAGGTGTCTGAAGAACCTGCACCAAGGCATGATAGGCCTAAAAGACCCTCTGCACATCTTGAAGCTCAAAACGTTTCCCGTCAGCGGCCACGTTCAGTTCCTCAAGATAACCCTAGAAGACATGGTCAAAAGATGAAACTATCTGACAGAATCCTTGATCCAATCCCTTTGGATTATGCCCAGTTGGTGCAACTCTTGCTCCAACTTCAGTTGGTTAAACCAGGGCTTATGGCTCTATTGACTGAGGAACTACCACCCGGCTGGGACGTAAACGCCTGTTGCGAATTCCACTCTGGAGCACCGGGGCACGATGTAACAAACTGTAAAGCTTTTAAGCATAAGGTTCAAGACTTGATTGATTCGAGAGAAATTGAATTCGTGTCGGGCGGCATGAAAGCATCAGGCAAATTCATCCCTTATCATGCAAAAGAGATGGATGTTCCCATTACCCCACCTGAAGTTGAGAAAGATCAAGAGTATATCCTGCGGTCTTTGAAGTCTGAATCTCCTTGCCCGCAATCTTTTCCTGTTCCTGGATCGAGCTTAAGGATGAAAACCCCTGAACAAAGAGAATCCTCACTAGTTCAGACCCCGTCTCCAGATGTTTCTGCCATTCAGAATCAGCAACCTCTTGCTCCATTACCGCAAAACTATCGGAGCCCGAATCAGAGTCGACCTCACAACAATCGTTCATCTGATTGAGTCTGAAGACTTCAAAGGATCGCTCCCCTTAGCAGCAAATTGAAGGTGAGATAATACTTAGAAGGGGGGTTGAATAAGTATGAAAGATTAAGACTTAAAAAATAATCACACAATTATTTTTATCCTGGTTCGTTTAAACAACTACTCCAGTCCACCCTTCCTAGAGTGATTTGCCTTTCTCAACAAGGACTTAATCCACTATTAAATCAAACTGATTACAATAGTAACACCTAAGAACAACTGTTCTTAGTCTTCTCAAGAGCTACTGATTCCAACTGAATCCTCTTAAGGAAAAACCTTTACAATCAATGTAAATTAAATACAAGAGTATTAATGCTTCTATAAAGCTTTTATCACAACAGTGATTTTTCTCTTAAGTTTAAGTACAAGAAATTCTAAGAAGAATATGAAATAATGAGAGCTTAGAATAATATGATTTCTTTTCAGCAAATTGTGTAACTGAAGAATGTGGTGGAGTTCTCCTTTTATAGGCAGCTGATCCAAGGATGCTGAGCGTTGAAAAGAGAGTCCCAAAAAGGTTTGAGCCTTTTTGTCTTCACATCAAGTGACCTTTCCTTGAAGTAGATAACACAGAAAAATCCTTTTTGTCTGTGTAATTGTGTCTAGCACAAATGAGGAAAGAGACGTTGATTTACTCCAACGGATATATTCTTGAATATTTCTTCTTCAGTTTTCAGCAAGTTCTTCAAAGTCTGAATGGATCAGAGTCTTCTAATGATATTCAGAACTTTGTTGTATCAGAGTCTTCTGCAGCACGTGTGCTTTCAGCGTGTTGATCATCAAAGCATATTTGACACAGAACTTCAGTACTTGGCAGCGTTGGTACTTTCAGAAACTTCTGTAGAATTATGCTTTGAGAAACTCTTCAAACAATATTCTTCTTTGCTTCAGATGCTTCAGCTTCAGATGCTTCTGACTAGCTTCAGATGCTTCTGACTAGCTTCAGATGCTTCTGACTCAGAATGTTCTAGAGCTTCTTGCTTCAGATCCTTCTGGAGACTACGCTCAAGATCTTCTGTAAAGAGTAATCAGAATCTTCTGTAAGATGCATCTGGCGCTTCAGAGTCAGGATAATTTCTTGTATACAATACAGATTTGCTTCTAGAGAGTTAATTTCATATCAATCTGCAGTAAAACTCTCAAACAAATTTTAGAGTATATAATTCTTAAATATAAAATTTCCTAACAGTTATCATCAAAACAAAGAGTTATTATTAAGAACCAATCTGTGTTCTAACAATCTCCCCTTTTTTGATGATGACAAAAAGTATCAGAAATTTTATTTAACTGAACATATAGAAGGAATAGACACTTCCCTTTTGTCTTGAGATGATGAATCTCCCCCTGAGTTAAATATGAAAAAGGAATAGACACTTCCCTTTTGTCTTGAGTAATCTTCAGAGTTAGATCTTGTTTGTTTTTATAACATTTTAGGGTCAGAATGTCTTGCAGATATAAGATTCAGAGTTTGATAATAGACAAATGATCTGAGAGACTCAGAGTTTCTTTTATTGAGTGTACTTACCAAATGTTCTGAAATAGTCAAGTTAAATGTTAGATAGAATAGATATGTCTGAAGATTCATTCTGGTGAAGTTATATTAAACAGTTCAGATCTATATTTTCTCCCCCTTTTTTGTCATAAGCAAAAAGTAAAAACTTTTAAAAAGATAAATAAAAGGAACAATAAATAAGATAATTCAATGGAGAAAACTTGATTCATTCAAAATATAAGAGCAAGAGTACATAGATAATCATCATAAGATATAGCAATAAAGTTCAGATGCAAACAACAGATGCAAAAAACATTAGAATGAAAAAAAATCTAAGAGTGTTTGAACAAAATCATCTTCAATAGATCTGTAATCTCAGAGGAGGATTGCTCTTGCTTGGACATCCACTTAGTCATAGTTTCATTTTTCTCATCTTGCTTTGAGATCCATTCTGTCATATCCTCAGACTTTTTGTCCTGTTTAGCCATCCAGGATTTTATCTCTGATTGTCCAGCCTCCAGAGCAGCAATCTTGTCTTCAAAGTCTGGATGTTCTGTCTTTATCTCAGATGAAGAATTTGAAGGTTCTGTAGCCTGAACAGAGTCAATTGTCATTGGTTCTGTAGATCCTGAAGAAGGTTCTACCAGAGTCATAGTCAATGCATTAGCAGTAGATTCTATTGAAGGTGGAGAAGCATCTAAACGAAGCAGAGGTTCAGTTTTGTTGACAGTCCAGAATAGAGTCCTTTCAGCTCTGAGCTTTGCCTCATCAGAACAGACGTTCTTCAGATTTGAAGCTACAGTGTTGAATCTATTGATGAATCCTTTCCAGATGATGTCAGATTCATTGGCATCCATTGTTTCTGAGCATTTCTTCTGAACAGTACCTAAAGACATCTGTATTTCTTGCAAAAATGTTTGAAACAAATGATCAATATTAAGTTTGGGCAATGGTCGTAGCAAGGTTTCCAGAGTGATAGGTTTAGGTTGGGGAGTTGGTGGAAAAAGTGATTTTTGGATGGAAATCAGAGGAGGAGGATAATATGGAATGAAGGGTATCTCAGGAGCTTTTTCTTTAGATCTGACTAAAGCATTAAGCAAATGAGGTTTTGGTCTTGTGTGAAGGTAAACAACATCAAAAGGTGCATTTGAGTATGGTTTGAAAGCAGATTTTGGTGGTTCAGCAGATGCAACTGTGTTATCAGATGCAAGTTGCAGAGCTGAAACAACAGCTTTACCAGATGTTGCAGATATAGTTGCTAAAGATCCCATATTGGTCATTGATTGAATATATGATAGAATCACAGATGGAAGAGCTTATCTGAGTTTTGGTTTCAGAGGGTTGAGGGGTTCAGAAGGTTCAACTCTATCATAAAAATCTTTCAGTTTGAAACCATAAGATAGATTATGAAAAAGAGAAGAAACTTGGGCACAAGATATACCAGATGATGTTGGATTAGAATTGGGGATTAATATCTCAGATGATGGTGCAGGTGGAGGCATAGGATCTGGAATGGGAGTTTTAGAAGGTATGGTTGATTCAGGTTCAGGTTCAGGTTCAGATTGGTTTACCTCAGAGTATTTGGCAGATGGAGAGATTAGAAAATCTGGGTGGATTTCTGATTCTGATGAGTTGGAGGATGTTGTAGGTGTACAAGAGGTAGAAGATACTTGAAACACTGTTTTTAAAGGTGTGACATCAAGAACTTCTGTCTCAGGGATGTGAGGTTCAGAAGTGTTGGTAGGTTCTGAAGGAATGTCATATTGTTTGGATGGTGGTTCTAATGAAACAGGAGCAGAAGTTACTTTTGTAGGTTCAGAAGTAACAGGTGCAATAGGTTCAGAAGGTGGATTATTTGATGGTGGATTGTCAGAGGCTTTTTCTGGTTGAACTTCTTTTGGTTGGTTTTCTGGATGTTCTGAGGTTTGTTGTTGAACAGATGTTTGTTTTTCAGATGGTTGTTGTTCTGATGGTTGATGATCTGTTGGTTGTGGATCTGATGGTTGTTGACGTGGAACAAAGTGTTTGATATGTATTTTTGGGTTGAGAAGGTTTTGATACAGAAATTGTTGGTGTTGTTGTTTGTGTTGGAATTTGAGTAGGAACAGGTGTTTGTTTTTATGGTGAAACAGAACTGGGAGCAGTAACAGAAGTGGTTTGTGTAGCAGGTGGTTTTGGAACAGACTTAACATTTGAATCATTAATAACAAGATTTGCAGAAGTTACAGATGATTTAGTACCTTTTACTTTAATCCTCTTGGCAGGTACAGAGGCAGCTTCTTCAGAATCTTTTCTCTTCAAGAGCTTCTTGGGCTTCTCAGCAATCTTGACCTTCTTCTGGACAGGTTCAGATTCTTCTACAGGTTGAGTCCTTTTCCTCTGAAGTGGTGCTTCTTCTTCTCCTGCATCTGGTAGTGGTTGTTTAACTAGCTGAAACACATTAGCAGGAACAGGTATTCCTTCCTTCTTGCATTCTTCAATATACATAAGCATTATATGTCTGGGTTCTTCAGCAAAGAATAAAGGAAAGTCATCTACAGGAACCCTCTTATTCAATTCAGACATATTCAGCTTCTTGGGAGCTGTAGTGAGTTCATCAACAATTTTGAGTCTCAGAAGACTTTTAGCGTTCAGAGGTTTTCCCATTATAAACTCTAATTCCTCTATAACTCCAGCAGCGTACAAAGCAGTTACCAAGCCATTTTCAGTAAGAAGATCTGAGAGCAACCTTCCAAAGGGGATCCAAGGTCTGATCTTTTGTCCTTTCTCTTTCACATATTCTCTAGATGCATTGATATGGTTCCACAGATGCATAAACAGAATGTATGGAAGATCTACCTTGGTGCTCTGACTAAGGAAATACATGAAATAGAGTTGTTCATTATTGACATAGTTTGGAGAATTAGTTGACTTCCTGTGGTGGATGCATCCCATGAAGATCTTGGCCCAGATCTTGTAATCAGGTTTCAGATCTTTGAATTTGTTAGAAGCTTGACCAGCAGCCATTACTTCATAAATCTCATCCATGTCCACACGCCCAGCTGGCAAGTGGGAAACACCATCTGTTTCTTCATATCCTATCAATCTTCTTATCAGATCTTCTGTGATAATAATCTCTTTTCCCAGCACAGAAGATAAGATGAACTTGGGGTAGACTGATGCATGAATCCAGAATTCTTTCACAAGGAGAGGGTAAACTGGTCCAAAAAGCCTATCAAAGTACTTAATGTAACACCCTTCTAAACCCCGCAAATAATATATGCATAATCAGAGTAAAAGTTAACATGCATCCATAAAAGGGCATCACACAAAACTTGCACCACATTAAAAGAATCTGTCATGCTCATAAACACCTTTCCATTTAGCAGCGAATTCATTAATGAAAATCCTTTAAAAGAAACATTTACTTTCATCATATAAAATCAACATCTCTAGGCACTAAGGCCAACATCTCATTATCTCAATTACTCCAAATATGAAAACATAACTTAGGTTACATAATGTAATCCTAAAACATAAGCAATCGATCCTCGTGTTACACGACCAGAGCATGACTCGACCCATAAATAATTACTAAACCGCTACACACGTAGCAACCTCGAACTACAAGCAGAACTTCATAAAGGCCTCCAGCAACCTAATCTGCAATGCCTCATAGAGCATTATAAAACAGCAGAAGGATGAGAAATATTACCATAATAATCAAAGCATAAAATCATGTATACATAGGTATCATATAATTAACTCCCTATTTCTCACCACAATTCAACTCATAGTCATTTACATCGTCACTTATATATATATACAACATGAATATTCACCAAGCATTTTACATCATGCATACATCCACAATTCCACAATCTTAACATTCACACGTAAGCATCTCTTCATGCACGCTTCATAAGTATTCAACAAACATCTCATTCACATTCATACTTCATATATCAATGACATTATACAATGTGACTCAACAACTCAATGCAACTCAATGCAATGCGGTACCGACTTCCGTTATCATTTTTCGGTTTTTACATTAAACCGGGTCCACTCTTCTAGACCGATAACTCGTTATCATTTTTTGGTTTTTACATTAAAACGGGTCCACTCTTCTAGACCGATAACAACAAAGGCTCGTCCTCTAAGCCTTCAAACCCACTCTTCTAGGTTTGGGACAAGCCACTAGTTTCCACGAAACTAACAGACATTGCCTCTTGACTAAATGATGCATGTACAATCAGCCACAACAAATGCACTTAAGACCGACATCTTAATCTCATGCATTCAAATAATTCATCTCTTCAAGAATTACATTATGATTGCACACACAACATATTCACATAACATTCATCGATGTATTCATAATTCAACACTATCACCATATTATCACTCACAATGCACACATATCCACGATATGTTCTCATGCATTCTTCACAGTTATCAAACAATGCACACATATCCACGATATGTTCTCATGCATTATTCACATTTAATCACATACATACAATATGCATTTACAATATCTATCAAGCAATGCACACATATCCATGACATGTTCTCATGCATTCTATTCATACCACCATATACCAACAATATACATTCACAATTCAATATCATCACCGCATTATCAACAATGCACACATATCCACAATATGTTCTCATGCATTCTCAAGTAATTCATCATACAAGAATTACATCATGCTTACACGCATAACACATTTACCACGCAATGTACATATATTCACGATATATTCTCACGCATTGTTCATACATAATCGCATCCAATCAATACAAACATCATATTTATCAAACGATGCACGCATATCCATCAATATGCTCTCATGCATTCTTCATGTATCTTAACATACAACCGCATATAAACAATATACATCCACAATACATTTTGGTATTATGTTTATTATTCATCTCATGCCATTTCATACAAGGTATACATGTCACAGTACCAATAATACAATTATAAGATATGCACACATATAACCACAATGTTCTCATGCATACTTATTACCTAATTGTACACTACATCAAACCTTCACAAACTCATCAAATAATACGCACATTACCATTATTAAATAATACACACATAATCATTATCATGTTCTCATGTATTTATAATCGATCTGATTAATACTCATACCACAAGTCTAGGATTCACGTCCAAAGGCTACCCACAACACATATCATCACCATGGATCACATACTTATTCATATCATAGAGGTATTAACCTATGTGAATCAACCAAACAATCACCACATGAACAACACAATAAAAAAAAGAATGCTGCCTGATTCGCCTTCATTCGCCTGGCGAACCCTCGCAGCGAACCTTCGCCTGGCCTTCGCCTGGCGAACTCTCTCAGCGAACACTCGCTAGGCTTCGCCTGGCGAGACTTCCCAGCGAGCCCAAGTCAGTAGCTACTGACTTCATTCGCCACCATTCGCCAGCACCTTCGCTGGGCGAACCTTCGCTATCCAACTTCGCCTGGCGAACTCGCCAGCGAAGTCCACTGGAACTTAAACTTAATTATTCGCCAGCATTCGCTGGGCTTCGCCCGGCGAAGCTTCGCCTTCACTCGCCTGGCGAGAGCCAGCGAACCTGCGCATAACAGAACCCCATTCTGTCTTCTCCCTTTATCCCACCATCAACCAACCACTTAATCATCAAAATCAGCTCAAACAACATACCCTCATGTTACCCGACTATTCTACGGCATTATTTCCAAGTTTCAACCGATTAAATCATCATTCTACCGATTAATCCAACTTGCCCTAAAATGGAAAGTGATGAAAAACATCCACAAACGCAAACCCAACATACATAATAGCATACAATGATTAAATAACAATGTTTCTCACCCTTACCTCGATTAATCGGAGCTTTGAAATTGGTTCTTGTTGCGGTGGAAATAGGATATCAAATTATTAATTAATTTGAATCGCAATTCAATTCACAACCACTCTTTGATTTATCCGAAGGGAAAGGTCAAAAGAGGGAAAACCTATTTTGCATCGTAAACACAATGCGGGGGAAAGATCTAGGGTTCGGGGGTTGGTTAAATTTAGGGAAGGTATTAGCACCCTAAACTTCTGTAGTACTCTACAGGAACCTTTTGTTCAGATGTTTACTATTTTGCTTTATTTATTTGCTTAAGGTATATGTACAAAGGATTAAAAGTGAGAAAGGAGACCTAAGGGGTTAATTCTAAGTTTACTCGGCAAGACATCGCATCTTGTGCCTACGTATCCTTACGGGAGTGGAATCAGAGTAATCGTAGTTCCCCTCAAAAGGGAGGTTAGAGACTTCTTGACTGGGGTCAAGGTCTCAAGGGGAATAAACATGTCTTAAGGGCACGCTTACGTGGAGTGTAGAAACTCCAATTTCTACGTTGAATTGTTAAGTTGTAATTAGGGTTAAATTAGGGATTCCACGGCGGGAAACCCTAAAATGAGCGCGGCGGCTCCTTGACCTAATGCTAGGGGTAAAATTGTAATTTAGCCTGCGGCGAGGCATTTGTAAAAATTAGGGTTTGTAAAGGTGTAGTTTTGAGGTTTTGAGGTTGAGGACTATTGGCGCGGCGACCAAACGGTTAGACCTAACCTTCGGATGAGTATAGTGACAGGAGTATTGATGAATGTGTGAGATTTGAATCATGCAAGCGGAAATAAAAATGCAGACAGTAAGGCATACAAGCAGAAACTTAAAGACAGAAACTAAAGCGCGATTGTTAGGATTCGCGGAGTTACAGATGAGAAGCAGTTACAATAATAATGAAACTTAAAAACACAACGCAATAGTAATAAACATGAGTTGCAAAAGATGAACACCCGTTAGTAGGCAAAGTCAGACGGTAATTGGACGGGTCATGAGACAAAAGTGCAATATTGGAGATTTTTGTTGTTTTGAAAAAAAAGATTTTAATTGAATTTATAAAAAGAAAGAGTAACGTTAGTTTTAAAAAAATACTTTAATTTTAATCTTAAAAAAAAGTTTCCACTTGTATTAAGAAAAAGTTTTAATTTATATATTTTTTAAAAAAAGATTTTAAGTTATTTATTTAAAAAAGGGTTTTTTATTTATTATATAAAAAAAGGTTTTTTATTTATTATATAAAAAAAAGGTTTTTTAATTTTATTTATTTTTTAAAAAAACAATTTTAATATTTAGTTAAAAAAAAAGTTTTAATAAAATTTAAACTAACTAATTATAAAAAATAAAAAAATAAAAATAAAAGGGGTTGGGCCGGTCATCACTCCCGGACCCAACCCGGTTGATGTAATTGTAAAAAAAAGGATTTTAGGGTTTCACTTCCTATTCTCTTCCCCGCGGCGCATGACTCTTCTTGCTTCTCTTAACTCTCGCTTGCTTCATCTCTCTCGACTCCTCTCATCTTCCCTGAAAAGAAAAACAATAATCGTGAGAAACATGGTGTGCTTACGTTTTATCTCGTGAGTTGCTTTCGGTAAGAAACGAGGCGATGATGATGGCGGAGGAGACCCCTTCCGTTGAGCCTTCAATCGAACACCGGCGGTAGTAAACTATCTAGGGATCTTACGGGCGCCGCTTCAATTGCATGGCCCTGAATGATGTCCGATGATGATGGTCTCCCTTGATTGTTCTCACGATCGTCTTTTGGTGTTCTCCGCCGTTTCCTCTAGGGTTTCACACGAGGTGATGTTGTTCCTTTTATATCTTCTGATTCTCTTTTGGGCCTTGCGATTTTAGATCCGCGTTTTGAGATTTGATTTCTTTTTCTCTTCTGATATGATTTGATCTTGTTAAATTTTCTAATGTGATTTGAACTTGCCTTTTTCGGATTCACTTGTAGGGGATTTTGTTTGATTTGCTTGATTATTTTTCTGATAAGCTGATTGGATCTTTTCTTTCCCTTACGAACTCAAATTCCCAGTATTTGATTGAATACGGATTTGGAAATTGCTTGTATGCTTCTGACTTCTGGATTAACTGTTTCGAACACACATTAACTTTTCTTCTTCTTCTTTAAGAAAGGTGCTAACGCTTTGGTTGAATCCAAACTACCGAGAAGGTTACGCGGTGATGATGACCTTAGGGTCTGAACTGCTATTGTGTGGTTGCTTTCGATTATGGTTGACGGCTTCGTCTGAACCTGTGTTAAATGCCATTGCCAAGTGGTTTTGGTTGCGTTGCCTTAGCGATGATGACCTTCGGGTCTGAGCTGATATTTTTGAGTTGATAGTTCGCACGAATTTGCAGTTCGACGTTCGGTAGGGAGTTGGTAACGGCTTCGGCCGTGGCTCTCCCGGCCACTCGAATTCTCACGCCCAATGATGGTTAAACTGAGGGCTGAATCCCTGTTCCATCCATTTTGATACCTCGATTCTTCTTTGTCTGAACTGAAACTCATATCTCCTTTTTCCTGAACTGATAGGTGGCTGCGACTTTTGGACTATGACTTTCACTGAGCTTTGAGCTTTATACTTGAGCTCTCCCATCGGGACCCACACATTCGGTTGGAATCATTATGACTGATGCAGCGAACTGAATCTCAGTCTTCGGCATGATTATGAAATTGTTTATGAGGTGGTTTTCTGTCATTAATCAGGGTATTCATTACCGTGCTTTAGACTTTGCCTGTTGGCTTTTCATTGTGACTTGCACCCTTGGTTGAGGCTTGCCCTGAGCTGATTAGGTGAATGTGATTATGTGAACTTATCTTGCTCTTGTGATTGAGTTTGCATTTCCTGCTGTGGTTTGTGAACTGGACCTCTGCCCTCTCTTGTTTTCGAATTGACTTGAACCTGATTCTTTTGATGTACTTGCCATTCTATTTTCGGATACTGATGCTTTGACTTTTGCAGAGGAATCACTTGCGGATTTATTGGCTCATTTTCAGATTTGGTTTGTCTGTGGATTCAGTTTTCTTGATATGGACTTTGATTCTGATATTATTTGTTGGATTTTTGCAGACAAGTCCTCTCTCTGATCTGGGATATCCATATGGTTTGGATTTTCTACATTCAGTTGTGGATTATCCATGGATCTGATTAGCAATCTGTTGGCATCTGGATTTACTTGATAGATTCCAATTACGTATTGGTTTCGAAGCAATCTTTCGGCAAAATCCATTTCGACCCGAAACTTCTTTTTACTCTCTCTTTCTTGGCTGTCCCGTATTGATAAGAACGGAAATTTCTTGATCTGACGCCGATGGTGCGGATCGGTAACGGGGGTAGGATGCGGCTTCGGTCGTGCCACTCCCGGCACTCAGTGATGACGCTGTTCTGAGAGTGTCGAAGATAACTTCTAACCCTTTCTTGCTTCTGTTTTGTTTTCCTATTTTTTAGGTAATTGAGATGTATGAAGAATTCAAAGGGAATAACATGAAGACCACTTTGAAGCTTAGGGATCTTAGGACTTTTTTAGAATAGATACTCACTTTTATCCGTCTCAAATTGTAAATTATAAATACTCATGAAATGAAATTCAAAAATATTTATATTTACTCATCCTTTGTAAATTTAAAATATCCAATGAATAATAACTCAACAACACTTAAATTCATCTTTGAGTTGCAAGTTATGTATACTTGTGAATAAAAATTCAAGAATATTCAAAACTTACCTCTTAATTGTAGGATTATGAGTGTTTATGAATGATATTCACAAAATATTTCAAATTCATTTTTTGGACACCAATATGGGTGAAATCCCTTATTTGTTTACCCTTTGACCATTTATCGATTAAATCCGGACAAACTCCCACTAAATTTCCGCTTTCTCAAAATATTATCCGCTTTACCTTTAATCCAAAATAACTGCTTAACATACTTCAAAACCAAACAATGAATGGCCCCGAGTCCAATGATATTTCTGACAAATTTTCGATACCACAAGCCAGATTGATGTCGCGGTAATAATCAACCAAACACCTCAGATATGATGGCTCAAATGCCTCAAAGCCACAAGACCCTTCTTTATTAGAACCAACACAAAATGACCAAAACGCCCCTGGAATAATCCCTGCAAACAAATTATGCTCCATGACTGGTTAGTGATTAATGGATTCAAAAATGAAATGTTATGCGAAATGACTGACTAAATGTAAGGGTAAAATTTGGGGTATTACAGTTGCCCCTATTTAAATAGCTACACCGGATGATTTGAGTGACGGAGACTCGAGGAATCATGGTGGAGGAATTTAAATATAGATAACCGGAAATTTTGCCCTTATATGTGGCGATATGCAATGCTATGGACCAAGCGAGAACAGACTAATGCAGACAATGCCATGAATATGATATGATGCGTATGCTGGAATGATGGTGCAAAAATGTTGACGAATATGACGACGCAAGGACAGATGTTATGAGAAGAACACACTGGGGAAAACGACGCGCTGGGACACAGTACAACACTGGGGAATTCTAAAATGATGGTCAACTGGTGCGAACACGACCAATTGTCATTTTTAGAACGGGGGCGAGATTCTCAAATGGAGATGGCACCTATGAGACGGCCTCCACTAGGGAATCTAAAAATAAAACTGGATCACGTACGATTGCAAGATCGATTACAGAATGCATGGAGCATTGAGCAAAGAATAACATCCAAGCTTCTGTAACCTATCCCTCGTGACAGGATCAAACGGACTTTTCGGGAATCCGTATCAAATATACAGGGTAAAGACCGGCTGTATGCCAAAATAAATGGACTTTGAGTGGTTAGAACATGATCCTAAATGGAGATGGCACCTATGAGACGGTCTCCACTTGGGGAGTATTCAACAATAAACTGGATCTACACGACTGCAAGATCGATTACAGAATGTTGGAGCATTGAGCAAAGAATAACATCCAAGCTTCTATAAACTATCCTTCGTGATGGGATCGGACGGACCTTTCGGAAATTCGTATCAAATATACAGGGTAAAGACCGGCTGTATGCCAAAATAAATGGACTTTGAGTGGAAATGCCCTGATAAGCTTCTCGAGGGAGAACTGTCACCTATCGTTGGAAGGGACTTACATGCCAAAATGGATAAGCACTCAAATAAAGAGGCTGCTGCTTATCTGATATATAAATCTTCTCATATTTAAGGTCGGCGCCTGGAATACGATTCTGATTCTTCTTTTACTAAAGGGTAAATGAACTTCTTCATACTTCAAGATCTGTGCTCTCCTGAATATGATTCTGCTCCTTCTTTTACTAAAGGGTAAATGAACTTCTTCATACTTCAAGATATGTGCTCTCCTGAATATGATTTCGCTCCTTCTTTTACTAAAGGGTAAATGAACTTCTTCATACTTCAAGATCTGTGCTCTCCTGAATATGATTCCGCTCCTTCTTTTACTAAAGGGTAAATGAACTTCTTCATACTTCAAGATCTGTGCTCTCCTGAATATGATTCGGTTCAAACCTCCCCATACTTCACGACGACAAGGAAAATGGAAGCCCAACTGCTCAATGGAGATGGCCATTTGCTGCGAGTCATAACGAAGATAGGATCAGCTTCTCAGGAGAGAAATGTCGCTTATTTGCAAGAGTGGCAATAATAAGCTTCTCATGTAAGAACTGCTTGTAGAGGTGATAACAGATGATGATAAGCTTCTCGGCCGAGAACTGGTGCTGATCGATGATAAGCTTCTCTGGTGAGAACAGGTGCTGATCAAAATTTTGTGATAAGCTTCTCTTGGCGAGAACTGTTGTTGATCGATGATAGGCTTCTCAGGTGAGAACAGTCGCATACCGATGCTGTAAGATGTAGGTTTGTAAATATCGATAGGCTTCTCAGGCGAGAATAGTTGCATACCGATGCTGTAGGATGTAAGATTGTTATATCGATAGGCTTCTCAGGCGAGAACAGTTGCATACCTATGTTGTAGGATGTACTGATAGATTTTCCAGGCGTGAACTGGCGTGTATCTGTAAAGGATTGGGATTGGTTTTCTTGAAAGATAGTGCAAAATAAATGCACATCCTGGTACAGTGATAAGCTTCTCAGGCGAGAACAGTCGCGTATCTGCCAAGGTAGGGTGAAAATCTTTAGACGGTGCAAAATAAATGCACGTCCGGTTGGGCTCGACGACCGACAAGACTGAGATTCAATCTAGGATCGAGCTAGTAAGAAAAAAATGGCAATCAAGACTCCATCGAGGGAATGAACTCGAAGGGTAAATATCTTATCCTGGCGAGGAAAGATAGCTGAAGTAACCGTCATCCACGAGGATCGAGCTCTGTGGGGAACTGGAAACACATATGTATTTTATGCTTAGGGCTGACAATCTATTTGGAGAGAATGGACAAACCCCAGTTACTCGGCGGTAATAACCCAATGATGGCGAGACACAATGAACCTGTGAATGTTAATGCATATGTTAATGTGAATGTATGTTAATGTCTATGTATGTAGTTAAATATGCAGGATGTTATGAAATGAGTATGTAATGAGTATGTGAAATGAGTATATGAAATAGGCATGTGATGCTTATGCCCTTGCGTATGCTGACGAAACAGACTAGAGACGGGACGAGAGATGAAATAAACATCTCGACGGAGATACCCTGCGTTCTCTGCAACCAATACATCAATCATGGGTAAGAAAGATCAATGGTAGAACCAAGTCTGGTTTTAAAGTTCTGAATTCTCTGGGGAGAAGGTAATCTGCTTGGGTGCACAGTATCATGTCTTCACATGGGGAGAAAAAAACATGAGGGACACTTTCGAGTTACCTAAGAAAAAGTTGTCAGCTTATAGTCTCGCTGGGGACTGTGATGAGGCAATAGTTTAGGAGCCTGTTGCAACATTGAGATTTACTGGGGAGTGAAGGCCGCTGTGAGTAAAATCCCTCGGGTGCATGAAGAAAGTTGTGAAACCACATGGTTTTGATCTTGAAGGACCTTATAGTAGTCGCCGTTTGTTTCCCTTTTTTTTTTTTAAAAAAACACGGTGCCCCAGGATATTTGCGTTGTGAGGTATGGTCATCTCAAGAGGATTTTATAGAGAACACAGAGTTTGGTTGCCCCACTGTTTTCAAACTCTTTGAGAGGTTTGTCAGGTCTCGACGTAACTGGCACAAATTAATCGTGTTACGACGAAATTTTAAGAAATAGCTCTTAAGAACGTCAGACTCGCGTTGGTAAGCGAACTGGGAAACCGCCTGCCCCTGTTTTGCAGGATCTTCAAGTTCCACGGGTTATGTCCATATGTAAATCTCTAAGATATCAAGCAAAGTCGTCGTGCCTGAAATGCCTATTGTAATACCCCAAATTTTACCCTTATATTTAGTCAGTCATTTCGCATATCATCTCATATGTACATTTGCTAACCACTAACAAGTTATAGAGGTGTTTGTTTGGCAGATTTGGTCCCAAGGGTATTTTGGTCATTTTACGCAAATTCTACCACTTCCTTGAAGACGGGCTGTTATTAAAATTCTGTGGCGTTTGATACGTTATTGTTTTGAAGCATTTATCTTTCACCAGGTCTGCTCATATCAAGGTGCCAATTTGACGTGGTCGGTATTAAAAATTGTCAAGCACAACTGGATTAAGATCCATTCCATCGCTCATGGTTTATTTCCAAAGCGCCTCCGTTTCTGTTATTAAGGCACAGTCGTAAGTGGGTATTGTTGGTTTGTGGCTCTTGGCGTTTGGTCAGTGGAATTTAATTACGATTAGTTTTGTTGTTGATGCTGAAACTGTTGTGATTATGGTGCACATCCGTGTTTGGTTATGAAATGGTTGGTTAACATTTAAATGGGATTTTAATCAGATGATGAGATTAGAATTACAAAGGAGACGATTGCACAAATAAGAATATCACTTGGGAGTGTTTATGTTTTATGACTATGTTAATGAATTTAAATACTTGTGGATTTATTCACAAATGTTTATATTTTTTAACTAAGAATAAAATATAAATGAATTCAAATTTTGGGAATTTTATTTCATAAAAAATCTCATCATACAAGAAATGGAGATTGCTTCACATTCTATACGTACTGTTACAAGGAATTACATTAAAGTTCTAAATCCTAAGGAATTACATTAAAGTATCTATCCTAAATCCTAAGAACATCTAAGTGTCTTCATGTTGTCTTGGAGCTTCTCCACGAATCCTCGACTAACCTGCACATCAAAAAGAAAATAAACAGTATAGAAAAATGTTAGAAGATGTTTTTGACACTCTCAGAACAATGTCATCATCGAGTGCCGGGAGGGGCACAACCGAAGCTGCGTCCTACCCCCCGTTACCGATCCGCGCCGTGGGCGTCAGATCAGGTAACACCTGTTCTTATCGGTACGGGACATCCGAGAGATAGAAGTAATAAAGGAAGCGGGACTGATTCGTTTTGCCACGATTGGATTTCCAAACTGATACGAGAATAAGGCAACATAGGCAAGTTCTGACTCAAACCCGGATGCCGGCAGGTCTGAGTCACTTTGGTTTCGAAACTTCCAACACCTGAAAAGCCACAAGCATCATCAGAACTCAAAGCATAAACAAAACTAGGAAGGGGCTCGCGCCAATACAAGTATGAAAAGCCACCAAAGAAACAAATCTGTTACCAAACAGAATGAAGGCCAATGTTCAAGACAGAATGAAGGCCAATGGTCCAAACAAAATCAAGTTCAAAACAGAACAAGAGAAAACAAACTATGGCATCAAGCTGCACAGGACAGAAAACACAAACCATCGAATAACGCGAGTTCATGCGCAAAGGGGCCATAAGAAAATATCCAAAGAAGCAGGATCCAAAGAAGCACAACAGCATCAAACTTGGTCATACCAGAAAAGGCAATTAACCAACGTGCCATTCTGCTCACAACACGAGCAACAAACAAGATCATAGCATTTTCTCTGAAGGGCTCAGTTCAACATCATTGCCCTAAAACAGAAAGTTTGGGACCTGAAGATTAAAAGTTGAAACAGGTCATCATCACCAATTCAATTAGAAGCAGCAACATAAGCAAAAACCAGGATTGTAGCATCCTGCTCCAAATGGTTCAGACCAACGTCATCATTACCGCGTACTCTTCTCGGCGGCAAAGACCAAGGCAAAGTGTCCATCCTGAAAGAAGAAAAAGAAAAGTAAATGTTAATGATCAGGTTGATTGAAAACAGAATCGCATCAGGAACCAAATCGGTATCCAAATCCCCCAAAAAGCAACCCAATCCACATCTGCAAGAGTCTAATCAGAAAATGATCAAACCAAATTGAATTTGGAAATGGAAAGTTTCAGGTCCAAATCGTATCCCATTGGAAAAAATCAAAACAAATCAAAATGAATCCATCAAGAAATTCTGTGAATTAACATCAGATACCAACCAATCCAATCCGAAGGCAAACCATATCAGAAAAATAGAGAGATTTTGATTTGATAATTAATCCCAAAGCAGATCAAAACAAATCAGTTCAGACTACTAAAATTGAATCGAATCAGGAAATCATATCAGCTCAATCAGGTTCTAAAAGAGGAAACAGGATTCAATCATGTATCAGATGGATCCAAATCGTGTCAGGAAATATCCCTATTGGAACTCAATCTGAATCAATCAAACAAATCAGTATCAGATTCATATCAGAAAATGAAATCCAATCTCACCGAAATACCAATCGAATCCTAAAAGAGGAACAGAGTATCCAATCGTAATCAAATCAAATCGCAGAGTAATACAAATCCAATACAGATTGAAAGCCCAAGAATAAATCAAAGCGTATATAAAAGGGAAGACACAACCTGATAAAAGGGGGAATCGCGTACAAACCCTAGCTGGTAACCGCGAGAGAGAGAACGAAGAACACCCAAAGCGCAGAAACCCTAACGAACGAGAATCGCGAGACTCAGAGGGACCGGCACCCTCATCATCGTCTCCGACGAACCAACATCAACAACCGCACCACCGAACGAAGGAAGATCACCTTCGTCGTTCAAACGGCGGGCAATCAAACCATCCAGCCTCAGAATTTCTTCCATCATTGGCCGCTAATCGCACGCAAGAACAAAACGTAAATCATCTGCCTCTTCATAAATCATCTTGCATGTTTATTTTTTGTTGCAGAAAAATGAAGAACGAGGGATATTACGGCGAGGAGAAGGAAGAAAGACGGCGAGGAGAAGCAAGAGAGACGGTGAAGAGAAGCGAGAGAGATGAGAGAAGATGAATGTGTGAACGGCGCCGCGACTGCTCTCTAGGGGAAACCCTAAAATTTTGTTCCCTGATGATAACAATTGGGTTGGGTCCGGATGTGGTGACCGGCCCAACCTCCCCCTTTTACTTATTTTTTTTGATTTTTTTTGTCTTTTAAAAAATTTGTTTTATATTTTCTTTTTAAAAACCATTTGTAACATTTTAATTTTATAACATCATTTTTAAAATATAGCATTTTAATTTTATAATAAAAAAAACAAATTTTTTTAAAAAATATGAATATTAAGGACAAATAGAAACTTTTCTTTTAAAAAATAAGAAAAACCTTTTTTATAAAAATAAAACCTTTTTTAAAAAAAAAGTGTAAATTATTTTTAAGTTGAATTTCTTTTGTAAGCTAACCTTAAATCATTAAATTTTTAAATAAAACAATAGTAAAAATCTCAATTTACATCTTCTCTGCCTACTAACGGGTGTTCACTTTTGCAGTTCATACTTATTACTATTGTGTTGAGTTTTCATTTAAGTTTCCTTTATATTTGTATCTGTTTCTCAATTGTAACCTCGCGAACCTAATAATCGCGTTTACTTTTCGCATTTAAATTTCTGCATGATGTATGATTTAAATTTCTGCTGATGTATTGCAATATTTCTGTCACCTTACACACCTCCGAAGGAATTAGGTCTAGCCGTTTGACCGCCGTGTCAATAGTCCTCAACCTCAAAACCTCAAAACCACAACCTTACAAACCCTACTTTTCACAAATGCCTCGCCGCAGGCAAAATTACAACTTTACCCCTAGCATTAGGTCAAAGAGCCGCCGCGCTCATTTTAGGGTTTCCCGCCGCGGAATCCCTAACCTAATTTAACCCTAATTACAACTTAACATTCAACGTAGAGATTTGGAGTTTCTACACTCCACGTAAGCGTGTCCTTAAGATGCGTTTATTCCCCTTGAGACCTTGACCACAGTCAAGAAGTCTCTAACCTCCCTTTTGAGGGGAACTACGATTACTCTGATTCCACTCCCGTAAGGATACGTAGGCACAAGATGCGATGTCTTGCCGAGTAAACTTAGAATTAACCCCTTAGGTCTCCTTTCTCACTTTTAATCCTTTTGTACATATACCTTAAGCAAATAAATAAAGCAAAATAGTAAACATCTGAACAAAAGGTTCCTGTAGAGTACTACAGAAGTTTAGGGTGCTAATACCTTCCCTAAATTTAACCAACCCCCGAACCCTAGATCTTTCCCCGCATTGTGTTTACGATGCAAAATAGGTTTTCCCTCTTTTGACCTTTTCCTTCGGATAAATCAAAGAGCGGTTGTGAATTAAGAATTGCGATTCAAACTCATTAATAGTTTGTGATCCTATTTCCACCGCAACAGAAAATGGCGACTTCACTGGGGAATCTAAACTTTTGAGGGTTACCCCTAATTTGTTCATGTTTATTACTATTTGCTTTACTATTCATTTACATGTATATATTGTACTCTGATTTTGGGATGGTTCCTTGTGTTGTGAGATAAAGTCCTACGCCCGGACTAGTGACATTATTATAGGATGGGGATATATTCGATGAGGCTTATAGGGAGTGAATCCCGACCAAGCTGATTCGAGAATCACCGCTCAGTTGAGACCTTTTCGAAAATGGTTCGGTTGAACGAGTAATCGCGAAAACTTTTTCCATGGTCGATTGGAGTCTGTGATATTGAGGACCATAGTACCTTAACACCCCTCGGCCTTATTTAGGACGTAGTGCGGGAGCTATGTGGGAGTAATCTTACAATGGCTGCTACGCGATACTACACTCAAAAGAGGTTCTCTTGAGAATATTATTAACCCCTGAGTCAGTCGGAAGGTTGATAATATCCGAAAGATGGGCTGATGACTTTGGGCACTTTGTAGAACCTTGTTCGGTAGGTACAACTAACCTATAGTACACTCCTTTTGGGATGGGTAGACCTTGACTCCGCTCACGTTCCTTTAACCTAGGACTTTGTGTGTTTTCATGCATTGCATCCATAAAGCATCTCATTGCATTGTATTTCATGGAGTTTAAATATCGTTTATGGATATCGCGGGATACCATAAATAAAAATATAATAATAAAATGAAAAAAGAAAAAGACTTCCTGAGTACCCTACGACATTCATAAATGTTGAATTCCATGAAATCTTCATTTGCATCATAGCATCATTTACTTTCTTGCATTGCATGTGTCTTCCGTTTTCTCATGATCGGTTCTCTCGCCTTCCAGTTTCGTCACCCTGAGTTCTCGGCACCAATACAACACCAGAGCTCAAACTCGGAAGAGAATGGAGGATCAGGCAAAAGAAATTGACCGCCTTAGCAATGAACTTGAAGACCTTCGAGGGGGTATGGGGCGTATGATGGAATTGTTACATGTCATGAATGCTAAGATGGATACCCAGCCCACTGTTGTTTCTGAGATTACCGGCATTACTGTGGACCCTCCACCAAGTGTGACCGTAGCAAGGGACCCACCTTATGGTCTTGCCCCAGGTTTTGTGCCTCCTCAAGCCACTGTTCCAATTAATCAGCCTGTTCAGCAAGCCGTGCCTTTATTTTCTGAAGTTTCTAGGGGGGCTCCTATCTTTGCACCACCTGTTGTACACACCCGTGCGCAACCGTATTTCAATGAGACAGTTTTTGATAATCTTGATGAGAATGTTGAAGGTTATGAGAAACATGATAAGCTTCGTGAGGAAGTAAACACCATCGTCCAGAGGTTGAAAAAAGTAGAGGGTGATCAAATTTTTGGGACTGCTGCAAGGGATGTTTGTTTGGTCTCAGGTTTGGTTATTCCCCCGAAGTTCAAAACTCCGAACTTCGATCGTTATGAAGGTGCCACCTGTCCTAAGAGTCATCTGATCATGTATTATCGCAAAATGGCCGCCCATGTTAAGAACGATAAGCTGATGATTCATTGCTTCCAAGATAGTTTGAAGGGTGCTTCTTCCAAGTGGTATTTAACTTTGGACCAGTCTCGCGTTAAGAGCTTTCAAGATTTATCTGACGCTTTCATCAAACACTACAAGTACAATATGGATCTGGCTCCTGACAGAAGACAGTTGCTGAGTATGTCACAAAAGAATTCTGAGTCATTCAAAGAGTATGCTCAAAGGTGGAGAGAGACTGCTTCGCAGGTAGAACCTCCTTTGACCGAGAAAGAGTTAGCTGATTGGTTTGTCGACACGGTACGTCCAGAATTTTACGAGAGAATGGTGGGTAGTGTGACTTCAAATTTCTCCGACATCGTTGTTGTGGGTGTCAAGATTGAATTGGGTATGAAAAGTGGTAAAATGACAAATAATCATGGTGCTTCTAAGGATCAGCCGAAAAAACCTCCGCATAGCTCCCAGAAAAAGAAAGAGGGTGAGACTAATTCTATATCCTCTGGTAGACCAAGAGAACGCTTTTATCGACATCCGCAAGGTTATGCTCAACCTCAAGGGTACCCAGTCCAATATGCTCAACAACCCTATGTGGCAGCTATTACACCTTCTTTCAATCAACAGGTTCCTATGTATCAACCTATGCAACAACCTCCTGTTTATCCGCCTACTATCAACTACCTACAGGCGCCCAACACTCCTGCTCCTCAACAGCCAAAGAGTCCGGCTCCTCGCCAGAATGTTCCGAATAGAAGAACGTATAAGCCTTGTCCGCCGATTCCGATAACTTTCACCGAGTTATACCCCTCTTTGGTCAAGCAAGGTCTAATCACTACTCGGGCTTTGGGTCCACCTCCTAACCCTCTACCCGCCAATTACAACGCCGCTGCTCATTGTTTATTTCATGAGGGTGCGCCTGGTCATGATCTGGAGAATTGTTATGCTCTCAAAAATATTGTCAGGGATTTATTGGAAAAGAAGATCTTGTCATTCGAAGATCCTCAACCAAATGTTAAGAAGAACCCTTTTCCTAACCATGAGAGTGTCAATGCCATTAGTGCTGATTCGGAGGAAGGTTATGTCCTTGACGTTGAACAGATTAAGACTCCTCTCAAGATGTTCCATTCGAAACTGTTTGAAGCTGGTTTGGTAGATACTTCCCACGTTGCATGCGTAAGTTGTGAAGCCAGTATTAAGGGTTGTGTGTTGGTTCAGAATGATGTTCAGAGGTTGATTAATGAGGGTGTTTTACAAGTGACAAGCCAATCCAAGAAGGATGAGGTCGCTGTGGTTGAGCCAGTCTTCCATCAGCCTGGATCAAAGGGAAAGGTGCCAGTGTTTAATCTATCAGGGGCAGGTTCTGCCAATCTCGTGTTCGATATACCAAAGTCGTCTATCCCTGAGGTGAATCAGCATAAGCCAATAGTTATTCGAAGACCAGGTCCGTTTCCTTTCAGTGATCCTAAAGCCGTGCCTTGGAAATACGACGTGACGATGATTGACAAGGAGTCTGGGAAGGTTATTCCAAATGAAGAGGTTAAGGACACTGTGACCAATATCGCAGAGGCAAGCAGGATGACTCGCAGTGGCCGTGTGTATACTCCCCGATCCAATGAGGTTCCACCTAAGGAAACCACTAATATCCCAGTGGCCGTTAAAGACAAAGGTAAGGGAGCCGTTACGAATGATGAAGATGCTGAGTTTTTAAGGATCATCAAGAAAAGTGACTATAAAGTTATCGACCAACTCCATCAGACTCCTTCCAAGATTTCGATTTTATCTCTGTTGATGAGTTCACCCGCTCATAGGATGGCCTTGCAGAAAGTTTTGACTCAAGCACATGTGGATCAAGATATCAGCACCAGTCGGTTCGATAGTGTGATTGCCAATTTAACCGCCTGTAACACCCTTAGTTTCAGCAATGAAGAGTTACCGAAGGAGGGTCCGAATCATAATCGTGCTTTACATATATCGGTGAAATGTCGGGAGGACAATTTAGCGAGAGTACTAGTAGACACCGGCTCTTCTCTGAATGTTCTACCCAAGAGGGTTCTTGATAAGTTGGTTTTCAAAGAGACTGTGTTGAAACCTACTCCTTTGGTAGTCAAGGCTTTCGATGCTTCTCGCCAGTCGGTAATGGGGGAGGTTGAGCTTCCTATCCTGATTGGTCCGCTGTCGCACCTCGAAAACTCATTCGAAAATACGACCCTCGCGCGAAGGGGCGCGGAAATGCGGTTCGACAGAGTCGCCACCGAACTTTATTTTTCCCGAACAAACGGGAGAGGAAAATATCGAGAAAACCTCTTGAAAACGAATGGATAGGAACAGGGCTGTCGCAACCAAGTTCCGGGTTCGGGAGTCGGTTACGTGAGGGGAAGGTATTAGCACCCCTCACGTCCGTCGTACTCGACGGGAACCTCTTAAGGTAATGGTGGGGAGTGTTTGTTTAGGTTTACTTGCTTTTCTTTTTGATGATAAAGGTAGAATTAGTAGGGTAAAAGGTTAAAGACGCTAAGGGGAGATGGGTGGTTAGAGGATAGGGTGCTCGCCAAGGATTGGGGCCCTTGTGCCTACGTATGCCCATTCGGACGAGAATGAGAAATCAGAGCGTCGTAGTTCGACTACGGGAAAGGTTGGGAGTGTGTGGATGGAATAATGGAGGAGGATAGAAGTGTGCTCGCCAAGATCATCGCAATCTTGTGCCTACGTATCTTATATTCAAAAATGAATAAAGAATCAGAGCGTCCGTAGTTCGTGGTAACAACCACGAAAAGATGAGGTTTGAACTGGTTTGACGTTGAGTTGAGAGACGAAAGAGTGACTGACAAACAACCTAAGGGCGTGCCTCAAGAGCTTGTCACTCAAGAATTCAAGGAATGCGAGATCCCAAGAACTCAGTTCTTTCGGAAATTGGGTTGAATGAGTTGAAGATAAGAGTTGGATATTTTGAAAACGAAAGAATGAACTAATAACAACTCGGGGGCGCACCCAAGAGTTACTCGTTCGAATATTCAAAGAATGCTAGATTCTAAGAATATCCCTCTTTCGTAAGTTTAAAAAAATGTTTGTGAAAAGATCGAATCGAAAAAATGGTATGTGAGGCAAAAAGCAAGTTGTTTTGAAATGGCTCGACGATGTGTCGAGGATTTGATCGAAGATGGGACCGGCTTGACGACGTGTCAAGGGTTAAGGTTGTGAGAAACGATATTAGTCCCTGAGGGTGCTCCTAATATCGAGACCACGAGGAATTGTGAAAGAAATGGGTTGCGAATGCGGACGAGCATTCGACTTAGGAGAATGTTTGAAAAAAGTTTGAGTTTGAAAAAGTCGAAAGGTTGAGTGAATAACAACCCAAAGGGCGTGCCTCGAGAGCTATTCATTCGAAAATTCAAGGAATGCTAGACTCCAAGAACCTCCTTCTTTCGAAGTGTGAATCGAAAAAAGATATTTAAAAAGGTCGAAAGATTGAATGAATAATAACTCAAAGGGCGTGCCTCGAGAATCATTCACTCGAAAATTCAAGGAATGCTAGACTCCAAGAACCTCCTTCTTTCGAAGTTTGATCGAGAAAAATGTTTGAAAAAGATTTGGAGTGAAATGAGGTATGAAAATAATTTGAGGTACGAGATGTGAGGACATGAGATTGGATTTAAAAATGAGAGAAATGACAATTATTTGATAAATGAGACGTAGGCCTCACAACCAATTAATTGGGGTATTATCGAAATGCTGGATCTCGACGACACCTTTTTCATTTGAAGAATGCTTGAATGAACGACAAAAATATCACACAGAATGCTTGATTCCTATAATATTCCCTTGTCCAAAATAGTGTATTAAAACGAAAAGTTGAATAATACATTATTTAAGGTGTACACCTCGCTAATGATCATCCAAAAATCCAAGAAATGCTAGATTCCAAAGATTTAATTTGTTTCGATTTGATTAGAAAATAATTTGAATGGATTAGCGTACTCGGACTAGGCGCGCTAGGTATTCTAGAAAATAAGATCGGAAGGATCACAACTCAAGGTGTGCACCTCGAGAGCGGTCGCTTAAAAATTCAAGGAAGGCGAGATCCAAGAATTTAATTGTTTTGAAATTTGTTTTAGAAAGATTGTATAATTTGATTGAGAAAAATAGTCTTAATTTTCACATATAAAATAAATTAATAAATTGCTTATATAAAAAAAGATTTTGAAAAAAAAGCTAATAATAACTAATTGTTTTGAGAAAAGTTTAATATCTTAGAAAAATATTTTAACTTTAATAATAAAGTAGTTTTTTTTTTTTTTTAAGTTTAATATTTAAAAAATCTATTTGATAATAATTTTGAAATTTATATTTATTTTTAAAAACATTGGAAATTTCTTATAAAAACATCTAATCAAATAAAAGGTGACTAATAATATCTTTTAGAAATTTCAATTGAATCGAGTGAAAAACGATTTTGAAAATCGAAAGATGGAACAACCACAACTCAAGGGCGTGCGCCTCGAGAGCGGTTGTCCAAGGATCCAAGGAGTGCTAGACCCCAAAAACCCACTACTTTCATTATTTATTCGAGAAAGTAATTTATCTCTAATTGTATTGAGAATTATTTTGTGGCATGATGATATTAAATTACCAAATCCATAATTAAATATCTGATTAAAAAAAATGCAATGTAAATAGAATAGTAGTAGCAACACAATATTAATTATATTATTACAATATTAACAGCTAATAACAAAGTTTAGCAAAAATCTAAAAAAAAACTAACTAACTATCTATTTAATTATCAATCGAAAATGCACAGTTAAATGAATCGGAAACAAGTTAGAGTTTAAAGTTCTAACAATGGTATAAAGTGTGCTTTTGTTGAATGTCAAAATGAATTAATAAGGATAATTATATACATGGTGCTGTATTCGAAGAACAACCTAAGACAACAACTAGATACCATCTTCATCTTATAATAAGACTATGTAAACATAAAAACAATTCAATATGATACTTGCATAGATCTAGCAAAAATGCACCAAACATTTCATTATTACAAATTTCTAAAAAATCAAAATATCACTAGTAACATTGAAAAAAAGTATGACCAGTATAACATAATCAAAACAATACATACATAAAATTTGCAGTGCCGCTAGAATTGGTTAATATCTCACCATATTGTACAAAAGGTGATATCAAACTGCATTAGCATTGAACCAATACTTTAATAGCAGAAAGTTTGCCATGCATAGATAACAAACAGAGTCAGCAAGAACAATAATATAAGGCAACCAGGCAACGCATATGTTTCGTCAACACTAGTCTTAGCATAAATCCATAATCAAAACATAAACCACATAAAAATAACCAATTTCACAACCAACAGGAGCAAGCTGAATGACAGATCCACTCTAATGCCAGAATACCGGCAGCAGAAGCATGATATTTATAAGTTATCAAAAGCCGTAACAGAAATAAAATCAAAAGTCGTGATAGAAATACGGCTTAACAGAACTAAAACAGCTGCATATGGAAATTTATATCAAAACTAAAAGCAACCAATCAAGAACATCAACAATCTGCAGATATACGCCTTAACAGAAATTTCATCAAGATGAGAAAGAACGAACAACAAACAAAACATAACTTTATGCACACGACTAGCAGGATTAAACAACAACCTAAAATTTACAACATCTTACACACCATAGCATTTTGATTTTTGAAATCAGTGAATAAGTAAACCAAACAACACATCATAACATCAGTAGTACTAAACAGAGTAGCAGGAATGAAAGCTAACAATTCCAGGCCGAAAACAACGGAAACAAAATCGACACCATATTTACACAACCATTCTGTAAATTTCAGTAACGATGCACACACAAATGTATGAGAATCCTGCTCAATATATTATCTTAATGTTAAATTGTAAGCGCAAATCAATATTATTACAACACGATTTCGACATTCGAATCCCATATCATACATGTTTGAAGTGTTATGTGAAGAGGAAACTCAAAAGAATGAACAAAAATAAACCATACAAGCCATGATGCGCCAGTAAAATCAAGACAGAACAGTTACCTAACGCCGATGCTGCAATATCTCAGTATTGTCGGGCGCTGTGAGTCACAAGGAGATGAACTTGGCAAATCAAAGTTGCACGGAAGGAATTCATTGTGTAGTTGTCAAGAAGTGGCTTATGATTTTCAGAGCTTGTTTTTGCGTATTAACGTTGAACAACTGCCGGAAACAGAGATTTTCTGGTTGTACTGTTGAGAAGTGTTGGGTTGCTTGCTCTCTGCTTACTTTCGTTGTTGTTGCGAATGTTGAGTGCGAAATCAAGATCTGCAGCAGGTTAATCTACATATGAATTGCATCATTGTAACTCAACCATAAAGCTTCGGCCACCAGCTACTACGGCATCGGCGAGTTGTTGTTGTGTTGCTCTTGCGGATGCTTTGTCGGAGATTTCACAGTGGCTGGCTGAAGATGAAGGTGTGATGGTGCGGCTTCTGGGTGAAGCGGATTAAGAAGAAGAAGTGGCGGCGGCGTTTTTGTGAAGAAGAGGGGTAGGTTTTTTTCTCAGTTGGGATTGGGGGTTTTAGAGCGGCGCCGATTTGGGACTCGGTGAACAGTAGCTTGGGGTCCCCTCTCAATCGGATTCCCCTCTTCCTTAAAAACAAACTGCAGCTAAACCCTAACGGGCCGCTTAACTGGGCCTTCCCCCAAATCCTGTTTTTTTTTGCTTTTTTCATTATTGTTAACAAACACAAAAATAATAATTGATTTAAATTAATTTTAAAAAAAAAACTATTCAACTATATAAATATTAAATATATATATATATATATATATATATATATATATATATATATATATATATATATATATATATATATATATATATATATATAAAGGATATTGACAAATATAAGTAAAGCAAACTAAAAAACAAAAAAATAATATGTTTCTTTTTTTTTTTTTAAGAAAATAGAACAAACTATATATGCATAAAATATTATTATTAATAATATATTTTTTTTAAAAGAAAAGGATTTAGACAATTAAGAAAAGAACTAAAATTCACAAAAATGCCCTTTTAGGCCACGTGTCACGTTTTGATTGGTCAAAAGATAAATTTCTGAAAAATCGACCAATTGCGAGATGACACGTGTCTAAATGGCACGGAACAAAAAATGCGAAAATATCACAAAAGGGTAGGACAAATTTAGGGTATGACAGATGCCCCTATCTAGTCGACTTAAACCCAGGAGAATGAACTGCATTGGCACTCATACTCCTGAGGTAGAAGTCTATTAGATATAAAAAGACCCTGAATTTATCCGAGAGAAAGAGAGATGCTTGAGAATTAAAAAAGCTGGATGAGGTAAAACTATGAGTGAGCTGTGAGTAACTGGCAAAAGGTCGCCATCACCAAAAGGGATGATGAAGAGAAAAGAACACGGCTACTACCACCAAAAGGACGGTAGAGCAAACAAAAACACACATCACACAGTCTATCATTAATGACCATGATAGACCCCTCACCAAAAGGATGACGGAGCGAAACACACGCCAAACCATATCGCACAATCTACCATTAATGACCATGGTAGACCCTCACCAAAAGGATGACGGAGCGAAACACACGCCAAACAATATCACACAATCTATCATTAATGACCATGATAGACCCTCACCAAAAGGATGACGGAGCGAAACACACGCCAAACAATATCACACAATCTATCATTAATGACTATGATAGACCCCCCCACCAAAAGACGACGGAGCAAAACACAAATAAACACATCGCACAACCTATCATTAATGTCCATGATAGACCCCTCACCAAAAGGATGACGGAGCGAAACACAAATAAACACATCGCACAATCTATCATTAATGACCATGATAGACCCCTCACCAAAAGGATGACGGAGCGAAACACAAACAAACACATCGCACAATCTATCATTAATGACCATGATAGACCCCTCACCAAAAGGATGACGGAGCGAAACAAGCAAAATTCGCACAATCTGATATCGACGAAATATCAAACCTACCACCAAAAGGATGGTAGAGCGAAAACACAAACAAAACATCGCGCAATCTGATACCGACGAAGTATCAGACCTACCACCTAAAGGATGGTAGAGCGAAAATATAAAAGAAAATATCGCGCAATCTGATACCGACGAAGTACCAGACCTACCACCAAAAGGATGGTAGAGCGAAAACACAAAAGAAACATCGCACAATCTGATACCGAAGTACCAGACCTACCACCAAAAGGATGGTAGAGCGAAAATATAAAAGAAACATCGCACAATCTGATACCGACGAAGTACCAGACCTACCACCAAAAGGATGGTAGAGCGAAAACACAACACTCAGGTTGCTATCATCAAAAGGATGATAAGACAACACAGACTTGAAGTTTACCAACACCAAAAGGATGCGGGCTAGGTTAAATTGACGAAGTTTAACTATCACCAAAAGGATGATAGTAAGGCAATTGACAACGGTGACGCTTGCTGGGTATAACTCAATGGGGAACCCCTGAGAGGAAGATTGAAATGAGTCGACGGGGTACGCCCACCGTCTTTGCTTGGAAATCATAATTTGCTGAAATGATTTCATGGTTACGCCCATGAGTTCTGAAGAGGATGCCCCCGATTGGGCTGAATTTGTCTTGATGCCTCGTCTTGCTTAACAAAGGTTGAACAACTTTGTGAGGAACGCTCACGGTTTTGCTGAAGATGCCCCTGTTCGGGTTGGATCCTGCATCGAACTTCTTGGATTTGCCCAACAAAAGGCTGAACAACTTCGTGGGGAACGCCCACGGTCTTGGATGGTATGCCCCTGATTAGGCTGAATGTTGATTTGCATATTTGATCAACCACGAGGTTGAAATTATTTACGGGAGACGCCCATGGTATTGAAGAAGATGCCCCTGACTGGGCTGAATCTTGCTTTGAATGTCTTTGAATTTTTGGGAGAAACACCCAATTGCGGAAGATTGCCCCTGCCTGGGCTGGTGATTGCTTTGAAGCTCTTGAAAATCGTGGGGTAAACCCACCATCTTGCGGAAGACGCCCCTGACTGGGCGGTCGACGGTCTTGGAAATCTTCGAGATTGATCCTGGACCTTGACTTGCATATATGAATGCTGGATGATAAATGACATTCCATACGAGTGGAAGTGCAAATGCGAATGCTGATGTGCGGAGATGCAAGAGCTGGGGAAATATGGTATGATTGGAGTATGCATATGATGCAAGATGCTTATGATAGAGAATGAGATGCGTATGATGCATATGATTGCAGACGGGTAATTGGAAATGCAAGGTGGAGATGCCAGCGTGGTGGCCTCTGGTAGTTGCCAATGCGGATTGGACTTCGGGTGGTGGGAGGGATTGATTTCCTCGACACGCAGCTTGTTGAAGACATCACGATCGAAGCAGAAGATGATGCTCTGGATGCCTCAAGTCTGGGTAGTTGGTCCTTTGTTGTGAATTTTCTTCAGAGAAGATTGCAACTCTGCTTGTTGGTCAGGACGACCTGGTCTTGCCCCAATCTGAACTTGTTAATGGTTTGCCCCTGCTCGAGCTGTTGAATGATCTGCCCCAGCCTGTGGGCTTTGAAATAATCTTGCCTCGTGTACGCCACTGAAAGTCAAGCTCTTCCTTGATTTCCCTTTGCTGAAATATCTTTGGATACCTGGCACTGTTTTGCAGTTAAAATTGTACATTCATAAATGGTAACATTAATGCAAAGTTCAAGGTAAGTTTTGAAAAAGTATTGTTTATTTGGAAGTGTCGTGGTAGTGAGACGAATGGACTGCTAGCCCAGATGTCGTGTTAATTTGATTGGTGTGAAAGATATAGCAAGCAAAATGCCACCAATGCTGATGATTAGAAATCATGTGAGGAGTCAGGTTACGCAACCTTGCGATAGTATGCTTTCAGAATAAACCTCATCTCAATTAGGTCTTTCAAGGGTTGCAACGTGGTCTGGTTCACGGTTATGAAACAAAGGATATTAGGCTCAAAATATGATTTATACCCACCCCTTCTTCGTAATGATCTCCAGTCCTACGCTCAGTTAATCCTACACTTGCTTGGACGGTGTGGACTTGATGGTTCAAGGTTGGCTTGACGTGGCAGTCACCTTATTTTGGTTTTTTTGATGGATGTCGGTGCCCCTTGACTTGGGTGGCCACTGAATCCTCCTTTGTTTTTTTTTGTTTTTTTTTTAGGGTTTCGGGGTCCTCTTTTGCTTTTGTTTTTGATCCCTAACTTTTGCATGGATTGACTTCGCTTGTCAGATCCATCGGGATTGCCTTGATTTTGCCTAAGTCCCCTCTAAGGTGTCTGACTTAGCTGGCTTTTGATTTTTTGATTTTTTTGTGACTGCCATAGCATGGGTCATTGATGAACAACCGTCTTCTGAATTTTGCTTGTTGATTCGAGTGTGGAGTTGGATTAACTGAACACTACCCTGCCCCAGGTTGAGTGTAAAAGGTTTATAGATCCGAAGGAAACTGCTACTTCCAGGCTCGAAGTGGTTTACTAGGGATTAACTCCTTATATCTCTGGTGTTTGGGGAATTGAAGCAATGCCTGTACATCATTGACGAGATTCGGTCTGAAAGCATACGATTTGCAATTATGGGTATCTCGTTTTCATCATCCTCCCTCAAATCATGCTAAACAACAGTGAATAGAGTGGAGTGAATAAATGTGTCAGTGATAAGTGAAAATGAGTGAATACGACATAACTAATTCAAAACATGCATAAACGATACATTAATGAAAACCAAATACGAATGGCAATTGTTCAA
This sequence comes from Lathyrus sativus, assembly GCA_963859935.3. NCBI lineage: Eukaryota > Viridiplantae > Streptophyta > Magnoliopsida > Fabales > Fabaceae > Lathyrus > Lathyrus sativus. The sequence continues at coordinate 76,329,253 of OZ012740.1, read as the reverse complement.
AGCATACAATACTTAAATAAAACAAAGACAAAACATAAGAAGCTGCGAATAATGAAATGGCAACATGACTGCCTTCTTCGGGGAACAAACTTGACTGGACTCAATCTGACGTTGGCTCTAGTTGACTGGTGGCATCGGATTGTTGATGATATTCGGAGACTTCCCATTGAAGTTGATAGCATCCCTATCGATCATGTCTTGAATTATGTGCTTGAAAGCCCTGCAGTCCTCAATGGTGTGACCTGGAGCGCCCTTATGAAACTCACAACGAGCATTTGCATCGTAATCGGCAGGAAGGATGGTTGGAGGAGCTAAATCTCTCGGAACAATAGCTTTCTTCTCCATCAACTGAGAAAAGATTTTGGCATATGGCATTGGTAGACGATCAAAGACTCTATCTGGCCTCCATGTTCTCTGCGGACGCTGTGGGCGAGCACCTTGTCGTTGCTGCGTTGCTTGCATCTGTTGTTGCTGAGGAGGATACTGATATCCTTGTTGGTTGTAGGCTTGTTGCTGAGGAGCCTGTTGTCGTGGCATCTGAGCTTGCGCTGCACGAACAGCTGACTGATAAGGCATTGGAGCATATTGCGCAGCAGCAACATATGGATACTGATAGTAGGGAACTTGATAAGGCGTAGGAGGAGCTTGTTGAGAAGCTTGCCCTTTCTGCGCGAAGATGGCATTTGTTTCGCCTTCCTTCTTCTTGTATCCATTAAAAGGCCTCTTGGCATTAGCCTGGCTGTTAGAACCTCCTGGGATCTTCCCACTCTTCAGCCCTTCTTCAATTCTTTCACCGACGATCACCAAGTCAGAAAATCCAGCAGAGACGCTACCGATCAGCTTTTCGTAGTACTGGCCTTGCAAAGTGCCCATGAAGATGTCAATCAATTCTCGGTCAACAAGAGGTGGATGCACCCTTGCGGCTAGCTCTCTCCATCGTTGTGCGTACTCCTTGAAGGATTCGCTGTCCTTCTGAGTCATACTCTGAAGCTGAGTACGGTTAGAAGCAAGGTCGGTATTGTACTTGTACTGCTTGACAAATGCATCAGCTAGCTCGGCCCAAGTGCGTACACTGTTACGCTCCAGCTGCATATACCATTCGAGTGATGCCCCAGATAAGCTGTCCTGGAAGCAATGGATCATGAGCTTTTCATCTCTGGCATAAGCAGCCATCTTGCGACAGTACATCTTCAGATGAATGTTTGGGCAACTGAGACCTTTGTACTTCGAAAATTCGGGCACCTTGAATTTTGGAGGGATGACAACATCAGGCACCAAGCATAACTCCAAAGCACTGAAAGAATTTGAATTGTGCCCCTCCAAGGCTCGGAGTTTCTCGGCTAGATCTCGGCACATCTTCATGGCTTCAGAATCCTGAGCAGCAACAGGACTGGCAATGGGGATAGCAGCATGATAGTTCTGAACATCGTCATACTGATCCATCAGAGTATCTTCGATATGGGGAACCGGGATTTGCACAGCAGCAGGCTGGGCGTGCGGGATCACTCCAATGGTAACTCCAGGCGCTGGGATCGGCTGAGAAGTGTTTCCTTCGACTGCGTTGTTGAAGTTCAACGGCATCCCATGAGAATTCGGGATTGGGGCCAAAGGGATGGCAGTAGACCCTTGCCCATTGACGACAGCGGCGGCTTCATGCTGTTCTTCCTCTCTCCTGGCTGCGAGGATGGCTTCGAGGATCTGGTCGATCTTTCCTTTCATGGAATCCAACTCTTCCCTGAAGGCAACTTGCTCCTGTTGAATCTGCTCCATCACTCGTCTGGTATTGGCTCTAGTTGCGTATTGGTGTCGAGGAATCAGCTTGATTTACTGGAGAAGAAGGAACGGAGACATAAGATTCCGTTGAAGGACTGGAAATGCAAAATGCGCAACATATGAAATGCAATGCGAATGATATGCAAGATGCAATGCAAGATACAAGATCCAGGATCCAGGATCACAACTCCAACAACTCCTGAAGCTGGTAACCGTAATAGATAAATAACCATAATTCCTGCTCAAAGAAAAGTTGACAGGTAAACCCTATACAGGAAGATCTAAACATTCTACCCATAAACCCTCTCACGGGATGGTTTCTATGTTTGGTTCCCAGGATCACGGACACTAGTCGTATTAGCGTCACGCAACAGGCTGGCTGTATTACGACGATAATGACGATAAGGTCTCTCCTGAGCGGGGTCCTCATGCTAGGCGCACAAGGAGCGAGTCCTTGGAGACTAACATTACACGACCACCAATATCGGAACTGGTGCTAACAAAAGGTTCCCAGAATCACGGACCCTTCATTAATCAAGTCGTGCAACAGGCTAGCTGTGTTACAACAAGATCTACGAATAGGTCTCCTCTGGAGGAGCTTTCATGCTAGGCCCACAAGGAGCAAGTCCTCGGAGACTAACACTACTCGACTACCAATTCTAAACTAAGTGTTCTCTCTGCTTTTACCAAAGCTCGGGTGTAGAGCCTTACTCATGATGTCATCCCAAGAACCAACAGGCGACAAAGCACAAATAGAATCTATAAGAGAACAAAAACATAAACAAGAAGAAAAACAAACACTCCTCACAAACCAAAAGATAGGCTTGACTCTCTCTTTGCATGGAGCAATGAATCCCCAGCAGAGTCGCCACCTGTCGCACCTCGAAAACTCATTCGAAAATACGACCCTCGCGCGAAGGGGCGCGGAAATGCGGTTCGACAGAGTCGCCACCGAACTTTATTTTTCCCGAACAAACGGGAGAGGAAAATATCGAGAAAACCTCTTGAAAACGAATGGATAGGAACAGGGCTGTCGCAACCAAGTTCCGGGTTCGGGAGTCGGTTACGTGAGGGGAAGGTATTAGCACCCCTCACGTCCGTCGTACTCGACGGGAACCTCTTAAGGTAATGGTGGGGAGTGTTTGTTTAGGTTTACTTGCTTTTCTTTTCGATGATAAAGGTAGAATTAGTAGGGTAAAAGGTTAAAGACGCTAAGGGGAGATGGGTGGTTAGAGGATAGGGTGCTCGCCAAGGATTGGGGCCCTTGTGCCTACGTATGCCCATTCGGACGAGAATGAGAAATCAGAGCGTCGTAGTTCGACTACGGGAAAGGTTGGGAGTGTGTGGATGGAATAATGGAGGAGGATAGAAGTGTGCTCGCCAAGATCATCGCAATCTTGTGCCTACGTATCTTATATTCAAAAATGAATAAAGAATCAGAGCGTCCGTAGTTCGTGGTAACAACCACGAAAAGATGAGGTTTGAACTGGTTTGACGTTGAGTTGAGAGACGAAAGAGTGACTGACAAACAACCTAAGGGCGTGCCTCAAGAGCTTGTCACTCAAGAATTCAAGGAATGCGAGATCCCAAGAACTCAGTTCTTTCGGAAATTGGGTTGAATGAGTTGAAGATAAGAGTTGGATATTTTGAAAATGAAAGAATGAACTAATAACAACTCGGGGGCGCGCCCAAGAGTTACTCGTTCGAATATTCAAAGAATGCTAGATTCTAAGAATATCCCTCTTTCGTAAGTTTAAAAAAATGTTTGTGAAAAGATCGAATCGAAAAAATGGTATGTGAGGCAAAAAGCAAGTTGTTTTGAAATGGCTCGACGATGTGTCGAGGATTTGATCGAAGATGGGACCGGTTTGACGACGTGTCAAGGGTTAAGGTTGTGAGAAACGATATTAGTCCCTGAGGGTGCTCCTAATATCGAGACCACGAGGAATTGTGAAAGAAATGGGTTGCGAATTCGGACGAGCATTCGACTTAGGAGAATGTTTGAAAAAAGTTTGAGTTTGAAAAAGTCGAAAGGTTGAGTGAATAACAACCCAAAGGGCGTGCCTCGAGAGCTATTCATTCGAAAATTCAAGGAATGCTAGACTCCAAGAACCTCCTTCTTTCGAAGTGTGAATCGAAAAAAGATATTTAAAAAGGTCGAAAGATTGAATGAATAATAACTCAAAGGGCGTGCCTCGAGAATCATTCACTCGAAAATTCAAGGAATGCTAGACTCCAAGAACCTCCTTCTTTCGAAGTTTGATCGAGAAAAATGTTTGAAAAAGATTTGGAGTGAAATGAGGTATGAAAATAATTTGAGGTACGAGATGTGAGGACATGAGATTGGATTTAAAAATGAGAGAAATGACAATTATTTGATAAATGAGACGTAGGCCTCACAACCAATTAATTGGGGTATTATCGAAATGCTGGATCTCGACGACACCTTTTTCATTTGGAGAATGCTTGAATGAACGACAAAAATATCACACAGAATGCTTGATTCCTATAATATTCCCTTGTCCAAAATAGTGTATTAAAACGAAAAGTTGAATAATACATTATTTAAGGTGTACACCTCGCTAATGATCATCCAAAAATCCAAGAAATGCTAGATTCCAACGATTTAATTTGTTTCGATTTGATTAGAAAATAATTTGAATGGATTAGCGTACTCGGACTAGGCGCGCTAGGTATTCTAGAAAATAAGATCGGAAGGATCACAACTCAAGGTGTGCACCTCGAAAGCGGTCGCTTAAAAATTCAAGGAAGGCGAGATCCAAGAATTTAATTGTTTTGAAATTTGTTTTAGAAAGATTGTATAATTTGATTGAGAAAAATAGTCTTAATTTTCACATATAAAATAAATTAATAAATTGCTTATATAAAAAAAGATTTTGAAAAAAAAGCTAATAATAACTAATTGTTTTGAGAAAAGTTTAATATCTTAGAAAAATATTTTAACTTTAATAATAAAGTAGTTTTTTTTTTTTTTTAAGTTTAATATTTAAAAAATCTATTTGATAATAATTTTGAAATTTATATTTATTTTTAAAAACATTGGAAATTTCTTATAAAAACATCTAATCAAATAAAAGGTGACTAATAATATCTTTTAGAAATTTCAATTGAATCGAGTGAAAAACGATTTTGAAAATCGAAAGATGGAACAACCACAACTCAAGGGCGTGGGCCTCGAGAGCGGTTGTCCAAGGATCCAAGGAGTGCTAGACCCCAAAAACCCACTACTTTCATTATTTATTCGAGAAAGTAATTTATCTCTAATTGTATTGAGAATTATTTTGTGGCATGATGATATTAAATTACCAAATCCATAATTAAATATCTGATTAAAAAAAATGCAATGTAAATAGAATAGTAGTAGCAACACAATATTAATTATATTATTACAATATTAACAGCTAATAACAAAGTTTAGCAAAAATCTAAAAAAAAACTAACTAACTATCTATTTAATTATCAATCGAAAATGCACAGTTAAATGAATCGGAAACAAGTTAGAGTTCAAAGTTCTAACAATGGTATAAAGTGTGCTTTTGTTGAATGTCAAAATGAATTAATAAGGATAATTATATACATGGTGCTGTATTCGAAGAACAACCTAAGACAACAACTAGATACCATCTTCATCTTATAATAAGACTATGTAAACATAAAAACAATTCAATATGATACTTGCATAGATCTAGCAAAAATGCACCAAACATTTCATTATTACAAATTTCTAAAAAATCAAAATATCACTAGTAACATTGAAAAAAAGTATGACCAGTATAACATAATCAAAACAATACATACATAAAATTTGCAGTGCCGCTAGAATTGGTTAATATCTCACCATATTGTACAAAAGGTGATATCAAACTGCATTAGCATTGAACCAATACTTTAATAGCAGAAAGTTTGCCATGCATAGATAACAAACAGAGTCAGCAAGAACAACAATATAAGGCAACCAGGCAACGCATATGTTTCGTCAACACTAGTCTTAGCATAAATCCATAATCAAAACATAAACCACATAAAAATAACCAATTTCACAACCAACAGGAGCAAGCTGAATGACAGATCCACTCTAATGCCAGAATACCGGCAGCAGAAGCATGATATTTATAAGTTATCAAAAGCCGTAACAGAAATAAAATCAAAAGTCGTGATAGAAATACGGCTTAACAGAACTAAAACAGCTGCATATGGAAATTTATATCAAAACTAAAAGCAACCAATCAAGAACATCAACAATCTGCAGATATACGCCTTAACAGAAATTTCATCAAGATGAGAAAGAACGAACAACAAACAAAACATAACTTTATGCACACGACTAGCAGGATTAAACAACAACCTAAAATTTACAACATCTTACACACCATAGCATTTTGATTTTTGAAATCAGTGAATAAGTAAACCAAACAACACATCATAACATCAGTAGTACTAAACAGAGTAGCAGGAATGAAAGCTAACAATTCCAGGCCGAAAACAACGGAAACAAAATCGACACCATATTTACACAACCATTCTGTAAATTTCAGTAACGATGCACACACAAATGTATGAGAATCCTGCTCAATATATTATCTTAATGTTAAACTGTAAGCGCAAATCAATATTATTACGACACGATTTCGACATTCGAATCCCATATCATACATGTTTGAAGTGTTATGTGAAGAGGAAACTCAAAAGAATGAACAAAAATAAACCATACAAGCCATGATGCACCAGTAAAATCAAGACAGAACAGTTACCTAACGCCGATGCTGCAATATCTCAGTATTGTCGGGCGCTGTGAGTCACAAGGAGATGAACTTGGCAAATCAAAGTTGCACGGAAGGAATTCATTGTGTAGTTGTCGAGAAGTGGCTTATGATTTTCAGAGCTTGTTTTTGCGTATTAACGTTGAACAACTGCCGGAAACAGAGATTTTCTGGTTGTACTGTTGAGAAGTGTTGGGTTGCTTGCTCTCTGCTTACTTTCGTTGTTGTTGCGAATGTTGAGTGCGAAATCAAGATCTGCAGCAGGTTAATCTACATATGAATTGCATCATTGTAACTCAACCATAAAGCTTCGGCCACCAGCTACTACGGCATCGGCGAGTTGTTGTTGTGTTTCTCTTGCGGATGCTTTGTCGGAGATTTCACAGTGGCTGGCTGAAGATGAAGGTGTGATGGTGCGGCTTCTGGGTGAAGCGGATTAAGAAGAAGAAGTGGCGGCGGCGTTTTTGTGAAGAAGAGGGGTAGGTTTTTTTCTCAGTTGGGATTGGGGGTTTTAGAGCGGCGCCGATTTGGGACTCGGTGAACAGTAGCTTGGGGTCCCCTCTCAATCGGATTCCCCTCTTCCTTAAAAACAAACTGCAGCTAAACCCTAACGGGCCGCTCAACTGGGCCTTCCCCCAAATCCTGTTTTTTTTTGCTTTTTTCATTATTGTTAACAAACACAAAAATAATAATTGATTTAAATTAATTTTAAAAAAAAACTATTCAACTATATAAATATTAAATATATATATATATATATATATATATATATATATATATATATATATATATATATATATATATATATATATATATATATATATATATATATATATATATATATATATATATATATATAAAGGATATTGACAAATATAAGTAAAGCAAACTAAAAAACAAAAAAATAATATGTTTCTTTTTTTTTTTTTAAGAAAATAGAACAAACTATATATGCATAAAATATTATTATTAATAATATATTTTTTTTAAAAGAAAAGGATTTAGACAATTAAGAAAAGAACTAAAATTCACAAAAATGCCCTTTTAGGCCACGTGTCACGTTTTGATTGGTCAAAAGATAAATTTCTGAAAAATCGACCAATTGCGAGATGACACGTGTCTAAATGGCACGGAACAAAAAATGCGAAAATATCACAAAAGGGTAGGAAAAATTTAGGGTATGACATCCGCAAGTTTTTAATATCACGTTTCAAGTCATGGACATTAATCCCAATTACAGTTGTTTACTTGGAAGGCCGTGGATTCATGCCGCTGGGGCAGTAACCTCAACGTTACATCAAAAGATGAAGTTCGTGATCGATGGAAAGTTGGTTATTATACATGGTGAGGAGGATCTGATGGTCAGTAACCTGTCCTCTTTCCGTTATATCGAGGCCGATGAGAATGCTTTAGAAATCTCCTTTCAAGCACTTGAGATCGCCAATGCTGTTCTGCTGGAAGTCGAAGAGACAGTGGGTCAGGGTAATCCATCTTTTGCATCTCTGAAGAATACCAAATCAACAATTGACAGGGGCATTCCTGAAGGTTGGGGAGAGGTAATTGATGTCAAGGCCAAGAATGATCGCTCTGGGTTGGGTTACAAACCAACTCAGAATGGAGCTGCCACAACTGTCGAAGGGCGTCCGAAGGTTATCCAAGAGGTATTTGTCAGCGGAGGTTTCCAAGTCAATGCCATCAGTGACTGTGAGGAAAATGAAGAGCTGAGCAACCTGGTGTTTAAGGGTGATGCAGTTTTGAACAACTGGGAGGCCGTAGAGATCCCTGTTATTTTTCCCTTGTCAAAAGACATCGTAAACCTTGTTGGATCCAATGACTTTACTGACACTCCTGACTGGGATGCACCCATCAATCAAGCCGAGGACGAGGGTGAAGAAGATTTTGAAGTACCCGCTGAACTAACAAGATTGATTGAGTACGAGTACACAGAGCTTCAACCGTATAAAGAGCAGGTAGACTTAATTAATCTCGGTACAGATGAGAACAAGAAAGAGGTCAAGATTGGTGCAATGCTTGGGACAGAGGTTAAGTCGAGGTTGATTGAGTTGTTGAAAGAATATATTGATGTGTTTGCATGGTCGTATCAAGATATACCGGGCCTAGACACAGATATTGTTGTTCACAAGTTGCCACTTAAGCCAGATTGTCCGCCTATCAAACAAAAGCTTCGAAGAACGAGACCTGACATGGCTTTGAAAATTCGAGATGAGGTTAAAAAACAGTTGGATGCAGGTTTCTTGGCAGTCGCAAAATATCCAGATTGGGTTGCCAACATTGTGTCAGTGCCTAAGAAGGACGGTAAAGTTAGGATGTGTGTGGATTACAGGGATCTGAACAAAGCAAGTCCGAAAGACGACTTCCCCCTGCCACATATTGATACACTGGTAGACAATACAGCCAGTTTTGCATTGTTTTCATTTATGGATGGTTTCTCTGGCTATAATCAGATCAAGATGGATCCCGACGATCGAGAGAAGACTACTTTCATTACTCCTTGGGGAACCTTCTGCTACAAAGTCATGCCCTTTGGTTTGAAGAACGCAGGGGCAACTTACCAACGCGCTATGACCACTCTTTTTCATGATATGATGCACAAGGAGATCGAGGTGTATGTGGACGATATGATAGCCAAGTCTCAAAGTGAGGAGGAGCATCTAGACCATTTGGTAAAGCTGTTTGAACGACTCAGGAAATATCAGTTGAAATTGAATCCAGCTAAATGTACCTTCGGTGTCAGATCTGGAAAATTGCTTGGTTTCATTGTTAGCCAGCGAGGGATTGAGGTGGATCCTGACAAAGTCTGAGCCATTCAAGATATGCCAGCTCCGCGAACCGAGACGCAAGTTAGAGGTTTTCTGGGACGTTTGAATTATATTTCCAGGTTTATCTCCAATATGACCGCTACTTGTGAGCCGATATTCAAGTTACTTTGCAAGGGGCAGACGGTTGAGTGGAACCCCGATTGTCAGAAAGCGTTTGAGAAGATTAAGGGTTATTTGCAGGACCCCCCTATTCTGATTCCTCCCGTACCTGGAAGACCATTGTTTATGTACCTTACTGTTCTCGAAAAGTCTATGGGTTGTGTGCTTGGACAACATGATGAGACTGGGAAAAAGGAACATGCGATTTATTACCTGAGCAAGAAGTTCACCGATTGTGAAAACAGATACTCACCCTTGGAGAAAACTTGTTGTGCATTGGCATGGGCCGCTAGGCGCCTTCGGCAATATATGGTCTGTCATACCACATTGTTGATTTCTAAAATGGATCCGATCAAGTATATTTTTGAAAAACCTGCTCAAACCGGGAGGCTAGCCCGTTGGCACATGTTGTTATCCGAATATGACATCCAGGATGTACCCCAGAAGGCAATTAAGGGTAGTATTTTATCGGATTATCTTGCAGATCAGCCGGTTGAAGATTATGAATCTCTTAAGTTTGATTTTCCTGATGAGGATATTTTGTTGATTAAGAGAGATTGTGAAGAGCCAGATCCGAGCGAAGGTCCAGAACCAGGTCTTTGGTGGAAGATGATGTTTGATGGCTCCTCGAATTTCAATGGGCATGGTATAGGCGCCGTTTTGATGAACCCAAAGGGTGGATTCACTCCATTTACAGCAAGGTTGGACTTTGAGTGTACTAATAATGTCGCAGAATATGAAGCATGTATTCTTGGCCTCGAAGCAGCAATTCACCTCCGAATCAAACTTCTTAAAGTGAGTGGTGACTCAGCCTTGGTTATTTACCAGGTACAAGGCAAATGGGAAACGAAGAATGAGAAGTTGATCCCTTATAAGGACTATATTACTGAGTTGATCAAGTATTTCGACGAGATAGAGTTCGAGCATGTTCCTAGATCCGAGAATCACGTTGCTGACGCTTTAGCCATGTTAGCATCCATGTGGAAAGTTAAATTCGTTAATGAAGCACCTCTTATCCATATTGAGCGCAAGGTTGAGCCCGCTTATTGTCAGTTGGTCGAAGAAGTTGAGGTGGATGAAAAGCCTTGGTTTCATGATATCAAGAACTATCTCGTCAAGCAAGAGTATCCCGATGGTGCTACTGGTCTGGACAAGAAAACATTGAGAAGGCTGGCGTCCAAATTCTTTATCAGTAATGGTGTGCTATACAAGAGAAATCACGACATGGTTCTGCTCAGATGTGTTGATAAATGGGAAGCGGACATGTTACTGCAGGAAATTCATGAAGGGACCTTCGGAACTCATGCCAATGGTTATGCTATGTCCAAGAAGATGTTAAGGGCTGGGTATTATTGGTTAACCATGGAAGCTGACTGCATCCAATACGCTAGAAAGTGCCATAAGTGCCAAATTTATGCTGACAAAATGCATGTACCTCCATCACCGTTGAATGTTTTGTCTTCACCATGGCCGTTCTCTATGTGGGGCATTGACATGATTGGGGCAATCGAGCCGAAAGCTTCTAATGGTCATCGTTTTATCCTTGTTGCCATTGATTATTTCACCAAGTGGGTAGAGGCTTCCTCCTACACCAACGTGACCAAGCAAGTGGTTGCCCGCTTCATCAGGAAAGAAATCATCTGCCGTTACGGAGTCCCCAGCCGGATAATAACTGACAATGGCACCAATCTGAATAACAAGACTATGAAAGAGCTGTGTGATAGTTTCAAGATCACTCACCACAATTCTTCTCCGTACCGTCCTAAGATGAATGGGGCCGTTGAAGCTGCGAATAAGAATATCAAGAAGATCCTGCAAAAGATGGTTGTGACTTACAAAGATTGGCATGAGATGTTACCGTTTGCTCTGCATGGATACAGAACCTCAGTGAGAACTTCGACAGGGGCAACACCTTTCTCACTGGTATATGGAATGGACGCCGTGCTCCCCATCGAAGTAGAGATACCTTCTTTAAGATTGTTGATGGAAGCTGAACTTGAGGAAGCTGAGTGGGTTCAGGACAGATTGGATCAGTTGAATCTCATTGACGAGAAGCGCTTGACAGCCATGTGCCATGGGCAATTATATCAGAAACGGATGAAAAGAGCGTTTGATAAGAAGATCCGTATCCGTGAGTTCCGTCAAGGAGAGCTCGTACTCAAAAAGATCTTACCAGTACATAAAGATATGCGTGGAAAGTGGATGCCCAATTATGAAGGCCCATTTGTTGTAAAGACCGTTTTCTCCGGAGGGTCTCTGATACTTACAACAATGGACGGTGAAGAACTAGCACATCCCGTGAATTCTGATGCAGTCCGAAAATATTATGCCTAAAAACCCGATAAGTCGAAAACCTGCAAAAGGCGACTTAGGCAAAAGTAAGGGTTGGAAAAAAGAAATAATAATAAAAAGCTCGCTAAGTTGAAAACCCGAAAGGGCGGCTTAGGCAAAAAAGAGCGTCCCGGTGGATTGAAAACCCGAGAGGGCGGTCCAGGCAAAAGTTAGGGACAAAGGCATTTCATTGCATCAGAGGACACTGATCATCTCGAACCCACTTTCCGCATGAGAGCCATGTTTCAGTTCTCTCATCCTTGCCCAAAGCAAGATTCTGGATTAGTCTTAGTTATTAGTGTCAGTAGGTGTCATTGGATTCAATGTAACCTTTTCCCATGTTGCCAATTTCAAAACATAATCATCTGTGGAGCTATGCCTTCAGCGAGCTACCGCCCTTTAAATAAAAGATACCATCTTGTTACTTACATTCCTTGGTGCATTGCTCTTTGTTTCCTATTGTTATGCAAAATGCGTTTATTCTTAAAATTTGAAAATGAAAGGTGCATTGTAGATTTTTCAAAACCGTTTTTCAAAAACAACAAATTTGAAATGTAATAAATTACTTTGACTAGTGGAAATTTCGGAAGGATCTTTTCACTCCCCGGAAATATCATTATTGCAGAAACACCTTCAAAACATTGCTCTAACACAGTCCCCAGCGAGGCTATAAGCTAACAGCCTTTTCTTGGGTAATTCAAAAGTGTCCCTCAGGTTTTCTTCTCCCCATGTGAAGACGTGATACTGTACACCCGAGCAGATTACCTTCTCCCCAGATAATTCAGAACTTTGAAACCAGATTGGTTCTACCATTGATCCTTCTCGCCATGATTGATGTATTGGTTGCAGAGAACGCAGGGTATCTCCGTCGAGATGTTTATTTCATCTCTCGACCCGTTTCTAGTCTGTTTCGTCAGCATACGCAAGGGCATAAGCATCACATGCCTATTTCATTACATATTCATTACATATTCATTACATACTCATGTCATAACATCCTGCATATTTACATACATAGACATCAACATACATTCATATTAACATATTCATTAACATACGTGTTAGCATGCACAGGTTCATTGTGTCTCTATCATTGGTCATTACCGCCGAGTAACTGGGTTCGTCCATTCTCTTCAAATAGATTGTCAGCCCTAAGCATAAAATACATATGTGTTTCCAAGTTTCCCTACGGAGCTCGATCCTCGTGGATGACGGTTACTTCAGCTATCTTTCCTCGCCAGGATAAGATATCTACCCTTCGAGTTCATTCCCTCGATGAAGTCTTGATTACCAGTTTTCTTTCTAGCTCGATCCTAGATTGAATCTCAGTCTTGTCGGTCGTCGAGCCCAACTGGACGTGCATTTATTTTGCACCATCTAAAGGTTTTCACCATACCATGACAGATACGTGACTATCTCGCCCGATAAGTTTATCACTGTACCCGGACGTGCATTTATTTTGCACTATCTTTCAACCACAATCCTTTACAGATACACGCCAGTTCACGCCTGGAAAATCTATCAGCATCAATATATCAGTACAACACTTTACAATCCTACATGTTACAACACTTTACAACACTTTACATCTTACAGCATCAACATACAACATTTCTCACCTAAGAAGCCGACCCTATCTTCGTTATGACTCGCAGCAAATGGCCATCTCCATGGAGCAGTTGGGCTTCCATTTACCTGTCGTCTTGAAGTATAGGAGGTTTGAACCAAATCGTATTCAGGAGAGCACGATCTTGAAGTACGGGGAGGTTTGAGCGGAATCATATTCAGGAGAGCACGATTCTGAATTATGAAGAAGTTCATTTATCCTTTAGTAAAAGAAGAAACCAAGTCGTATTCAGGAGAGCACGATCTTGAAGTACGGGGAGGTTTGAGCCGAATCATATTCAGGAGAGCACGATTCTGAGTTATGAGGAAGTTCAATTAGCCTTTTCATATTCAGGAGAGCACGATTCTGAAGTATGAAGAATTTCATTTACAAGAAAGAGCTGAATCATATTCAGGAGAGCACGATTCTGAAGTATGAGGAAGTTCAGTTCACCCTTTTCATATTCAGGAGAGCACGATTCTGAAGTATGAAGAATTTCATTTACAAGAAAGAGCTGAATCATATTCAGGAGAGCACGATTCTGAAGTATGAGGAAGTTCAGTTAGCCTTTTCATATTCAGGAGAGCACGATTCTGAAGTATGAAGAATTTCATTTACAAGAAAGAGCCGAATCATATTCAGGAGAGCACGATTCTGAAGTATGAGGAAGTTCAGTTAGCCCTTTTCATATTCAGGAGAGCACGAGTCTGAAGTATGAAGAATTTCATTTACCCGAAAGAGCCGAATCATATTCAGGAGAGCACGATTCTGAAGTATGAGGAAGTTCAGTTTACCCTTTTCATGTTCAGGAGAGCACGATCTTGAAGCATGGAGAAGTTTATTTATCCTTCAGTAAGAGAAGAATCAGAATCGTATTCCAAGCACCGACCTTAAATGCGAGAAGATTTATTTATCAGATAAGCAGCAGCCTCTTTATTTGAGTGCTTATCCATTTTGGCATATAAGTCCCTTCCAACGATGAGTGACCATTCTCCCTCAAGAAGCTTATCAGGGCATTTCCCATTAAAGTCCATTTATTTTGGCATACAACCGGTCTTTACCCTGTATATTTGCTACGGAGTTCCGAAAAGTCCGTTTGATCCTGTCACGAGGGATAGTTTACAGAAGCTTGGATGTTATTCTTTGCTCAATGCTCCAGCATTCTGTAATCGATCTTGCAACCGTGTAGATCCAGTTATTATTAGACATTCCCAAGTGGAGGTCATCTCATAGGTGCCATCTCCATTTAAGGATCTTACTCTCAAAGTCCATTTATTTTGGCATACAGCCGGTTCTTTTCACCCTGTATATTTGCTACGGATTCCCGAAAAGTCCGTTTGATCCTGTCACGAGAGATAGTTTACAGAAGCTTGGATGTTATTCTTTGCTCAATGCTCCAGCATTCTATAATCGATCTTGCAATCGTACGTGATCCAGTTTTATTTTTAGATTCCCTAGTGGAGGCCGTCTCACAGATGTCATCTCCATTTGAGAATCTCGTCCCCAAAATGACAATTGGTCGTGTTTGCACCAGTTGACCATCATTTTAGGATTCCCCAGTGTTTGTACTGTGTCTCAGCACGTCGTTTTCCCCAGTGTGTTCTTCTCGTAGCGTCTGTATCGTAGTATTCGTCATCATTTTCGCATCCACCATTCCAGCATACGCATCATATCATATTCATGTCATCATCTGCATTAAGTGGTCCTCGCTTTATCCATAGCATGGCATATCGTCGCATATAAGGGCAAAATTTTCGGTTATCTATATTTAAATCTCTCCACCACGATCCCTCGAGTCTCTGTCACTCAAATCGTCCGGTGTAGCTATTTAAATAGGGGCAACTGTAATACCCCAAATTTTACCCTTATATTTAGTCAGTCATTTCGCATATCATCTCATATGTACATTTGCTAACCACTAACAAGTTATAGAGGTGTTTGTTTGGCAGATTTGGTCCCAAGGGTATTTTGGTCATTTTACGCAAATTCTACCACTTCCTTGAAGACGGGATGTTATTAAAATTCTGTGGCGTTTGATACGTTATTGTTTTGAAGCATTTATCTATCACCAGGTCTGCTCATATCAAGGTGCCAATTTGACGTGGTCGGTATTAAAAATTGTCAAGCACAACTGGATTAAGATCCATTCCATCGCTCATGGTTTATTTCCAAAGCGCCTCCGTTTCTGTTATTAAGGCACAGTCGTAAGTGGGTATTGTTGGTTTGTGGCTCTTGGCGTTTGGTCAGTGGAATTTAATTACGATTAGTTTTGTTGTTGATGCTGAAACTGTTGTGATTATGGTGCACATCCGTGTTTGGTTATGAAATGGTTGGTTAACATTTAAATGGGATTTTAATCAGATGATGAGATTAGAATTACAAAGGAGACGAGTGCACAAATAAGAATATCACTTGGGAGTGTTTATGTTTTATGACTATGTTAATGAATTTAAATACTTGTGGATTTATTCACAAATGTTTATATTTTTTAACTAAGAATAAAATATAAATGAATTCAAATTTTGGGAATTTTATTTCATAAAAAATCTCATCATACAAGAAATGGAGATTGCTTCACATTCTATACGTACTGTTACAAGGAATTACATTAAAGTTCTAAATCCTAAGGAATTACATTAAAGTATCTATCCTAAATCCTAAGAACATCTAAGTGTCTTCATGTTGTCTTGGAGCTTCTCCACGAATCCTCGACTAACCTGCACATCAAAAAGAAAATAAACAGTATAGAAAAATGTTAGAAGATGTTTTTGACACTCTCAGAACAATGTCATCATCGAGTGCCGGGAGGGGCACAACCGAAGCTGCGTCCTACCCCCCGTTACCGATCCGCGCCGTGGGCGTCAGATCAGGTAACACCTGTTCTTATCGGTACGGGACATCCGAGAGATAGAAGTAATAAAGGAAGCGGGACTGATTCGTTTTGCCACGATTGGATTTCCAAACTGATACGAGAATAAGGCAACATAGGCAAGTTCTGACTCAAACCCGGATGCCGGCAGGTCTGAGTCACTTTGGTTTCGAAACTTCCAACACCTGAAAAGCCACAAGCATCATCAGAACTCAAAGCATAAACAAAACTAGGAAGGGGCTCGCGCCAATACAAGTATGAAAAGCCACCAAAGAAACAAATCTGTTACCAAACAGAATGAAGGCCAATGTTCAAGACAGAATGAAGGCCAATGGTCCAAACAAAATCAAGTTCAAAACAGAACAAGAGAAAACAAACTATGGCATCAAGCTGCACAGGACAGAAAACACAAACCATCGAATAACGCGAGTTCATGCGCAAAGGGGCCATAAGAAAATATCCAAAGAAGCAGGATCCAAAGAAGCACAACAGCATCAAACTTGGTCATACCAGAAAAGGCAATTAGCCAACGTGCCATTCTGCTCACAACACGAGCAACAAACAAGATCATAGCATTTTCTCTGAAGGGCTCAGTTCAACATCATTGCCCTAAAACAGAAAGTTTGGGACCTGAAGATTAAAAGTTGAAACAGGTCATCATCACCAATTCAATTAGAAGCAGCAACATAAGCAAAAACCAGGATTGTAGCATCCTGCTCCAAATGGTTCAGACCAACGTCATCATTACCGCGTACTCTTCTCGGCGGCAAAGACCAAGGCAAAGTGTCCATCCTGAAAGAAGAAAAAGAAAAGTAAGTGTTAATGATCAGGTTGATTGAAAACAGAATCGCATCAGGAACCAAATCGGTATCCAAATCCCCCAAAAAGCAACCCAATCCACATCTGCAAGAGTCTAATCAGAAAATGATCAAACCAAATTGAATTTGGAAATGGAAAGTTTCAGGTCCAAATCGTATCCCATTGGAAAAAATCAAAACAAATCAAAATGAATCCATCAAGAAATTCTGTGAATTAACATCAGATACCAACCAATCCAATCCGAAGGCAAACCATATCAGAAAAATAGAGAGATTTTGATTTGATAATTAATCCCAAAGCAGATCAAAACAAATCAGTTCAGACTACTAAAATTGAATCGAATCAGGAAATCATATCAGCTCAATCAGGTTCTAAAAGAGGAAACAGGATTCAATCATGTATCAGATGGATCCAAATCGTGTCAGGAAATATCCCTATTGGAACTCAATCTGAATCAATCAAACAAATCAGTATCAGATTCGTATCAGAAAATGAAATCCAATCTCACCGAAATACCAATCGAATCCTAAAAGAGGAACAGAGTATCCAATCGTAATCAAATCAAATCGCAGAGTAATACAAATCCAATACAGATTGAAAGCCCAAGAATAAATCAAAGCGTATATGAAAGGGAAGACACAACCTGATAAAAGGGGGAATCGCGTACAAACCCTAGCTGGTAACCGCGAGAGAGAGAACGAAGAACACCCAAAGCGCAGAAACCCTAACGAACGAGAATCGCGAGACTCAGAGGGACCGGCACCCTCATCATCGTCTCCGACGAACCAACATCAACAACCGCGCCACCGAACGAAGGAAGATCACCTTCGCCGTTCAAACGGCGGGCAATCAAACCATCCAGCCTCAGAATTTCTTCATCATTGGCCGCTAATCGCACGCAAGAACAAAACGTAAATCATCCGCCTCTTCATAAATCATCTTGCATGTTTATTTTTTGTTGCAGAAAAATGAAGAACGAGGGATATTACGGCGAGGAGAAGCAAGAAAGACGGCGAGGAGAAGCAAGAGAGACGGTGAAGAGAAGCGAGAGAGATGAGAGAAGATGAATGTGTGAACGGCGCCGCGACTGCTCTCTAGGGGAAACCCTAAAATTTTGTTCCCTGATGATAACAATTGGGTTGGGTCCGGATGTGGTGACCGGCCCAACATCCCCCTTTTACTTATTTTTTTTTGATTTTTTTTGTCTTTTAAAAAATTTGTTTTATATTTTCTTTTTAAAAACCATTTGTAACATTTTAATTTTATAACATCATTTTTAAAATATAGCATTTTAATTTTATAATAAAAAAAACAAATTTTTTTAAAAAATATGAATATTAAGGACAAATAGAAACTTTTCTTTTAAAAAATAAGAAAAACCTTTTTTATAAAAATAAAACCTTTTTTAAAAAAAAAGTGTAAATTATTTTTAAGTTGAATTTCTTTTGTAAGCTAACCTTAAATCATTAAATTTTTAAATAAAACAATAGTAAAAATCTCAATTTACATCTTCTCTGCCTACTAACGGGTGTTCACTTTTGCAGTTCATACTTATTACTATTGTGTTGAGTTTTCATTTAAGTTTCCTTTATATTTGTATCTGTTTCTCAATTGTAACCTCGCGAACCTAATAATCGCGTTTACTTTTCGCATTTAAATTTCTGCATGATGTATGATTTAAATTTCTGCTGATGTATTGCAATATTTTTGTCACCTTACACACCTCCGAAGGAATTAGGTCTAGCCGTTTGACCGCCGTGTCAATAGTCCTCAACCTCAAAACCTCAAAACCACAACCTTACAAACCCTACTTTTCACAAATGCCTCGCCGCAGGCAAAATTACAACTTTACCCCTAGCATTAGGTCAAAGAGCCGCCGCGCTCATTTTAGGGTTTCCCGCCGCGGAATCCCTAACCTAATTTAACCCTAATTACAACTTAACATTCAACGTAGAGATTTGGAGTTTCTACACTCCACGTAAGCGTGTCCTTAAGATGCGTTTATTCCCCTTGAGACCTTGACCACAGTCAAGAAGTCTCTAACCTCCCTTTTGAGGGGAACTACGATTACTCTGATTCCACTCCCGTAAGGATACGTAGGCACAAGATGCGATGTCTTGCCGAGTAAACTTAGAATTAACCCCTTAGGTCTCCTTTCTCACTTTTAATCCTTTTGTACATATACCTTAAGCAAATAAATAAAGCAAAATAGTAAACATCTGAACAAAAGGTTCCTGTAGAGTACTACAGAAGTTTAGGGTGCTAATACCTTCCCTAAATTTAACCAACCCCCGAACCCTAGATCTTTCCCCGCATTGTGTTTACGATGCAAAATAGGTTTTCCCTCTTTTGACCTTTTCCTTCGGATAAATCAAAGAGCGGTTGTGAATTAAGAATTGCGATTCAAACTCATTAATAGTTTGTGATCCTATTTCCACCGCAACAGAAAATGGCGACTTCACTGGGGAATCTAAACTTTTGAGGGTTACCCCTAATTTGTTCATGTTTATTACTATTTGCTTTACTATTCATTTACATGTATATATTGTACTCTGATTTTGGGATGGTTCCTTGTGTTGTGAGATAAAGTCCTACGCCCGGACTAGTGACATTATTATAGGATGGGGATATATTCGATGAGGCTTATAGGGAGTGAATCCCGACCAAGCTGATTCGAGAATCACCGCTCAGTTGAGACCTTTTCGAAAATGGTTCGGTTGAACGAGTAATCGCGAAAACTTTTTCCATGGTCGATTGGAGTCTGTGATATTGAGGACCGTAGTACCTTAACACCACCTCGGCCTTATTTAGGACGTAGTGCGGGAGCTATGTGGGAGTAATCTTACAATGGCTGCTACGCGATACTACACTCAAAAGAGGTTCTCTTGAGAATATTATTAACCCCTGAGTCAGTCAGAAGGTTGATAATATCCGAAAGATGGGCTGATGACTTTGGGCACTTTGTAGAACCTTGTTCGGCAGGTACAACTAACCTATAGTACACTCCTTTTGGGATGGGTAGACCTTGACTCCGCTCACGTTCCTTTAACCTAGGACTTTGTGTGTTTTCATGCATTGCATCCATAAAGCATCTCATTGCATTGTATTTCATGGAGTTTAAATATCGTTTATGGATATCGCGGGATACCATAAATAAATAAAAATAATAAAATGAAAAAATAAAAAGACTTCCTGAGTACCCTACGACATTCATAAATGTTGAATTCCATGAAATCTTCATTTGCATCATAGCATCATTTACTTTCTTGCATTGCATGTGTCTTCCGTTTTCTCATGATCGGTTCTCTCGCCTTCCAGTTTCGTCACCCTGAGTTCTCGGCACCAATACAACACCAGAGCTCAAACTCGGAAGAGAATGGAGGATCAGGCAAAAGAAATTGACCGCCTTAGCAATGAACTTGAAGACCTTCGAGGGGGTATGGGGTGTATGATGGAATTGTTACATGTCATGAATGCTAAGATGGATACCCAGCCCACTGTTGTTTCTGAGATTACCGGCATTACTGTGGACCCTCCACCAAGTGTGACCGTAGCAAGGGACCCACCTTATGGTCTTGCCCCAGGTTTTGTGCCTCCTCAAGCCACTGTTCCAATTAATCAGCCTGTTCAGCAAGTCGTGCCTTTATTTTCTGAAGTTTCTAGGGGGGCTCCTATCTTTGCACCACCTGTTGTACACACCCGTGCGCAACCGTATTTCAATGAGACAGTTTTTGATAATCTTGATGAGAATGTTGAAGGTTATGAGAAACATGATAAGCTTCGTGAGGAAGTAAACACCATCGTCCAGAGGTTGAAAAAAGTAGAGGGTGATCAAATTTTTGGGACTGCTGCAAGGGATGTTTGTTTGGCCTCAGGTTTGGTTATTCCCCCGAAGTTCAAAACTCCGAACTTCGATCGTTATGAAGGTGCCACCTATCCTAAGAGTCATCTGATCATGTATTATCGCAAAATGGCCGCCCATGTTGAGAACGATAAGCTGATGATTCATTGCTTCCAAGATAGTTTGAAGGGTGCTTCTTCCAAGTGGTATTTAACTTTGGACCAGTCTCGCGTTAAGAGCTTTCAAGATTTATCTGACGCTTTCATCAAACACTACAAGTACAATATGGATCTGGCTCCTGACAGAAGACAGTTGCTGAGTATGTCACAAAAGAATTCTGAGTCATTCAAAGAGTATGCTCAAAGGTGGAGAGAGACTGCTTCGCAGGTAGAACCTCCTTTGACCGAGAAAGAGTTAGCTGATTGGTTTGTCGACACGGTACGTCCAGAATTTTACGAGAGAATGGTGGGTAGTGTGACTTCAAATTTCTCCGACATCGTTGCTGTGGGTGTCAAGATTGAATTGGGTATGAAAAGTGGTAAAATGACAAATAATCATGGTGCTTCTAAGGATCAGCCGAAAAAACCTCCGCATAGCTCCCAGAAAAAGAAAGAGGGTGAGACTAATTCTATATCCTCTGGTAGACCAAGAGAACGCTTTTATCGACATCCGCAAGGTTATGCTCAACCTCAAGGGTACCCAGTCCAATATGCTCAACAACCCTATGTGGCAGCTATTACACCTTCTTTCAATCAACAGGTTCCTATGTATCAACCTATGCAACAACCTCCTGTTTATCCGCCTCCTATCAACTACCTACAGGCGCCCAACACTCCTGCTCCTCAACAGCCAAAGAGTCCGGCTCCTCGCCAGAATGTTCCGAATAGAAGAACGTATAAGCCTTGTCCGCCGATTCCGATAACTTTCACCGAGTTATACCCCTCTTTGGTCAAGCAAGGTCTAATCACTACTCGGGCTTTGGGTCCACCTCCTAATCCTCTACCCGCCAATTACAACGCCGCTGCTCATTGTTTATTTCATGAGGGTGCGCCTGGTCATGATCTGGAGAATTGTTATGCTCTCAAAAATATTGTCAGGGATTTATTGGAAAAGAAGATCTTGTCATTCGAAGATCCTCAACCAAATGTTAAGAAGAACCCTTTTCCTAACCATGAGAGTGTCAATGCCATTAGTGCTGATTCGGAGGAAGGTTATGTCCTTGACGTTGAACAGATTAAGACTCCTCTCAAGATGTTCCATTCGAAACTGTTTGAAGCTGGTTTGGTAGATACTTCCCACGTTGCATGCGTAAGTTGTGAAGCCAGTATTAAGGGTTGTGTGTTGGTTCAGAATGATGTTCAGAGGTTGATTAATGAGGGTGTTTTACAAGTGACAAGCCAATCCAAGAAGGATGAGGTCGCTGTGGTTGAGCCAGTCTTCCATCAGCCTGGATCAAAGGGAAAGGTGCCAGTGTTTAATCTATCAGGGGCAGGTTCTGCCAATCTCGTGTTCGATATACCAAAGTCGTCTATCCCTGAGGTGAATCAGCATAAGCCAATAGTTATTCGAAGACCAGGTCCGTTTCCTTTCAGTGATCCTAAAGCCGTGCCTTGGAAATACGACGTGACGATGATTGACAAGGAGTCTGGGAAGGTTATTCCAAATGAAGAGGTTAAGGACACTGTGACCAATATCGCAGAGGCAAGCAGGATGACTCGCAGTGGCCGTGTGTATACTCCCCGTTCCAATGAGGTTCCACCTAAGGAAACCACTAATATCCCAGTGGCTGTTAAAGACAAAGGTAAGGGAGCCGTTACGAATGATGAAGATGCTGAGTTTTTAAGGATCATCAAGAAAAGTGACTATAAAGTTATCGACCAACTCCATCAGACTCCTTCCAAGATTTCGATTTTATCTCTGTTGATGAGTTCACCCGCTCATAGGATGGCCTTGCAGAAAGTTTTGACTCAAGCACATGTGGATCAAGATATCAGCACCAGTCGGTTCGATAGTGTGATTGCCAATTTAACCGCCTGTAACACCCTTAGTTTCAGCAATGAAGAGTTACCGAAGGAGGGTCCGAATCATAATCGTGCTTTACATATATCGGTGAAATGTCAGGAGGACAATTTAGCGAGAGTACTAGTAGACACCGGCTCTTCTCTGAATGTTCTACCCAAGAGGGTTCTTGATAAGTTGGTTTTCAAAGAGACTGTGTTGAAACCTACTCCTTTGGTAGTCAAGGCTTTCGATGGTTCTCGCCGGTCGGTAATGGGGGAGGTTGAGCTTCCTATCCTGATTGGTCCGCAAGTTTTTAATATCACGTTTCAAGTCATGGACATTAATCCCAATTACAGTTGTTTACTTGGAAGGCCATGGATTCATGCCGCTGGGGCAGTAACCTCAACGTTACATCAAAAGATGAAGTTCGTGATCGATGGAAAGTTGGTTATTATACATGGTGAGGAGGATCTGATGGTCAGTAACCTGTCCTCTTTCCGTTATATCGAGGCCGATGAGAATGCTTTAGAAATCTCCTTTCAAGCACTTGAGATCGCCAATGCTGTTCTGCTGGAAGTCGAAGAGACAGTGGGTCAGGGTAATCCATCTTTTGCATCTCTGAAGAGTACTAAATCAACAATTGACAGGGGCATTCCTGAAGGTTGGGGAGAGGTAATTGATGTCAAGGCCAAGAATGATCGCTCTGGGTTGGGTTACAAACCAACTCAGAATGGAGCTGCCACAACTGTCGAAGGGCGTCCGAAGGTTATCCAAGAGGTATTTGTCAGCGGAGGTTTCCAAGTCAATGCCATCAGTGACTGTGAGGAAAATGAAGAGCTGAGCAACCTGGTGTTTAAGGGTGATGCAGTTTTGAACAACTGGGAGGCCGTAGAGATCCCTGTTATTTTTCCCTTGTCAAAAGACATCGTAAACCTTGTTGGATCCAATGACTTTACTGACACTCCTGACTGGGATGCACCCATCAATCAAGCCGAGGACGAGGGTGAAGAAGATTTTGAAGTACCCGCTGAACTAACAAGATTGATTGAGTACGAGTACACAGAGCTTCAACCGTATAAAGAGCAGGTAGACTTAATTAATCTCGGTACAGATGAGAACAAGAAAGAGGTCAAGATTGGTGCAATGCTTGGGACAGAGGTTAAGTCGAGGTTGATTGAGTTGTTGAAAGAATATATTGATGTGTTTGCATGGTCGTATCAAGATATGCCGGGCCTAGACACAGATATTGTTGTTCACAAGTTGCCACTTAAGCCAGATTGTCCGCCTATCAAACAAAAGCTTCGAAGAACGAGACCTGACATGGCTTTGAAAATTCGAGATGAGGTTAAAAAACAGTTGGATGCAGGTTTCTTGGCAGTCGCAAAATATCCAGATTGGGTTGCCAACATTGTGCCAGTGCCTAAGAAGGACGGTAAAGTTAGGATGTGTGTGGATTACAGGGATCTGAACAAAGCAAGTCCGAAAGACGACTTCCCCCTGCCACATATTGATACACTGGTAGACAATACAGCCAGTTTTGCGTTGTTTTCATTTATGGATGGTTTCTCTGGCTATAATCAGATCAAGATGGATCCCGACGATCGAGAGAAGACTACTTTCATTACTCCTTGGGGAACCTTCTGCTACAAAGTCATGCCCTTTGGTTTGAAGAACGCAGGGGCAACTTACCAACGCGCTATGACCACTCTTTTTCATGATATGATGCACAAGGAGATCGAGGTGTATGTGGACGATATGATAGCCAAGTCTCAAAGTGAGGAGGAGCATCTAGACCATTTGGTAAAGCTGTTTGAACGACTCAGGAAATATCAGTTGAAATTGAATCCAGCTAAATGTACCTTCGGTGTCAGATCTGGAAAATTGCTTGGTTTCATTGTTAGCCAGCGAGGGATTGAGGTGGATCCTGACAAAGTCCGAGCCATTCAAGATATGCCAGCTCCGCGAACCGAGACGCAAGTTAGAGGTTTTCTGGGACGTTTGAATTATATTTCCAGGTTTATCTCCAATATGACCGCTACTTGTGAGCCGATATTCAAGTTACTTTGCAAGGGGCAGACGGTTGAGTGGAACCCCGATTGTCAGAAAGCGTTTGAGAAGATTAAGGGTTATTTGCAGGACCCCCCTATTCTGATTCCTCCCGTACCTGGAAGACCATTGTTTATGTACCTTACTGTTCTCGAAAAGTCTATGGGTTGTGTGCTTGGACAACATGATGAGACTGGGAAAAAGGAACATGCGATTTATTACCTGAGCAAGAAGTTCACCGATTGTGAAAACAGATACTCACCCTTGGAGAAAACTTGTTGTGCATTGGCATGGGCCGCTAGGCGCCTTCGGCAATATATGGTCTGTCATACCACATTGTTGATTTCTAAAATGGATCCGATCAAGTATATTTTTGAAAAACCTGCTCAAACCGGGAGGCTAGCCCGTTGGCACATGTTGTTATCCGAATATGACATCCAGTATGTACCCCAGAAGGCAATTAAGGGTAGTATTTTATCGGATTATCTTGCAGATCAGCCGGTTGAAGATTATGAACCTCTTAAGTTTGATTTTCCTGATGAGGATATTTTGTTGATTAAGAGAGATTGTGAAGAGCCAGATCCGAGCGAAGGTCCAGAACCAGGTCTTTGGTGGAAGATGATGTTTGATGGCTCCTCGAATTTCAATGGGCATGGTATAGGCGCCGTTTTGATGAACCCAAAGGGTGGATTCACTCCATTTACAGCAAGGTTGGACTTTGAGTGTACTAATAATGTCGCAGAATATGAAGCATGTATTCTTGGCCTCGAAGCAGCAATTCACCTCCGAATCAAACTTCTTAAAGTGAGTGGTGACTCAGCCTTGGTTATTTACCAGGTACAAGGCAAATGGGAAACGAAGAATGAGAAGTTGATCCCTTATAAGGACTATATTACTGAGTTGATCAAGTATTTCGACGAGATAGAGTTCGAGCATGTTCCTAGATCCGAGAATCACGTTGCTGACGCTTTAGCCATGTTAGCATCCATGTGGAAAGTTAAATTCGTTAATGAAGCACCTCTTATCCATATTGAGCGCAAGGTTGAGCCCGCTTATTGTCAGTTGGTCGAAGAAGTTGAGGTGGATGAAAAGCCTTGGTTTCATGATATCAAGAACTATCTCGTCAAGCAAGAGTATCCTGATGGTGCTACTGGTCTGGACAAGAAAACATTGAGAAGGCTGGCGTCCAAATTCTTTATCAGTAATGGTGTGCTATACAAGAGAAATCACGACATGGTTCTGCTCAGATGTGTTGATAAACGGGAAGCGGACATGTTACTGCAGGAAATTCATGAAGGGACCTTCGGAACTCATGCCAATGGTTATGCTATGTCCAAGAAGATGTTAAGGGCTGGGTATTATTGGTTAACCATGGAAGCTGACTGCATCCAATACGCTAGAAAGTGCCATAAGTGCCAAATTTATGCTGACAAAATGCATGTACCTCCATCACCGTTGAATGTTTTGTCTTCACCATGGCCGTTCTCTATGTGGGGCATTGACATGATTGGGGCAATCGAGCCGAAAGCTTCTAATGGTCATCGTTTTATCCTTGTTGCCATTGATTATTTCACCAAGTGGGTAGAGGCTGCCTCCTACACCAACGTGACCAAGCAAGTGGTTGCCCGCTTCATCAGGAAAGAAATCATCTGCCGTTACGGAGTCCCCAGCCGGATAATAACTGACAATGGCACCAATCTGAATAACAAGACTATGAAAGAGCTGTGTGATAGTTTCAAGATCACTCACCACAATTCTTCTCCGTACCGTCCTAAGATGAATGGGGCCGTTGAAGCTGCGAATAAGAATATCAAGAAGATCCTGCAAAAGATGGTTGTGACTTACAAAGATTGGCATGAAATGTTACCGTTTTCTCTGCATGGATACAGAACCTCAGTGAGAACTTCGACAGGGGCAACACCTTTCTCACTGGTATATGGAATGGACGCCGTGCTCCCCATCGAAGTAGAGATACCTTCTTTAAGAGTGTTGATGGAAGCTGAACTTGAGGAAGCTGAGTGGGTTCAGGACAGATTGGATCAGTTGAATCTCATTGACGAGAAGCGCTTGACAGCCATGTGCCATGGGCAATTATATCAGAAATGGATGAAAAGAGCGTTTGATAAGAAGATCCGTATCTGTGAGTTCCGTCAAGGAGAGCTCGTACTCAAAAAGATCTTACCAGTACATAAAGATATGCGTGGAAAGTGGATGCCCAATTATGAAGGCCCATTTGTTGTAAAGACCGTTTTCTCCGGAGGGTCTCTGATACTTACAACAATGGACGGTGAAGAACTAGCACATCCCGTGAATTCTGATGCAGTCCGAAAATATTATGCCTAAAAACCCGATAAGTCGAAAACCTGCAAAAGGCGACTTAGGCAAAAGTAAGGGTTGGAAAAAAGAAATAATAATAAAAAGCTCGCTAAGTTGAAAACCCGAAAGGGCGGCTTAGGCAAAAAAGAGCGTCCCGGTGGATTGAAAACCCGAGAGGGCGGTCCAGGCAAAAGTTAGGGACAAAGGCATTTCATTGCATCAGAGGACACTGATCATCTCGAACCCACTTTCCGCATGAGAGCCATGTTTCAGTTCTCTCATCCTTTCCCAAAGCAAGATTCTGGATTAGTCTTAGTTATTAGTGTCAGTAGGTGTCATTGGATTCAATGTAACCTTTTCCCATGTTGCCAATTTCAAAACATAATCATCTGTGGAGCTATGCCTTCAGCGAGCTACCGCCCTTTAAATAAAAGATACCATCTTGTTACTTACATTCCTTGGTGCATTGCTCTTTGTTTCCTATTGTTATGCAAAATGCGTTTATTCTTAAAATTTGAAAATGAAAGGTGCATTGTAGATTTTTCAAAACCGTTTTTCAAAAACAACAAATTTGAAATGTAATAAATTACTTTGACTAGTGGAAATTTCGGAAGGATCTTTTCACTCCCCGGAAATATCATTATTGCAGAAACACCTTCAAAACATTGCTCTAACACAGTCCCCAGCGAGGCTATAAGCTAACAGCCTTTTCTTGGGTAATTCAAAAGTGTCCCTCAGGTTTTCTTCTCCCCATGTGAAGACGTGATACTGTACACCCGAGCAGATTACCTTCTCCCCAGATAATTCAGAACTTTGAAACCAGATTGGTTCTACCATTGATCCTTCTCGCCATGATTGATGTATTGGTTGCAGAGAACGCAGGGTATCTCCGTCGAGATGTTTATTTCATCTCTCGACCCGTTTCTAGTCTGTTTCGTCAGCATACGCAAGGGCATAAGCATCACATGCCTATTTCATTACATATTCATTACATATTCATTACATACTCATGTCATAACATCCTGCATATTTACATACATAGACATCAACATACATTCATATTAACATATTCATTAACATACGTGTTAGCATGCACAGGTTCATTGTGTCTCTATCATTGGTCATTACCGCCGAGTAACTGGGTTCGTCCATTCTCTTCAAATAGATTGTCAGCCCTAAGCATAAAATACATATGTGTTTCCAAGTTTCCCTACGGAGCTCGATCCTCGCGGATGACGGTTACTTCAGCTATCTTTCCTCGCCAGGATAAGATATCTACCCTTCGAGTTCATTCCCTCGATGAAGTCTTGATTACCAGTTTTCTTTCTAGCTCGATCCTAGATTGAATCTCAGTCTTGTCGGTCGTCGAGCCCAACTGGACATGCATTTATTTTGCACCATCTAAAGGTTTTCACCATACCATGACAGATACGCGACTATCTCGCCCGAGAAGTTTATCACTGTACCCGGACGTGCATTTATTTTGCACTATCTTTCAACCACAATCCTTTACAGATACACGCCAGTTCACGCCTGGAAAATCTATCAGCATCAATATATCAGTACAACACTTTACAATCCTACATGTTACAACACTTTACAACACTTTACATCTTACAGCATCAACATACAACATTTCTCACCTAAGAAGCCGACCCTATCTTCGTTATGACTCGCAGCAAATGGCCATCTCCATGGAGCAGTTGGGCTTCCATTTACCTGTCGTCTTGAAGTATAGGAGGTTTGAACCAAATCGTATTCAGGAGAGCACGATCTTGAAGTACGGGGAGGTTTGAGCGGAATCATATTCAGGAGAGCACGATTCTGAATTATGAAGAAGTTCATTTATCCTTTAGTAAAAGAAGAAACCAAGTCGTATTCAGGAGAGCACGATCTTGAAGTACGGGGAGGTTTAAGCCGAATCATATTCAGGAGAGCACGATTCTGAGTTATGAGGAAGTTCAATTAGCCCTTTTCATATTCAGGAGAGCACGATTCTGAAGTATGAAGAATTTCATTTACAAGAAAGAGCTGAATCATATTCAGGAGAGCACGATTCTGAAGTATGAGGAAGTTCAGTTCACCCTTTTCATATTCAGGAGAGCACGATTCTGAAGTATGAAGAATTTCATTTACAAGAAAGAGCTGAATCATATTCAGGAGAGCACGATTCTGAAGTATGAGGAAGTTCAGTTAGCCTTTTCATATTCAGGAGAGCACGATTCTGAAGTATGAAGAATTTCATTTACAAGAAAGAGCCGAATCATATTCAGGAGAGCACGATTCTGAAGTATGAGGAAGTTCAGTTAGCCCTTTTCATATTCAGGAGAGCACGAGTCTGAAGTATGAAGAATTTCATTTACCCGAAAGAGCCGAATCATATTCAGGAGAGCACGATTCTGAAGTATGAGGAAGTTCAGTTTACCCTTTTCATGTTCAGGAGAGCACGATCTTGAAGCATGGAGAAGTTTATTTATCCTTCAGTAAGAGAAGAATCAGAATCGTATTCCAGGCGCCGACCTTAAATGCGAGAAGATTTATTTATCAGATAAGCAGCAGCCTCTTTATTTGAGTGCTTATCCATTTTGGCATATAAGTCCCTTCCAACGATGAGTGACCATTCTCCCTCAAGAAGCTTATCAGGGCATTTCCCATTAAAGTCCATTTATTTTGGCATACAGCCGGTCTTTACCCTGTATATTTGCTACGGAGTTCCGAAAAGTCCGTTTGATCCTGTCACGAGGGATAGTTTACAGAAGCTTGGATGTTATTCTTTGCTCAATGCTCCAGCATTCTGTAATCGATCTTGCAACCGTGTAGATCCAGTTATTATTAGACATTCCCAAGTGGAGGTCATCTCATAGGTGCCATCTCCATTTAAGG
This sequence comes from Lathyrus sativus, assembly GCA_963859935.3. Classification (NCBI taxonomy): domain Eukaryota; kingdom Viridiplantae; phylum Streptophyta; class Magnoliopsida; order Fabales; family Fabaceae; genus Lathyrus; species Lathyrus sativus. The sequence continues at coordinate 76,299,048 of OZ012740.1, read as the reverse complement.
ATCTTACTCTCAAAGTCCATTTATTTTGGCATACAGCCGGTTCTTTTCACCCTGTATATTTGCTACGGATTCCCGAAAAGTCCGTTTGATCCTGTCACGAGAGATAGTTTACAGAAGCTTGGATGTTATTCTTTGCTCAATGCTCCAGCATTCTGTAATCGATCTTGCAATCATACGTGATCCAGTTTTATTTTTAGATTCCCCAGTGGAGGCCGTCTCACAGATGTCATCTCCATTTGAGAATCTCGTCCCCAAAATGACAATTGGTCGTGTTTGCACCAGTTGACCATCATTTTAGGATTCCCCAGTGTTTGTACTGTGTCTCAGCACGTCGTTTTCCCCAGTGTGTTCTTCTCGTAGCGTCTGTATCGTAGTATTCGTCATCATTTTCGCATCCACCATTCCAGCATACGCATCATATCATATTCATGTCATCATCTGCATTAAGTGGTCCTCGCTTTATCCATAGCATGGCATATCGTCGCATATAAGGGCAAAATTTTCGGTTATCTATATTTAAATCTCTCCACCACGATCCCTCGAGTCTCTGTCACTCAAATCGTCCGGTGTAGCTATTTAAATAGGGGCAACTGTAATACCCCAAATTTTACCCTTATATTTAGTCAGTCATTTCGCATATCATCTCATATGTACATTTGCTAACCACTAACAAGTTATAGAGGTGTTTGTTTGGCAGATTTGGTCCCAAGGGTATTTTGGTCATTTTATGCAAATTCTACCACTTCCTTGAAGACGGGCTGTTATTAAAATTTTGTGGCGTTTGATACGTTATTGTTTTGAAGCATTTATCTATCACCAGGTCTGCTCATATCAAGGTGCCAATTTGACGTGGTCGGTATTAAAAATTGTCAAGCACAACTGGATTAAGATCCATTCCATCGCTCATGGTTTATTTCCAAAGCGCCTCCGTTTCTGTTATTAAGGCACAGTCGTAAGTGGGTATTGTTGGTTTGTGGCTCTTGGCGTTTGGTCAGTGGAATTTAATTACGATTAGTTTTGTTGTTGATGCTGAAACTGTTGTGATTATGGTGCACATCCGTGTTTGGTTATGAAATGGTTGGTTAACATTTAAATGGGATTTTAATCAGATGATGAGATTAGAATTACAAAGGAGACGAGTGCACAAATAAGAATATCACTTGGGAGTGTTTATGTTTTATGACTATGTTAATGAATTTAAATACTTGTGGATTTATTCACAAATGTTTATATTTTTTAACTAAGAATAAAATATAAATGAATTCAAATTTTGGGAATTTTATTTCATAAAAAATCTCATCATACAAGAAATGGAGATTGCTTCACATTCTATACGTACTGTTACAAGGAATTACATTAAAGTTCTAAATCCTAAGGAATTACATTAAAGTATCTATCCTAAATCCTAAGAACATCTAAGTGTCTTCATGTTGTCTTGGAGCTTCTCCACGAATCCTCGACTAACCTGCACATCAAAAAGAAAATAAACAGTATAGAAAAATGTTAGAAGATGTTTTTGACACTCTCAGAACAATGTCATCATCGAGTGCCGGGAGGGGCACAACCGAAGCTGCGTCCTACCCCCCGTTACCGATCCGCGCCGTGGGCGTCAGATCAGGTAACACCTGTTCTTATCGGTACGGGACATCCGAGAGATAGAAGTAATAAAGGAAGCGGGACTGATTCGTTTTGCCACGATTGGATTTCCAAACTGATACGAGAATAAGGCAACATAGGCAAGTTCTGACTCAAACCCGGATGCCGGCAGGTCTGAGTCACTTTGGTTTCGAAACTTCCAACACCTGAAAAGCCACAAGCATCATCAGAACTCAAAGCATAAACAAAACTAGGAAGGGGCTCGCGCCAATACAAGTATGAAAAGCCACCAAAGAAACAAATCTGTTACCAAACAGAATGAAGGCCAATGTTCAAGACAGAATGAAGGCCAATGGTCCAAACAAAATCAAGTTCAAAATAGAACAAGAGAAAACAAACTATGGCATCAAGCTGCACAGGACAGAAAACACAAACCATCGAATAACGCGAGTTCATGCGCAAAGGGGCCATAAGAAAATATCCAAAGAAGCAGGATCCAAAGAAGCACAACAGCATCAAACTTGGTCATACCAGAAAAGGCAATTAACCAACGTGTCATTCTGCTCACAACACGAGCAACAAACAAGATCATAGCATTTTCTCTGAAGGGCTCAGTTCAACATCATTGCCCTAAAACAGAAAGTTTGGGACCTGAAGATTAAAAGTTGAAACAGGTCATCATCACCAATTCAATTAGAAGCAGCAACATAAGCAAAAACCAGGATTGTAGCATCCTGCTCCAAATGGTTCAGACCAACGTCATCATTACCGCGTACTCTTCTCGGCGGCAAAGACCAAGGCAAAGTGTCCATCCTGAAAGAAGAAAAAGAAAAGTAAGTGTTAATGATCAGGTTGATTGAAAACAGAATCGCATCAGGAACCAAATCGGTATCCAAATCCCCCAAAAAGCAACCCAATCCACATCTGCAAGAGTCTAATCAGAAAATGATCAAACCAAATTGAATTTGGAAATGGAAAGTTTCAGGTTCAAATCGTATCCCATTGGAAAAAATCAAAACAAATCAAAATGAATCCATCAAGAAATTCTGTGAATTAACATCAGATACCAACCAATCCAATCCGAAGGCAAACCATATCAGAAAAATAGAGAGATTTTGATTTGATAATTAATCCCAAAGCAGATCAAAACAAATCAGTTCAGACTACTAAAATTGAATCGAATCAGGAAATCATATCAGCTCAATCAGGTTCTAAAAGAGGAAACAGGATTCAATCATGTATCAGATGGATCCAAATCGTGTCAGGAAATATCCCTATTGGAACTCAATCTGAATCAATCAAACAAATCAGTATCAGATTCATATCAGAAAATGAAATCCAATCTCACCGAAATACCAATCGAATCCTAAAAGAGGAACAAAGTATCCAACCGTAATCAAATCAAATCGCAGAGTAATACAAATCCAATACAGATTGAAAGCCCAAGAATAAATCAAAGCGTATATAAAAGGGAAGACACAACCTGATAAAAGGGGGAATCGCGTACAAACCCTAGCTGGTAACCGCGAGAGAGAGAACGAAGAACACCCAAAGCGCAGAAACCCTAACGAACGAGAATCGCGAGACTCAGAGGGACCGGCACCCTCATCATCGTCTCCGACGAACCAACATCAACAACCGCGCCACCGAACGAAGGAAGATCACCTTCGCCGTTCAAACGGCGGGCAATCAAACCATCCAGCCTCAGAATTTCTTCATCATTGGCCGCTAATCGCACGCAAGAACAAAACGTAAATCATCCTCCTCTTCATAAATCATCTTGCATGTTTATTTTTTGTTGCAGAAAAATGAAGAACGAGGGATATTACGGCGAGGAGAAGCAAGAAAGACGGCGAGGAGAAGCAAGAGAGACGGTGAAGAGAAGCGAGAGAGATGAGAGAAGATGAATGTGTGAACGGCGCCGCGACTGCTCTCTAGGGGAAACCCTAAAATTTTGTTCCCTGATGATAACAATTGGGTTGGGTCCGGATGTGGTGACCGGCCCAACCTCCCCCTTTTACTTATTTTTTTTGATTTTTTTTGTCTTTTAAAAAATTTGTTTTATATTTTCTTTTTAAAAACCATTTGTAACATTTTAATTTTATAACATCATTTTTAAAATATAGCATTTTAATTTTATAATAAAAAAAACAAATTTTTTTAAAAAATATGAATATTAAGGACAAATAGAAACTTTTCTTTTAAAAAATAAGAAAAACCTTTTTTATAAAAATAAAACCTTTTTTTAAAAAAAAGTGTAAATTATTTTTAAGTTGAATTTCATTTGTAAGCTAACCTTAAATCATTAAATTTTTAAATAAAACAATAGTAAAAATCTCAATTTACATCTTCTCTGCCTACTAACGGGTGTTCACTTTTGCAGTTCATACTTATTACTATTGTGTTGAGTTTTCATTTAAGTTTCCTTTATATTTGTATCTGTTTCTCAATTGTAACCTCGCGAACCTAATAATCGCGTTTACTTTTCGCATTTAAATTTCTGCATGATGTATGATTTAAATTTCTGCTGATGTATTGCAATATTTCTGTCACCTTACACACCTCCGAAGGAATTAGGTCTAGCCGTTTGACCGCCGTGTCAATAGTCCTCAACCTCAAAACCTCAAAACCACAACCTTACAAACCCTACTTTTCACAAATGCCTCGCCGCAGGCAAAATTACAACTTTACCCCTAGCATTAGGTCAAAGAGCCGCCGCGCTCATTTTAGGGTTTCCCGCCGCGGAATCCCTAACCTAATTTAACCCTAATTACAACTTAACATTCAACGTAGAGATTTGGAGTTTCTACACTCCACGTAAGCGTGTCCTTAAGATGCGTTTATTCCCCTTGAGACCTTGACCACAGTCAAGAAGTCTCTAACCTCCCTTTTGAGGGGAACTACGATTACTCTGATTCCACTCCCGTAAGGATACGTAGGCACAAGATGCGATGTCTTGCCGAGTAAACTTAGAATTAACCCCTTAGGTCTCCTTTCTCACTTTTAATCCTTTTGTACATATACCTTAAGCAAATAAATAAAGCAAAATAGTAAACATCTGAACAAAAGGTTCCTGTAGAGTACTACAGAAGTTTAGGGTGCTAATACCTTCCCTAAATTTAACCAACCCCCGAACCCTAGATCTTTCCCCGCATTGTGTTTACGATGCAAAATAGGTTTTCCCTCTTTTGACCTTTTCCTTCGGATAAATCAAAGAGCGGTTGTGAATTAAGAATTGCAATTCAAACTCATTAATAGTTTGTGATCCTATTTCCACCGCAACACCTATCCTGAGCTTGTCAATGTACACATATATTTGTCTTAAATTTTTGTTTTTAAAAAGATATCGCAATAACTCGTGACCGAAATCACTAGTCAGGATATAAGTTTTAATTATAATGCCAAACATGAATTTTTCTGAGCATAGCTCGTAGGAGTCAGGAAACTTGATCTTGTCGAGTATGCTTTCAACCGAAGTCCTACTTCAATTAGGTCTTTTAAAGGTTGTATCGTGGCTTGGTTCATGGTTTTAAGAAACAAAGGATAAAGGCTCAAAGTTATATTTGTACCCATCCCTTCTTCATGATGTTCTCCAATCCTAATTCAGTTAACTGGATACGAACGCTCATATCTCAAGCAGATTTGCTATGGTCGAGAACTTATCAAGGCTTTGGACATGGCAGTCACCCACCTATTTCTAATGGCAATTGGTCACACGATTTTGTTCTTTACTAGGGATTATTTATTGTACCCTCTAGTTTTGCTTTTATTCCCTAACTTTTGCCTGGACAACGTCTTTTGATCTGACTTTGGAGTCCAGCGGGATGCCCCAGTTTTGCCTAAGTCTCCTTCATAGGTTTTGACTTAGCGGGCCCTTATTTTTTTTGAATATTTTTTATGCACAAGTCGTGTAAATCTTTCGAAAGGCTCGTGACTGCCCCACTCCTTAGGTAACCGAGGGATAGTCATTGTATTGGACTTCTTAAGATGCTAAGGATAAATTCTCGAAGGTTTGCTCTTCCTTTTTGAGAGTCTAAGTGCTCGATCGGTTTAACTGAAACCTACCCTGCCCCAGGTCAGGATGAAGGTTCTTAAAAGAAAGAAAAACTCCTACTTCAAGGCTCAAAGAGGTCAACGAGGGATTAACATCCTTATATCTCCAGTGTTTGGGATTTGAAACAATGCCTTACATCATCAGCAGGTTTTAATTGAAAGCATACGACAAGAAATCTGACGTTTTGGGTTCGTCATCCTCCCCCCAATTCTCCATCAGAACAGGAGATCGGGTAAAGTTGGCATTATGATTTATGAAAACGCTTTTTGAATGAGTGAAACGAATGGATTTATTCAAGACAAACATATGCGTTGCATTAATTAATCAAAGATAAACAAGTTCGTACATGCTAAATATGCTTAATCAAAGAGAAATGCATATAAATAAACAAATGAACTGTCGGAAAAATCCTTCTAAATGTTTATGAAATCTTGCATTCAAGAGTAACGGTTTCCTTTGGTGGAGCCTCAATGGAAGGGACGTCGGGTTTACGATCACTGTGAGTCGTCATGGCTTGCCCCAGTTACGCTGGTCACATCTTCAACAGTTTTCAGTCGTTGCTTCAAAATAAATTTCCCAGATTCTTTGTTGATCCCGGTCATATCATCTTGAGGGTTACTGAAATGAAGCGAGCTAGCCCTTTGAATAATTACTGGATTCGAATGATTTGCTGAGGAGACAGCATACTTTGCAGAATTTAAGCTTGACAAGCAGGGAACCCCGAGAGGAGTTTCGATCTTCGGCTGAGCATCGCTAAAAGACAACTTCTTCGTTTCTAGCAAATTCCTGACAAATTTCTTAAGAGCATAACAATTCTCTAGATCATGGCCGGGCGCACCCTCATGAAATAAACAATGAGCGGCAGCGTTGTAACCTGCAGGTAATGGATTAGGCGGAGGACCCAAAGCACGGGTGGTAATCAGACCTTGTTGTACCAAATGGGAGTATAACTCAGTGAAAGTCATCGGAATTGGAGGACAAGGCTTATACTGACTCTTACGGAGATAAGGAACCTGATCCTGTGATTGCTGGTGGACAGGAGCGTTGGGCACTCGTTGACTGTTGACAGGAACTTGCATGGGCGGATAACCGGAAGGTTGTTGATAAATCGGTGCTTGATATACCGGAGCTGACTGCACAGGCTGGTATGTAGGAAACTGCTGATTGAAAGGAGGTGCAACAGTAGCTACATAGGGTTGTTGAACATATGGAAACGGATAACCTTGAACATAACTCTGCTGATGTTGCCAAGGTTGAGGAGTAGCCATTTTGCGGTTCCTCGAACGTGCAGGTCCTTTACCATGGTCGGAGTTAGGAGTTTTGCACTTTGGAGGGGTAGCTCGTCGAACTGGTTGAGCACTAGGAGGCACCAAACCGGATTGAAGACCATGAGGAGGTACATTCTCGACAGTAACAGCTGGTTGAGATTCCATAACGGTATTGGTAGTCTCAGAAACAACAGTAGACTGAGCATCCACCTTCACACTAAGAGCTCGTAGCATCTCCAAAATCTGCCCTACACTTCCTCGAAGATCTTCGAATTCATGGCTGACACGGTTGATCTCTTGGTTTTGATCTTCCATCCTTATGAAGGGTCGTATTGATGCAGAGAACTCAGGGTGACAAAACTGGAAGGTGAGAGAACCGAACATGAGAAAACGGAAGACACATGCAATGCAAGAAAACATATGGTGCTATAATGCGAATGCAAATGAAGATTTCGTGGAATTCAAACATTTACGAATGTCGTGGGGTACCAAGGAAATATTTTTCTTATTTTTTTTATTTTTATTTTTTTATTTATGGTATCCCGCGATATCCATAAATGATGTTTGAATTCCATGAAATACAATGCAATGGGATGCTTTATGGATGCAATGCACATGAATACATAAAGTCCTAGGTTAAAGGACGTGAGTGGAGTTAAGGTCTACCCATCCCCAAAAGGAGTGTACTATAGGTCAATTGTACCTGCAGAACAAGGTTCTAAAAAAAGTGCCCAAAGTCATCAGCCCATCTTTCGGATATTATCAACTCTCCGATTGACTCGGGGGTTAACAATATTCTCAAGAGAACCTCTTTTGAGTGTAGTATCGCGTAGCAACCATTGTAGGACTACTCCCACATAGTTCCCGCACTACGTCCTAAATAAGGCCAAGGTGGTGTTAAGGTACTACGGTCCTCAATATCACAGACTCCAATCGACCATGGAAAAAGTTTTCACGATTACTCGTTCAACCGAACCATTTTCGAAAAGGTCTCAACTGAGCGGTGATTCTCGAATCAGCTTGGTCGGGATTCAACTCCCTATAAGCCTCATCGAATATATCCCCATCCTATAACAATGTCACTAGTCCGGGCGTAGGACTTATCTCACAACACAAGGAACAGTCCCAAAATCAAAGTACAATATATACATGCAAATGAATAGTAAAACAAATAGTAATAAATATGAACAAATTAGGGGTAACCCTCAAAAGTTAAGAAATCCCCAGTGAAGTCGCCATTTATTGTTGCGGTGGAAATAGGATATCAAATTATTAATTAATTTGAATCGCAATTCAATTCACAACCACTCTTTGATTTATCCGAAGGGAAAGGTCAAAAGAGGGAAAACCTATTTTGCATCGTAAACACAATGCGGGGGAAAGATCTAGGGTTCGGGGGTTGGTTAAATTTAGGGAAGGTATTAGCACCCTAAACTTCTGTAGTACTCTACAGGAACCTTTTGTTCAGATGTTTACTATTTTGCTTTATTTATTTGCTTAAGGTATATGTACAAAGGATTAAAAGTGAGAAAGGAGACCTAAGGGGTTAATTCTAAGTTTACTCGGCAAGACATCGCATCTTGTGCCTACGTATCCTTACGGGAGTGGAATCAGAGTAATCGTAGTTCCCCTCAAAAGGGAGGTTAGAGACTTCTTGACTGGGGTCAAGGTCTCAAGGGGAATAAACATGTCTTAAGGGCACGCTTACGTGGAGTGTAGAAACTCCAATTTCTACGTTGAATTGTTAAGTTGTAATTAGGGTTAAATTAGGGATTCCACGGCGGGAAACCCTAAAATGAGCGCGACGGCTCCTTGACCTAATGCTAGGGGTAAAATTGTAATTTAGCCTGCGGCGAGGCATTTGTAAAAATTAGGGTTTGTAAAGGTGTAGTTTTGAGGTTTTGAGGTTGAGGACTATTGGCGCGGCGACCAAACGGTTAAACCTAACCTTCGGATGAGTATAGTGACAGGAGTATTGATGAATGTGTGAGATTTGAATCATGCAAGCGGAAATAAAAATGCAGACAGTAAGGCATACAAGCAGAAACTTAAAGACAGAAACTAAAGCGCGATTGTTAGGATTCGCGGAGTTACAGATGAGAAGCAGTTACAATAATAATGAAACTTAAAAACACAACGCAATAGTAATAAACATGAGCTGCAAAAGATGAACACCCGTTAGTAGGCAAAGTCAGACGGTAATTGGACGGGTCATGAGACAAAAGTGCAATATTGGAGATTTTTGTTGTTTTGAAAAAAAAGATTTTAATTGAATTTATAAAAAGAAAGAGTAACGTTAGTTTTAAAAAAATACTTTAATTTTAATCTTAAAAAAAAGTTTCCACTTGTATTAAGAAAAATTTTTAATTTATATATTTTTTAAAAAAAGATTTTAAGTTATTTATTTAAAAAAGGGTTTTTTATTTATTATATAAAAAAAGGTTTTTTATTTATTATATAAAAAAAAGGTTTTTTAATTTTATTTATTTTTTAAAAAAACAATTTTAATATTTAGTTAAAAAAAAGTTTTAATAAAATTTAAACTAACTAATTATAAAAAATAAAAAAAATAAAAATAAAAGGGGTTGGGCCGGTCATCACTCCCGGACCCAACCCGGTTGATGTAATTGTAAAAAAAAGGATTTTAGGGTTTCACTTCCTATTCTCTTCCCCGCGGCGCATGACTCTTCTTGCTTCTCTTGACTCTCGCTTGCTTCATCTCTCTCGACTCCTCTCATCTTCCCTGAAAAGAAAAACAATAATCGTGAGAAACATGGTGTGCTTACGTTTTATCTCGTGAGTTGCTTTCGGTAAGAAACGAGGCGATGATGATGGCGGAGGAGACCCCTTCCGTTGAGCCTTCAATCGAACGTCGGCGGTAGTAAACTATCTAGGGATCTTACGGCCGCCGCTTCAGTTGCATGGCCCTGAATGATGTCCGATGATGATGGTTTCCCTTGATTGTTCTCACGATCGTCTTTTGGTGTTCTCCGCCGTTTCCTCTAGGGTTTCACACGAGGTGATGTTGTTCCTTTTATATCTTCTGATTCTCTTTTGGGCCTTGCGATTTTAGATCCGCGTTTTGAGATTTGATTTCTTTTTCTCTTCTGATATGATTTGATCTCGTTAAATTTTCTGATGTGATTTGAACTTGCCTTTTTCGGATTCACTTGTAGGGGATTTTGTTTGATTTGCTTGATTATTTTTCTGATAAGCTGATTGGATCTTTTCTTTCCCTTACGGGGATCTTGTAGGGGTAGGATGCGGCTTCGGTCATGCCACTCCCGGCACTCAGTGATGACGTTGTTCTGAGAGTGTCGAAGATAACTTCTAACCCTTTCTTGCTTCTGTTTTGTTTTCCTATTTTTCAGGTAATTGAGATGTATGAAGAATTCAAAGGGAATAACATGAAGACCACTTTGAAGCTTAGGGATCTTAGGACTTTTTTAGAATAGATACTCACTTTTATCCGTCTCAAATTGTAAATTATAAATACTCATGAAATGAAATTCAAAAATATTTATATTTACTCATCATTTGTAAATTTAAAATATCCAATGAATAATAACTCAACAACACTTAAATTCATCTTTGAGTTGCAAGTTATGTATACTTGTGAATAAAAATTCAAGAATATTCAAAACTTACCTCTTAATTGTAGGATTATGAGTGTTTATGAATGATATTCACAAAATATTTCAAATTCATTTTTTGGACACCAATATGGGTGAAATCCCTTATTTGTTTACCCTTTGACCATTTATCGATTAAATCCGGACAAACTCCCACTAAATTTCCACTTTCTCAAAATATTATCCGCTTTACCTTTAATCCAAAATAACTGCTTAACATACTTCAAAACCAAACAATGAATGGCCCTGAGTCCAATGATATTTCTGACAAATTTTCGATACCACAAGCCAGATCGATGCCGCGGTAATAATCAACCAAACACCTCAGATATGATGGCTCAAATGCCTCAAAGCCACAAGACCCTTCTTTATTAGAACCAACACAAAATGACCAAAACGCCCCTGGAATAATCCCTGCAAACAAATTATGCTCCATGACTGGTTAGTGATTAATGGATTCAAAAATGAAATGCTACGCGAAATGACTGACTAAATGTAAGGGTAAAATTTGGAGTATTACAGTTCTTGAAGATTCTCCAAGCTTTTTCCCTTTTTCCTCTTCATTTCTCCTCTTCTTCTTTCTTTCTCTTTTCTTTCTTTCTTTCTATCTTTCTCTTTCTCTCCAATCCCCTTTTTATATCCTTTTATTTCTTTTCTTTTTTCCTTCCTCTCTATTATTTTCTTTCCATTCCATTTCTCTCTTCACAATTATCTCATTTTATCATTAATTGGAAAATATCTACTAAGCCCACCTTATTCCACCAAATAGAATAAATTAGTTAAATCCATTAACTCATATTAAATAAATCTCATAACTTATTTAAATCAGATAAACCACCTAAACCAATCCATTAGTACAATTAATCAGTTATCGAAAATTGGGCTGTTACACTTAACCCATCCTTGAGCTCTAATTATGGAACGAAACTCAAACCCATTATCTGCCAGAGAATTAAACTCAACCATAGATTCACATAGAACTTCCAGTTTATCAACAGGCGTTAGAAGTGTTCTTTTGGGAGGAGAATATGGAGCAACACCCAAGTTTTCTGAAGTCACAGCAGCCATAGTAGATTGGAATTGAGCAGTTGTTGATGATGAAGACGCCATTCAAGAATGCTTAGTCAAACACTTAGGTTTTGGGTTTTTATGCAGAGAAAATAGGAGATGAAAACGCATGTAAATTCTGAGAGAGTGAAAAGTGTGAAAGTGAATACAAGACAAGTATTTATACTAAAACACTTAGGCACATCAACAGTCAGAAAAATGCACGTTTGAACAAGCATTAAATGAAGAGAATAAAAATCATTTCAAAACATTAAATGCTTCTGACAATTTGGGGGGAAAACCAAGATTCTTACTATTCAAACTTCACCTCAAACGTCTCTTCATTTATGTACACGCCACCTCTTCAGATTTTGTGTGACACGTGTTTACTTGCATGTTGTTCTGAATTCTCTTAAGAAATGAAACGTTAGCCAACGTTCAGATTTTCAAAATTTTGATAATCTTCTAGTTGACTCTTCATCCAGAGCATCTGCGTGCTACATCCAGCAGCAGCAATGTATTCAGCCTCTGTGGTTGAAAGTGCAATTGTGGGTTGCTTCTTGCTGTACCAGGAGATTAGATTTCTTCCTAGAAATTGACAACTTCCAGAAGTACTTTTTCTTTCCACTCTGTCTCCAGCGTAGTCAGCATCACAGAATCCAACTAATTTGAAATCATCAGATTTTCTGTAACACAAACCCACATTAGAAGTACCTTTCAGATACCTTAGAATCCTCTTGACAGCTGTCAAGTGTGATTCTCTAGGATCTGATTGGAATTTAGCACACAGACAAACACTGAACAATATGTCAGGTCTAGAAGCAGTAAGATAAATAAGAGAGCCAATCATACCTCTGTAGAGCTTTTGGTCTACTTTCTTACTTACCTCTTCTTTGCCAAGTGAGCTAGTAGGATGCATTGGAGTCTTTGCCAGCTTGCTGTCAGACATGTTGAATTTCTTCAGAAGTTCTTTAACATACTTTGTCTGATGTATGTAGGTGCATTCTGGAGTTTGATTAACTTGGATTCCTAGAAAGAATTTGAGTTCTCCCATCATGCTCATTTCAAATTCTGCCTGCATACATGTAGCAAACTCCTTTCCAAGCATAATATTTGTTGATCCAAAAATGATGTCATCTACATAAATTTGGCAAATTAGAAGATCTTTCTTAATTGTTTTACAGAATAGTGTTGTATCCACTTTGCCTCTGATGAAATTCTTCTCCAGAAGAAAATTACTCAATCTCTCATACCAAGCTCTGGGAGCTTGTTTTAATCCATATAGAGATTTCTTTAATTTGAAAACATAATCTGGAAATTTTTCATTTTCAAAACCAGGAGGTTGGTGGACATAAACTTCTTCTTCTATAATACCATTAAGAAAGGCACTTTTAACATCCATCTGATACAGAGTGATGTTATTTTGTGCAGCAAAGAAAATAAGAAGGCGTATAGATTCTAACCTTGCCACTGGAGCATATGTCTCAGTGTAATCAATACCTTCTTGCTGACTGTACCCTTGAGCAACCAGCCTTGCCTTATTCCTCTCAACTTCTCCTTTCTCATTTAGCTTATTTTTGAAGACCCATTTTGTACCAATTATATTGAATCCTTGAGGTCTTTGAACTAGATCCCATACATCATTTCTGCTGAATTGATTTAGCTCTTCTTGCATGGCAATAATCCAATCATTGTCTTGCAGAGCTTCTTCTACAGAAGATGGTTCAATTTCTGACACTAGTCCAAATAGTGATGCTTCAGATGATCTTAGAAAGGATCTTGTTCTGATGGGATCATCCTTCTTTCCAATAATGACATCCTCTGGATGAGAAGCTTTAATTCTGGATGATGATCCTCTGATAGTTGACTCTTCAGAAATGTTTAGATTATTCATCTGAAAAGTTAAGGGAGTAGCATCTGGAGTTGCTTCTGGTTCCTTCACTTGAATTTTGTCTGCTTCTGGAACTTCAGAGTCAATAAAGACTACTTCCCTATCTACAGAATTATCAACCTGCTTTGGCTTTTCAGAGCCAAGCTTATCATCAAATCTGACATGAATGGATTCTTCCACAATCTGTGTCTCAGTGTTGTATACTCTGTAGCCTTTAGAGCGTTCAGAATATCCAAGCATGAAACACTTCTGTGCTTTGGAATCAAACTTGCTCAGATTTTCCTTAGTGTTTAACATATAGCAAATACATCCAAAAGGATGAAAATATGAAATGTTGGGCTTTTTGTTCTTCCACAGTTCATAAGGAGTCTTCTTCAGAAGAGGTGTAACAGACACTCTGTTCTGAATGTATCATGCTGTATTGATTGCTTCTGCCCAAAAATGTTTTGCCAGATTTGTCTCATTGATCATGGTTCTGGCCATTTCTTGCAAAGTTCTGTTTTTCCTCTCTACAACCCCATTCTGTTGTGGAGTTCTAGGACAGGAAAAATCATGAGCAAGGCCATTTTCAGAAAAATATTTTCAAAATATTTATTTTCAAATTCACCACCATGATCACTTGTGACTTTTATAATTTTGAAATTCTTTTCATTCTGGACTTGCTTGCAGAAGTCAAAGAACACAGAATGTGACTCATCCTTGTGTTTTAAGAACTTTACCCATGTCCATCTACTAAAGTCATCAATAATGACTAATCCATACTTCTTGCCTCTGATGGATGCAGTTTTCACTGGTCCAAACAGATCAATATGAAGTAGTTCTAGTGGTTTAGAAGTAGAAACAACATTTTTTGATTTGAAATATGTTTTTGAAAACTTCCCTTTCTGGCATGCTTCACAAAGAGCATCTGAAGTGAACTTCAGATTAGGGAGCCCTCTGACAAGATTAAGTTTATTAATCTGAGATATACGTCTCATATTAATATGGCCCAATCTTCTGTGCCAGACCCATTGCTCTTCATTAACAGACAAGAGGCATTTAACATTTTGAACTTTAAGTTCTGAAAGATTTATTTTATAAATGTTGTTTTTCCTCTTACCACTAAATAGGATAGAGCCATCCTTTTGACTAATAGCTTTACAACATTTTTAATTAAAGGTAATATCATAACCATTGTCACTTAATTGACTTATGGACAATAAGTTATGCTTTAACCCTTCAACAAGTAAAACATTAGTAATAGAGGGAAGTTTACCATTTCCAATAGTGCCAGATCCAATGATCTTGCCCTTCTGGTTCCCTCCAAACTTCACGTCACCTCCAGATCTAAGTTCCAGGCTTTGGAACATAGACTTTTCTCCTGTCATGTGTCATGAGCATCCAGAGTCCAGGTACCATGATTGGTGTCCTGACCTTGCTGCTAAGAACATCTGCAACAGGAATTATTTTGTTTTTAGGTACCCAGATCTTCTTGGGTCCTTTGGGGTTAGTTGGTTTGTAGGTTTGTCTAAACTTCTGTTTTTCAACATAATGTTTATTCTGACTTGCCTTGGGTTTAAACACATAAGTATTCTTCTCAGAGCTTGTGTGTTTAATGTCATTCAAGTGACCAAATTTAAATTGAGAATACAGAGGTGTCTTCTTGATAAAAAGTTTGTCAACAGGTTTTGGATTGCTTCCAGATGAAGATTCATATCCAACACCTCTTCTGTTGTTTCCACTAACACCATAGATCATAGAAGCCATCTTGCTTCTGTCTATGCTCTTAGTAAGAAATCTCTGAAAGCTATAGTCATATTTTTCTAAAATATTTTCACATGACTTAGTCTCAGATTCAGATTCTTGTTGAGTTATTTCAAAGTCATTTTTGATTTTCAGATTTATTTCTTTTTGCTCAACAAGTTCTGTCTTCAGAAGATCAATCTCAGATTCAAGATTGCTTTTCAGCTTCTTGTATTTGAGTTTGATATTGTTATAACTTTTAAGAACTTCTGTTAAAACTTTTACGAGTTCTTCTTTGGTAAGTTTAGCCATTACCTCTTCTGCGTCATCATCAGATTCAGAATCTGATTCATATCCTGAGGTACCTTCCTCTTGATCCTCTGTGCTGGCCATCAGTGCAACATTGGCACATTCTTCTTCTGATTCAGAAGATGATTCAGATTCATTTGAGTCATCCCATGTTGCCATCAGAACCTTCTTCTTTTTGTTAAACTTCTTCTTGGGTTTTTCTTTCTGAAGTTTGGGGCAATCATTCTTGTAGTGCCCAGGTTCTTTGCACACATAGCACACAACTTCTTTCTTGGCAGATCTTCTGTGTCCAGAAGATTCCTTTCTATTATCAGATCTTCTGAAGTTGTTGAACTTCTTTCCCTTGTGCTTCCAGAGTCTGTTGATCCTTCTAGACAGCATGGATAACTCATCTTCTTCTTCAGAAGAAGATTCTTCAGAGCTTTCTTGAATGACCTGCAAAGCTTTAGCAGTTTTGTTAGATTTTAATGCAACAGATTTACCTTTTTCTTTATTCTGAGGTTCATCTTCCTCAAGCTCAATCTCATGGCTCCTCAGTGAGCTGATGAGTTCTTCTAGAGAGATCTTGTTCAGATCTTTAGCCATCATCAAGGCAGTCACCAATGGTCTCCATCTGGTAGGCAGACTTCTGATGATTTTCTTTACGTGATCTGATGTAGAGTATCCCTTGTCCAGAACTTTCAGCCCAGCAGTGAGTATCTGAAATCTGGAAAACATGGCTTCAACAGATTCAGAGTCTTCCATTTTGAAGGCCTCATACTTCTGGATCAGAGCCAGAGCTTTTGTCTCCTTAACTTGAGAATTTCCCTCATGAGTCATTTTTAGGGATTCAAACATATCAAAAGCAGTTTCCCTGTTAGTAATTTTCTCATACTCTGTATGTGAAATTGCATTCAATAATATAGTCCTGGCTTTGTGGTGATTTCTGAAATCTTTCTTCTGAGTATCTGTCATAGATTTTCTGTCAATCTTCTTGCCATTCCCATCTGTGGGATGGACATATCCATCTATGACTAGATCCCATAGATCAGCATCATATCCTAGGAAAAAACTCTCAATTCTGTCTTTCCAGTAGTCAAATTTCTCCCCATCAAACATTGGGGGTTTGGTGCTGATCCTATCCCTTTCTTCATATTTATTGTTAATATTGGACATTGAATTATCAGCCATGGTAACAAATAAATATATATCAAAGTATTTCTCTCTGGATCTTTACTGACACTGTTAAGTGGTAGCACACTCAGAACCGGAGCTCTGATGCCAACTGAAGGTGAGATAATACTTAGAAGGGGGGTTGAATAAGTATGAAAGATTAAGACTTTAAATATAATCACACAATTATTTTTATCCTGGTTCGTTTAAACAACTACTCAAGTCCACCCTTCCTAGAGTGATTTGCCTTTCTCAACAAGGACTTAATCCACTATTAAATCAAACTGATTACAATAGTAACACCTAAGAACAACTGTTCTTAGTCTTCTCAAGAGCTACTGATTCCAACTGAATCCTCCTAAGGAAAAACCTTTACAATCAATGTAAATTAAATACAAGAGTATTAATGCTTCTATAAAGCTTTTATCACAACAGTGATTTTTCTCTTAAGTTTAAGTACAAGAAATTCTAAGAAGAATATGAAATAATGAGAGCTTAGAATAATATGATTTCTTTTCAGCAAATTGTGTAACTGAAGAATGTGGTGGAGTTCTCCTTTTATAGGCAGCTGATCCAAGGATGTTGAGCGTTGAAAAGAGAGTCCCAAAAAGGTCTGAGCCTTTTTGTCTTCACATTAAGTGACCTTTCCTTGAAGTAGATAACACAGAAAAATCCTTTTGGTCTGTGTAATTGTGTCTAGCACAAATGAGGAAAGAGACGTTGATTTACTCCAACGGATATATTCTTGAATATTTCTTCTTCAGTTTTCAGCAAGTTCTTCAGAGTCTGAATGGATCAGAGTCTTCTAATGATATTCAGAACTTTCTTGTATCAGAGTCTTCTGCAGCATGTGTGCTTTCAGCGTGTTGATCATCAGAGCATATTTGACACAGAACTTCAGTACTTGGCAGCGTTGGTACTTTCAGAAACTTCTGTAGAATTATGCTTTGAGAAACTCTTCAAACAATATTCTTCTTTGCTTCAGATGTTTCAGCTTCAGATGCTTCTGACTAGCTTCAAATGCTTCTGACTCAGAATGTTCTGGATCTTCTTGCTTCAGATCCTTCTGGAGACTACGCTCAAGATCTTCTGTAAAGAGTAATCAGAATCTTCTGTAAGATGCATCTGGCGCTTCAGAGTCAGGATAATTTCTTGTATACAATACAGATTTGCTTCTAGAGAGTTAATTTCATATCAATCTGCAGTAAAACTCTCAAACAAATTTTAGAGTATATAATTCTTAAATATAAAATTTCCTAACAGTTATCATCAAAACAAAGAGTTATTATTAAGAACCAATCTGTGTTCTAACACAAATAAGTGTGAAAGCCCAGTTCCTAGAAGCTGGCAATCTGCATTTTATCATGACATTTCTTTACATTTGTAGTTTCTTTCCTGTTAGAATGAAAAATTCGTTTGTAAAGCATGTTGTTTTTCAATTGATATTGATAAATGAAATAAATATGCATGTTTTGAACTAATCCATTCGTGTTCACTCTATTGCTTTCTTTTATTTCAAATGCTTGTTTAAGTGGAATCCGGGGAGGATGACGAAATCCAACGATGCGTAAGCTTCCGATGCTATGCTTTTGAATAAAAACTTGTTGATGATGTACAGGCATTATTTTAATCCACAAACACCAGAGATATAAGGAAGATAATCCCTTGTTAACCCCTTTGAGCTGAGCAATAGGAGTTTCTTTCTGAAGATGGAAAACCCTCAATCTTAACTCGGGGCAGGGTAGGTGTCAGTTAATTTGATCAAGCATTCAAATTATAAAAGAAGTGTTCGTTCGAGGATCAATCACACCGCTATAGGTCGTACCTAAAAAACCATGATGGTTAAACCTGTCCGATCAGGAGTGTAACAGTCATAATCTCTTTTCAAACAAGTCATGCAAGTCGTTGTCATGCGATTTGTTCAAAAAAAAGAGAAAGAAAAGAATCAAAAGAGAAAGCCCGCTAAGTCGAATCTTGCGAACAAGCGACTTAGGCAAAAATTAGGGTACCCCGCTGGACTTCAAAATTGAAGAAACTCTGAAGAGTTAGTCCAGGCAAAAGTTAGGGGAAAACGAAAAAACGAAAAGCGAAAAAAGGATTACGAAAGAAAAATCCTCAAACAAGAACGAAATCGGGTGGCTCGAGGCACCGAAAGACGAAAAGAGAGTGATTGTCACTTCAAAAAAGTATGATTTCTTGAACTGCCACTCAACCTTTGAAAGGTGAGCGCTAAGGTCGAATTAGATGAACGTAGGATCGGATAACATCAAGGAGAATGGGTAGGTTAAAATGAATTTTGAGCATGTGTCCTTTCTTTCTTAAAACGTGAACCTGACCACGTTACAACCTTTAAAAGACCTAATTGAAATAGGTTTGTTTCGAAAGCATACTTCGGTAAAGATCGCATCGAAACTGACTCCTAGAAAGGATTCCACTTGTAGCGTTGTATTAATGTTGACATGTTGATGAATGATTCATACACTTTATGTCACAAATTTTTTCCAGTGAACAGATTGGATTTTCAAAACTGCCATATGCATTGCATTTGATATGTCTTTTATGCAGAACAACTTGTTTTACTTACGAGTAAGCGCTTGACAGCGGGAAAGTTTCCACGATGGAAAGATTTGATCAGGACAGAATGCAGAATGCCTGAATATTCTGGTGAACCGGGGCAAGCTATGTCAAATGATCACTTCATGGGAGTCGGCCATCCAGAAGTCAGTTAATCCGGGGCAATCAGGTCGAGATTTGATGAATCTCTCACAGCCAAGGGTACTGCTCCCCACAGATCGGCCCGTGAGGGGCAAAACCATGACAAGGCTAGGGCAGGCCACCCCGAGAGCGCCGAAGCTATCCTTATCCTGAAGGCGATTAACTTGAAGCACCTTTATGAGGTTCAAAGCGCTGAGGCCATTCGTATCAGACTGCCAGAGTACAACGATCTCAGGTTTCCTTTCGAGAGGATGTTACGAAGATCCCCCAGGCTGGGGGTAAAAGTTGAAAGCGAAGGAATCGTTCCTCCCCATATTGGCAGAGTTTGTCAGAAGTTGTTAAGATTCTGGGGCAAGCCATCTCGAGTTTGTTTCATGGCAGGTTTTTCCCAGCAAGAGCAAAGTCCTCAGCAGGTTTAGTTGTGATTCCCCATAGAGTCTGAACAGGGGGTTGTGAGCATTGATGTGTCTCCCTGAACGGAGATAGATTCTCCCCAACCAGATGTATCCTAGAAAGGATCATCATTTCCCCAGCTGAGTCATACGCAGAGGTGTATACTCGTTCCCAGCAGTGGGTCAACAGGCAGTTTTCTCATAGAAGACTATTCGCAAGTGTTCAGCTCTCGATAGTTCAGACTGAAGTCCCTAACAGAGTTGAACTCCCCACAGAGTTGCGTTCTCCCCGGCAGGTAGGATTTATTCCAGCGTCTGGTTGCATATCCCCAGCCGAGTTTGCAGTCCTCCAAGAGGGATGAGTCCTTGGAAGCCGTTCAGGGCATTGTTTGTCTTCTCCAACAGGAGAGAGTATTGAATAGTTGTTGCTATGCTTCCCCATCGGAGTCCGTATCTCCAGGAAGATTCTATCTGCGAAGGCCATGCAGTTTATTTATGCGATTGACGTCTTTTCCTCAGCAGTTTGTGGTTCATATACCCAGTTGAGCAAGTACAGGTTCTCGTAGAAGTTTATTTCCCAACAGAAAAGTCGTCTGAGGTTCGTTTCCCCAGGTTAAGTCCAATTGAGATTGGTGTGATTTCTTCTCCTCGGTAGGATGATTCCTTCTCCCCATCAAAATGTTTCCTTCTCCTTGACAGGAGGGTTTTCTCTTCAGCATTTATTTTTCTAATTTGGTTCCGTAGCATTTTGCATGATTGCATAGCATTTACCCTAAACGCGTAGCATTTCCATCGTATGAAGCATTACGCCATCGTCAAACATATGCATGTGAAACATGAGCTAGGTCGTTACCGTTCTTGTGTGCAGATGTTCCTCAGCAGAGTTGTTTGTTCAGGGTGATCCTTGAATTCCTCAGCAGAGTTTATTCGTCCAGGATGATTCCTGAATCCCCAGAGAAGAGTTACTTGATAGTTCTCCAAAATCCCCAGCGGAGATGTGTCATCCCCAGCAGGTTTCAAACAGAGAAGTCGAAATTTCCCTTGCAGACATGATGATTGAAGTCAGGCAGCAGTGCCAAACTCCCCCTGACTTACTGATGAAGACCGACTGTGATGTCGAAGAGTTCTTCTAGCTGACGCAGAGTGCCTGGTGGCAGAGGCTTAGATATCCCTATTTGTGCATGATTGACTAAGGATTCTGTTTTCGACTTGATGATAAAGTCTGGCTGACGCCCGAGAATTTCCTTGAATGCCCGATGGCATAATTGACTTGATTGTCAAACGTCCAGTGACCTGATGAGTCTAGAGGAATTCTGCTGCCGTGTCGCAAAATGCTTGACGGCATAATCGACTATCCTTCACTAGTTACCGTGTAACCAGTGATCCCCTATTGACTTACTGACGAAGTCCAACAGAGATTTTCAAACGTTCCTAATGACCTGATGAGTCTAGAGGTATTATGTTGTCGTGTCGCAGAATGCCTGACGACATAATCAATTATCCTTCACCAGTTACCGTGTAACCGGTGATCCCTTGATGACTTGAGGACGAAGTTCTACGGTGAAATCAGATGATCATCCTGACGGAGATTTGAGATTAATCACTCACCAGCAAGTTGCTATGCAACTGTTATTTCAGATTTCGAAGATTTTCTTACCAATCAGAGCATTGTTTGCTTGTGCGGTTGGCAAATCACCAGTTACCGTGTAACCGGTGATCCCTTGATGACTTGAGGACGAAGTTTTACGGTGAAATTAGATGATCATCCTGACGGAGATTTGAGATTAATCGTTCACCAGCCAGATGTCGTGCAACTGTCATTTCAGACTTCGAAGATCTTCCTACCAATCAGAGTATCGTTTACTTGTGCGGTTGGCAAATCACGAGATGATCATCCTGACGGAGATTTGAAGTTAATCACTCACCAGCAAGGTGTCGTGCAACTGTCATTTCAGACTTCGAAAATTTTCCTACCAATCAGAGTATCGTTTACTTGTGCGGTTGGCAAATCACCAGTTACCGTGTAACCGGTGATCCCTTGATGACGAAGTTCTAGAGCGAAATCAGATGATCATGACGGAGATTTGAAGTTAATCATTCACCAACAAGTTGCCGTGCAACTACTATTTCAGTTTCCGAAGATTTTCCTATCAATCAGAGTATCGTTTACTTGTGCGGTTGGCAAATTTCCGAGTTTTTTGGTATTCAACCGTCTTTTACCTTGATTATTTGAGAGTCGTTCGCTTCTCACCCAGTCAGGTCCAAGCCGTTTGAATAGGGGCAGCTATTGCACCCCAAAATTTGCCTAACCTTTTTCTTTACTTAGCTTGTGTTTCATTGCATTCATTTTAGCATTATCATCTGCATTGCATTGACATGTATGTAGGAGATCAAAAGGTATGACTACCAATAAAGGGCTACCAAGGTTATGAAGTTGTTTAAGAGTCTTCATTCAAGTATCCAAGGGTTGATATCCTCATCATAGAAGTCAAAGATTCTCAGAAAAGTGGTTGAAGCCAAATGTGCACATCTCCTAACTTGAAGGTTATGGGAAGCTATTCAGGTGATTTTGAATCCATGAAGTTGGACTTTAAGCCTTGAAAGAGCTCATGAGAAGTATTGAAAGTCATTTTGAAGCCTAGACAGGTCATCCTGTGAAGTATATGAAGCTACAACCAAGATTGGTGCAACTAGGGTTTCATCTGGTTAACCCTAGGTTAATAGATGATTTGAAGAAGGTTGAGACCTAATTTCAAGGCCATGTGATCATGGATTGATGTATTAAGATGCCCAAGGGATTATTCCAAGGTCAACTCATCATGAATCAAGAGTGTGAGGAGTTCCTAGGCTAGGGTTTCTAAGCTTGACATTGTAAAACCCCCTAGTTTAGTGCCTAACTTCAAGACCACATAACTCAAGATGTGATTTTCATCTCACCTTGACCCCAACATGTTTGGAGCTTGAAAGTCAACCAACTTGCATGACATTTTTGACCTAGAAAAATGATTCTCCTCAACTTTTGGCCAACATGAATGTTGTTCCTTAACTTCTTATATTTCCAAAAAGTACTAGAAGTACATGATTGGATTTGTAGAACTCAAGATATGAGCTTTGCAAGACAAGGGTATTTTGGGAATTTGAGATTATAGGCCATTTTTTATTATGGGTCAATTTCACCATCTTACACACCTCAAATGGAATTTTGTTCAACTTTAAAGTTATTCAAAATGATGTTATTTGTCCAACCATGCACCAAGAATCCATTGATATGGGTTAGAATGAAAGGTGTGTGAAGGGATTTTCATGAGTGAACCATTAAAGGCATTAAAATAAGAAAATTACAAAATAAATCATTTTGGTTCAAAGTGTTACAAGTTTGTGCATTTTTTGAAGGAAAAGGATATTTGGAATAGATTGGCATTGTTAGATTTCCAAATTGGAGTTGGTTTCATGGCAAAATTCAAGGTTTCTTAAGATTGAAGTTACATGATCAAGACACACCATTGATTGGAATTGAGGAGTTAATCTTGACCCTTCATCCTCCTTGTAATACCAGCAATGAATTTGAGCATTTTGGAAGGCAAAACAGAGTTGTATGCGTGCTATACCATGAAGCAAAAGTGGAGAATATGTGAAAATGGAATTGGACTTTCAAGCAAGTTTTGGGCCCCCATTTCAGCCCAGATCAGTTCTATATAACCCCATGAATAAGTTCATAGTAAGTTTGGTGATGGATTGAGCTTGCAGAGGTAAGAAGCAGTTGAAAAAAGTTAGTTACAATTGAAATTCGAGTTTCACCATTGGAGGCATTTCTGAAGAAATTGAAGGTTGGAGAAGCTTCTACTATCATCACTGAGTGATCTTGCACAACTTTGCGCAAAGATTGGTGGTTGTATCATCCTCTGTTGAAGCTTATACCAGGTTTTCTTCTTTTCATGATTACTCTCAATTGATGATGAATTAAAGTAATTATTGTATGTGGTTAGGTAGAACTTAGGTCATAGATGGATTTAGGTTTGATCTGGGAGCCATTTGTGAAGTTTCTTGATGATGGATGAAAACTTGGAAGGATCGGTTTAGGCTTATTCTTGATGGATATCAAGATTTATCTATGAATTCTTGATCAGTGTTAAGTGTAGAAGAGATTAGTGGAAAGAATTTGGAGTTTGGTGATGATTTGCCTAAGTGTGCCATTTCTGTTCATGTTCATATCTGCTTGATCCTTGAGAAAAATGAAAAAAGAAGTATATCATGTTGATCCTCGTGAGTAGAGGAAGAGATCTGGGTAATTTTTATGGAGTTTGGTGTTGTCTGAAATTCTGGCCACTGTTGACTCGCCGGAGAAGACGACCGAAGTCTTCTCTGGCCACCGCGAGTTCCCCCCCCCCTCAATTTTCAGTTTAAAATGAAGAAGATGATGTTTAAACCGTTGGATGAATTTGAATGGCTTGACTTAGTATTAAGATCCAATGCATGTGGTTCATTCTGAAGAATGTTGACTGTTGACTGGTGATGTGGCACGCTGATGTGTGTTGGATTGTACTACTTTTAGAATGGGCGTATGAGATTAGAGACTATGGTGAACCATAGTTAACATAAGAGCAAGTGATCATGAATGAAACGAATCATTTCATTAAATCCCTTCTGAGCATGCGTGGCAGGCTTGTGAGCGTAGGATAGGTTGACTGGTCCATAGATCTGATGGTCATGATATTTTCCAGCTTTATTTTATTTCCTTTAATTCATTTTGGATTTTTATTTATTCTTTAATTGTTTTTAATGCTTTAAAAATAGGAATATTTGTTAGAAAAATATGAGAAAAATCATGATTGATCTTTGGCATGTTTAGCATTTTTCCATGCAATTTAATTGAGTTTTTGGTTGATTTTCCATTTAATATCATTTTTTCCATTTTAATTTGATGATAAAAAATGTAAAAAATGATTGTTTTCTTTCTGATTTTTATACTAGCTCATGGATTTGAATTTAGTTCGGAATTTTTGTATGATTGTTTTAGATATCTTGATAGAGTTGTATGATTTTTCTTTGATTTTTTAGAAGCTTTTAGGTATAGGTTTGAGATGGATTTCTAGGACCTTCCCCTTGTGGATTCCCTTAAGCATACCTTTAAGTATAGAATTTGTTTAGACCCTTTAGATTTAGGTCTTGGCCCTGGATTTTGTACCATGATTCCTTAACACACTTAGGAAGCCTTAGAATTTTTCCTAGCCTTTTAGGATTGATTTTGGTATTTTTCCTAGAATTTGCAAGTTGATTGTGTTTAGGGTGATCCTAATTTATCTTACCTCATAGTTTAGTTTCTAAAGTGAACTTTAGCTAACTTTAGGCTTCTAATTCCTTCTTGATAGAATAGAGCTTAGGTTGACACCTATTTAGAACATTTGCTAAGCCTTGATAGAGATTCTAAATCCATTAGGTTAAGTGACCTTTAGAGCTAATCATTAGGTTTCATTAGATCCTTTCATAGATGACTCTTCCTTGAATGCTTTTGCATTCTTTCAATTCTTCCATGAATGGTTGAGTGTCATGATGGATATCCTTAGTATACATCATGCTTCCCATGATTCAATTCCTCCATGAATGGTTGAGTGTCATGATGGATACCCTTGGTATACATCATGCTTCCCATGATTCATTATCATCCATGAATGGTTGAGTGTCATGATGGATACCCTTGGTATACATCATGTTTCTCATGATTCATTATCATCCATGAATGGTTGAGTGTCATGATGGATACCCTTGGTATACATCATGCTTCCCATGATTCAATTCTCCCACGAATGGTTGAGTGTCATGATGGATACCTTTGGTATACATCATGCTTCCCATCATCAAATTTCATCTTTGGTTGAATGCCTTGATATATTCCTTTGGTTTACATCATGCATGCATGCATCCATCAATCTTTTCTCTAGGTTAGATGCCTTGTTTGATTATTTTGGAATGATTTCCTTACATGTCATATTGTTCATCCCCTCATCATGATTGTTTGAGCATTGCTTGATGCATTAGGATAGTCTCATGTGTAGAGTATTTTAGGTTAGGAGCATGACTGCACTGAAAGGTTGAGCTGAGCTCCCTTTGCTTGTTTGCTTAGAGGTTGAGTGTTCTCCCTCTGCTTGTGTGTTATTTTCCCCTTTTCTAACTGATGTGTTTGCATTGAAAGGTTGAGGTGACCCTCCATTTGCTTGTCTGTTTTGTTTGTTCTCTTTGCTTGTTTGCTTAGAGGTTGAGTTTCTCCCTCTGCTTGTATTGCTGCATTGTATTTGCATCTTTACTGCTTGCTTTTCTGTTTTATCTGCTTTATGATTTTGGCGGTTGTTTTTTCTGTTTCCCATTGATATGATCCCTTAGGGTTCTCACTTCCTTTGATAAGGAAGTGATGGTAGACTTTTAGGTTGCAACCTTTGCATGATAACATCTAGGAGTTCCCCTTTCAAACTCACCCAATAGGATGAATCCATTGCATGACAACAGTAAGGAATTTTGATAGTCTCCCCTGTAGTCCTTTCTCCTTCTCATCTCCCAAACAACAGTAAAATATGTAATAAAGGCAAGTTGTTACAGTACATTACGAGCCTTAAGCCACTTAGGAAATGGTTATTGGAGGGTTTCCTTCCAGTAATCAGGATGTTTAGTATGGTACCCTTTGGGTGACATGCAACGCATTTACTCCTGAGTCATAGTCTCTAGTGTTGTATGAACTACAAACATCCATAAAAACACTTCTTTCCGTAAAAGACAAAAACAAATATCAAACCTTTTTTTGCCCCGTGGGCCCCTGATCAGGAAAACGTTTTCAGAAAAAGAGTGTCGTTAACTCTCAGTTCTACTGCAAACGGTAACGCACGAGTCTCTGACGAGCGAGCTGCATACACCAAACTGCTGGAATTGTTTGTTAACCCTACTCGGGAAAAACAGATGAATCAACCTGTGTTTCGTTAGCCTGAACTATGTTTGCTTTGATTTCTCTGATGAGAATACGTAGGTACAAGACGCGATGTCTTTGCGAGCAACCTTCCCCCTTCACCCGTAGTTAGCCGAACTACGTTGACTCTGATTTCTCGTTCTCTGACGAGAATACGTAGGCACGGAGCGTGATGCTTTGCTGAGTCAATTTTATTTTTCTTTTGAACCAGCCTTGATAGGTAGATAGTTAAACCAACCCGTCAGATAAACACAACAAGCGTGGATTCCATCGAGTACGATGGACGTGAGGGATGCTAATACCTTCCCCTTGCGTAACCGACTCCCGAACCCAGACTTGGTTGCGATGACCTTGTCTTATACCTTTTCGTCAGGTTTGTTCTGATCGTTTCCTTTCCCTTCCTTTAGGATAAATAACAAAAGGTGGCGACTCTGATTTCTCATTCTCTGACGAGAATACGTAGGCACAGAGCGCGATGCTTTGCCGAGTCAATTTTCTTTTTCTTTTGAACCAGCCTTGATAGGTAGATAGTTAAACCAACCCGTCAGATAAACACAACAAGCGTGGATCCCATCGAGTACGATGGACGTGAGGGGTGCTAATACCTTCCCCTTGCGTAACCGACTCCCGAACCCAGACTTGGTTACGATGACCTTGTCTTATACCTTTTCGTCAGGTTTGTTCCAATCGTTTCCTTTCCCTTCCTTTGGGATAAATAACGAAAGGTGGCGACTCTCCTGTTTTGCCGGCACCTTATTTTCGCAGTAGCGACACTATGTTATGAAAAACACCAATGCACACAGCAAACACAGCACACCCGGTGCACACGATCCTCCTGATCACATTTTATCATTCATCACATGTATATCTCACACATCACCACATTCATACATCATACATACATGATACACCTCAATGCAAATATCATAATTACACGAATAATCAAGGAAATCATGTTCCACACCACATATACACTCTCTACAGTTCACTATCAACCTCATATTTAGTCATGACCAACAAGGGTCCAATAACACCAGAGCACAGAACAGAACAACACCAAAAACTCAACTACTGTCATGCGCGCTGGCTCACTCGCCTAGCGAAGCATCAGCGAAGGCTCGCTACTCGCTCGCCCATCGAACCCCCTAGTGAAGGCAGACAGTGGCTACTGGAAGCACTCGCTACCCAGTTCGCCTAGCGAAGCACCAGCGAATGCTCGCTATTCGCTCGCCTAGCGAAAGTGTTGGCGAAAGTCTACGATTTCAGAAAAAATATTCCACTGCTCAGAGTCGGCAAAACTCTCCGAACTCAACCGATTACACGCAAACCAGATCTCACAATATCAGACCAATATTATACGGCTCAGCTACAAAATCTATTCATGATTTTACCCGATACGACTTTAGTTCTACTCAATTAAATCAATTTCGGCATAAACATAGCAATTACCCGAAATCCCCAAATCACCAAACAATCACTCTACGTCACATGCAACTAGCTCATCATGCTACCACAAATCAGAAATTCAATAATACAATCAAACATAATCATCAGAGCCTATGGGGTTAGGGAAATCCCCTTCTACCTAGAATTCATGCAACTACCGAATTCGACCCGATTCTCCCCCCCCCCCCTTACCTCGATAGCTCAAACAGCTGATGAAACTCTTGCTCCAATGATGACTCCCAGCTTCCTCTTGCTCTAATCGACCGAGTTCTTCTTCCTTCCAATTTCCCTCTTCTCCGATCGTGTTCTTGTTTTTTTTCCTTCTTCTCCCAATGTGTTTTTCCTTTCTATTTCCAAAATACCCCTTATTCCAATTCTTACTAATTCTTTTATCCCTTTTTAATAATAATAATAATAATATTAATAATAATAGTAATAACAATAATAATAATATTAATAATAATACTATTAATAATATTATTATTATTCATTAAACTATCATTATGCATTGATAATTATATTATTATTTTTAAGGTCCAAAATTATCAATTAAACTCCAACTTAAGGGATACTCACCCCGCACTCGAACACACTCCCACAATAGGCATCGCAAACAAAATAATATAGAAAAACTAGATAATTAAAATGGGCGTTACACCTAGTGCCGCTTCGAGTTCTGCGTCGGGTTATAAATAGGCGAGTCCTCGCGCACTTTTTACTTTTCACCTTGCCATTATACTTACGAAGCTCTGTTGCTCCGCCCCGTCCGTTGTCGTCGCCGTGAATTCCCGCCGCGTCGTCCGCCTTGCATTCCGTCAACCGCCCCTATAAAGTGAGTTTTCTTCCTCCTTTCTTTTATTTTCTCCATTTATTTTTGGATTTGTGGTCGTGGCACGATGAGTGCCCCGAGGAGAAACGCGAGTCCCCGCCGTATTTGGTGGAGTTCTTAGGGTTGTTTAGATGAATGCGTCGGGGAGGATCGATTATTCCGATGAATGCCCCGGGGACGGGCGCTTCTTCCGATGAAGCCCCCGGGGAGGGGCGATAGGTTTGTTTGAACGTCTCATGGAGAAGTGGTGGGGAAATGCTCATCGGGGACTTGCCCGTGTGTTTTTGTCTTCTGTTCGCGAAACCTCCCTCGTCGCCCTTTCACTTGACTTGCGGTGGAAGTGTGGATTTGATCTAGGCTATCAAATTCACCGTTATCCTCTGCTTTTCAGGTGTCCATGTCGACATTGGTCCCAAGGACGATGGTCGAAGATAACGAGCCGAGGTTCCAGATTTCAACGAGAGAGTCCCCCCTACCGAGGAATGGGTGGCTTAGGAGCCTTTATCCACCCCTTCTTGTTTTGCCTTTGACCTGTCCGACGCCTATACCATTGTGGAGGACCAGGAGGAGGGAGAGCCGCAGAACTGGCAAGTTTACCGCCCCAATGAACATCACTGTGTTTGCTCGAGATATGGGCGGTGGACATTCCTCATGCACGAGTTTTATTTCAAAGAGGCCCGGCTCAGGCTGCCATTCTCCGACTTTCATTTGGGTCTTTTCGATTGGCTGCATCTGGCTCCGTCTCAGCTGCATCCTAATGCCTTGGCCTTTATCCGCGCATTCGAGGTGGTGTGTCGCTTCCTCCAGGTCGGTGCTACGCTACCCCTGTTTTTCCGTATTTTCCACCAACAGCGGCAAACGGTGAATGGCCGACATGGTTGGGTTTCGTTTAAGCAGCCGATCACACTCTTCAAAACGTACATGGACTCCGTCCGTGGTTTTAAAGGTCACTTCTTCCTCGTGAGGCCGATCACAAGAGAAGGGGTAGACTCTCTATTTACCGAGGGGGAGCGAGTGGTGGATGGTCAGCGGTTTGTCGCGTGGCTTCTGAGAGTGCATTTGTTGTGGACTTCGGAGCATTTTAACCACGGGACCGATCGATTTATAGTGCGGGCTGGGACCCTCGACGAGGGGGACATGGCCGCCTATCTAAAGATAGTGGCGTTTGCGCATGGTCTGCCGCCGTCGAAACTGGTGAGGCCTGATGATTGGTATCTTTTCGACGAGCAAGGGAACGCGCGAACGAAGAAGAGGTTGATTAATACGAAAACCTTGCTTGGTTTCTCCTCGGAGATGGAGGCTTTCGATTATCTAGGTGGGGACGCTTCTCTCTTCTCGTGACTTTGTATGTTTTATCTGTTGCTGACTTTCCTTTTATTTTTTGCAGCAAACATGTCTTCTGTCGAAGAGCGTGTGAAGAAGCTGCGTGCTTCAAAGATTGTCGCCACTACGAAGACGAGGGTGAGCCAAATAAACGGGCAGGAAGCTGTAGTCCAGGGAGGTCAGAGCTCGTCCTCATCTCCTCAGGGGAGTCAGTCTCCCTCGTCTCAGGGGGCTACGAAGAGGCCTAGAACCGAGGAGGCGGGCGGCGTGATCGATCTGACGACCGGGTCTTCCGAGGAGGGGTACGTTGTCCCTCCATGCCATCAGCACCCGGGTTACTTTTACGGGGCCAGGTCGCCTACTATTTCTGCTGGTGAAGTGAAGTCGGTTCTGGATGCGGTCCGGGACTCTCTTCGTCGAATTCTGACGGAGGATCTGGCCGCGATGATGCGGACCTTTACCACGGCGATGGTCTTGAGCGAGAAAGGTTGCTTTACTGCCGAACTGACCAAGCTGCGGGGGGACCTCACCTTCGCGCAGTCGCGTCTGGCTAAGCTCTCCGAGGAGTTGGAAAAAAGTTAGAGGGAGACTGCTGACCAGCGCAAGCGGGCAGATGGTGCTGAGGAGAAGGTGACGACTGTCGAGGAGAAGTTGGGGGCTGCGGAGGCCGAGGTGCAGGCACTGAAGGTTCACATGGGGGTTCTAGAAAGTGCCCTCCGTCCAGCCGAGGATGAGACTGACAAAGACAGGCAGATGGTTACTCGTGCGGACTTGCTTGCCCGGATTCGGGTATTGGAGAATGATTGTTTGGAAGCCGTGGAGGTCGGGTTCAAAAGTGCCGTCGCGCAGCTCCAAGTCGTCAACTCTGGTGTTGCTCTAGTTGTGGACGGGGTCGGGCCCTATCACGAGATCGTCGACGGGCAGGTGACTGATCCGGAGCTTGTCGGCCATGACGTTGTTCCTGTGGAGACTGAGAAGGAGGGTGAGGAGGACGTGTAGATTTTCCCCGGGCCTGCGTGCCCGTAGGTTCTGGGCCTTCGTGCCAACGTTTTTGTAATTTTTCTTAATTGTTTTGTTTTTTCGGGCCTGCGTGCCCTTGATGGTGTAATATGACTACTAGGCTGGTGCCTTTTTCATAGTTCTTGAAATTTTTCTAAGTGTGCGCTCGGTTTTGTTTCTGCATGTTTGTTTATGCTCATTTTATATCTGCACGTATTTGTATGTTTGAAATATGTATGTTTCGCCCGGTGTGGGTCTTGTTCGGGGTTTTGGTCGACAATCGTTGTTTTCGGCGGTGAGGAGAACTGGCCGGCTGACCGGTCTGATGACCTGTCTTTTTGGGGGTAGTTGTCCCCGTGGCGTGGACGTCCCATCGCGAGCTGGGTGCCCTTCCCTTTTCGGTACGATGACAACGGGAGGCCTCGGTTGAGAAAAGCTTTCTGCCCGCGCACACAAAGGCAGGGTTTGCTGTTCTGTTGGCCTGTAGAAGACGCGAGGAGGTGCAACGGTACCGTGTCCCCCCCCCCCCTCGTGGTTGCGGTGGCTGGGCTCCGCGAGCATTGGTTAACTATAGTAACGTTTCAGCTTCTCAGTGTTCCAGGGTCGAGCAAGTTGTTCCTCGTGTAGGTTTTCAAGGAAATAGGCCCCGTTGTCCGTCTTGTCGCGGACGCGGTATGGGCCTTCCCAATTTGCGGCTAGTTTTCCTTCGTGTGAGTCCTTCTGATTTCATCGTAAGACCAAGTCTCCAATTTGGAACTCTCGTTTGATGACTCTGCTGTCATAGAGAAGTGCAACCCGTTGTTTTGGTTTGGCCTCTCGGAGGGCTGCCCCCGACCGAATTTCCTCGACTAGATCGAGCTCCTCTTGAAAGGCGTCGTCATTAGCTTCTGTGTCGAGGGGTGCCTCCGTTCGTCTGGACAGCTCTCTCATCTCGACCGGGATGACCGCTTCTGTACTGTATGTGAGGCGGAACGACATTTCTCCTGTGGTCGAGTGGGGTGTGGTCCGGTACGCCCACAGCACGCTGTGGAGTTCCTCGACCCACGCTCTTTTAGCTTCGCCAAGTCTTCGCTTTAGTCCCCTGAGGATGAGCATGACGCTTACGGCCTCGTTTGCGATGGCCAAGTACAGGTATAGAGTCTCCCCGACTTCTGGCCTCGTCAGGACGGGGGGTTCAGACAGGACGCGCTTGAGGTGGTGGAGGGCTTGTTCGCATTCCTCCGTCCATTCGAACGTGGAATCCTTCCTTATTAACTTGAAGAAGGGAAGGGCGTATTGTGCGGATTTGGCGATGAAGCGAGACAACGATGCGAGTACCCCATTAAGGGATTGTATCGACTTTTTCGAGTTCGGCGTCGGGGTTTCAGAAAAAGCTCAGCATTTGTCGGGGTTATCTTTGATCCCTCGCTCAGTTAGATAGAAACCTAGGAATTTCCCTGCTCGAACTCCGAACGTGCATTTCTCCGAGTTGAAACGCATCCTGCAGCTCCTCGCTGTTTGGAAGACCCTCCTGAGGTGACTCGTGTGGTCGACCTTGGTGCAGGATTTGACGATCATGTCGTCCATGTATACTTCGAGCATGTCGCCGACTTCACGCTGAAAGACCTTGTTCATCATTCGCTGATAGGTAGCGTCGGTGTTCTTCAGCCCGAAAGGCATTACGTTGTAGTAGTAATTGCCTGATTCCGTCATGAACACAGTGCTTTGCTTGTCGTGGTCAGCCATTGGGATTTGGTTATACCCCGAGTATGCGTCCATGAAGGACAGAAGTTTGAAGCCTGCCGAGTTGTCGACGAGATTATCGATGTTGGGGAGGGGGTAGGTGTCCTTAGGACATGCTCGGTTGAGGTCGGTGTAGTCAACTCACATACGTCATTTTCCATTACTCTTTTTGACAAGTACAACGTTGGACAGCCAGGTTGAATACCGGGCTTTCGAAATAAAATTTTCCTCTAGGAGGTCTTTTACAGCTTTTTCAGCAGCCGCCGACTTTTTGGCGGACTGCCTACGCCTACGTTGTGCTACGGCCCTAGCGGCCGGGTTGACGGAGAGTTGGTGGCAGGCGGCCTCGGGGTCGAGTCCGGGCATCTCGGTGGCGCTCCAAGCAAAGAGGTCTGCGTTTTCGCGAAGGCAGGCTTTCAGTTGCTTCCTCGCAAGGTCGGGAAGCCCAGCGCCTATCTTCACGGTCTTTGTTGGGTCGTCCCTGAGGGAAATGATCTCGGACTCCCCGTCTGGAATGGGGCGCGCTGGGAAGACGGCCTTTCCGGAGTGTGGAGGAGGGTCGCCGCCGGAATCGGCCTCTTGGTCTGATTCTTCAGTGAAGCGGCAGTCGAGGTCCATGGAGCCGATGTGGTCCTTAGGCTTGCTCCTCGTTGCGTCGGGCAGAGATGCTCTGGTGTTTGGTGGTCCAATTGTGCTCAGGCCCTTCAGGGCGGCCTTAAAGCATCGACGGGTTGCTTCGATGTCCCCGTTGAGGGTGACGACTGCTCCCCGCCTGGTGTAGTATTTCATCTTCATGTGGGAGGTGGAGGGTATCGCAGTGAGCTCGGCGACCGTTGTCCAGCCCAGGATGCAGTTGTAGAGCGACGGGCATTCAACGACCAAGAAGCGAATGTTGATTTCTCTGGCCGTCTCTTTCTCCCCGAAGGTGACTTTCAGCTCTACGTATCCCCAGGGTCTTGTCGTTGTCTCGTTGAAGCCTTGGAGGTCGGAGCCCAGGTAGGGGGACAAGTTGGACTCGTTGAGCTGGAGTGTTGTGAAAAGGTGGGTGTACATAATGTCCACCGAGCTCCCTCCGTCGACCAAGATGCGTCGAACATCGAAGTTTGCCATCTGCGCTCGGATAAGGAGAGGAATGCTGGAGTTGGGAGATCCTCCGAGGAGTTCCTCGAGGTAAAACGTGATCGGGTTGGATCTACCCTGAAACTTGTCGAGGCTGCTCATCTGGCCGGAGCTGTTGGTGATGAGTTCCTCGAATTTCCGCTTCACTGATCCTACGGACAACTTGCTCGGGGGTTCGCCGGAGATGAACATTGCCTTTGGGAAGTATTCCCATCGACTTTGAGGACGTACGGGTTCCTCGGGGAGGACGAGGTCGCGGAGAGTGAACCAATCCTCGGGACGATCAACACTGAGGGCCACCTGTAGGCCGCTGTCGTTGTCGGGGGGACGGATATCGTAGACCCTCTTTGTTTCGGGGGCCTCATGTTGTGGGGGCTCTCCTCCTCGAGTGTATCTCTTCAGGTGCCCGTCCTTGATCAGGATTTCGATGGCGTCCTTTAGGTGAACGCAATCCTCCGTGACATGACCATGGCTCAGGTAGAAGCGGCAATACTTCGATTTATCGACGTTGGGCTTCGTGGCCATCGGTTTGGGGAAGCGGACGCCACCCTGCACAAATTCGGTTTTGGCACACTCGGTTAGTATGCGCTCACGGGGAGCGATGAGGGTCGTGTACTCCGCGAAGCGGTCAGCCAGGCCGCGCTGTTCGCGGGGTTCTCGGGAACGGTCTTCCCGTCATCGATCTCTTTCGCGTCTGTTATTCGAGGCTCCATCCTCGCGGGACCCGCGGGGGGTTTCCTTGTCCCTCGTGTCTCGGGCAAAGTTGGCTGCTTGAGTTTCCTCGAACCGGATGTAGTGCGCGGCTCTGTCGAGGAAATCTTGGAGCGATCCTGGACGGTGAATGACCACGGCCTCGTAGAACTTTGAGTCGCGGCATAGGTCCCTGCTCCATCAGGTAGCGTTTCATCTCGTCGGATGTCGTCACCTGTACCGCTTCCCGAGTGAACCTCTCTATGTATTTCCTGAGTGGCTCGTCGGGGGCTTGGATGATGGCGCCCAGTGTGGCCTCCGTCTTCGGGTGACGCCTGGATGTAGTGAAGTGTCGTGAAAAAAGGTCATTCAGGACTCTCCACGACGTGACAGACTCTGGCTCTAAGCTCTTGTACCAGGTCATGGCACCTTTCCTCAGCGTTGTTGGGCAGAGTCTGCACTTGATGGCTCCTCGGACGTTGCGATAGTCGAGCATGGCCTCAATATCCTCCAAATGGTCGTCGGGGTCGAAAGTTCCATCATACGTTGAGAGTACCGGGGGCTTCTCCATCCCGTGGGGAATGGGAGCGACCATGATCTCCCGGAATAGGGGAGTTCTGTAATCGTCCTCGTCTCTCAGTATGGGGGATCGAGGGGGAGATGACCGGTGCGGTCGAGGAACCTGATCTCGCCCTCTTGGCTACCTAACGGGCGGCTCCGTTCGCGGGTGTCCGGCTGGAGGGTCTATCCGGGCTGTTCGGATCTCCCGGATTCGTCTCTCTCTCCTTGGTGACCTGGATCGTTGCCTTGACACCACGGGTTGGGGCCTCTCGAGACGCGGTCGGCGGTCCCTGGGGCGTGGAGATGGACTCCTCGAGTCTCCATTCAAGTTTACCCGCGGAGGGGACCATAACGGGACTTCTTGTTCGAGCGCGCCAATTCGCTCTTTCTGTTGATGCAGCAGTTGATTCGTTTGGTTGATGGCTACGAAGAGAGCAGCCACCGTTGGGTCCACTCCTGCCGGGACGGGGATAGGTTGGAAAGCTGTCGGGCCCCGCGTCGGTATGTGTCGCTACTGCGAAAATCGGCGCCGGCTGAACAGAAGAGTCGCCACCGTGCGTTATTTATCCCAACGGAGGGAAAGGAAACGCTCGAAGTAAACCTACCGCAAAGACGGGAAAGGGAATGGTCATCGTAACCAAATCCTAGATTCGGGAGTCGGTTACGCAAGGGGAAGGTATTAGCACCCCTCACGTCCGTCGTACTCGACGGGATCCACGCTTGTTGGTTTGTCTAAAGGATGCAAAAACAATCTATCTAAGGCTGCTAAATCTAAACGGGAAGGGAATTGACTCGATAGAGCGTTGCACTCTATGCCTACGTATTCTCAAGAGAGAAAGTCAGAGTCTTCGTAGTTCGGGAAACTACAGGGAATTGGCTCGCCAAGACCTCGTGTCTTGTGCCTACGTACTTCCACACAGCATGGAAGATCAGAGCTTTCGTAGTTCAGGCTAACTACGGCTAGGCAGGGTGTTCTCACACAGGAGTGAGAGATTAAGCTGGTTTTGAGAGGTACGGGAACCTACGGGAACTAAAGCTACGGTCTGGTCTCAAATGCGCAAGGGCAAGAGAAAGGGGAAAACAATCAGTCGTCAGCGGGAAAGTCTCGATCGCACAGCAGCGAGAGAACAAAAGAATTAGTTGTTAGTGTGCTCGCTAGGATATCGCATCCTATGCCTACATATTCTCGCTCAGTACGAGAAATCAGAGCAACTGTAGTTCAGCTACTTTCGGGACCACAGCACAAATCTCGTTTTATTAATATTCTGAAGAAATTACAATGATTGAGAAATAGGACTAAACTCCTAAAATCTTATCCATCTATCATGGAAAATCTAATGAAAAATAGTCCCCTAACAAGTGGACTTCTAACTCTACCTCTAAAAGGAAAGTGTAAAATAAATTCCATGAAGAAAATATCCTAAAGAGAAAATATTAAATCCATGAGCTAATATTTTTATCATTTTTCTCTATTCCTTTTCATATTCTTTTTCCCATATATTTTCTTTTTTTCTCATTTCTATATTTCCCTTTTTTAATATTCTTTTCTTCCACTTCTTTCTCAATATTCTCTTTTTTTTTCTCAAATATTTTCTTTTTCTCATATTCTTCTCTATTATTCTTCTTCATTCTATAGAAATAAAAAGAATGCTATAAAAGAATTAAAAAGGAAAATAAGGGGCAGGGGGTGTACATAGTTACAGGGGTACATCAGCAGAAAAAATAAAACACAAAATGAGGGCCCAGCCCAATACTCCAAAAACGGAAAAGGGAGTGTGGAAACGAAAAACTGGAGGCATAGTCAGCAAAAAAACATTGGGCTTCGAGGCCCAATCCACCCGGTCCACTCCACTCTCCTCAGAAACCCTAATCCACCCTCTCCACTCCAATTCACTGTTCATTGCGCCGTTTCTCAACCTTCAGACTCTCTCTCTCTCGTTTCCTCCTCCGCCTCAAAACTTCTCACGAAATCCCTCAGTCTCTCAATCTCAAAGCTCCCTTTCGTTCTACCAACTTCGAACAAATTATGAGATGAACCAAAAAAACAGACAAACTAAATCGTTATTTGTCAAAAGCTAGCTCGATGAATATCCTGAAGGTACGATGACGATCGATGGAGCTTTGGATGATTCTGGAACGTCCTGATGAAGCTGATGATGAAATTGTTTGCGTTATGAAGTTCTGATGGCGTTTACTGGAGAATCCGAACGATGAAGTTGAGGAGCGCTGTTGGGCGAACTTGAACGAATGATGAAGACGAGGTCGATCTGGAAATCTCAGGAAGCTTCTGAAGATATCTTGAACGCGATGGAGTTCTTTGACCTAGATCGTTGATGAACGGAAGAAGAAATTCTGATGATCCTTGGAGTTTGATCGGGGTTGAAGATTGAATCTGGAGATGATAGTGAGGAACGAGGACACGAAATCTTGATGAGTCCGGTGACGATCTGAGGATTCCTTGATGAAGATGCATGAGGATCTTCTGGAAACGATGAACTTCAAGGATCTCGATGAAGATCTTGATGTTCTTTCTGGTGACGTCTTGGATGAAGACGAATCCTATGAAGAGGATGATGGTGAAATTTGTTGAAGGATCTGGAAAGTTAATCTGGAAAATGTTGTGGCTGGATGAATGTTGATCGGAGAGGCAAGATGAAGATCTGGTGATTGAAGGATTTCTGGAAAAAATAGGTTTTCCGGTGAGTTTTACGGCGATGGTTGGACGGTTACGGTTGTCTGAGGTAGTTAGCGGTGGCCGGAGAGTAACGGTTGTGGTGGTTGCATGGGCGGCGGCCATGCATCCGGCGAGGGTCAGGGCGAAGACGTGTGGCATGATGGGAAGGTGCATGGAAGCCGCGTGTACGGAGAGTGGGAGATAGTGGGGGTTACGTGTGTTGCTAGGTGGCAGTGAGAACGAAGTGGGGGCGAAACGTGGATGACTCTGGTGTGAAAACGTGGCAGAAATGGAAAAATGAAGTGGGGGCCTCTGAATGAGACGCGTGGCCTCCTTTATAGAGTGACAAGTGGACTGATATGGGGTGGGCCTCCAAAACTGCCACACGGCCCAGGAATTAAGACTGAACTGAATGGAATTAAGCTGGATTAATGACTGATTAAAACAGATTAAACTCAATTAAAAAACTGATTAAAGACTTAACTTAATTAACTAATGGATATTCAATTAACACTAACTAAGAATTAAAACTACAATTAACGCCTAAAATGAAAATTAAAACTAATATAATTCCTAATTAAAACTGATTAGCTCAATTAAAATCTAAACAAAAGATTAGAATCCTAATTAATCTCTATTAAGGAGAATTAACCTAAAACTTTATTAATTCTAAACTAATAAAACTCTATTATTAAAAAAACAAAAGAAAATCTGTTAATATCTATTAAAACAATTACTCTAAAAAAAATTCTATTTAATTCTATATCTACAAAATTATGATTAAAAAAATCTATTTTACTTATTAAAATCCTAAAAAAAAGAATCTATATCTATGAAAACTATTTTCTATTAAAAAGAAATCTAATTAATCTATTCAAAAATAAAACTCTAATATCCTATTAAAAGAAGACTATTTATTCTATATCAAAATCTATTTAATTTCTAAAGAACTCTATTGTCTCATTAAAAGGAAAAATATCCTAAAAATGCATTTAAAATCTGTCTACAAAAATAGCAAAAGACCATAACCCTACAAATGCAATTAATTCAATTAAAGAGGAGATCGAGACCGAAGCGGAACCAACGACAAAACTCGGACACCTGACTGTCCTCAAAAACAACTGTAAGCTAAAAACACCCGGGAAGCGTGCGACTTCCCACAAATAACCTCTGACTATCTAAATCGGTCTGAAACACCTGAAATGCGACAGCGGGGCTGTAATCCCGATAAAATCCCCATGATTGAGAAAATTCACTATATGCAGTACGTAAATGCGAATGCGAAATGCGTTGAAACATCGAGCCAGATACGGGACCCGGTTGGTCAAATTTTAGGGTGCAACAGCTGCCCCTATTCAAGCGGCTTGGACCTAAATGGTTGAAGAGCGCCCAGCCTTTAATCATTCAAAGGTAGAAGATGGTTGAATACAAATGAACCCTGAAATTTGCCAACCGCAAAATAAACTGCAAAACTGCTTGAGAAATAGCGTCTAATAAACTGAAGTCTGGTTGTCACGGCAACAACTATCAATTATCTGATAAATTTTCTGCTGTTTTTTTTTCCAACATCAATCACCTGCGTGACGCCACAGGCACTGATTCTTCGGAATAATGCTTCAAAAAAGCAAACACCTTCCCATCTACTATGGGATCTTTTCTGTCGACTCATGATTCCAGCGAACCTGAGGAAACTCTCCTAGGGAATTCTGAATTGAACTGCCTGGCACCTATTTCGACGAAGGCGACAGCTTCAGAAGTTTGATATATGTCAATCTTTCTTTTTTTCAGTGCTGACGTGACAACCAGATGTGAAGAATCACTCCGCTGGGGGAGTAGAGAAGCTTAACCAAACAACTCTGCAGGGGAACAGCTTCGAAATCCAATGGGTAACCACCCTGGTCTATGTTTCGACATGCGGATGTCTGAAATGATGCAATGCCCTATATGACTTGTAAATGTTATGCGTTTGTAACTGCAATACCCTATACGACATGAATATGCTATGTATTTGTAAATGCAATGCCCCATACGGCATGAATATGCTATGCGTTTTGATAGATGCGAACATGACGATATATGCAAATGCTAATGTAAGCTCTAGCTGCCAGAGAACACTAGGTCTACAAACCGTTTGGCAAAATAAATGCCGAAGGCAACGTCAAATCCACCGGATATAACCCGGTTGTCACAAAATCATCTCAGCAATATTCTTTCTAACCACTGTCAAACTGTATTCTGTGGGGATTAACCCAATAGGGGTTGATTGTGAACGGCTCACTGCTGGAGAATGCCCCTTCTATCACGGATATCAATCTTAATCGGCTGGGGATACTCCTGATCCTACTCTGATGCGGGGTAAAATACAATCTCAATTCTTCCGGGAACAATACACAACTTTCAACTGCTGAAGAGGAGTAATTCTGATTTAACAACGTCCATACGGTATTCAACATTAATCGGGGAACTGGCATCCATTAAGCTTCGTATCGGGGAACCTGACAAATTATTGTATCGGGTATTTACATTTTTTTGGTTTTAAAAGATAAAAACGGGTTATTAACAAGATGGAAAATACTAGACGAGAACTAGCATTCAAAGGTAGACTACCAGGCGAGAACTGATAGCAAAATAGATTAGGTTATCGAACGAAAAAATTGTTTTAGGTTTTGGATGTCAGACGGGGCTGACTGGATAATATGCAAAGAAAAAGACAACCAGGCGAGAACTGATTGAAAGCTGACATGTACCAGACGAGAACTGACACAACAATAGGTTAAAGAAAAGAAGACAACCAGACGAGAACTGGTTGGAAGTTGACATGCATCAGGGGAGAACTGATGTTTACGGAAAAAGATCGACGATACGATAACTGGTTAAAAGAAAGACAGTACCAGGCGAGAACTGGTAGTTACGAAAATGTGGGCCAGACGAGAACTGGTTACCGGTTTGCCAGGTGAGACCTGGGCTTTGGAAACGACTTGATTCTGACAGGTAACAGATTTAAACTGTAGGATAACAATCCAACGACAACACGGCTCTTTTTTAGGTTTTTTTTTATAAAGGTAATGACACGATTCCCCGATACTCAACTTTGGCTGGGGATAAACAGGCTTGCTTGAACAACTTGCCCCAGTATGACTTAACTTGCCCCAATCCAACTTTTGGGAATACTTGCTCTGAGCAGCTTGCTACGAGACGACTTCGAGAATATTTGCCTCGGTATCTGTACGACAAAAGATTCAACCTCAATTAACCAACTCTCAACATTCTCTGAACTGGCTTGCCCCGGAATGAGCGTATAAGCGACTTAACCTAATCTGATTATCCACCTGAAGTATCTGCTTTCGAATCTCAACATTCTGTATAACTGCCCCTGATTGGCTCTCGAGAAGACTCACTTCTGGTCAACTGCCTCTCAAACGAACTGCCCCATAATCAACTGATGCTTCGGGACTTGTCCTCAGACTAACTGATACTGAACTTACTGGAATTCAATGCCCCTGATTCACAGGGTTTCACAACATACACCATTCTGATCCAGACGGCTGAATTATTCAGTCCTGTTTGATTATTCCCTGTTGGAATTTCCTTCGTGTCAACTACTGACCTGCAAGTAAAATTGTTTAATCCCGAATGGTAATTTTAATGCAATGTTTGCGCAGATTTTGAAAAATTTTGTGTTGTCACTCATTTACGTGTCATGATTGTGAGTGATGAATGAAACTAAGTTCAAACGTAGTGCTGATTTGATCAGTGAAAAAATACGACAAGGAAATGACTAGCAAATCATGCAAGAGTCAGGTTACTCAACCTTATCGTAATGCGCTTTCAGAATAAACCCTACCTCAATTAGGTCTTTTAAGGGTTGTATCGTGGTCAGGTTCACGGTTCGTGAAACAAAGGATATTTTGCTCAAATTTTGATTTGTACCCAACCCTTCTACGTGATGATCTCCGATCCTAAAGTTCAGTTAACTTAGCACGAGCGCTCGCCTCTTCGAGAGGTATGTTGAATGGTAAGAACCATAACTAAGGAATTCACAAGGTTTTTCAGAGTGACAGTTACTCCTTCTTCGTTTTCGGTGTCTGTATACACAACTTTATACTTCACTGGGGATCTATTTTTTTTTCTATCCCTTCTTTTTCATTCTTTTTGATTCCCTAATTTTTGCCTGGACTGACTCCTTTTGAGTTCTTTTTCGATTTTTTCCGTTTTCTTTTGAAGTCCAGCGGGATGCCCTAATATTTGCCTAAGTATTAGTTTTCCAGTTTTTTCTTTTTACTTAGCAGGCTTTCTTATTCTTTCTTTTTCTTTTGGAACAAAGTCGTGTAACACTGGTTGTCTTGATTGCTCCGAAAGGTTTACAACTGTCTCACTCCTGATTGGTGAGATTTAACCATTGTGGTTGACGAGATACGACCTCTTGAGAGGTATAAACTGTTATTGGTCCTCGAATGGAAACACTCCTCTGTAAGACTTGAACGCTCGGTCAAGCTAACTGACAACTACCCTGCCCCGGGTTAAGATGTGAGGGTTTAAAAGTCCGAAAAAACTTCTACTTCCTGGCTCGAAGTGGTTAACAAGGGACTAACTCCTTATATCTCCAGTGTTTAGGGGATTTGAAACAATGCCTTGTACGTCATCGGCAAGGTTTTATCTGAAAGCATACGATCATCGGTCATGAGTTTATTTCGTCATCCTCCCTCCAATCTTTGCTAATCATGTGACAAAGTGGAGTGAATAAAATACGAGTGTTAGTGCAATGCAATAAATGAGCGACAACGACATGATTAATTCAGAAAAATGCATAGTCACCTTATTAATATCACCATTCGAAACATACCATATTTACATCAAATAGTAACTGACAAAAAGAAAACTACAAATGCAAATGATATAAAAGTCTGAGGACTGCCAATGTCGAGGCGCCCGCCTGTTTGAATCACTGGCTCCTTTGAAAACAACCTTCTGAATCTACGAGCTTAGACAGCTGAGCGGTTGGTATGAACAAACAGAAATCCTTCTCGAAAGGAAATGCGATCTTGGTCGATCAACTGTTGTACTTTTGCCTGAAACGCTTTACAATCTTCCGTCGAATGTCCGGGGGAGCCACCATGGTAACCACACTGAACGTGGGGATTGTACCCAGGAGGGTAAGGTTATGGAACTGGCTTAAGAGCTTTAGGTTCCACCAAAGAACTCTGGATCAAAGATGGTAGCAGTTGGCTATACGGCATAGGTACTGGGTGAGAAGGAGCTTTCCTTCGTTCCAAATTGTTGCGAGGTCAATTCTGATTCTGACGCTGATTCTGATAACCTCGACCACGAGTTCGCTGCTTTGCAATGGAAGCGACATAAGGTTCCTGATAGGGTGCTTGAGGCACAGTTGTCTGTTCAGTATAACAAGTCACCGGAGGTACTGGTCTCTGATAAGATGAAGAACCAACAAAATTCACTGATTCGTCTCGAGGATATTCAACATTTGGCATGGCTGCATTGATTACAACTTCTTCTTCGTTCTGATAGTCACAAGGATATTCAGTTTCACCAGCTTGATCGTTTGAAATAATCTGAATTTTCCCAATTCTTATGGCATACTCAAGGCGTTCTCCCAATATTACCAAGTCAGAGAAACTTAACGGAAGTCCAAGCAATCTTTTGAAGTACGGATCTTGTAGGGAATCTACAAACATGCTTGTTAACTCTCGGTCCAAAAGTGGTGGGTGCACTCTAGCAGCAAATTCTCTCCATCTCTGAGCATACTTCCTGATAGGTTCAGCATTCTTTTGAGACAATTCTTGCAACTGCATGCGATGGGGAGCTATGTCTAAATTATAATCGTACTGCTTCAGAAAAGCTCTGGCTAAATACACCCATGATCGAATTTGATCTTTCTCTAACTGCATATACCACCTCAAAGATGCCCCAGTCAGACTATCTTGAAAGCAATGGATCATTAATTTGTCATTTTGCACAAACGAAGTCATTCTTCGACAGAACATCACCAAATGTTGCCTCGGACAACTATCTCCTTGGTACTTTTCAAATTTCGGCACTTTGAACTTATAAGGCAACACCAGGCCAGGAACCAAACACATGTCTGCAGCATTCAGGTTAACAGCATCTTTCATTTTCAAAGCTTTAACTTCTTCTTCCAATGCTCGGAGTTTTCTATCCATCTCAAGAGCTCTTGGATCTACGGTCCTGGCTATTGGAATATCTCTTCGTGGATTTATCTCAGGGAAAACAACACCTTGATTGTTAACAGGAGGAGGACGCTCATTCCGGACAACAAACTGCTCGGGTCGATCTCGGTTCTCAACAGAAGGTTGTACAACTTGGTCTGCAGTAACGTTGTTTGCTTGCGGAAAGTCTTCCATAGAATCATACAGAGGGTTGGGCGTCATAGTGAACCCTGCCAAGGTGTTAGGAGACTGGAAATTGCCTTCAGACATAGCTACTCCTAACCTTCAACTAACTTCAATGCTCGATTCTGCTCAAATCTACTCAACCCCTAGGTCGTCTTCTGACAATCAACAGTTGCTCAGGCCAATCACCAGGTAATCACCTTCAAGAAACAAAGGCTGGATCAGAACTCTGGCTAGCTGGAGGATGATATGCAATATGATGCAACACGTTTATGCACATGGTATGCAAGATGCAGCAAACAACGGGATCACAGCCCCCACACAATCTGAACACTGTTGCACTGCTGACGGAGTACGTTCGCTCTGAAGAGATATGCCAAGGTAACGGGTGGGCTGGAAGTCAAGGTTCCTGCAAAAACCCTCCCACTCACGGGTATGGACCTAAACTGACACAAGTTCGGCATCCTATGTGGTCATCAGCGTTACACACTTTCAAGACTGATGATACGATACCCAGAAGGTGT
This sequence comes from Lathyrus sativus, assembly GCA_963859935.3. Lineage (NCBI taxonomy): Eukaryota > Viridiplantae > Streptophyta > Magnoliopsida > Fabales > Fabaceae > Lathyrus > Lathyrus sativus. The sequence continues at coordinate 76,254,063 of OZ012740.1, read as the reverse complement.
GGCATCATCATATCCTGAAGAGGCCTCACTTAGCTGAATCCCAAATGATCGGTCCCCAGAGTCGACAATCCAACTAACCAACAACCCCTTCAACCCAAAGGGTTGAAAAAGAAGCCAACCAGAAGAACCTCGTCTGAGCGTGGATTTAGACACTAGTACATGCAAAGCATGCACGCGCCCACTAATTTCCACTCTAATTCTAGGTGCACTCAAGCCCAGGTCCGGCTTATCTCTCAATCATAGAGCCCCCTCATACCCACAGCAATAATAACAATAATATAATGCTGAATGTAAAATACAAAAACGTAAATCCATACAAAATCCACGACGGGAAAACAAGCGCTAGGATTGACTCGCGTAGGGAACCGTTGGAGTCCCCAGCAGAGTCGCCAGCTATCGCTACTGCGAAAATCGGCGCCGACTGAACAGAAGAGTCGCCACCGTGCGTTATTTATCCCAACAGAGGGAAAGGAAACGCTCGAAGTAAACCTGCCGCAAAGACGGGAAAGGGAATGGTCATCGCAACCAAATCCTGGATTCGGGAGTCGGTTACGCAAGGGGAAGGTATTAGCACCCCTCACGTCCGTCGTACTCGACGGGATCCACGCTTGTTGGTTTGTCTAAAGGATGCAAAAACAATCTATCTAAGGCTGCTAAATCTAAACGGGAAGGGAATTGACTCGATAGAGCGTCGCACTCTATGCCTACGTATTTTCAAGAGAGAAAGTCAGAGTCTTCGTAGTTCGGGAAACTACAGGGAATTGGCTCGCCAAGACCTTGCGTCTTGTGCCTACGTACTTCCACACAGCATGGAAGATCAGAGTTTTCGTAGTTCAGGCTAACTACGGCTAGGCAGGGTGTTCTCACACAGGAGTGAGAGATTAAGTTGGTTTTGAGAGGTACGGGAACCTACGGGAACTAAAGCTACGGCCTGGTCTCAAATGCGCAAGGGCAAGAGAAAGGGGAAAACAATCAGTCGTCAGCGGGAAAGTCTCGATCGCACAGCAGCGAGAGAACAAAAGAATTAGTTGTTAGTGTGCTCGCTAGGATATCGCATCCTATGCCTACATATTCTCGCTCAGTACGAGAAATCAGAGCAGCTGTAGTTCAGCTACTTTCGGTACCACAACATAAATCTCGTTTTATTAATATTCTGAAGAAATTACAATGATTGAGAAATAGGACTAAACTCCTAAAATCTTATCCATCTATCATGGAAAATCTAATGAAAAATAGTCCCCTAACAAGTGGACTTCTAACTCTACCTCTAAAAGGAAAGTGTAAAATAAATTCCATGAAGAAAATATCCTAAAGAGAAAATATTAAATCCATGAGCTAATATTTTTATCATTTTTCTCTATTCCTTTTCATATTCTTTTTCCCATATATTTTCTTTTTTTCTCATTTCTATATTTCCCTTTTTTAATATTCTTTTCTTCCACTTCTTTCTCAATATTCTCTTTTTTTTTTCTCAAATATTTTCTTTTTCTCATATTCTTCTCTATTATTCTTCTTCATTCTATAGAAATAAAAAGAATGCTATAAAAGAATTAAAAAGGAAAATAAGGGGCAGGGGGTGTACATAGTTACAGGGGTACATCAGCAGAAAAATTAAAACACAAAATGAGGGCCCAGCCCAATACTCCAAAAACGGAAAAGGGAGTGTGGAAACGAAAAACTGGAGGCATAGTCAGCAAAAAAAACATTGGGCTTCGAGGCCCAATCCACCCGGTCCACTCCACTCTCCTCAGAAACCCTAATCCAACCTCTCCACTCCAATTCACTTTTCATTGCGCCGTTTCTCAACCTTCAGACTCTCTCTCTCTCTCGTTTCCTCCTCCGCCTCAAAACTTCTCACGAAATCCATCAGTCTCTCAATCTCAAAGCTCCCTTTCGTTCTACCAACTTCGAACAAATGAGATGAACCAAAAAAACAGACAAACTAAATCGTTATTTGTCAAAAGCTAGCTCGATGAATATCCTGAAGGTACGATGACGATCGATGGAGCTTTGGATGATTCTGGAACGTCCCGATGAAGCTGATGATGAAATTGTTTGCGTTATGAAGTTCTGATGGCGTTTACTGGAGAATCCGAACGATGAAGTTGAGGAGCGCTGTTGGAAGAACTTGAACGGATGATGAAGACGAGGTCGATCTGGAAATCTCAGGAAGCTTCTGAAGATATCTTGAACGCGATGGAGTTCTTTGACCTAGATCGTTGATGAACGGAAGAAGAAATTCTGATGATCCTTGGAGTTTGATCGGGGTTGAAGATTGAATCTGGAGATGATAGTGAGGAACGAGGACACGAAATCTTGATGAGTCCGGTGATGATCTGAGGATTCCTTGATGAAGATGCATGAGGATCTTCTGGAAACGATGAACTTCAAGGATCTCGATGAAGATCTTGATGTTCTTTCTGGTGACGTCTTGGATGAAGACGAATCCTATGAAGAGGACGATGGTGAAATTTGTTGAAGGATCTGGAAAGTTAATCTGGAAAATGTTGTGGCTGGATGAATGTTGATCGGAGAGGCAAGATGAAGATCTGGTGATTGAAGGATTTCTGGAAAAAAATAGGTTTTCCGGTGAGTTTTACGGCGGTGGTTGGGCGGTTACGGTTGTCTGAGGTAGTTAGCGGTGGCCGGAGAGTAACGGTTGTGGTGGTTGCATGGCCGGCGGCCATGCATCCGGCGAGGGTCAGGGCGAAGACGCGTGGCATGATGGGAAGGTGCATGGAAGCTGCGTGTACGGAGAGTGGGAGATAGTGGGGGTTACGTGTGTTGCTAGGTGGCAGTGAAAACGAAGTGGGGGCGAAACGTGGATGACTCTGGTGTGAAAACGTGGCAGAAATGGAAAAACGAAGTAGGGGCCTCTGAATGAGACGCGTGGCCTCCTTTATATAGTGACAAGTGGACTGATATGGGGTGGGCCTCCAAAACTGCCACACGGCCCAGGAATTAAGACTGAACTGAATGGAATTAAGTTGGATTAATGACTGATTAAAACAGATTAAACTCAATTAAAAAAACTGATTAAAGACTTAACCTAATTAACTAATGGATATTCAATTAACACTAACTAAGAATTAAAACTACAATTAACGCCTAAAATGAAAATTAAAACTAATATAATTCCTAATTAAAACTGATTAGCTCAATTAAAATCTAAACAAAAGATTAGAATCCTAATTAATCTCTATTAAGGAGAATTAACCTAAAACTTTATTAATTCTAAACTAATAAAACTCTATTATTAAAAAAACAAAAGAAAATCTATTAATATCTATTAAAACAATTACTCTAAAAAAAAATTCTATTTAATTCTATATCTACAAAATTATGATTAAAAAAATCTATTTTACTTATTAAAATCCTAAAAAAAGAATCTATATCTATGAAAACTATTTTCTATTAAAAAGACATCTAATTAATCTATTCAAAAATAAAACTCTAATATCCTATTAAAAGAAGATTATTTATTCTATATCAAAATCTATTTAATTTCTAAAGAACTCTATTGTCTTATTAAAAGGAAAAATATCCTAAAAATGCATTTAAAATTTGTTTACAAAAATAGGAAAAGATCATAACCCTACAAATGCAATTAATTCAATTAAAGAGGAGATCGAGACCGAAGCGGAACCAACGACAAAACTCGGACACCTGACTGTTCTAAAAAACAACTGTAAGCTAAAAACACTCGGAAAGCGTGCGACTTCCCACAAATAACCTCTGACTATCTGAATCGGTCTGAAACACCTGAAATGCGACAGCGGGGCTGTAATCCAGATAAAATCCCCATGATTGAGAAAATGCACTATATGCAGTATGTAAATGCGAATGCGAAATGCGTCGAAACATCGAGTCAGATACGGGACTCGGTTGGTCAAATTTTAGGATGCAACAGTATGGTAGTTTGGTCGGCAGCTTCGTCGGATGAGGGGGAGGCAGTCTGCCCGTCCCTCATGTCAGTCTCCGGGTAGTCGGAGGTTCCGATTTGCTTGCCGCCGTTCGTGGCAGGAACGTGGACTAGGCCGTGAATGACATCGTCGCGGTGTGGGCTATCCATGAATGCGAAATGTTGGTGAAACTTTGGTTCTCTGCTCGGAGGAACGGGGAAGTTTATGCCCCCACAGTCGGCGCCACTGATCTGACCTGATCAAAAGGAGGTCACGGAACGGCCACACGCTGCTGGGCTTCTGCTTGTTCTACGGTGCTGAGGACAAAGTGGGGGGGTGTACCTGTAAGGCACTCTGATGCTAAAGTAAGTGATTTGGATGGAGTGAGAACAAAGTACAGAAAGGGCAAGATGTGAATTACCTGACCCTCTTGTGAAAGAGGGTATTTATAGAGAGACCCCAGCGCTGGGCCAACGGTCACTTGTGTTGGGCTAGATCGCCAGGCCCAACCCAGGCAACTGTTACGGCTTACGTGGCGTATTGAAGACCAGGACGTGGTCTTCGCCCTAGTTCAACTGCTCCGTGAACTCTGGAAAGTGGGTTGACCTGCTCTTTCGGAGGTGGGCAGTTGGTGGATGACGTGTCCCCGCAGAGGGGAGCATGTGGAGAACGTGCGAATGACACATTGATCTCCCTGCGGAGGGGAGCTCGTGAGGTTCTCCGAAGGTGTGTTGTTCTCCCTGCGGAGGGGAGCATACGAGGGCGTGGGGGAGACATGTTGTCCTGCTCGTTGGCATGGGGATTCTGCTCGCGGAGGGTTGTTCTGCCCGACGATGGATAGTGGTTGGCAGCGTTGTTCTGCTCGACGGGAGCATGCCCTGCCCGTCAAGGAGTCACGTGCTCGACCAACCTGCTTAAACCAGATTGGGCCTTTATCGTGCATCATTGGACTGGGCCGCGTGGTTAGGTCGGGGCCCAGGCCAGAACAAATTTCAACTTCTATTTTAATAACCGTTATATGGTAGTTAACACACATTTTTCATTCAATTTTTTTATTTATAAATAATTAAAATTAAAATTAAAAATAAACAAACAAAAATACCATTTATATTTTTACTAGCCTGCGCATTAAAAAAAGCGGTTCGTCTGAATGTTAGTTATAATAAAATAAAAAGTAATATACCATAAATAAACTTATCAAAATATTTGTTTTTTAAAGTATTCCTTTCATCCTATAATATTTATTCTAGTTAATCGCTCCACACAAATTAGTAAAAAATATAATATTTACAATTTTACTAATTTATTCATATTTATATTAATGCAAAGTGAATAATATTAATTTGAGAGTCATATCACATTATATTAATTAATCTTGGAGTATATGTTAAGATTAACCTTAATTAAATTATACAATTGAAAAATTAAAAATTAACAAATTAAATAATTTTTTAAAAGATAATGTATTGAAATGTATTATTAACAAAATTTATAAATTACACATGAAAATAAAAATGTCAAAATGAAGCTCCCAGCGAGGATTGAACTCGCGACCTTTCCCTTACGAAGGGAACGCACTACCACTATGCTATGGAAGCTTTATGGTTATACATATTTTATTTATAGAATTTAATCATATTAAAAAATGATTTAATAATAGTACTGTATTTCATGTCATTAAATTAGAAAATTAAAATCGACTAAAAAAGTAAATTAGGCCCTTATTGTATAGCATCCCATATTCTTCTTATTTAATCAATGCATGCATTATGTTGTATACTAATTAGTTACTTACTTCCGAGGGGTTGAGGGTGTAAAGGGTGTTGATAACCAATGATGTCTTGAATATTGTGGAGTTAGAAAATTGAGGGATAAATTGGACATTATAACTAATTAGGGTTTAAGAAAAGATAATTTATCCCTTAAGCCATAATTAATACTCAAAGAAGATTTAGAAATTAATTAATTTAGTGAAACCAGTTATGTAACCTCACATTATTACTAAAGGGTATTTTAGATATTTCACCAAGAATACACAACACTTAAAGACAAGTTAAAGTTGAATATAATTTAAGGAAGGTGATTAGTTCCTGAATTCATAGGTAGTAAGCAAGAGGGATAATTAGTAATTGTGACATAATGACTAAGACATTTGGGTAATTTCACATTGTTTAATGAAGAGCAATTTGGTCATGTTGGAATTTGAAGGAAATAAAAATCAAATTTCACCTTCTTCTACCTTCTTTCACACTTTAAATGGAGAGGAAAATTTTGTATGATGAACTTGTATGTGAATCCCCTTGGTTTCATGCAATGCTCATCTCCACATTCATCATAATCCTTCAAGAACATCATGGTTTTTTAAGAAACTATCACAGATTATGGGAAAGCATAAATTTAGGAGGAAAATTGAAGAGGAAGGAAGAAAGGAGAATCATGGAAGTTAAGTTGAGTTGAAGATGAAAGAAGAAAAAAGAGGACACGACTTTAAATTTAATCAAACTTGTATGTAGCTGAGGGATGATCATCATATTCATTATCCTCATGCTAAGGTGGGTTTTCTTTAAGCATTGATCTTAGTTAGAAATAGATAAAATAGAATGACATACTTGAAATTAGATTAGGGATTCAAGTAGCTTAATACATCAAAGTTATGTGTAGAGTGATTGATTCACTTTAAAATTCTTTGATAATGTTTATGATTTTTACCTAGAAGTTTTATTATCTTCTTGATTGTAAAACAATAAGTTCTAAAAATAAAAGGAAATACAAATTTAAGTACATGGGTTAAAAGTATAGAAATGAATAACGATGTGCAATTAGAAACATCAAGAGAAGATCTAATGCCATATGTATAACTCTAAATGATAAAATATGTTATGAAATCAGACATATAGTACATGTTTAACAACATGAAGCCTTGTATGAGTGAGATTTATTACATTTTATAGCAGTGTCACAACATATGTAACATATTCATAAATGAATCTCAAAATTAAACATATACTACTGTAAATTGTAATCTCTGCTTGTAGAAGGAGACTTTAATGATATTCTGGCAGCTACAGAAAAAAGAGGAGGCATCCTAGCCTCTGATATGCTAGAAGTTTAAAGACAATACTGATTCTCGTAATCTGATGGATATATACTCAATTGGCCATAAGTTCCCATGGAGGTATGCAAGTGTATGAAAGAATGGATAGAGCATTGTGTGACGATACTTGGAGGCTTCAATTTTCTGATGCACAAGTTATAGTCCATACCAGATTGGTATTTTCTGATCAGCATCATGTGCTTGTGACTCTTAAAAATTTGGAAGGTAGAAGAGTAGCCAGAAACTTCAAATTGGAATGTGTTTGGTTTTGAGAAGACACTTATGATGACATATTTAAAGATGCATGGAGTACAAACACTATAAGAAAAAACATGTTGCGACATCTTTTTAATATTATGGTGGTTTGAACTGCCGCAATAGTTGGGTTACGAAGATTTTTATTCTACCATTAAAGCGTGTGTTGCCAGCATGATCTACGACGATTTGGAAAACTGCCACTCAAACCATTGTTACTAATTACAACGATTAGCGAATTTCCTTAGATAAATATTTGCAAGGATTTCAAAATTTCATAAATTTTATTTGGTGTTTCATTTTCAATGATGATTGCGACGACTTTGAAACAAACTACAAAGGCACAAGACTCGAGCTTGTGGAAATAGATTACAAATGTTTGGCTATTGTTGGAGTCAATGACTTACTAGGATATTAAGATTGGTATCAATGCAAAAGTCTGGATAGACTGTTGAATTGCCATAGGGTTAAAACTTTATACTCTTCTGGCAAACTATTTTGCAAATCAGGATTTGGTGAGAGTTATTAATATTCTAGATGGGAATGGAAAATGGGATTGGTTATAGCTTAAACAGGTGTTTTCTTAGGATGTGTTAAACAAAATTAAAGTTATTCATCCTCCAAGGATTGAGAATGGTGAAGATTAGTGTGTGTGTGTGTGTGTGTGTGTGTGTGTGTGTGTGTGTGTGTGTGTGTGTGTGTGTGTGTGTGTGTGTGTGTGTGTGTGTGTGTGTGTGTGTGTTGGGGGGGGGGGGGGGGTTAGCAAACAACAAATTTTCAATCTCAAATATCTTTAGAGTTATAAGTAGTACTGACAGTAGTATAAATGATGATAAATGACGCAAAGTTTGGAATCTACAAGTTTGTAAAAGAATTCGAGCTTTTATCTAGATGATCCATCACAATGGTATAAAAACGAACCACATGCTTAGTCAAATGCACATTAGGGATCCATATTGTTCTGATTACAATTGAACGATTAGTAATAAACAATTTAACATGCATTATATATAGTGAATAAGCAATTTCAAATTCTTTACATTTTGATGTCATTTAAAATTCTTTAAATTTTATTTGAATAAAATATCTCATAAATTTACGTTATTTTAACAAGGATTAAATATGTTTTTAGTCCTTGTAAATAAACCAAAATCTAGTTTTAATCCCCCTAACATTTTTGTTCAAAGAATCGTCCTCCTAAAATTTTTCGTCCCTAATTTTCATCTCTGCCGTCTATTCCACTTAACGGAGCCATACGTGGAGGCTGATTGGTAATTTTTTTTAAATTTTGAAAACACTACAAGAAAAGTTGTTAATAGCTAGGGGCTTTTGCTAGGGGTAAAGCCCCTCGCTAAAAAAAACTCATTTGCTATGGGTTAAACCCCTCGTAATGCATAAAATGGAAAGAAAAAAATTGAAAAACAAAACTATGGGGATGCCCCTCGCAAATGGGGAGTGAAATTTTTTTGAATTTTGAAACTGGGTTTTGCTAGGGATCACCCTACACTATAATGAAAGGATGTCAAAATAGGTTGACTAAGGAAACAATTTGCGAGGGAAAAACCCCTCACCAATTTCATAAATGCATTTTGCGTGGGGTTACCCCTCACCATAAAAATACCTTTAGTCAAATCAGCCTGCAAAAGTATTTAAGACTATGCCAAAGCATGCTACGAGATTGGAAATAAACTGCAGCTTGTCGCCACTGGCTAGGGGTAGCCCCTCGCAAATGTTATCTTCATTTATTGTGCATCCTCACAAATGTCATGTATTAAATTCCAGTTTCGTTTGCCTTCTCATTCTAGACCTTTCTCATCTGAATTTTTTTTCTTTGCTTTCTCTCTTCCATTTTTCTCCCACCCTAGTTTCATTTCCAGATCATCAAACATCTACTTCTTCTTTCAAGTATTGGTAGGTATTCTACAATTATAATTTCTTTGTTGCATGTATTTTCTAATTAATTTTATTTATTAGATTTACCAATTAATTTTTTATTTATTTTCTGTGTTTTATACCATTCATACAAAAGTCTCAAATTTTATCCAAGAGGAGCTTCCAATTTGAATGAGCATCAAAAGGTACACATTTTTTTTCTTCAAGATTTTAGGTGTAAATGATATTAATATATGTTTATTTTGAGTGACGTTGTTATAATAAAATAAATATATAAATTTATTTTGATATATATATATATATATATATATATATATATATATATATATATATATATATATATATATATATATATATATATATATATATATATATATATATATATATATATATATATATATATATATATATATATATATATATATATATATATATATATATATATATATATATATATATATATATATATATATATATATATATATATATATATATTTCTAGTAATATATTTTTGAAAATATTATGTTATTTCTTATATTTATAGGATTTATATTGTAATATTTGTTAGAAAAAAATAGTATTGATATATTTTTTATATTATTTAATATATTTTGAAAAACAGATATATAAATCTATGTTATGTTATTTTTTTTATAAGTTTATATGTCATATTATTTTATAAAAATTGAAAAAAAAACAGTATATAAATTTATGTTATGTTGTTTATATTGTTTAAAAAAATAGATTATATATTAAATATTTTAGAGAAAATAATATTATATATTAAATATTATTTAAAAAACAGATTATATATTTTAAAATATTTATAAAACTGATTTAAAAAACAGATTTAAAAAAATATATATTATATATTAAATAATGTTCTAAAAACAAATTTTAGTAATATATTTATAGAAAATATTGTTTAAAAAATATATGGCAAAATAACCTTTTTGGTCCCTTAACTTTAACTCGGGGTCCATGTTGGTCCCTTATCTTTAAAAAGTGGCAACTTGGTCCTTTAACTTTTAAAATGGTGTCATTTTAGTCCTCACCGTCAATTGCCCCCAAACGTCCGTTAGTTTTGTATATATGGCAGATGACATGACAATCTTGTTCATGATGTGGCTTCCTTCTCCCTCCACCTTCCGTTGAAATCCCTAAAATAATTCCAAATCCCAAATCCCAATCCCAATCTCAAATCAGTAAACGTTAATCTAGGGTTTTTTTTATTTGGCAAGCATGAAATTCAGATGTTCCTCTTCCATTTCAAAAACGAAAAGTCGAGATTCAAATGTTTGTAGTCGGTCACAATGGAAGCCCATGTGCCATTGTGGAGACATGACTGTTCTTCAAAGGACAACTACTGTTAAGAATATGGGAAAACTTTTTTGGGGTTGTCCAAATTATAAGGTATGCAAGCTGGTTTTGTTCTCTGTTGAAGTTCTATTTTTGATTAAGTTATGTTTCTGTTTCTGTCTAAATTATAAGTTATACTTTTGTTTAATTTTAAATTCATTATCCATCATCCTCTAAATAATGAAACTTATAGAGAGGTATGCAAGCTGGTTGTGGCTTCTTTGATTGGTTTTATGAGGAGATGGGTGATGAGAAGGAGCAATTTTGGATGCATAGGCTGTGTGTGGTAACTAAGGGACTTGCTGAAGAAAAAAAGGACATTGAAAAAGCGATAATGGAGAATGAAGAATTAGGAAAAAAGCTTATGAAATTTGAAACTGAAATGAAGAATATCATGAAGTGGAAAAAGATTTTGAATTTGATGTTTATGATGATTATCATTATATTAGTTGTTAGGGGTAGTTAGGTTATTACGGTTTGTTTGGAAGTATTATGTTATGTTAAAGTTTGTATCACTTCAACATGAATGTAATAGTTGGATTTTAATATATGGATTGTATCAGTTTAGTTAATTTCAGTTTTTGCAGTTCAACATTAATGAATATAACAGTTAAAGATAATGTTAACTTGGTTAAAGTGTTTTAATTTGGTCTGTCAAAGCATAATCCACATGAATATAACAGTTTTGGATTATATCATGTCAAAGTGTTTTTTATGTTTGGTATATAACAGTTTTGGTTTGTCAATGATATATTTGGAGTATATTTGGTATATAACAGTTTGGTATATAATAGTTTGGTATATAATAGTTTGGTATATAACAGTTTTTTATGTTTGGTATATAACAGTTTTTTATGTTTGGTATATAACAGTTTGGATTATATTTGGTATATAACAGTTTGGTATGGATTATATTTGGTATATAACAGTTTGGTATATAACAGTTTGGATTATATTTGGTATATAACAGTTTGGATTATATTTGGTATATAACAGTTTGGTATATAATAGCAGCATACATGAAGCAACATACATATAACAGTTTGGATTATATTTCATAATACCTATAAACAACAACAACAACATACATAAGTTGGTTATGCTTTTAGGTTCATTTCATAATACCTATTTGGTATATAACAGCCTATTTGGTATATAGCAGCATATTTGGTATATAACAGCAGGATACATATAAGTTGGTTATGCTTTTATGTTCATTACATAATACCTATAAACAACAACAACAACAGCATACATAAACCAATAATACTTTCCACAAAATATACTTGTTCCAAAAACAACATGTTCATGACAGCAGTAGAATACAACAGCTGTAGAACTTGTTCATGACAACAATAGAGTACAACATGTTCAAATTATAAACTTGTTCATGACAGCAGTAGAGTACAACATGTTCAAATTATAAACTTGCTCATGACAGCAGTAGAGTACAACATGTTCAAATTATAAACTTGTTCATGACAGCAGTAGAGTACAACATGTTCCAAATTATAAACTTGTTCATGACAACATCAGTAGTAAAATACATAAACTTGTTCTAAAACAACAACAGTAAAATACATAAACTTGTTCTAGGTAACTAAATTCACATGTTCCACAACTTATAGCTTCTTCTTTGGGGTGATCCTCTTTGTTGGAGTAGACCTCCTTGTTACTGGGCCTACCACATTCTTCACAAAAGGTCTTGTTGGCTTCCTTATAGGCAGCTTTTGTATCTTGCCCTTAGCAGCCTTTCCATTAGAAGTCTGAGATGCTTGGCAAGATTGTTGAGTAGGCTGAGTTGTTGAAGTAGGAGTGTGGTGACTAGTTTGTTGAGCAGTCTGAGATGGAGTGTGTTGACTAGTTTGTTGAGCAGTTTGAGATGGAGTGTGATTGAGTTGGGCTGATTGTTGGCTAGGTTGTTAAGTTGTTGTGTCCTTACAAGTAGATTTGTAATGTCCTGCTTTCTTACACCTACTACACTTCACCAGAAAACCTGTTCTTCTCAATTTGCGAGCAGACCCATCAATTTCACCTTGTTCTAGGTTCCTCTTCTTTTTAGGTCAACCTGGCATCTTCCTGAACTTGGGTGGTTGCACATCTGGGTATGGTGTCTTAACTCACAAGTTTACTCCATTAACATGGTAGATCACATGCTTATAAACTGCCTTGTACCTTGAAACCCTGTAATAATCTGGAATGTAAGTGTCAAGCTTGAAATTCCTACTCTTCATAGCAGAATGAGCATGAACACACAGGAGCCCTGTGAGTTCCCATCTTTTGCATGAACATATCTGATCTTTCAGGTTCACAACAAACTTGTCAGCTTGATTTTCTATGTGCCTTACTTCAAATATATGTTCATCAGACATCCTAAATGATTAAACAAACAAAAGTACATTAGTCACATGTATGTCATAAACAAACAAAATACATTACTCACATGTTGTGACATACCTTACTAGCCAGTTGTTGGTGTATGTACTTGTGACATCAAGTTTCTTTCTAATATTGGGCAAAACATCATTCTCATCCAAAGTTCCAAATCTCAGTCTGTTATTTGCCCATCTCTCCATCATGTATGTTCTGATGTCTTCTAACATAGTGATTAGAGGTTTTTCCCTTGCTTCCAGAATGACACTATTAAAGGACTCAAACATGTTGTTGAGAACAGCATCACATTTGTTTTAGTCCTAAAGTAAGATCTACTCCAAAACCTTTGTGGGGTCTTCATCATATATTTAAATGCTTCTTCATTGATGGCCATCATTCCCTTCATCTCTTTTTCCCATGCTTGTGGGTATGTTGACTTGGCAGCCTTCCATATTATGTCCTTCAACATCTTTCCAGGAAACTTTTTTCTAAAATTGTTATAAAGGTGCCTAACACAAAACCTGTGCTCCACCCTTGGCAATAACTCATCCATAGTATGTAGCAGACCCTGCAATAACATACAACATAGCATTACAATATATCATAACAAAAATAGCATAACATAAACACATAAACACATAAAACCATATGAATAAATGAAAAACTTGCCTTTTATTGGTCTGAGATGAAGGTGTAAGTCATGCATTCATCTTTGCCTCCAAGGTCATCAATTAACAGCTCTAAAAACCAAGTCCAGTTATCCTTGTTTTCACTCTCCACAACTGCATATGCTATAGGAAGCATATGATCATTAGGATCCCTCCCAATGGCAGCTAGTATCTGCCCTCCACACAACCCCTTAAGAAAACACCCATCTAGACCTATTACATGCCTGCACAACTTAAAGTTTTCCTTACACGCAGCAAAACATATGTAAAGCCTTCTAAAATATGGTCTTTCATCCTCAACACCTACTTGTACAGGCTCAACATTAAGCTTAACTGTTGACCCTGGATTGGCTCTTAACAGTTCATGACAGTAGTCATAGACCCTTGTGTAATCTCCCAAAAAGGAGCCATCTACATAGTCTCTAGCTGCAAATCTTGCTCTTATAGCTTTGGTTTTGTTGACCCCAACATTCCACTTTTTTTGTGCCTTCTCCTTAATATCCTTTATACTCAACCTTGGATTGTTTTTCAAGTTATTTTGAATTCTTTTACTCAACCACTTTGTACTCATCAGCTTCACATTATACTCCCTACTGCAACTGTGTTTATCAATTACTTTTCTGAGTTGCCAAGTGTCTTCAGTTGACAACTTGCTACAATAAGCCTCCCACTCACAACAAACTTTACATCTAACCCTTACCCTAACTCTGTCATTTTTTACAAACCTTAGTGTAAGTGCTCTTGATTGGCTGCATTTTGTGGCAAAATATGAGTACATGTATGCATGTCATGTTTGATGTTATTTCATTCATAATATGGACTGCGCAGGGTAAGTTAACTAAGCTAACTATAAGTTAAGATGGATGTCATACTCAATGTTATGACATAGGTCGTATGACATCAAGCGGAAGTTTGTTATTCTGATAGCTATAACTCAGGAAATAACTCAGAAGCTCAAGCTGGATTGCAGGAGATATTTTAGACGCCCTAGGGGAACTAATATGCACCTGATTAAAGAGGCAAACGTGCAGAATACAAAAGTGAGGTTTTATGATGGATAAAACCTAATGCATGCGCCCAGGCCCAAGGATTGATTTGCTGCTACAAATACCAGGAGAGGCAATCCTAGAAGGCAGCTGTTGCAGATAGAGAAACAGAGAAATCACCATAGTGGTTTAGAAGTGAAAAGGTTGTTCTTTACGTTTGTGTCTTAGGAATACTTGTAACCCAAGCAACTGTTGATTGCATTGGTTAGGTAGTTTCTAGGTTGTGTTCCACTCGAAGCTGTTAAGCAAGAGTGTGTGTTCCTTGATCAAAGCTTTGAAGCAAGATCAACGTGTGTGTGTGTGTGTGTAGGTAAAGTCTCTCTTCAATCTACTGTTTAAATTGTAACTGGTTGTTATCACTGGTGTGTGATTATAGGGAGTGAGTGGGTATACTCAGGTCTAGAGTGTCTCTAGGTTAAATTGTCATTGGATAGTGATTAAGTGAGGAGTGCAAACTGGAGGTTTGACTCTGAATTGATACTGCTGATAATGAAATTTCTCCCTGGCTTGGTAGCCCCCAGATGTAAGTGTGTTGCACTGAACTGGGTCAATAACTAACTGTGTTATTTACTGCTTTGTTATTGCTGCATAATAGGAGATCTGTAGTGAATGTCACAGTGGATGTTATAACTTCTGTTAGAACATCCATCGTGGGCTGGCCAGAATTTACAATTGGCATCAGAGCAGGCACCCTGCCTGTTTATTACTGGTGAGATCTAGGGAAACAAAATTCTGGTACTATGGATAAAGATATTGGTTTCACCAATAGACCTCCAATTCTGGATGGTTCTAATTATGACTATTGGAAGCCTAGGATGATTGCCTTCCTAAGGTCCTTAGACAGCAAGGCTTGGAGAGCTGCAAACTTTGGCTGGGAACATCCTGTCAAGACTGACAAGGATGGAGTATCTATGCAAATTCCTGAAGAGGAATGGACCAAAGAGCAAGAGGCATTGGCTCTTGGAAACTCTAAAGCATTAAATGCACTCTTCAATGGTATAGACAAAAACATCTTTAGACTGGTCCACCACTGTGAACTAGCAAAGGATGTTTAGGACACTCTCAGAACCACTCATGAAGGAACTTCCAAGGTTAAAATGTCAAGACTTCAAATGCTGACCACAAAGTTTGAAAGTCTAAGAATGAAGGAAGATGAGACCATCCATGACTTTTACATGAATTTGCTTGAACTAGCTAACACCTCAGGAGCTTTGGGAGAAAAGATGACTGAAGAAAAGTTTGTAAGGAAGATACTATGTTCACTACCTAAAAAGTTTGCCATGAAGGTAACAACCATTGAAGAAGCTCAAGACATATGCCACATGAAAGTGGATGAACTCATTGGATCTCTTCAAACTTTTGAGACGAGGATGTGTGTTCAGGCTGTGGAGAAAAAGAGCAAGAGTATAGCTCTTGTCTCAAACACTATTGAGACTTTAGATCATAAAAGGGAGGAAGATCTATCAGAGGCAATAGCCATGCTTGGAAAATAGTTCAACAAACTGGCCAAAAGGATAGATGCTAAGTCTAAGCTCTATTTCAAAATGTTGCCTGCTGACAAAGAAAAAACTGAAGATAAAGCCAACCAAAGCAGAGGAGTACAGTGCCATGCGTGTGAGGGATATGGACATGTTAGGAAGGAATGTCCCACATACCTCAAAAAGAAGGGAAAAGGTCTAACAGTCACTTGGTCTGATGAAGATTCTGACAGTGGATCAGAAGGAGAATCATCCAAACATGTTACTGTTCTCAACAGTGTGTGTGTGTGTATCTGACGGTGACTCAAGTGAAGAGGAGCTAACTTATGATGAACTAGCTGAGTCATATAAGAAGTTGTCCATCAGAAGCACAGAGTTGTACCAACAAGGAGAGCATCAGAAGAAGCTCATCAAAGAGCTAGAAGTTGAAAAGAAAGAGCATCTAGTCACTATAAACTCACTCCAAGGAGAGATAAAGGAGATGAAAGGAGAAAAGGAGCAAATGATAAAATCCATAAGGATGCTCAACTCTGGAACTGACACCCTAGAGGAGATTCTTCAGAGTGGTCATACTGTAGGAAATAGGTCTGGTCTAGGATTTATTGAAAAACAAAATCCTGTCTTGAAACTCAAGAGGTTGCAGCCTGACATTCAAAAGTTACAAAGGATGTCACAGTCAAAGTTACAACATCCTCCACACAGAAATTGGAATCAAGTTAAGAGACAATTTCAAAGGCATAGATGCTACCACTGTGGAAAACTTGGGCATATTAGAGTTGTGTGCTTCTGGTTGCATGGATTTCCTAGCCAAAGAAGTGATAACCAGGGTAAGAATGGAAAAAGGCAACATCATAGACAAAGGCAGCATCATACCAACCAGAGCTGGAGGCAGCATCAAGCCAAACCCAAGAAGAAGGAAGTGCCTAAGAAGCAAGAACAATGGGCTGTCAAGACTGTAGCTCTAACAACTAACATTTCCCTAAGAATGCCAACCAATGAGGATTTGTACTTTGACAGTGGTTGCTCCAGGCATATGACTGGAATTGAGGATCTGTTGATCAAACTCAAGCCTCATTCATCTAGCCATGTAACTTTTGGGGATGAAGCTAGAGGAGAAATCACAGGTGCTGGACAACTTGACAGTCCTAAAGCTCCAGAATTGAGAGATGTCCTGTTAGTTAAAGGACTAATTGTCAATCTAATAAGCATAAGTCAACTATGTGATCAAGGTTTAAAAGTACACTTTTCCAAAGACAAGTGTGTGGTGACCAATGAAGAGGGTAAGGAAGAAATGAGGGGATATAGATCCAAGAACAATTGTTACATATGGGAGCTAGAAGTAACATAAATGGACTGGTAAACGAAGAAAAGGATCACCTAGGACTAGAAAAAAGAACCAGGTCCAAATCATCAACAAAAAGATTCTCAAAATATGCTTCAGAAGAGAAGGGATGGGTGTAAGAAAAGTCAGGTAGGAAGGCTAGACAAGAAGGGATACCCTAAGATTGGCCATCAGGTAAAGCTAGATATGCTATATTGGAACCTAATGGAGTCCATGGAGGATACTCTGCAGAAGAGAAGCAATGTCACTCCTGATGTTATGACCCTGTTCTGTGACATTAAAGGATTCATCCAAGATAGGTCTGCTGAGGTCAAGGGAGACATGCCTGAGGGTAACGTGTGGAAAGGGCAAAAAGCATGTGCAACACCTAGTGGCCATATCCAAAATATTGCGGACAAGAAGTCAAGAAACATCAAGGAACCTCAATGTAAAAAATTAAGTTCCTCTAGTAATGATGAGTTATAGCAATTAAGGGAAATGGGGAATTACATCTTGATACTACGTCATTTAATGATGAGTCAAAACGGTACGTTCCCTCCCAGTGGGCAATCATACCTCACTCTCACGTACACAACACACTCTCTCTATTCTTGGCGCCTTCACAAATGCTCCAGCTTCCATACCATCTCAAACAAGCACAAAAGGGTTCCCTCATTGTCTTCAACGACAACGACTATGGCACAACCAACCTCCAGAATGAACATCAGTCCAGATAAAGCGAACCCTAATGAGGCTCTAGAGATTGCTCCACTGCGGATGATGACTCCTGAAGGAGTATTGGTAAAGAAACCTAACAGGAAGCATGCAAAACAAGCAAAAACCCTTGGCTCAAGGCAAGCTACTCCCATGACTACTTCTGGTGACCTAAATACTGAAGAAGCAAGACGAACGCACCTTGAAATTGCTGCAATGGTTGCTACTGCCCTCAACATTCCCATTAAGGGGACTGAGCCTAATCAAGGTGATCAAAGTAATGTCCCACACAATGTCAAAGCATTGGAAAACAACCCCCCAGAAGAGAAGAATAAGGATGAAGGGTCTGATAAAAGGGATGATGATTTGCATGAAGCCAAAGATGCGGAGGTAGGCAACTTAGACGAGTACTCTGACAATGAACTTATAACAACAATCAATCCAGACATTGCCAAAATATTGATGAAAAGAAAAGGGAAAAAGATAGTTGACCAAAGCTCACCCAAGAAAAGGGATGCTGAAAAGACTACTGAGCAAGGAGATACCACCAAGAAGACTGAAACTAAAAGGACTCAGGTTGGACCCTCCAAAGGGTGGAGCAAGGTGACCATCAAGAAGAGAAAGATTGAATCGAGACCAGAACAAGAAACATATTTGGATGTTGATATGGATGTCACTGACATCCCAGCAAAGAGGAAACCTGCTTCAAGCAAGCTGGTTGAAAGTGTTCCTGAAGTGCCCCTTGACAACATCTCCTTCCACTATCCCTTAGGTGTCATCAGGTGGAAGTATGTATACCAAAAGAGGTTGGCCCTAGAGAGAGAGCTTGCTCAAAATGCTCTGGATAACAGGGAGATTGTAAACCTTATATGTGAAGCTGGCTTGATGAAAACTGTCACTCAGTTCTCCCAATGATATGAAATTTTGGTCAAAGAATTTATAGTTAACTTATCTGATAAATGTGCTGATAGAAAATCGTCTGAGTTTGGGAAAGTGTTTGTCAGGGGAAATGGTATTGTCTTCACTCCCACCATCATCAACAACTTCCTTGAGAGAACAAATGAGGTTGTGCCTGAGTTAACCATCTCTGACAACAGAATATGTCAAGAGATAACTAGAAATCAAGTCAGGAAATGGCAATCAAAAGGGAAGCTTGCTGCCAGTAAGCTGAGCATGAAATATGCCTTGCTTCACAAGATTGGTGCTGCAAACTGGGTGCCAACCAATCACAAATCATCAGTGGCCACCATCCTGGGGAGGGTCATCTATGTTGTGGGAACCAGGACCAAAATGGATTATGGCACATACATCTTTGAGCAAACTATGAAGCATGCTGGCAGTTATAGCATCAAAGGGCCTATATCATTTCCTTCCCTCATCTGTGGAATAATGTTAGCACAGTTTCCAAATATCCTCAAGACCAGTGATGTAGCAAGCAAAAGAGAAACTCCCTTAGCCTTTCATCACAAGCTATTTCAAGGAACCCATGTTTCAGACATTGCCATGGCATCCACTGAGACATCAAAAAGGGGTCCCAAAGCCAAAAAGGCTGAAGTGATAACCATCATTAAAGAAACATACAAGGAACTGGATGCAAGAAAGCAAACACTTGAAAAATTGTTGCAGTCTCTTGAGCTAGATGAGGATACTGACAACTCAAAGGATGCTACAAGGGAAGAAGGTGCCACAAAGGAAGATGATGGTACTAGGAAAGAGGGAAGTCAGGAAGTAGGCTCGGAAGATGCTGTTGAGGAAGACACTGATGCTGAGGAATAAGGCTCTGGAGAGACTGAGGAAGATAGGTCCAACTCAACTGCAGAAGAAGACTAATGCCTTATAGCTCAAACCACTTCTGGCTGAGGTGGTGCAGGAAGCAGTGTTGCTGATGTATTGGTTTGATTTGTTTTGTTAGTCTTGTGTGAGAACTGTTAAGACAATCTGTTTGTGTTATGCTCTATATGAGCAGTTTTTGTAACCCTAAACACATGTATTGGTACAATTTATGATCTATGATAGCTGTTAGTTGGATCTAAATTTGTGGCTAAAAAGGGGGAGAGTGTGATAGATAACAGCAGGTACAGCAGATGCAGATGGAAGAATTGGTGGATAACCAATATGAGTACCACATGTTATGTGGTAGTAACAAATGCAGGTGCAAGTGGAAGAACAAGACTGCCATGAGCAGTGATTGTGATTGAGCATAGGCACCATAGTGCTTATGATATTAGTGTGCAGGTGATGCTAATGAGATTTGTGTGTGATAACAGTTGTTTGGGCTGTTACAGATATGATATGTATGCCATGTATGTTAGAACTAGGACTGACATGCTGTAGGTACTAACATGGGTGATCCTAACAAGATGCTTAGGAATTCTGTGCAAGGAGCAGAATGCATCCCTGTAGGGGGAGTAGCACAAATGTGTGACATCAGAAGGTCATGTTGAATGTTATAGCATCCAATTCAGACAGGATATTGCCCAATTGATAAGTGCATTAGTTGAGGGGGAGTAACTCTGTTACTCAAACAAGCAAAGGGTGACATCTGTAGCAGAAGTCTACAGAGAGTTAACAAAGTGAGTGTTAACAGGGCTGAAAGCCAACTGTGAGGATTCTGAGAGCTTGAGCAGTAAGTGACTTACCTGCATGAAAGGACCATTGTTAAGCCTTCTTCTGTGTAGGAAATCTCTGATGTAAGTACAGAGTGTTTTAGCTAAAAATTTGCCAAAGGGGGAGTTTGTAAGTGCTCTTGATTGACTGCATTTTGTGGCAAAATATGAGTACATGTATGCATGTCATGTTTGATGTTATTTCATTCATAATATGGACTGTGCAGGGTAAGTTAACTAAGTTAACTATATGTTAAGCTGGATGTCATACTCAATGTTATGACATAGGTCATATGACATCAAGCGGAAGTTTGTTATTCAGGTAGCTATAACTCAGGAAACAACTCAGAAGCTCAAGCTGGATTGCAGGAGATATTTTAGAAGCCCTAGGGGAACTAATATGCACCTGATTAAAGAGGCAAATGTGCAGAATACAAAAGTGAGGTTTCATGATGGATAAAACCTAATGCATGCGCCCAGGCCCAAGGATTGATCTGCTGCTACAAATACCAGGAGAGGCAATCCTAGAAGGCAGCTGTTGCAGATAGAGAAACAGAGAAATCAACATAGTGGTTTAGAAGTGAAGAGGTTGTTCTTTACGTTTGTGTCTTAGGAATACTTGTAACCCAAGCAACTATTGATTGCATTGGTTAGGTAGTTTCTAGGTTGTGTTCGACTCGAAGCTGTTAAGCAAGAGTGTGTGTTTCTTGATCAAAGCTTTGAAGCAAGATCAAGGTGTGTGTGTGTAGGTGAAGTGTCTCTTCAATCTACTGTTTAAATTGTAACTGGTTGTTATCACTAGTGTGTGATTTTAGGGAGTGAGTGGGTATACTCAGGTCTAGAGTGTCTCTAGGTTAAATTGTCATTGGCTAGTGATTAAGTGAGGAGTGCAAACTGGAGGTTTGACTCTGAATTGATACTGCTGATAGTGAAATTTCTCCCTGGCTTGGTAGCCCTCAGATGTAAGTGTGTTGCACTGAACTGGGTCAACAACTAACTGTGTTATTTACTGCTTTATTATTGCTGCGCAATAGTAGATCTGTAGTGAATGTCACAGTGGATGTTATAACTTCTGTTAGAACATCCATCATGGGCTGGCCAGAATTTACACTTAGGTCTCTACCATTTTGAACAGCATAAGTTGTTATTGCTTCCCTGAAATCATCCTTTGAACTAAAGTACATTCCCACATCCCACTTGTAATTTGACATGTCTTTTGGCTGTCTGAAAATTTGATGTTTTTTTTCTTACAACTCCACTGCTATCATCACTGTCACAACCACTTTGCATTTCCTCACTGTCATTGTCACTTCCTTTACCATCATTTTCTACACCTTCTCCATTACCATCATTTTCATGACCAACTAGGGCTGCAAGTTCATCCTCCCTAATCTCATCACACCCATCAGACTCATCCTCAAAAGCAACATCTTCAGCGCTATCATAATTGTAGTCCTCATCTATACTATCATCAGATGATAGACTTAAGTCATCATACACTGCAACTTTGCCTTTTCCAACTCCAACATTACCTTGTTGCCCTGTAGCACTCCCTCTTTCAAATCCAACATTACCTTGTTCCCCTGTAGCACTCCCTTTTTCAACTCCAACATTACCTTCTTCCCCTACAACACTCCCTTTTTCAACTCCAACAGTATGATCATCCACTGCAGGATCCTCATCAACTCTAACATCCCCTGCAAGATTCCCTTCCTCCATGATAACATTGGCTTCATCAACTCTAACTTCACCTTCCTCCAACCCAACATTGGCTTCATCGACCCTAACATCACCTTCCTCCAAACCAACAGTGGTTTATTCAACTTCCACAACTTCTTCGTGTAGTTTACTAAGTAACTCCTCTACCTCATCTACAATTTCAGCAGGGTCCTCATCAACTTCATCAACAACAACATCACAATAGTCAGGTTGAGACAATGTATGTTCAATATAAATATCAACATTTTGGTGCATCCTATACAGATCTGCAATTTCTAAAGCACCATTGTCATCAACAAGTGGGTTCATCCCAAATTGAGGGTCCTTATAAAATATTGTTTCAAACTCCCTATAACCTAAGTCTTTCAATACACCAACTAGCTCAAAATAACTCCATCTATCTACATCTACCCTCAAATCATCTACTACTCCATTCTCATATACACTACGACCTTCATCTGTGAACTCACCACTGTGATGAATTTTCAGAGTTATGTATTCATCCATGATAACTTAATCATATCATGTAAGTAATTAACGTTTACACTAACAAATTTATATAAACCCTAAATCTGAACCTCTACCAGAAAACCCTAAATCAGAGAGAAATGAACTAACCTTTTGATTATGGCTCTTGAATCATCTTCAATCATCAATCAAAAAACCACGTCTTCTTCTTGAATCGTCTTCAATCTTCAATCGTCTTCTTCTTGAATCGTCTTAAATCTTCAATCGTCTTCTTCTTGAATCGTCTTCAATCTTCAATCGCCTACTCTTGAATCGTGCCTTCTTCTTCTGGGTAATGGTGGTTAATGAAAGCTTGAATCATTCCCTCTTCTTCCCTCCCTATTCTTCCCTCTAAGACACTTCACTTCCACGTCAGCACTCCACCCACTCAAACATGGCAATTTTTTCAAAAACAAACTAACGACAGCACACTGAAGGATAAACGTGACACCATTTTAAAAGTTAAAGAACCAAGTTGCCACTTTTTAAAGATAAGGGACCAACATGGACCCGAGCTAAAGTTAAGGGACCAAAAAGGTTATTTTGCCTATTTTTATATAAGTATACAGTTTTATTTAGAAAGTATATATTTTTGTAGAAACGTATTAAATAATATAATTATAAATTTTAATAAAAAATTATTATATAATTATATTATTTTAATTATAATAATATAATTAAAATAATATAATTATAAATTTTAATAATAATTTTATAATCATTAGCTAGGGGTTAAACCCCTCACAAATTCCAAAACGTTGGACAATTTGCTAGGGGCTTTACCCCTCGCAAAAGTCTGACTCAAACGGCTAGGGGTTTTACCCCTCACTAAACGTATAACGCATGTGATTTTAGCTAGGGGTTTATCCCCGAGCAAATATCTGACATGTCTGTATGCTAGTCTGTGTCTATTTTCTGCAGTGTAGCAGACTAATTTTTTCCAAGACAATTTGCGAGGGGCTTATCCCCTAGCCAAATTTGCGAGGGGCTTATCCCCTCACCATTAATTTGCGATGCCCTGATTAGCTAGGGGTCATATCCCCTCGCAAATTGATGTTTTGTGATGAGTTTTTAGCTTTAGTGAGGGGTTAAACCCCTAGCTAAATGCAATTTTTCTTGTAGTGCAAAACCTAGTGTCTACTACAAAGGGATAAAGTTATCATCATTTCTCTATCTTCAAGAACTCTCTCCAAATTTGAAATCTTCATCACCAATTCTTCTTCTCCATCTTTGAAAGCAAACATGTCCACCCGCAAAGTAACCGGCAAACGATATACTAGAGCGTCTTCATCTCGTGCAGGTCCGTCATCTGCAGCTCTTCCGGCAACGGCTGTGTCACTTGTTCCACTCGAATTTGCTGAGGTCTATGACAAAAACTTCAACAAGCGTTCTGTCGTCAAGCAGCATGCATACTACCGATTGTCTGCTGAGTGATCGCGACTTTCTATGTCTAATACAACTTAACTGCAAGTGCATTGTCTATCGCGTAGTAATAAAAGATATCGATCCCACGGGGACTCGTAATCAAACTAGTGTTCTCGGGAGTTACTATGTTTAGCTAGGTAGATAATGTTTAAGGGAATAAGATTGTCACTAAAGGGAACTAAAAATGTTACTTAAATTATAATTATGTGAATCGATATGCAGTAATTATGTTCTTCGGGGATTTGACAAGTTGTCGGTATATGAAATATTTTTCAGAGTTTATTTAAGCAGAAAATAGTGATCTCAAGACTCTCGTCTCACGATGGTTATTGACGCTAATCATAATTCTAAGGGCCAAACGTACGCTTTCGTGTCCCATTCGGGGTTAAAACTATTTTTTGGAAATCTCTAAGTTCTAATTCATTTTAAAGTGCTTTCGCTGTTATTAAAACAAATGACTAGTGTTTACTATCTGGTCTTGCCGCAACTTTCGCTTGTTGGTTCGTACCTTAATTAATTTCCCACTTTCGTGGCAAAACTACTTTTAAATAAGTTCTCGCTTTCGCGACGAAGTTTATTCAGTAAATAAATTTAAACACTCAGACCATAAACAACTTTTGAAAAAGAAAGTTTTCAACCGGTTATTATCAAATCCCTTCCGAATTATTATTACATATCGATTACTTTAATTTAGCTAGACATGGATTTGGGAAAGGTAAAACATGAATGAAAACAATGAATAATAACATGCATCATAATGAAAACGAAAATTACGATTAAAATTAGAAACCTGTAAATATTCCAATTGACCTTTGGGCAGATCCTCCACAAATGTTGGCAGGATTCTGGTCTTTTTTCCAATTGATCGTACAAGGGAAATAGGAATTACAGAAGAAATGAAAGGCAACAAAAAAATAGAAAGAAATAAAACTGAACTTTTGCTCTGGAAATGAAATTGGGCAGCACTTCGTTGTCTGAATGCGGCTCCCTTTCTCAGCTCCCCTCCTTCCCCTTTTATAGAAATAGAATTCTAACGGTTATAACTTGAAGAAGGTGGACTTAGAGGCAGAAATATCAGGGAGTAGTGGTCCACTATTTGGGACTTGGAACTGCCTCTTGCACGTGCATTTGAAGTGGGGCGTTTTTGCCTGCATGACGGTCGTCACAGTGTGTGACGGTCGTCACCCATGTGACGGTCGTCATGGAGCTGTGACGGTCGTCACAACAGCAAAATATGCATTCTGCGTTTTTCATGTTGTTTTCATCCGGTTTTCGTCCATATTTTATCTATGATTGCTTCTTTTCTTCATATTGCCTTGTTTAGACATGATCATCAAATACCTGCAAAATATCAGACAAATAACACGGAAAGAACCCGAAATCGGATCGAAAATAGTTAAACATCAGTTGAGTTATGCATTAATATATATATATACGATTTCGTGTTATCACTGAGTGTATGCACATCCCACAAATTATCAACCTTCTTAATGCTAAAGGGTTTAACAATTTCTTGGAATGCAAGACAAAATACAATGAAGACCTTATAAGAGTATTCTACACCGACCTTCAAGGAAAGTTTGAAAATTTTGTATGGTTCTTTCATTCAAAAAGTTCTGAATCATGCCAAAATCATAGTTCTAGGTATTCTGTATAAATCTCTCACCTCGAATTAAGAGTTCTGTCAAAAGACTCTTACAATGACGGGATGTCTTTGGGATAAGGACGAACATTGTTACAGGTTTATTGTTAAGGCGACTACCTCTCGACTAGAAGAATCCGTCGAGAGTGATGATCAGAATGAAGAGGCCCAGGAAGAAGACCAAGATGAACAGGGTGGCAGACAACCCATAGAGGTTGAAGACCAAGATGATGTAAGTTGGCTTGACCAATCTCCTCCCGTGGATCATGCGAATAACCAAGGATGGGGCGAATGGAAGCATACTGGTTGGACATTGTTAGGCGA
Source organism: Lathyrus sativus (assembly GCA_963859935.3). Classification (NCBI taxonomy): domain Eukaryota; kingdom Viridiplantae; phylum Streptophyta; class Magnoliopsida; order Fabales; family Fabaceae; genus Lathyrus; species Lathyrus sativus. The sequence goes on along the minus strand of OZ012740.1, from coordinate 76,227,737 downwards.
TAATTATAGGCCTCAACATCATTCGGAGTATCAAGAAACTCCGAATTGGAGCTATGAGCAGCCTCTACTATTCACGAATCTTCTGTAACAAAACTCTGATGAACTCCTTGAGATGATGATGACTATGCAACTGGAACAACGCTCTTTCATGACTGCTCAGAATGAGCGTATCTCGCAACTCCAAAGTTAATTTGAGACTCATACTGAAAATTTCAACGCGTTTTCCTCCGGTGTCATATGACGGTTCAATGGTCTTCTTGAAACAACCACCAATCAACACAGAGCTCTGGCCACCAATTTTAATACCTTAAACATAGTGGTTTTGGAGTTCACCGAAAGAGCTGATGCTCAATTACCTTCGGAGTATCCCTCTCGAGGGCGAGGTCACCATTTCAGAGGGAGGAGACCTTGAAGTTGCTCTGCATCCTGCATATTACATATCATCATTCTGTTTTTCAATATTGCTATGTATTATTGCACTTACAATTTGCTAATGTCATGGATTACGAACCTATATGTAGTTACTTGTTTGTCTAATCTAGCAATACTTATTGTTTTTGTTTGTGTGTGGCTCTATTTATCTCTCTGTTATTTGATCATTAACTATGTTATGTGTGGATGTATGTTAATGTATAGCCTGTTGTGCGTGTTTTGAGATGTACATCTCTTGTTACGTTTATACCATTTATTGACAGGGGTTTCTTTCTTTTTGATGTTCTTAAAGGGGGAGAGAATGTCAAGCATTGCAGTAGAACCAGAAAGACCAAAGGTGAAGACTTAGCATTAACACAAACGAGTGAGTAGGGATGAAGGCATCAAGCAAGGGGAGGATAATGTCACATATCATACAATCAGGTTCTATGTGTTTTGCCATCATCAAAAAGAGGGAGTATGTGAGGGCAAAGCCTCATATATAGATGTGTTTGTTTCGATGATGTCAAAACTTCGTTCCACAGAAGAATATATGTTGGGCGTTATCACCATGTTGCATTTGCATGTCTTGTTTCTCATGATTCAAATGCTCGCGTAAAAATATCTCGATTGTTGCATATAGATTGTCAAAAATATGTGTCATATGAGTTAGACTTTATTAGTGTCGTGTGTCATATCATAGATGTCATCAAAAGTGTTGAAGAATATGAAAATAGGCATTTTTGACAATTTTAGGGTTTTGAGTAGACCAAAGATATGTTTCGGTCGACTCACACTGTGAGTCAGTTTTGTGATTTTGCTTCAGGTGGGCTCGCGTCGACCCACCGGTCGACTCATACTGTAAGAATTTTAATCTGTCTAAAAATGCATGCTATGCGTCGACGCATACCTTGTTCTGGTCGACGCATGATTTTGTGATTTGCACAAATTTACAATCGGGTCAGCTCAGGTCGACCCTCTATTCTGCATAGGTCGACCGCTCGCTATTTTATGTCAAATTTCTATTATGTCAACTGTCTTTGTGAAGTGGTTTTGGTTGTTATGACAAATATATTTGGTATATAAGCTCAATTGCTATTTTCACTTCACAACATTGAGAAAAACAAGAAAAGTGAAATAGGTGTCGATTCGGTTCTCATCATCTTCATTCTCTTTATAGCATATCACAACAATTAGACATAATCATCTTTGTTGTGCATTGTGCATTGTTAGAGGTGATAACGTTTGAAGCTGAAGATTTGGTTATTCGGTTCGGGTTGAGGAATCAATAGGTTTTTCTTGAATAAAACCTATAGGGTTTTGTCCTCCAAGATTCTCTGAATTTGGGGTTTTTTGCACGATTCGTCTCATCACATATTCAGCCGAGTGAAGGTAATCGAGGAGTTGTTCGCTTCTTGTATCAAAGTACTTGATTCGACTCAAATCAAAGGGCAAGAAGAGATAGGATCTACAACAACAATAGTGTTTGTTTGTTTGATAGTTGTTCGCTTCTTGTATAAACTCAGGTTGTACCACCACAAAGTACAGATAAAAGAGAATACCTCAATGAAATAGATCCAGATGTTTTAGAAGCAATTCTCAATAATGTCAATAATGGAGGGGATGCTGTTTTTGACATTCAACCTATTAAAGTTGACTTAAGCCCTATCAAACAACCTAATGCAAACACAAGTCCTTCAATGACTGGTGGTGTTAAAACCTTCTTTGGGAGTGCACAAAAAGTCAAACCATGCAAAGCATTCAAACATCCAGGAAAGGTCGACGCAACCTGCAGTGATCCTGTAAGTTAGATTAAACTTGCTAATAAGATTTTTTTTGTCATTTAAGTATATTCATGGCTATTAACTGACAATTTAGGTCAAGTCTATGATGCCAAAGAAGAAACAAGTCCTAGCAGCTGTGATGCATACCAGAAAGAGTGAAAGACTCAGGACTATAACAACAAAAGACATCAAGGGGCCTGGAAAACACCCTGAAGATCCACTTTTGCTCACTGAAGATGATACCTCAAAACAACCAAAACAAAAGGGTAGAAAAAGTTAGGACAAAATTCAAAAGGCTTGACTTAATGAGGATGAAATTTGAAGATGTTGAATAACGTATTTTTTGGCTATGTTGTTAACATAAGTGTGTTTTGTAGACTTTGATTAACTATGTTTTTTTGGCTATGATGTAACCTATAAGCATCTGTACTCGATATACACTGACTTGTAATTTTGGTTATCCTACAATCTAAGACCATGTATTGACTTTGAATTCCTATGCTTTTAATGAATTTATTTCATGTCAGCTTGTTTGTCAAATTATGATGCCAAATGTGAGGCAAAGTATGTCAATGTTTTAGGGGACATAATGCCATAATTGAGGCAATATTAGAAGACAATATACCAAATTTTAGAAGTTATAATGCTAAAATTTAGAAGACACTTTGACATAATTTAGAAGTCAATTTGACAAAATTTAAAAGACACTATGCCAAATTTTAGAAGTTACAATGCAAACACAATTCCAATAGAAATAATTAAAAACACAATAAACACAATGTCATTACATTAATAATCCATAATTCTATTACATTGATCATCCAAAATTCCATTACAAACATAATGTAACACTGTCATTACATTTATCGAACAACCTAAATTCAACAATTACATTTCATTAATTGATACACATTAATCATTACAGAAACTACAAAGCATATATGTTTGATTTTTCCAACTCATGTCTCTGATCTCAATTTCGTTTGCATCTTCATGTTCTTCTTCTTCGAACCTTCATACAACTCTCTCAATAAATCAACTGTCTCCAATTCCTTCATTCTGTAGTTTTCTACCTGTTCAACTCCATTAACATCTTTTTCAACCAGATCTTCATCCCATACAAATAAATCACAAGTTTCTTCACTCTGCCAAAATGGACATCTCCAAAAAAGTCTGCCTTTATTGCGACCATTCTTGCAGACGTATGAAACCATACGAGCATCACAGCCGCAATTCCTTCCTTGACGGCGACTTCACACAAATGACGAAGACATGCTAATGAGTTTCTTAGGATTTGTTCTTGAATATAACATCAAAGGAGTTGAAAGAGGGCGCAGAAAAATGAAATTAGGTTAACATTTTCGCACAACTGAAGAAAAGGAAAGAAAGAAGACGAAGATGAAATGAGGAGAAAAAGGACGCACGTTTTGAAATTAGGTTACACATTCACCATGTATGCTGATGTGTAGTCTCCTTACACACGTGGTAATTCAAACATGTCCAATTAATTAAAAAAGAAAGTCAAATCAGTGTCCACGTATGATGCCATTAGGTGAAATAGACGGTAGAGATGAAAATTAGAGACGAAAAACTTTAGGAGAACAATTCTTTAAACGAAAATGTTAGGAGAACTAAAACTGAACTTTAAATTATTTATAAAGACCTCTGACATATTTAACCCTTTTAACAATTCTTTATATTTTTTTTTATCTTAACAATATTTGATCAAATCATTTCAAATAATCTTAAATGTAACTTTTTCTCATTAACATGCTTCATAAAAAAATACTTTTTAAGATAAAAGTTATTTTTCTCGTTTGAATTACTTTACTTAATAACTTATTATATAGATTGAATTTTCTTAATCCATCCTATTAATGTTTTTATACTACTCTAATAACTATATACAAAAAGTTATAAAATTAAATATATCATTGGACTTGTAATATATATCAATTTTGTTGTTGTTGGAAATTAGATAATTAAAAAAATAGAATTATTTAATCAAACATATATAATTAGATATTAAATAAATATTGATAATCCGATTACTTCCTTATCTTTATCCAAATCCTTGTCCATATCGCTTCTTTGGCCTATTATACGCCGGAAGTGAGGCATTAGAAACCGTTGTTAAACGCAACAAAGGAGTGTCGTTTCATTATGCTCACGTGGCAACTCTAACTCCACACGAATAAATTCACACTCCACACATAACTATCTCACTCACTCACATTTTTCTCTCAAACAAAAACTGTGCTTTCTCTCCGCTTCGTTCTTCTCTCTCCGCTTCATTTCTTCACAAATGGCCAAGGATCCAGTTCGTGTTCTCGTCACTGGTGCAGCAGGTATTGATTTCATCAACACGATATCATATTTCCAGTCATGCTTTGTTCTCATCGCCCGTGTTTTGATCTATCTGTTTTGTATTTGCTTACATTTAGATCTGTGATATCGTCATGTTTTAATTATAATTGTAAGATTTCGAAATATGGGTCTGTTTCAAAATGCTCTATTTGTTTCGTTTGGATCTTGATCTGCTTAAGGGTTCAGATCTGTTCACATGATCAATGGTGATCATGATGCTGTGTTTGTTTATCTGTGATCTCTTTTTGATGATCGGATGTGGGGTGATGATAATTGATTCATTAGAAAATTGTTTGTCATGATTTTGTTGTAATGATGAAATGTTTTTTTTTTCAATTGCAGGACAAATTGGTTATGCTCTTGTCCCTATGATTGCTAGGGGAGTGATGTTGGGTCCAGATCAACCTGTGATCCTTCACATGCTTGATATTCCTCCTGCAGCCGAGTCATTGAATGGAGTTAAGATGGAGTTGGTGGATGCTGCATTTCCTCTTCTCAAAGGTTTAATAGTTACCATTCTTTTTAAAATGTTTTGGAAATGAGACGGGTTGATAACTTGATAAAACCTTAGACTTGATATGAGTTTGTTATATAGTAGTTGTATGCTATGTTTTCAATAATGTGATATAGCTTAATAGTGTATTGGTGGTAGGGTGGTAGAGGTCGGCGCTATGTTTTTGGCCTGCTGCCTATCATCAAGGATAGCAGGTTTAGTGCAGCTTTGTCCATGGCAGAGAGCCGAAATCCTGCCATACCAGATGCTTTGTTGCATCGTTATAGTGGATTATGGTAAAAGAACCCGCAATATCGGCCGAAATTTACTGTTGCGTCAAGCCCAAAAATTGTCATGTATATCTGCCATAGCGCCGCGATTGCAGATATTTGATAACATTGGTTTAGTGGTTGTAGAGTTTGGCACTATGTGTATGGGGAAATAGAGTTTGAACTCGCGTGGAATTTTTTGTTACAGGTGTTGTTGCTACAACTGATGTTGTTGAGGCATGCACTGGAGTCAATATTGCGGTCATGGTTGGTGGATTCCCAAGAAAAGAAGGTATGGAGAGGAAGGATGTGATGTCTAAGAATGTCTCTATTTACAAGTCCCAAGCTTCTGCCCTTGAAAAGCATGCTGCTGCCAACTGCAAGGTAATCTTTTTATCATAAAGACATAGTTATGCAACATTTTAATGCTTTTCATCACAAGTTCATACTTATGCAATAATCTGATCTGTTTGTGGCTTGGTCATGTCACAAGGTCTATGGCCAACTGATGCAATTGGTATATATTGGGAAATTTTGAAAAGAAATCAATGTATATTCTATACTAATACCAATATTTTTAAAAGAGTCATATCAAACTTTAGAAATTCATACCATATTTTATAATGCTTAGCCATTGTACGAGAACAAATTACCATATAACAAAATAACAAATTACCATATAACAAAATAATGTGGTTGACCTGATGGTATCGTTAAATCTGTCAAGTCGAACTGGTTTTTACTTATGCCTATGCCTTTTCAATCCAATTAGAAGTTTGATTTGATTATGTGACTGGTTCTTTTTCAGATCAGTCGAACCAGTCATCTGAATTTTTCTAAAACACTGTTTTATTTCTCAAATATAATATTTGTTTTTTATTTTTCTGTTTTATTTTTTTGTTTATTACAGATGCCTTTTTTTCCTCTGAACACTCTGGTTTTGTCTATTGACTGAAAATCATTAATTTATTGGGTTGTTTGAGGCCCTAGGATAAAACTTTATGACATTGTTTGTTCCATGTAGTCATCTCCACCTAGTGTTAAAATGCTGTGGTTTTGTTGCCTTGGTTTGTTTGAGTCGGCGTTAGCTTTATAAACCAATAATATTTGAGTGAATATTTTGATTTTTTTTGTTAATTTTTGCAATAATAATATTTGGAGTTGTAATGCGTATACATGTATCTGGATTATTGTACATGTATGCCAAATATTAACCTCTTTTAGGCGATGAAATTTTCACATGAATTAGGCGGTCCTATCCCCCCAATTCATGTTTGTCCAAGGGTATTGGTGAAGTCCTTATGTTTTCATCGCCATGAAATCTGACTTTATTCATTCATTAATTAGTACCTTATTTTTAAGAACCTTTAGCTTAATAGTACATGTCTTTTGGAATATTTACAGAAAGTCTTTGCAATATTCTGCAGGTTCTGGTTGTTGCTAACCCAGCAAACACCAATGCATTGATCTTGAAGGAATTTGCTCCATCTATTCCCGAGAAAAACATTACTGCTTTGACTAGACTTGATCACAATAGGGCATTGGGCCAAATTTCCGAAAGATTGAACATTCAAGTTTCTGATGTTAAGAATGTCATTATCTGGGGTAATCATTCATCAACCCAATATCCTGATGTCAACCACAACCATGCAACTGTTAAAACCCCTGCCGGGGAGAAGCCTGTCCGTGAACTTGTTTCCGACGATTCTTGGTATATCACAAATGCTTTAAACTTACACCCTCCATTTCTTTTTGGATGTTGTTTTAAGGTTATTTACACGTAACAAGATAATCAATAAAGTTTATTACTTTTGATAAAATTATTTGTCCTTATTATTTAGGTTGAATGGAGAATTCATATCTACGGTTCAACAACGTGGTGCTGCAATTATAAAGGCTAGGAAGCTTTCAAGCGCACTATCTGCTGCTAGTTCTGCTTGTGACCACATTCGCAATTGGGTTCTTGGAACTCCTGAGGTTTGCTACATTCTGTCTGCCCTTTAGTTATGATTCTAATGTCTTTTCTAGATCGGCTTATTTCTTTACATTGCATTATTAGGGCACATTTGTTTCAATGGGAGTGTACTCTGATGGTTCTTACAATGTACCCGCTGGACTTATCTATTCATTCCCTGTCACTTGTGCCAACGGAGAATGGAAAATTGTTCAAGGTAAGATTAATTAAAAAAGAGTTGTTTTTCTGTTGTTTTTGCATAACTTATCCAATCACAAACACTTGATCTTGAAATTTTTTGTCCAATTTTTAATGCAGGACTTTCAATTGACGAGTTCTCAAGGAAGAAGCTGGACTTGACAGCCGAAGAGCTTTCTGAGGAAAAGAATTTGGCTTACTCTTGCCTCTCTTAGGCTGTTTTATTTTTGTCGACTGATTCCCATGTTTTTGTCTATAGAAGTTGCTTCTATTTTGAATAAGCTGTGTTGCTTTTTTGGAGTTACTTGTACTGCAAGTTTCACGGATTTTAGCCATGATGGTGTACAAGAATTTTGATGTTTGATGCGGCTGCACTAGCGTGCAGACACATGCATCTATTTCTTGTGATTGAGTATTATGCAGTTGTATTGCAAAATAAAGCCATCATGAAATGTTTCATTATCAAGTTCTAGAACGTATTATAATGAAAAGAGTTCTATGTCATTTCTTCAGTTTTTGTTTTAACTCATGCACACTACTCCCTCCTTAATTCACACGTCTTACATATTTTAATTGCAATTTTAGTTCATTTATTTTTTGTTTTGGTCCTCGCATTTTTAAATCCACGATTTTGGTTCCTGTATTTTAGTTCATATATTATTTATAAGTATAAACAGGTTATGCCAAATTACATTACTTCTATACATGGGATGCAACTAAAAAACACAAGTAATAGAACAAACACCGATGACAAACCTAGAAAATAATCTAAAAATTTATTATTTATTTTTAACCATTCATCATTTTTGTGTGTTATGAAACCATTTGGTTTTGGAAGTCAAGTATCTATTCCTCCGAAGAAAGAAAATTCTTCTTGATGTGAAAACATAGGATCCTCATCCTCTTGGAATAGTAAAAAGAGTGGATCTTCGGGTTCCAAATGAAATGGCTTATGTAAAAAAAGCCTTGTTCGTTGGAAGATCTCACTCGTGTCATGGTTCCATCCTGCAAGAACTCCGAATCATTCTCACCCTTTTCATCATAATCATCTTTGTCATGAAATGACCCTTTCCCATAGGGAAATCTCAATTCATTGGACCCTTCATCAAAGAGAAAGCACCAAGGGTGCCAGAGTCTAGGAGTCCAAAGTATGTTTTCCAATAATTCCTCCATTAAGTCTAGTTTTAGCTCTATCGGTTTTGGGTCGTAGACTCCGACTCCTTCCCTTTCTTCGAACCCCGGTACTCGAAAGCCCAAATGAGGAGGAGCTAACTCCTTGACCAAGAGCCAAGATAAATGCTGATAAGCCCAAACACTTCAAAGATTATGTGATGCCAAAATTGTCCAAGCATTTCAAAGATTATGTGATGTCAAAATGGAAGAAAGATAGTAGAAAATGTTTGGTAACTCTTAAGTTTTTATGCTGAGTCACTGAGAAGTTTGTTAAGAAGTGCCTTGGATCTAGTGAAAATTGTACTATTTAGTGTACTTTTGCACATGAATGAAATTAGGGAATTTGAATGATAATAGTTGTTAGTTGTTATATGTAGAATCTGACGAGTATCACGTAGCTGCATTCATAATAATTTGGTGCTTTAATTGAATATGACTTCACATCCTTCAATTGAAGAACTCAAGGCCACCATTAACCAACTCCTCCATACCAACAATTCTTTCAAGCCAACGTTTCTGCCAACATCAAAACCCTCACCTTTGAGTTCCACGACCTGCGAGCACGCATTACACCACCTGGATTTCCATCACCACTCGCAACACAACACCCCGGTCTCAGTTCTTTCCCAACAACCACCATGAAACTAGATATCCCACGCTTTAATGGTTCAGATCCATCAAGCTAAAATTTTAAGATCAACCAATTTTTTGATTACCATCTCACCCCTGATGAACAACGTCTCTGTATCGCCTCATTCTACATGGAAGGGGAAACGTTAACGTGGTTTAAGTGGATGTTTTCTAGCAAATAACTTCTGACCTGGTCTGCTTTCCTTCAAGACCTCGAGTCATGTTTTGCTCCCTCCTTCTACGAGGATCCAAAATGGGCTCTGTTCAAGCTCTGTCAGACGACATCAATTAAGGAGTATTTGAAGCCTTGGCCAACCGCATCGTGGGATTGCCTCCACCGTTCTACTTGAGTTGCTTTCATCTCCTACCTTAAATATTCCAGTTGCAAGGAGATTCAAGCTTTCATACCACTCTCACTAACTCAAGAAATTCATATAGCCAAATTACAAGAAGATAATATTTTCGATCATGCTCCCTTTATTTCGAAGGCGTTCCAACACACCCCACCACCGACTCTGGTTCGTCTTTTAAACCAACCTTGATTGTTACACCTCCAAAGATTCAAACTCCAGTCAAACAAATCTCACCCGATGAACTTCAAGCACTGCGAGAAAAAGGGTTATGTTACAGTTGTGACAAAGGATTCCAACCCGAACACCACTGCAAACGACAATTCCACTTGCTTATTGTTGAACCAGATGAGGTTGTAGAAGTAACAACTAAGTTTCTATGGCTGGAAAGTGAGAAGAGAATTTATTATTGCACTCCATGACTCCATGAGTTTCTTAGACACCGTGCAGATTTCCTATAACGCCCCTAGTTTCCAGAGATATATCTCCGAGCGCACCTTTTTTACATTCAATAAAGGACATTCTAGAATACGCCCCACGCATTTGCTAACGATTTATTCCAGAGATATACTTTCGAAACAATTTGGAGAAAATATAAATATTAATCAGTTTAGTGAATGTTTCAGAGATATATCTCCGAAATATGTGGGCGTCAATTTGAATTTTCCTATCACCTTTGCATGTCAGATTCTTCCGAAGATATATCTCCGGAAGTATTTGATATATTTTCCAATTGCATAATCAATCTCCATTGTGGCCATACTTCTTTTTCAACTTGGAGATAGCACTTGTTCATCATCAACTTATCCAAGAGTTGAAGTCGCATAAAGAATCGTACACGCGGTTGTACGAAAGTAAAGATAAATTTGATGCGGTTTATGAATCTCTTGTACCTTGCTTGAGCGGTCTGGCACCAGAGTCAAAATGGATGACCTTACCTGATTGCATGTGCATATGATAGGATGTGAATTGACCTGACACGCTACGAGTTTTCGGAAACCTTTTTTCCACTCCGCATTGCACCACCTCAAAATCCAAATGATCACATCATGTTTATTGGATGGCTTTCAAAATCAAGTCATTTTGTTCAAGTTTACTTGAAACCGGGATGCCTCATACCACTTACATCACCAGAATGGACGAATCATTCAACCGCAAATGTCGAGACGTGACCTGATCATTTTATAGAAAGGATGCAAGAATTTGAAAGATTGAACAACATTGAAAAGGAATCGAATGCACAAAAGTCAAAGGGGGTACCACCTATAGATTTAGCCGATGACACATGTTTTGATCCATTTTGATTTCTTGTGTAATTGGACGAATAATTGTATATTATTGTGTTTCAATTTATAAATGAAGTGTTACATATTCACTTTTTATTCATATTTGGTTCATATTTGGTGCATATTTGCTCTTTGTTAACTCTCTGCCATTTGATTCTGTTCTGAAAATGTATCAGGAAAAGTTCGGGAGATACATCTCCAAAAGATTCTATTATTTGCTTTGATTTTTGAATGGTTCGGAGAAAGTTCCGAAGATGCATATCTGAAACAGGATAATAGGGCGCCGTTATATATATATATATATATATATATATATATATATATATATATATATATATATATATATATATATATATATATATATATATATATATATATATATATATATATATATATATATATATATATATATATATATATATATATATATATATATATATATATATATATATATATATATATATATATATATATATATATATATATATATATATATATATATATATATATATATATATATATATATATATATATATATATATATATATATATATATATATATATATATATATATATATATATATATATATATATATATATATATATATATATATATATATATATATATATACATACGGAGTATGAATGACAGTTAATGTGTGGTCCTTATTGAACTAGATGTTTTATAAATTTGGTGTTCTTGTGTTATACTTCACACAAACTCAAAATGTCTCAAATTTGTAAAATAAACATCCGTTGGTATGTCACAAGTGTCTCTTACTCCAGCGCCTCTACACTCAGAAGGACGTTCAAGCTCATCGATCTCACCTCCCTCGACGATATCATAGATGAAATCCACTATCTCCTACCTTACAGAGACACACGAAGGGTTGTTAAACTTGAGTACCGTTCATCCTCGGTTGACAACGAAGAGAACATTGTGTTCAGAAATTTTGAGCTCAAGACTTGAGCGGATGTTATGGCGATGTGGCAAACATTTTTCGGTTTTGAAGAGAAAGTTCCGCTCGAGATGGAAGAGACACTACGAAGATCGGTTGAAGATATCCTTTAGATATGCAAGCTTCCACCGGGACATTAAAATGTAGTATTTAATTTTCTGGTGAAATCATCATTGTAATGCCCATTTTATGTTTGGAAAGTTCATCTTGTGTTGATTATGTATCTGATTTTGTTCCGAAAATTTAACTAAAGTATTGTTCCAGAGATATATCTCTGGAACTAATCAAACCCAAATGCATGGGGCGCCATCCAGGATGACCTTCCTTGAGTGTAAAAAGGGTACGTCTGGAGATATATCTCAAGAAACTAGGGGCATTATAGGAAATCTATACGGTGTCTAAGAAACTCATGTGGTGTAATAAGAAACTCTCAAGTGAGAACTCAACGAAGCATCCATCACCCGAACCACCAGAATTTGGCCCAACTCAGATTAGCCTACATGCACTCATGGGCCATTATATTCTTCAAACGTTACAGATAGTGGGCCAAGTCCATCACAACCCGATTTCCATATTGGATTTCTTTTACCATCCTAAGGGTAGTGGACCCGATTATGCGACATATACAATATAAGAAGATCCGACGAATCTTCAAGAAGCCTTGTCATCTCTGGATGCAGATTGGTAGCAAGATGATATAAATGATAAGATAGATTCTCTAGAATCTAACAGGATCTGACACTTAGTAGACTTGCCTCCTGGTTGCAAACCAAGCTGTTGTAAATGGATTTTGTAAAGAAAACTAAAACTTGAAGGAATTGTTCATAAGTACAAGGATCTCTTTGTAGTTAATGGTTTTAGGCCAAGAGAAAATATAGATTTCTTCGATGCTTTTTTTCTCGTCACTAGAAATGCATCCATTAGGGTACTGATTTTAATTGTGTCTATTTATAACTTAATAGTACATGAAATATATGTTAAAACAAATTTTTTAAACGGTGACTTAGAAGAAGAAATCTTTATGGACCAACCAGAAGGATTTGTGATTCATGGGCAAGAAAACAAGGTCTGTAAGTTAGATAAGTCTCTGTATGGTCTAAAATAAGCTCCAAAGCAATGACATGAAAATTTTGATAACTTAATGACATCAAATGGGTATAAAGTGAATGAAATTGGCAAATGCGTTTATTACAAATATGAAAATGGAATTTGCATTATCATATGTCTTTATATAGACAACTTATATTTGGATTAAACCTTCATGCCGTTAATAATGTGAAATCACTATTGTGTAACAACTTTGATATAAAAGACCTCGGAGTAGCCAAAGTGATTCTTGGAACCAAGAGCACTAGATCTCAAAAGGAAATATATATAGATCAATCTCACTATATGGAGAAGTTCTTAAAGAAATATATATTTTTGGTTGTAAACCTGCATGCACATGATCCTAATGTTGAACTAGTTAAGAGAATTGATGATAGTGTTTGACAAACTGAGTATGAGAGCACCATTGGCAGTTATAGGTATGCTAGTGATTATATTAGACTCGACATTGCATATGTCATAGGATTGTTGTGCAGATTTACAAATAGACCAAGCAATGAGAATTAGAAAGCCATTGAGAGAGTTATGCGATACCTTAAGAGGACCACAAATCTTGGTTTACATTATCATAGATTTCCTGCAGTACTTGGAGGATACATCAATTCTGATTGAAACACCTTATCAGATGATTTCAAAGCAACTAGTGACTATATATTTAGTATAGGTGAAAGAATTGTATCTTGAAAATCAAATAAACAAACTATTTTGGCTCAATCCATGATGTAGTTTGAAGTGAAAGCATTAGCGGCTGCTAGTGAAGAAGCAAGTTGGTTGAGATGCTTGCTAGCTGAGATCCCTTTATGGAAAAACCCATGTCACCCATGTTGATCGACTATGATAGTACCACACTATTGCAAAAATTAAGAACCATTATTATATTAGTAAAAGACGTTAAATTAGAAGAAATCACATCATAGTTAGAGACTGTATCTCTGAAGAAGCTATAAGAGTGGATCATGAACACACTAATGAAAATTTAGCAGATCCTTTGGCAAAAGGATTAGCTAGAGAGAAAATCCATAATACATCCAATAAGATGTGACTAATGCCTAAAATGAGTTGTTTATGACGGTAACCCGACCTAATAGACTAGAGATAAAAAAAGAAGTTCAATGGGTAATAACAAGTTGTGAGTAATATGAGGTTTTCATCCTAGTATAAGAAAGAGAAGCATGGATCTTGAAGCGGAAAGAGGATGAGACACTAGAAAAGCTTAACGAGATATGCATTTTGTATAAGGGAGTACCTAGCTACAAGATTACTATTGATAGACTCGCCTATGTGATTGTGGAACTTAGGTCGCTTCTTATGGAATTTCGAGGCAGAGTTCCTAGAGCCTTCACTAAATCAGAATACATGTGCATGACCATTAAACGACAAGCTTATTAGAATACACCTTAAGAAAAGGTTGTGTGCGGGTTCGATGTCTGGGATAGAGTTCAAGAGAATTATGTCACTTTTCTTGAATCAGAATCCTACTTGCTACGTTAAGGTTCAAGTTTAGACACCTTTGTTTATGCACAATCTTAGAAACGTTTAACGTTACTTTTGAAATACTTTTTTAAATTCAAGTGGGGGATTGTTGGAACATGTCAAAACCCCGATAGAGAGATGAATTTGAAAAAGTTCCTTAAGTTCCACATTGTTAAAAAAATGTGTGTTAGTAGAAAATATTCCTTAGTCCCACTTTACTTAAATTAGAGATCTTGGCTAGCTTAGTTTATTATATAAGAAAATCACTTGTTTTATTCCAAAAAACTCCAACAACTTTATTAAGTTTTTTCTTCCTCACTCTCATAACTCTGCGGCTTTCGAGTTGTCGAAGTGCAAACTTCTTCCCCTTTCTTTCTCCTTATTTCAGTTGAAAAATTATCGAATATTATTTTTGGATTCTCTTTGTAGAGTTATTTGAATTTCTCTTATTTGAGAAATCATTTTGAATGGTCAAATGACCATTATTGAATTCTCTTTGGAGAATTATTTGAATTCCTTCTTGTTTGAGAAATTATTATGACTGATCTTTATACTAGAGACTACGAGTAGAGGTGTGCAAAAAAATCGGTTATGCTTAACCAAATTGGTATGCAAATTGTTTCACTTTTAAAAATCCAAACCAAATTGCAAAATATAAATATGGGTATCCATTTTGTTATCCAAATATAAATCGGTACCCATATAATAATATGGTTTAGTTATTGGATATCCAAATTTGATTATATGTTAAATTTATATGATTTTTTTTTTCATGTTTCATCATCATCATCGTCATATATATATATATATATATATATATATATATATATATATATATATATATATATATATATATATATATATATATATATATATATATATATATATATATATATATATATATATATATATATATATATATATATATATATATATATATATATATATATATATATATATATATATATATATATATATATATATATATATATATATATATATATATATATATATATATATATATATATATATATATATATATGATCAGAAGGGGATCACGGGCTGGCCACACGCTGTTAGACTGCTACTTGTTCACCGTTGATGAGGAGGAAAAAAGGGGGGTCTACCTGCAGAACACTCTGATGCCAAAGTAAGGAGTTGGGCAGAGTGAGAGTAAAGCACAGAAAGTGGGTAAGAAGTGAATTACCTGACCCTCTTGAGGAAGAGGGTATTTATAAAGAGACCCCAGCGCTGGGCCAACGGTCACTTGTGTTGGGCTGGATGGCCAGGCCCAACCCAAGTGACTGCTAGGGCTTACGTGGCGTAGTGAAGACCAGGACGTGGTCTTCGCCCGAGTCCAACTGTCCCGTGGTCTCTGGGAAGTGGGTTTGACCTACTCTTTCGGAGGTGGGCAGTTGGGGGATGACGTGTCCCCGCGGAGGGGAGCTCGTGGGATTCCCTGAGAGCACGTTGTTCTCCCCGTGGAGGGGAGCTCAGGAGGTTCCCCGACGGTGTGTGACCTTCCCCGAGGGGGGGGGGGTGGTGGGAGCGCACGAGAGCGGGGGAGACATATCGTCATGCCCGTTGGCAGGGGGGATTCTGCCCGTGGAGGATGTTCTGTCCGGTTAGGGGGAGCACCGAGGACGCTTAGAAGCGCGCCGTCCTGCTTGACAGGGAGCATATCCTGCCCGTCCGGTGGGGGGTGTGTGCCCGGCCAAGCTACTCCACTCATTGGGCCTTGTGCGTTATTGGGCTGGGCCACGAGGCTGGGCCCAGGCCAGAACAGAAGCTCCCCAAGTCGAAGCTCTGTGATGAAAGAGCAAGGACTTAAGGTCGTTGCTTCGGGGAAAGAGGCAGCAAGGCGGGTGGCTCGCCGGTTTTGTGTTCGGAGGGACGCATGCGCGCGAAGGTCCTCCGGTCGCCGGGTGCGCGGGGTAAAGGCATCTGAAGGGACGCGACCGTCAGGTTACTGCCACGTGTCACGCGCTGAGTGGGCGCGAGGGCGGCTACCCTAGGGCACTCAAAGGCCTAGTGTCGTTTCGAGTTCTGCGCCGGGTTATAAATATGGGGGTCCCCGAGCATTTTTTACTTTTTACCTTGCTTTCTCACATGCGAAGTTCTGTGATTCCTCCCCGTACGCCGTTGTTGTGAATCGCCGCCGCGCCGTTAGTTTCGCACCCCGTTCGTCGCCGTCACAAAGTGAGTTTCCTTCTTCTCTTCTTTTATTTCCGCCGTTTGATTTGGGTTCGTGGTCGGGGCGCGATGAATGCCCCGAGGAGAGACGCGAGTTTCCGCCGTATCTGGTGGTTTTTAGGTTTGTTTAGATGAATGCCCCGGGGAGGATCGATTGTTCCGATGAATGTCCTGGGGACGGGTGCATTCTCCGATGAGTACCCTAGGGAGGGGCAATAGGTTAGTTTTGAATGCCCCGTGGAGAAGTTGCGGGGAGTGTCCCTCGGGGGCCGCCCGTGTGCTTGTCTTTTGCTCGCTCGCCCGCCGTCGTCGCCCTTTCACTTAACCTGCGGTGGAAGGGTGGATTTGATCCTGGCTATCGAATTCACCGTTATCCTCTGCTTTTCAGGTGTACATATCAGCCTTGATACCGGGGATGATGGTCGAAGACAGTGATCCCGAGATCCCAGAATTTGACGAGCGAGTTCTCCCTGTCAAGGAGTGGGTGGCCGAAGAGCCCCTGTCCACCCCTTCTTGCTTCGCGCTCGATGCGTCCGGCGCCTATGCTACCATGGAGGATCGGGTGGAGGGGGAGCCGCAACACTGGCAGGTGTATCGTCCCAAGGAGCATCATCGCATCTGCTCGAGCTATGGGCGGCGGATGTTTCCTATGCACGAATTCTACTTTAAAGAGGCCCGACTTAAATTGCCGTTCTCCGCCTTCCATTTGGGTCTTTTTGATTGGTTACGTTTGGCCCCGTCCCAGCTGCATCCCAATGCCCTGGCCTTTATCCGTGCGTTCGAGGTGGTGTGTCACTTTCTCGAGGTCGAGGCCACGGTGCCCTTATTTTTCCGTATCTTCCACCTGCAGCGTCAATCGGTGAATGGTCGTCAAGGTTGGGTCTCGTTTAAGCAGCCGACCAAGCTTTTTAAGACGTACATCAACTCTGTCAGAGACTTCAAGGGTCGGTTCTTCCTCGTGCGGCCGATCACCCGGGAAGGATCGGACTCTCTTTTTACTGAGGGGGAACGAGTAGTAGACGGCCAGTGGTTCGTCGCGTGGCTCCCGAAGGTGCATTTACTATGGACCCCGGAGCATTTCAACCAAGGTACCGACCGATATATAGTGCGGGCTGGGACTCTCGACGAGAGGGACATGGCCGCTTATATGAAAATAATGGCGTTTGTGCGGGACCTTCCTCCGTCGAAATTGGTGACGCCTGACGGTCGGTATATCCTCGACGCACAGGGGAACGTGTGAACAAAGAAAAGGCTGATTAATACGAAGACCCTGCTCGGTTGCACCTCGGGGCGGACGCTCTGGACTACCTAGGTAGGGATGTTTCATCTTTCTCGTGATCGTATGTTTTGTATGTTGCTGACTCTTTGTTTTTTGCAGCGAACATGTCTTCCGTCGAAGAGCGGGTGAAGAAGCTGCGTGCCTCGAGGGATGCCGTGGTCCCGAAGACGCGAGTGAGCCAATTGGCCGGGAAGGAAGTCATGGCCCAGGGCGGCCAGAGTTCGTCCTCTTCTCCACAGGAGAGTCAGTCTCCTTCGTCTCAGGGAGCTGCGAAGAGGCCAAGGTCTGAGGAGCCTAGTGGCCTGATTGATCTGACGACTGGTTCATCCGAGGAGGGCTACGTCGTCCCGCCGTGCCATCAACACCCGGGCTATTTTCACGTGGCCCAGTCTCTTACTATCTCTGCTGGCGAAGTGAAGGCTGTCCGTGATGCCGCTCGAGAGTCTCGCCGGCGCATCTTGGCGGAGGATTTGGCCGCGATAATGTGGACCTTTACCACAGATATGGTCCTGAACGAGGAGGGTTGCTCTGTTGCTGAGCTGGCCAAACTGCGGGGGGACCTCACCTTCATGCAGTCGCGCCTGGACAAACTCACCGAGGAGCTGGAGAAGAGTCGAAAAGATGTTGCCGACTAGCGCAAGCGGGCGGAAGGTGCCGAGGAGAAGGTGACGTCGGTAGAGGAGAAGCTGGGGGCGGTGGCGGCCGAGGCGCAGGCGCTGAAAGTTCGCCTAGAAGTTTTGGACATCGCTCTTCGTCCGGCCGAGGATGAGACTAAGGAAGATCAGCGGATGATTACGCACGCTGATTTGATCGTCCAGATTCGGGTGCTGGAGAGTGATTTCCTGGACGCTGTCGAGGTCGGGTTCAAGAGTGCTGTTGCGCAGGTCCAAATCATCAACCCTGGAGCTGCTCTGGTCGTGGACGAGATTGGGCCGTATCATGAGATCGTTGACGGGAAGGTGGTCGACCCAGAGCTTGTCGTCCCTGACGCTGTCCCCGTGGATGCTGAGCAAGAGGGCGAGGATGTGTAGGTTTCCCGGGCCTGCGTGCTTGTAGTTTCCCGGCCTGCGCGCCGATGTTTTGTAATTTTCTTGTTTTCTTTATTGGTCATGCGTGCCCTTGTTCATGTAATATTGACTACTGGGTTGGTGCCCGCTTTTGCTGAATATATTTATGAGAATTTTCTAAGTGTGCTCTCGGTTTCGTTTTTTGCATGTTTGTTTATGCTCGTTTTATTTCTGCATGTTTGTATGCTCGAAATGTATGTATGCTTGAAATGCATGTTTAGTATGCCTTTGGGTCTGTCCGGGGTGGTAGCTCGACAATACTTGTTACCGGCGGTGAAGGGAACTGGCAGGTTGGCCGGTGTTGTTGCCTGACCGGTTCGGGGGTAGTTCTCCCCGTGGCGTGGACGTCCCATCGCGAGCTGGGCGTCCTACCGGTTTTGGTACGATGTGGGGAATCTCGGTTAAGGTGTTCCCCGCCGAGCAAGGCCTTCTGCCCCGCGCACATAAAAGGCAGGGCTTACTTTTCTCTGGTCGTTAGTAGACGCGAGAAAGTGCGGTGGTACCATGCCGCCCCCAGTGGCCGTGACGACGGGTCGTCGCGGGCAGTGTTTAAATGTAGTACCGCTTAAGTTTCGCGGTGTTCCATGGTCAAGCTAGTTGATCCTCGTGCATGTTTTCGAGGTAATAGGCCCCGTGCTCCGTCTTGTCGCGGACACGGTAGGGGCCTTCCCAATTCGCAACCAGTTTGCCCTCGTGTGAGTCTTTCTGGTTTCTGCGCAGAACTAAGTCGCCGATTTGGAAGTCGCGTTTCAAGACTTTGTTGTCGTGGCGAAGTGCCACCTGCTGTTTCAGTCGGGCTTCTCCTGAGCGAATCTCCTCGACGAGATCGAGCTCCTCTCGTAAGGCGTCGTCATTGTCGTCGGTGCCAAGGGGAGCTTCAGTCCTTCTGGATGGCTCGTGTATCTCGACCGGGATCACTGCCTCGGTTCCATACGTGAGGCGGAATAGGGTTTCCCCCGTGGTTGAGTGGGGCGTAGTGCGGTATGCCCAGAGGACGCTGTGGAGCTCCTCGACCCATGCCCGCTTTGCGTCGCCAAGTCGTCGTTTTAAGCCCCTGAGTATGACCCTGTTCGCAGATTCTGCCTGGCCGTTTGTCTGGGGATGCTCGACCGAGGTGAAATGGTGTTTGGTTCCGAGCTTGGTGACGAAGTCGCGGACATTTTTGTCTGTGAACTGTGTGCCGTTGTCGGTGACGATGGCGAGCGGGACCCCGAATCTTACGAGGATGTTTCGTTTATAAAATCGGAGTATGTTGTGGGCCGTGATTTTGGCCAGGGCTTCGGCTTCGATCCATTTGGTGATGTAGTCTACGCCCACGATGAGGTACTTGTTCTGATAGGACCCCAGGGTGAAGGGCCCGAGGATGTCCAACCCCACCAGGCGAATGGCCATGGGGATGAGAGGGATTTGAGTTCGGTTGGTGGAGCGAGGTGCATGTCCCCGTGTCTTTGGCATTTGTCACATCGTTTGACGTGTTCCTTCGCGTCCGTTTGCATCGAGGGCCAGTAGTAGCCTGCTCGTAGAGCCTTTCTTGCCAGGGATCGTCCTCCGAGGTGCTGCGCGTTGATGCCCTCATGGATTTCCTCTAGGACGGCTGCGCTCTGGGAGTTGTCGATGCATTTGAGGAGTGGGATCATGAAGCCTCAACGATATAGTTTGCCTTCGAGGAGGACGTACGAGCAGGCTCGTCGCTTGGTCGCGCTTGCCTCTTTAGAGTCGGCTGGTAGGCGGCCGGTGCTGAGGTAGGTGTGTAGTGGTGTCATCCAACAGTCGGTATCTCCTATGGCATTAATGTCGAGCGGGGCGGTGGTCGCTTTAGTGCTCGGTTGCGATAAGACTTCTTGGATGACTGACTTGTGGCCTCCTCGCTTTTTGGTGCTCGCCAACTTTGAGAGGATATCAGCGCGGGTGTTCTGCTCGCGCGTGATGTGCTGAATCTCCGCAGAGTCGAAACTTTGCAGTTTTCGGTGATAAGTGCTAAGTACTCGGCGAGGTTGACGTTTTTCGCTTGGTATTCTCCTCGTACTTGCGAAGCGACTAGCTGGGAATCTGTGTAGATTCTGATGTCTCTGGCCCCGAGGTCTGATGCCAGGCGAAGTCTGGCCAGGAACGCTTCGTACTCGGCTTGGTTGTTGGTCGTCGGGAAAGCCAGGGTGAGGGAGACCTCTATGAGGGTGCCCTCGTCGTTGTCGAGGATGATGCCGGCTCCGCTTCCCGTGGAGTTGGAAGAGACGTCCACAAAAATGGTACATATGTGGCTCCCGGTGGTGGGGTTGGATGAGGAGGTCATCTCGACAACGAAGTCGGCCAGGGCTTGAGCCTTGATGGATTTCTGGCTTTCATAGATGATGTCGAACTCAGATAGTTCTAACGACCATTTTAGCATGCGACCGGCCATGTCGGTTCGGCCGAGGAGCTGGCGGATGGGCTGATCGGTGCGGAGCACGATGGTGTGTGCGAGGAAGTAATGTCGGAGACGGCGCGCTGCGGTGATGAGGGCTAGGGCGACTTTTTCGATCAGCTGGTATCGGACTTCGGGACCGTGGAGGGATTTCCTCGTGAAGTAGATTGGTTTTTGGCCCTCATCGGTTTCTCTGACGAGAACGGCGCTGACGACCTCGGTAGCTACAACCAGATATAGGTATAGGGTTTCGCCCATCACGGGACGTGTCAGCACCGGCGGTTCGGACAGGACGTGTTTGAGGTGGCGGAGGGCATGCTCGCATTCCTTTGTCCATTCGAACATGGTCTCCTTCCTGAGTAGTTTGAAGAAAGGGAGGGCGTGCTGTGCGGATTTGGCGATGAACCGGGAAAGTAAGGCGAGCACGCCGTTAAGGGATTGGATGGACTTCTTCGTGGTGGGTGTGGTGATTTCCGAAAAGGCGTGGCATTTGTCCGGATTTACCTCGATCCCACGCTTGGTCAGGTAGTAGCCGAGGAACTTTCCTGCGCGGACACCGAAGGTGCATTTCTCCGGGTTGAAGCGCATTCGGCATGTCCTCGCGGTGTCGAATACCTTCCTGAGATGGTCCGTGTGGTCGGCTTCTGTGCAGGATTTGACGATCATGTCGTCCATGTATACTTCGAGCATGTCGCTGATTTCTCCCCGGAAGACACTGTTCATCATCCGTTGGTACGTGGCGCCGGCGTTCTTTAGGCCGAAGGGCATTACGTTGTAGTAATAGTTGCCCGACGCCGTCATGAAGGCCGTGCTTTGTTTATCGTGCTCGGCCATCGGGATCTGGTTGTACCCCGAATATGCGTCCATGAAGGACAAAAGCCTGAAGCCCGCGGAGTTGTCGACGAGTTTGTCGATGTTGGGAAGGGGGTAGGCGTCCTTAGGACATGCCCGTTTGAGATCGGTATAGTCAACACACATGCGTCATTTTCCATTATTCTTTTTAACGAGTACAACATTGGACAGCCAGGTTGAATACCGGGCTTCCGAAATAAAATTTTCCTCTAGGAGGTCTTTTACAGCTTTCTCGGCTGCTGCCGACTTTTCGGGGGACTGTCTACGCCTACGTTGAACTACGGCCTTCGCGGTCGGGCTGATAGACAGCTGGTGGCAGGCAACCTGTTCGTCGAGTCCGAGCATTTCTGCGGCGCTCCATGCGAAGAGGTCGGCATTCTCTCGGAGGCAGGCCTATAGCTGTCTTTTCGCTAAGTCTGGGAGTCCGGCGCCGATCTTCACGGTTCTGATCTTGTCTTCCCCGAGTGTGACGATCTCGAATTCGCCGTCCGGGATGGGGCGTGCCGGGTGGGCGGGCTGCTCGTTGGCTTCGCTGGTCCTTATTTCTTGATCGCATTCCTCGGTGAAGCGGCTGTCGAGGTCCACGGATCCAACCAGCTCCCGTTGAACCCCTGAAGGTCGGAGCCTACGTGGGGGAAAAGGTTGGATTCGTCGAGTTGGAGGGTTGTGAACAGGTGGGTGTACATGATGTCCACCGAGCTGCCTCCATCGACGAGGATGCGCCTGACGTCGAAGTTCGCCATCCGCGCCCGTATGAGCAGGGGAATGTTGGAGTTGGGGGATTCCTCGGGGAGTTCCTCGAGGTAGAATGTGATCGGATTGGATCGACCGCAGAATCTTTCGAGCGTGCTCATTTTTCCGGAGTTGCTCGTGATAAGCTCGTCGAAATTTCTTTTCACTGATCCTATGGACATGCTACTTGTGGCGCCACCCGAGATGACCATGGCTCTGGCGAAGTATTCCCACCGGCTGGTTGGCCGGACTGGCTCGCTGGGTAGGTCGGGGCCTTCGGGGAGGCCAAACTCTCTATGCGCGAACCAGTCCTCGGGGCGGCTGACACACAGCGCGACCTGGCGTCTGCTGTCGCCGTCGGAAGAGGGGAGTTCTTCGATTTTATTGGCCTCGGGGCCTCACCCCCCGGGTGTATCTCTTTAGGTGGCCGTCTTTAATCAGGATTTCGATCGCGTCCTTGAGATGGATGCAGTCTCCGGTCACTTTCCCGTGGCTCCTGTGGAATCGACAGTATTTCGATTTGTCCACATTGGGTTTGGGGGGCGTCGGCCGGGGGAAGCGGACACCTCCCTGGACAAATTCAGTTTTGGCGCACTCGGCCAGTATGCGCTCGCGGGAAGCGACTAAGGCCGTGTATTCCGTGAATCAACCGGCAGGGCCGCGTTGTTCGCGAGGGCGATCTTCCCGACGACGGTCACCTCCCCGCCGATGGCTCGAGGCTCCGTCATCTCGTTGCCCGCGGGGGGCCTCCCTATCTCGGGTGTCTCGTGCGGAGTTGGCTACTTGGGTTTCCTCGAATCAGATATAATGCGCGGCTCTGTCGAGGAAATCCTGTAGGGAGGTTGGCCGGTGTATGCCTACGGCCTCATAGAACTTGGAGTCGTGGCGTAGACCCTGCTCCATTAGGTAGCGCTTCATATCGTTTGACGTCGTTACCTGCACCGCTTCCCGGGTGAATCTTTCGATGTACTTTCAGAGAGGTTCGTCGGGGGCTTGGATTATCGCCCCGAGGACGACCTCCGTCTTCGGATGGTGCCGGGACGCTGTGAAGTGTTTTGAGAACAGGTCCTTAGGGACTCTCCATGACGTGACCGATTCGGGCTCCAGACTTTTGTACCACGTCATGGCGCCTTTCCTCAGGGTCGTCGAGAATAACCTGTACTTGATAGCTCCTCGGACATTTCGGTAATCGAGCATGACCTCAATGTCTTTCAAGTGATCATCTGGGTCGGATATGCCGTCGTACGTCGATAGCGTCAGGGGCTTCTCCATCCCGTGAGGAATGGGGGCGGCCATGATTTCCCGGGACAACGGAGTATGGTAGTCGTCTTCGTCACTGAGAGCGGGTGACTGAGGAGGAGATGGGCCGTTTAGGATAGGCACCTGGTCTCGGGTCCTCGGCCTCCTGACCGGGGGTTCGACGCGCGGGTTCTTGGCCGGGATCGCTGAAGTGTTATGCCGTCTCCCGCGAACTTGTCTTGCCGGGGATCTTGTGCGCTCTCGCACCACTTCTGTTCGGGGCCTCTCCAGCCGAGGTCGGTGATTTCTGGGTTGAGGCGAGGGACTCCTCGAGCCCCTATTCTGGTCTCCCCGCGGAGGGGATCTTGGGCGACCCTCCCGCTCCAGCGCTCCAATTCGTGCGTTCTGTTGGAACAACAGCTGGTTCGTCTGGTTGATGGCCGCAAAGAGGGCGACCACCGTTGGGTCCGCGCCTGCCGGGATAGGAATGGGTTGGAACGCCGCCGGGCTCGGGGGCCGGTGGTCGGCCTGGCGTATCGGTTCTGCGGACGACGGAGAAGCAGTTTGGCCGTCTCTCTCGTCGGTCTCCGCTGGGCGTGACGTCTCCATCTGCTTGCTGCCGTTGGCGGCGGTGTTGAGTACGGAGTCGCGCACGGTATCCTCGTTGTGTGGGCTAGCCATGATCGTGGAGTGCTGGTGAAACTTTGGTTTTTTGCTCGGAGTAACGGGGAAGTTTCTGTTCCCACAGACGGCGCCACTGATCTGACCTGATCAGAAGGGGATCACGGGCTGGCCACACACTGTTGGACTGCTACCTGTTCACCGTTGATGAGGAGGAAAAAAAAGGGGTGTACCTGCAGAACACTCCGATGTCAAAGTAAGGAGTTGGGTAGAGTGAGAGCAAAGCACATAAAGTGGGTAAGAAGTGAATTACCTGACCCTCTTGAGGAAGAGGGTATTTATAGAGAGACCCCAGCGCTGGGCCAACGGTCACTTGTGTTGGGCTGGATGGCCAGGCCCAACCCAGGTGACTGCTAGGGCTTACGTGGCGTAGTGAAGACAAGGACGTGGTCTTCGCCCTAGTCCAACTGTCCCGTGGTCTCTGAGAAGTGGGTTTGACCTACTCTTTCGGAGGTGGGAAGTTGGGGGATGACGTGTCCCCGTGGAGGGGAGCTTGTGGGATTCCTGAGAGCACGTTGTTCTCCCCGCGGAGGGGAGCTCATGGGATTTCCTGAGTGCACGTTGTTCTCGCCGGGGAGGGGAGCTCAGGAGGTTCCCCGACGGTGTGTGGCCCTCCCCGAGGGGGGGGGGGGGGGGAGCGCACGAGAGCAGGGGAAACATATCGTCATGCCCGTTGGCAGGGGGATTCTGCCCGTGGAGGCTGTTCTGTCCGGCTAGGGGGAGCGCCGATGACACTTAGAAGCGCGCCGTCCTACTTGACAGGGAGCATATCCTGCCCGTTCGGTGGGGGGTGTGTGCCCGACCAAGCTACTCCACTCATTGGGCCTTGTGCGTTATTAGGCTGGGCCGCGAGGCTAGGCCCAGACCAGAACAATATATATATATATATATATATATATATATATATATATATATATATATATATATATATATATATATATATATATATATATATATATATATATATATATATATATATATATATATATATATATATATATATATATATATATATATATATATATATATATATATATATATATATATATATATATATATTTTCATAATAATTAATAAAAAAGCTAGAAAATATATATTTTTTCAGAATTTTTTCACTCACTTGTAAATGAATGAAATACGTCATGTATATAACTAAATAAAAATGCTATTTTATATGTTGGATTTGCAGCGAAAATTTGACTTCTAATAATGATATGAAATACAACCTCACTAAAGTAAAACAAGAAAATAGAATAACATGAACAATGAATTTGTACGAGGAGATATAAATGTCTAAAGAAGAAAGATTGGATTTATAAAAGAATACTACTTTTTTATATAGATGTTGTTCTTATTACAAACTAATGATTCATCTTATATAGTAATCCACATACTATAAAATGACTGAAGCATATTACAAAACACATATAAGCCATGTTATTCCTATTATTGCTCTTGACTAATGTTGCATCTTGTCATAATTAGTTTTGACTAATTATTCCTACAATTCTCCACCTCGTTCATAATTTGAAATATTCAAAATTTGGACGAATATGGAATAATGTTTAGCAAGTTCAAGCAGTGTTGAAATTTGCTACCCGATACAACCTTGGTTAACATGTCAGCTGGGTTCTCATTAGTATGTACCTTCGTACGAGAAACATGTCCTTCCTCTATGACATCCCGTACAAAATGATACCTTATATCAATGTGCTTGGTCCGAGCATGATGAACCTGATTCCTAGCCAAATGGAGCGCACTTTGACTATCACAACTCAGTTTTACACATTCTTGTTTCATACCCAAATCATCTAAAAGACATCTTAGCCACAATGCTTCCTTCACTCCTTCTGCTACTGCCATATATTCGACTTCTGTAGTAGAGAGTGCCACTGTAGACTGTAACATCGATCGCCAGCTAACTGGAGTACCATATATTTTAAATACATAACCAGTAGTAGATTGTCATTTATCTAGATCACCAGCATAATTTGAATCAACGAAGCCACTTATTTGACATGTATCTCCATCAAAACACAAACCAGTGTTAATGGTACCTTTTAAGTACCCCAAAATCCATTTCACTGCTTCCCAGTGCGCCTTTCCTGGATTCGCCATGAACCTGCTGACAACACTTACCGTTTGTGAAATATCTGGACGTGTATACACCATAGCGTACATCAAACTACCAACTGCACTAGCATAAGGTACATTTTCCATGCTCTAGTGGGAGACTGATTTCCAGAAAGCCTAAAATGTGGAGCTAATGGAGTAACCACCGACTTAGTACCTTTCATTCCGAACATTTCAACAACTTGCTCTAAATAGCCTTTTTGACTCAAGAAAAGTTTTCGGTTTGTCCGCTCTCTTCTAATTTCCATACCCAGTATTTTCTTTGCAACGCCCAAGTATTTTGTCTCAAACTCTTTACCAAGTTTAGACTTCAACTTATCTATCTCCACCTTGCTTTTTTAAGCAATAAGCATGTCATCGACATAAAATTATATATATATATATATATATATATATATATATATATATATATATATATATATATATATATATATATATATATATATATATATATATATATATATATATATATATATATATATATATATATATATATATATATATATATATATATATATATATATATATATATATATATATATATATATATATATATATATATATATATATATATATATATATATATATATATATATATATATATATATATATATAATCACCTCCATGAAGCTTCTGAATATAGACACAACTGTCAAACTACTTATAGGGAAGCCTTGTTTTATCATAAAAGAATCAAATCACTTGTACCACTGTTTAGGAGATTGTTTCAACCCATAAAGTGATTTCCTCAAGTGACATACCTGAATCTCCTTACCTTCAACCTTGTATCCCTCAGGTTGATCCATATAGATTTCCTCATCTAAGTCTCCATGCAAGAAAGCTGTCTTCACGTCTAGTTGTTCCAGCTTTAGATCACCATGAGCTACTAAACTTAATAGCACCTGGATAGAAGTATGTTTCACCACTGGAGAAAATATCTCATTGTAATCAACTCCTTCCTTTTGTGCAAACCCCTTGGCCACTAGTCTAGCCTTATATCTTGTGCCGCACGACTTAGTATGATCTTCTTTTCTTTTATACACCCACTTACAACCGATAGCAGTCTTTCCCACGGGCAATGGGACCACCTTCCATGTCTTATTCTTATGAAGAGATTGCATCTCTTCCTCCATAGCAACCAACCAACTCTCTCTCTATCTTTGTATTTGATAGCTTGCTTGAAGGAGACTGGCTCATCATCTTCAACTGAGAGTGCATATTTCACCAAGTTTACCTGCCCATAATGCCTCAGAGGTTTGTCTGACCCAAACTTCTGAACTGTTTCATAATTTCTCTTTGGCCTAGTGGTTTTCAAAGATTTCTGCTGCTGTTGTTGTAACACATGTGTATTTTCTTACTGAACCTCCTCATGATCATGTTCATACTCTTCCTCGTCTTCACTGGTGATAGGATTCTCCACCTGGTCATGAGTAGAATCTGGTTGGTCTTCAGATTCTATCTCAATAACTTGATTCGATATTTTAACACCACCATCGTTGGGCACCATAGATTTTTCATCAAAGGTAACATCCCTACTTATCACAAACTTAGAATCTTCTACACTCCAAAGGCGATAGCCTTTGACCCCTTTTGCATATCCTAGAAAGATAACTTTCTTGGCTCTATTATTAAGTTTGTTATCCTTGACGTGATAATATGTCGTGCATCCGAAGATTTTCAGTTTTTCATAATCAACATGTTCACCTGACCACACCCTATAGGGTGTGTCTCCATCTAAACTAGAATTTGGGGATCTGTTTACTATATAACAAGCTGTAGCAACCGACTCTGCCCACCATTCTCAACCTAACCCAGAATTAGAGCGCATACACCTTGCTTTCTCAAGAAGTGTATGGTTCAGTCTTTCCGCGACTCCATTCTGTTGTGGTGTGCCTCTGACCGTCCAATGTCTAACAATGCCTTCCTGATCATAAAACCTCTTGAAAGCTCCACCCGTATACTCTGTACCATTATCCGATCGCAGAGTTTTCAGCTTTCTACCCGTTATGTTCTCAACCATTTCTTTCCAACACTTGAAAATATCAAATACCTCATTCCTATGCTTAAGAAAACAAATCCAAGCATACCTTGGATGATCATCAACATATGTAACAAAGCACCTGGAACCACCCTTAGAAGTAACTGGAGCCGGACCCTAAACATCAGTATGCACGTAGTCTAATATTCCCATGCTTTTATGCTTGCTTATAGAAAACCACAACCTATGTGCTTTGCCATACACACAATGTTCACAAAATTCCATGCTTGGCTTTTCCATGTTCTTCAACAAACCTTTCTCACCAAGAAGTGATAGACCCTTTTTCAGACATATGCCCAAGCCGCATGTGCCACATTCTCGTACATTCAGACTGGTCTTTACTTCTATTGATTCCAACTGCCAAATCACCCGTGACAGTTTCCCCCATAAGAGGATAAAGATTCCTGTGAAGAACCCCCTCCATTTTCCAAGATTATTTTGCAACCATTTTCCTCTAATAAACCAAGAGAAATAAGGAGGGACATGTCCCACGTTCCTCAAAGTCCTTACCGCTCCATCATGCATCTTGATTCGTATTGTACCATACCCCATAATTCTACAGGCATGGTTATTCCCTATTAAAACTGTACCACCATCTGTATTTTGGTAGGTAGTAAACCACTTCCTATTTGGGCACATATGGTGTGAAGATTCTGAATCAAGCATCCATCTCCTGGAGATATCATGCATATGGTCTTGCTTTGAAATCGAGAAGCAATCATCCTCGCCATTTGAGACATAACTCGCCTCCTGCAAATCTTGTTGTTTACCTCTGGAGTTGTTTTCGTTGTTGCTATAATTCTTAAACAATACCCTCTTATTTGGACAATTTGCTTTAAAGTGCCCAAGCTCACCACATTTAAAGCATGTTCTTTCTGCATGAGCTCTAAATTTTGATCTAGACTTGCCGCCCCTGCCCTTAGATCTTTCATTGTTCCCCCTACTAGCAAACAACCCTTGTGCCTGTTCGTTATTTTCTCCACCATTACCAGACATCCCACTAGTAGCAATCTTTCAAAGATCATCCGCTAATAACGATGTTCTAGTCTCGTCCATGGTTAGAGTATCACCTACAAGCATCAATGTTTGAACTATATTTTCATACTTCTTGGTCAATGAAAGAAGCAACATAAGTTCTTGGTCTTCATCATCAATCTTCACTCCTAATCTTTCAAGTTTGATATAATCCAATCAAACTTGTTGACATAATCCCGGATTGAGGTGCCTTCCTCCATCTTGCATGTATACAATTTAGATTTCAAGTAGATCCGATTTGTTAGAGTTTTCGTCATGAAATTTTTCTCTAACTTTGATCACACACCAGCAGCTGTTGCTTCTTCATTCACCAAGAATGCAACATCCCTCTCAAGGCATAAGATTATGGCTGCCCGTGCTTCAAGATCTAACTCTTCCCAATCCTCATCCTTCATACTCGCAGGTTTCAGTTTAGCTAACGGCTTGTGCAACTTTTGTGAAATAAGTAGATTTTTCATCTGCATCCTCCAATAGGAAAAATCAGAACTTTTCAATTTCATATTTCCCAACCTTGACGGTTCCACTAGTAGAAGCCATTATCTTCGATAACCAATAAAGATAATAAAATTTTAGCACTCTATAATTTTACAATTGGCTCTGATACCAATTGTTGGGGTTGCAGCGGAAATTTGACTTCTAATAATGATATGAAATACAACCCTCACTAAAGTTAAACAAGAAAATAGTATAACATGAACAATGGATTTGTATGAGGAGATATAAATGTCTAAAGAAGAAATATTGAATTTATAAGAGAAAATTACTTTTGTATATAGATGTTGTTCTTATTACAAACTAATGATTCATCTTATATAGTAATCCACATACTATATAAAATGAATGAAGCATATTACAAAACACTATAAGCCATGTTATTCCTATTATTGCTCTTGACTAATATTGCATCTTACTATAATTAGTTTTGAGTAATTATTTCCACATTAAAAATTCTAAACCACAACACTATTTTATAAATTGCAAATTCTTTTAAAATGTGATTTATATCAAATTTTTCTTCCTATTTCTCTTAAATAACTATATTTCCAAATTCTAATAAACTGGAAATAAGTGGAATAAGGGATGAAATAAAATTAAGAAATCCTAGGAATAAAATGATGTAGAATTTTTTTATAATTGTTTCAATGATAATATTTAATTTATAATACAAAATTCATAAGTCAGACAAATTTTTCATTGAAGTTAATAGTATGTGGTATTAGAAGAAAAGGATAATTGTGCTATATTACATAAATTCAAGAAATTCTAGTAATAAAATGACGCACAATTTCCTTTCAAAACAAAAAATTCTAGTAATAAAATGATGCACAATTTCCTTTCAAAACAGTTTTTATTAAAAACTAGTTTGAATCAGTTTTAAATCGAATGGAAAACATTTTATATTTTTAAATTAGCTTTTATAAAAAATAGTCTAATTTTAGAATTTAAACAATAAAATAGATTGGTTCTTGTAATTTGGTAACCATGCACACCCTAACTACGAGTGATATTTATCCTACATTCGAATAGTCTTTGTATCATCAACAGATATATTTTTAAACTGATTATCTATTGTACAAATAGTAATCATACAATATAAAATTATAATAATTTATCCTAAAGGCGTCATAGTTGAATGACTCTTTTATACAAATTTTAATAATACCGTAAAACGTATTAAACAACCTAATTTACAACTAAATCCACTAATTTTTTCGTTTGTTTTCAAATCTGTAAAGCAACATAATATCTTATCAAATTACATATCATATTCTCCATACCAAATAATTCATTAAATTATTTAATGAAATAATCTGTAGCAATTTTATTTATTTATTTATTATCTAACCTGATGTTTTACATAGTATATTGCATTAGCAAAATTTGGATTTCCCTTTTGACCCCCTCACCCTTTAACAGCTGCCACAACTACTTTTCTTTATTCTTATGCACATGCATGCATATATAAATAAATGCATGATACATCATATTATTGTTACCCTTTACCAGCTTGGATATAACAAAGGCCAGACATCACAAATCAATGCACCCCTTCACTTGTTGTATTAGTCAAACTGAATGTAGTATAACATAATTTAATTTAAAAAATGGTTTGTTTTCAGCCAAATTTAGTAATATACCATCAAAATATGTTCATGAAAAAAGCCTAGAACTCTGGCAATTCAGTAGATTCTCCTGATCTGATGAACAAGTCATACCAAAAATCCATTCCATCATCATTATCTAAGGAGTTTGAACTATAACCATAACCCTTTTGGTTTTGGAAATTTTCCATTGAATTATTAAAAGGGTATTGATGATTTCGTAATTCAGTATTTGATGGCATGGTGGAACTAATTTCATCATCAGTTTTTGTTTCTGACCAAAAGCTTTCATCAATTTCAAGCATTGTCACAAGTGAGTCTTCAGAATCTTCACAATTGATGATATTGTTAATATTTTTTCCTTGAGATGAAAGATCACTAGAAAAAGTGCCATTTGATGATGTAGTTTCCATTTTAAGGAAATTATTAGGAGCATTAGAAGGTTCATATGATTGAGTTAAAGTGCTTGAATTGGAATTGGAATCAGATGTTTTAACTTTTGATTTTGATACTCTCTTTTTGGTACTTGAATTGGGTTGGTTATTATTGATTTTCAATAGTCTCTTCTTCAAATGTGTGTGCCATACATTTTTTATTTCATTGTCTGTTCTTCCAGGTAACTTTGCTGCTATTGCTGACCACCTGAAAACAAAAACCAAATAATTTGATTAAATTTTCTTTTCACTTTGTTAATTTTTTTTATATATAAATAATAAAAAGAGAATTAAAAGGGTAAGAAAACAAAAAACATTAGGGGTGCGCAAGAACAACAAGTCTAGGCAAAAATCGGATAAAAAAACAAATTAAAAAGTAAAAAACTACGAACCAACCAAACATCATACTAATCTGCAAAAGAAAAACAAGTCGACCAACCAGGAATTCGATCTATTCTAAAGCCACAAGTACAACAAATTTCTGAAGAGAGTAAACTAGAGGAAAGAAGACCTAACCACATGCAAAAACAAAAATAAAAGCAGGACATCTAATCATATAGCACATTCCTAAATACCTAGCCACTTTAGTGGGTTGGGCTCATACTTAGCCACTTTAGCGGGTTGGGCTCCGAGTAACAGAGAAACAACAAAATCCATAGTACAGACATGGACACACTTCCACACCAGACTGATAATCAAAGACATCCAGTGATTGATCGTCAAGCGTTCCCGATAAAAAATAACTTTGTTCTACAATTTCTAAATAGTCTAGTCCACTTAATGCCAGACCGAGACAGTCCTAAGACACAACCTTACTATGAACTAAACCCTAAAATATTTCAAACACCCAAAAAATTGAATGCGACTGAGGATCTGGCCGCCCTACTCACCTAAAAATCCTATACATGATAATTGAAGCAATCTTGCACAACACAAATAGATGATAAACTAACTCTATATGCCTTACACACACTGCACACCCCATATCATTACCACCCGACAAAATCTGGCGCCTCAGGAGATTCTACTTGGTCGACAACCTATTCTGAAGTAACTGTAAAAAGCACTACACTACAATTTTTGAAGGCATACAAATTGATCTGACCTGATCAGGAGGGATCACGGACTGGCCACGCTTCGCCGGACGGTTATCTGTTCGCCGAGGTAAGAACGAGGAGGGGGTGTACCTGCAAAGCACTCCGACGCCCAAGTAAGAAGTTGGACAGAGAGGAAGCAATAGTACAGAAAAGGGGGCAAGAAGAGTTACCTGACCCTCTTGAAGAAGAGGGTATTTATAGAGAGACCCCAGCGCTGGGCCAACGGTCATTCGAGGTGGGCCAGACGACCAGGCCCAACCCTAATGACTGCTAGGGCTTACGTGGCGTAGTGAAGACCAGGACGTGGTCTTCGCCCTAGTTCAACCGCTCCCAGGTCTCCGGAAAGTGGGTTTGACCTGCTCTTTCGGAGGTGGGCGGTTGGCCGATGACGTGTCCCCGCGGAGGGGAGCACGTGGAGAACGTGCGCCGAGCACGTTATTCTCCCGCGGAGGGAGCCCGGGTAGTCTCGCTCGTCTGGTGTGACGGACGACGAAGGGGATGCGGCGTGATGGCTTGTGCCCGGCGGACGGTCCTGCTCGTCCGAAGGGGCGTGTGCCAGGTGTGCTCAGTTCGCCTGTTGGGCCGTATTTGGTATTGGGCCTGCCGAGGTGAGGCCCACACCGGAACAGGAGCCCCCCAAGTCGAAGCTCTGGGGAAGAGCGAGGACTTAAGGTCGTCATGTCTGGAGCGGGGGACTCGTGCGAAGGGCTCCGGTCGTCGGTAGAACGGGGAGGAGGCAGATGGAGAGACGCGACTGTCAGGCTGCTTCCACGTGTCTTGCGTTGAGCGGTCGTAGGGGCGGCTAACCTATGTCATTAATGAGCCTAGGGTCGCTTCGAGCCTCGCGCCGGGTTATAAATATGGCGGTCCCCGCTCATTCTGCTACTTTTCTCCCTGTTGATCTTTCATCGTCTCTGCCCGTCCGCCGTTCGCCGCCGATCAACGCCGTGCCATTCGCTTTTTCTTCCGTCCGCCGCCGTTACAAGTGAGTTCCTCTTCTCCCTCTCTTTTATTTTCGTCGTCTAACTGGGACGTGTGGTCGGGGCGCGATGAGCGCCCCGAGGAGGGATGCGAGTTCCGCCGCGTCTGGCGAGTTTTCCGATGAATGTCCCGGGGACGGTAGGCTAGTTCCGATGAATGCCCCGGGGACAGGAGCTTTTTCTGATGAATGCCCCGAGGACGGGGGCTTTTCTCCGATGAATGCCCCGAGGACGGGGGCTTTTTCTGATGAATGCCCCGAGGACGGGGGCTTTTCTCCGATGAATGCCCCGAGGACGGGGGCTTTTTCTGATGACTGCCCCGGGGAGAAGTATCTTCTCCGACGGCCGCCCCGAAGGGCTGAGGGGTCGTTCTTCGATCCCCGAGGAGGGTAGGCGGGGAGCGAATGTCTGCTCGCCGCCCCTCGGCCTTTGTCGCCCTTTCACTTGACTTGCGGTGGAAGGGTGGATTTGATCCTGGCTATCGAATTCACCGAGGTCCTCTGCTTTCAGGTGTAGATGTCGGCTCTGGTGCCGGGGATAATGGTTGAAGATGATGAACCCGAGGTCCCGGAGTATGACGACGGGCGCGTCTCCTTGCCCGAGGAGTGGGCGGCCGAGGAGCCACTTACCATCCCTTCTTGTTTTGTGGTCGACCCGTCCGACGTGTATGCCACGGTCGAGGACACGCCGCTAGGAGAAACGCAACACTGGCAGGTGTATCGCCCGAAAGCGCACCATCGGATCTGTTCGCGCTATGGACGGAAGATGTTCCCGATGTATGAATTTTATTTTAAAGAAGCTCGGCTCCGGTTGCCGTTCTCTGCCTTCCATCTGGGGATTTTTGACTGGCTGCGTCTTGCCCCGTCTCAGCTGCACCCGAACGCTCTGGCTTTCATCCGGGCTTTCGAGGTGGTGTGTTTCTACCTCTCGGTGGAGCCGACGGTGCCGTTGTTCTTTCGCATCTTTCATTTGCAGCGGCAGACGGTGCGAGGTCGTCACGGATGGGTCTCTTTCAAACAATCGACCAAAATTTTTAAAGCGTACAGTGATTCTGTCAAAGACTTCAAGGGTCGGTTCTACCTCGTCAAACCGATCACGCAGCACGGCTCGGACACTCTCTTTGACGAGGGCGAGCGCACGGTAGATGGCCAGTGGTTCCGAGCGTGGCTTCCCAAGATACATCTGCTGTGGACCTCGGAGCATTTCAGTCGAGGGACGGATAGGTATATCGTCCGGGCGGGAACCCTCGAGGAGAAGGACATGGCCGCTTATCTGAAAATAATTGCCTTTGTGCGGTCACTTCCCCCGTCGAAGCTGGTGACGCCCGACGGTCGGTACATCCTCGATGCCCAGGGGAACGTACGCACTAAAAAGCGTTTGATAAATACTAAGACTTTGCTCGGCTGTGCGACCGGGGCGGCCGCTCTAGATTATCTAGGTAGGGATGTTTCGTTTTCCCTCGTTGTCGGGGTTTTTGATCGTCGCTAACCTATTTCTTTGTTTTTGCAGCGAACATGTCTACTGTCGACGAGCGGGTGAAGCAGTTGCGTGCTGCCAGGAGTGCCGGGGTCCCGAGGACGAGGGTGAGTCAGCTGGTCAGTCAGGAGGTCGCGACGCAGGGGGGCCAAACTTCGTCCTCGTCGCCTCAAGAGAGCCAATCCCCTGTGTCCCAAGGAGTGTCGAAGAGGCAGAGGTCCGAGGAGCCTCGGGTGGTGGATCTGACGGTCGGCGCCGTCGAGGAAGGTTATGTCGTCCCTCCCTGCCACCAGCACCCGGGGTATTTTCATGGTGCCCGTTCCCCCACCGTTTCCGCCGGGGAGGTGAAGGCTGTTCGCCAGGCTGATCGGGAGGCCCGTCGGCGTGTCCTGGCTGAGGACTTGGCCGCGATGATGCGGACGTTTACGACGGCTCTCGTGCTGAACGAGGAGGGCTGCTCTGCTGCTGAGCTGTCCAAACTGCAAGGGGATCTCACCTTTACGCAGTCGCGGTTGGCCAAGCTCACTGAGGAGTTGGAGAAGAGCCAGAAGGACGTTGCCGAGGAGCGGAAACGAGCAGAGGGTGCTGAGGGGAAGGTGAGTTCGCTGGAAGAGAAGCTGGGGATGGCGACGGCCGAGGTGCAGGCGCTGAAGGTTCGTACTGAGGTTCTGGACAGCGCTGTTCGTCCGGCCGAGGACGAGACTGAGGGGGATCGGCGTTTAATCACCCGTGCTGACTTGATCGCCCGTATCCGGGTGTTGGAGAGCGATTGTCTGGAAGCCGTTGAGGTCGGGTTCAAGAATGCGGTCGAGCAGATTCAGGTCGCCAACCCTGGTGTCGAGCTGGTCGTGGACGGGATAGGGCCGTACCACGAGATCGTTGATGGAAGGGTGATCGAT
Source organism: Lathyrus sativus (assembly GCA_963859935.3). Lineage (NCBI taxonomy): Eukaryota > Viridiplantae > Streptophyta > Magnoliopsida > Fabales > Fabaceae > Lathyrus > Lathyrus sativus. The sequence continues at coordinate 76,190,645 of OZ012740.1, read as the reverse complement.
CCTTATTTCGTTATCCCCGACGAGGAAACCGTGGCTGCTGACCGAGCTGATGAGGAAGTGTAGGTTGCCGGGCCTGCGTGCTCGTTGTTTTGTGGCCTGCGTGCCGGTGTTTATCTTTTGCTTTGGGCCTGCGTGCTCGTTTTTGTACTATTGACTACTGGGCTGGTGCCCGCTTTTGTTAAATATATTTATCATGGATTTTCTAAGTGTGCGCTCGTTGTTTGCATGTTGTTTTATGCTCGTTTTTCGTATTTGTTCGAATGCCTTTGATGTGTATGACATTTCTTGTAGATTTTCTAAGTGTTCGCTCGGTGTGTTTAGCTCGACAATTTGTTACCGGTAGTGTAGGGGACTGGCCGGTTTGGCCGGGGATGTAGCCGGGCCTTTTCGGGGGTAGTTTTCCCCGGGGCGTGGACGGCCCATCGCGAGCTGGGTGTCCTGCCTGTTTTGGTACGGCGACGAGGAGCCTCGGTCGAGGTATTCCCTGCCGAGCAAGGCCTTCTGCCCGCGCACACGAGAGGCAGGGCTTGCTTTCTTTGCTTTCTTTGGTCGTTGGTGGACGCGGGGGTGTGCGGTGGTACCATGTCGCCCCCCAGTGGCCGGGACGATTGGTCGTCGCGGGCAATGTGTTAACTGTAGTACCGCTTAAGCTTCGCGGCGTTCCATGGTCGAGCTAATTGTTCACCGTGCAGGTTTTCGAGGTAATAGGCCCCGTGTTCCGTTTTGTCCCGGACTCGGTATGGGCCTTCCCAGTTCGCCGCCAGTTTGCCCTCGTGGGAGTCCTTTTGATTTCTGCGTAGAACTAAGTCTCCAGTTTGAAAATCGCGTTTTATGACTTTGTGGTTATGGCGAAGTGCTACTTGTTGCTTCAGCCGGGCTTCCCGGAGGGCTGCTCCTGCGCGGATTTCTTCGACGAGGTCGAGCTCTTCTCGGAGGGAGCCGTCGTTGTCGTCGGTGTCTAGGGGAGCTTCCGTTCGTCTGGACGGTTCGCGGATTTCGACCGGTATTACGGCCTCGGTTCCGTACGTGAGGCGAAATGGGGTCTCCCCTGTAGTTGAGTGAGGAGTAGTACGGTATGCCCAGAGGACGCTGTGGAGTTCTTCGACCCATGCTCGTTTGGCGTCTCCGAGGCGTCGTCTGAGTCCTCTGAGTATAACTCTGTTTGCCGACTCCGCCTGGCCGTTCGTCTGAGGGTGTTCGACCGAGGCGAAGTGATGTTTGGTCCCGAGGTTGGTGACGAAGTCGCGGAAGTTTTTGTCTGTAAATTGTGTACCGTTGTCGGTGACGATGGCGAGTGGTACCCCGAACCTGGCGAGGACGTTGCGTTTGTAGAATCGGAGAATGTTGTGGGCGGTGATTTTGGCCAGAGCTTCAGCCTCGACCCACTTGGTGAAGTAGTCGACTCCCACGATGAGGTACTTGTTCTGGTATGAACCGAGGGGGAAGGGTCCGAGGATATCCAGCCCCCACCAGGCGAATGGCCACGGAGATGAGAGGGACGTGAGGTCGGTTGGCGGGGCCAGGTGCATGTCTCCGTGTCGTTGACACTTATCGCACCGTTTGACATGTTCTTTCGCGTCGGACTGCATTGACGGCCAGTAGTAGCCCGAGCGTAGGGCCTTGCGCGCTAGGGATCTGCCCCCGAGGTGCTGCGCGTTGATACCTTCGTGGATTTCTTCTAGAACGGCCGTACTCTGGGATTTGTCTATGCATTTGAGGAGTGGGATTGCGAAGCCTCGGCGGTACAGTCGTCCCTCGAGGAGGACGTACGAGCAGGCCCGTCGTTTCGTTGCGTTGGCCTCGCTAGAGCTGGTCGGCAGACGGCCGGTGCTGAGATAGGTGTGGAGGGGGGTCATCCAGCAGTCCGCGTCTCCAATGGCGTTGATGTCGAGGGGTGTGGTGGTCGGGCTGGTACTTGGTTGGGACAAGATTTCTTGAATGACCGATTTGTGACCGCCTCGTTTCTTGGTGCTTGCTAGTTTGGAGAGGATGTCGGCGCGGGTGTTCTGCTCCCGAGGAACGTGTTGAATTTCTGCTGAGTCGAACCCTCTTAGTTTGTCACTGATGAGCGCGAGGTATCCGGCGAGGGTGTCGTTTTTTGCTTGGTATTCACCTCGGACTTGCGAAGCGACCAGCTGGGAATCCGTGTAGATTCGGATGTCCCTGGCTCCCAGGTCGGATGCTAGGCGAAGGCCGGCGAGAAATGCTTCGTATTCGGCTTGGTTGTTGGTCGTTGGGAAAGCTAGCGTGAGGGAGACTTCGATGACCGTACCCTCGTCGTTGTCGAGGACGATGCCGGCGCCGCTCCCCGTAGAGTTGGAGGAGCCGTCCACAAAGATGGTCCAGAGGTGGTTCCTGGTGGTCGGGTCGGGGGGCGTGGTCATCTCGGCTACGAAGTCAGCCAACGCTTGAGCCTTGATGGCGTGCCGGCTCTCGTATGTGATGTCGAACTCGGAGAGCTCTAGCGACCATTTCAGCATGCGCCCAACCATGTCTGGGCGGCCGAGTAGCTGGCGGAGGGGTTGGTCGGTGCGGAGCACGATGGTGTGTGCTAGAAAATAATGCCGGAGTCGGCGTGCCGCTGTTACGAGGGCCAGGGCGACTTTCTCGATCAGCTGGTATCGGGCCTCCGGGCCGTGGAGGGCTTTACTAGTAAAATAAATGGGCTTTTGTCCTTCCCCGGCTTCGCTCACGAGGACGGCGCTGACGGCTTCGTTAGAGACGGCCAGATATAAGTACAGGGTTTCGCCCGTCGCGGGGCGCGTCAGTACTGGTGGTTCGGAGAGGACGCGTTTGAGGTGGCGAAGGGCTCTCTCACATTCGTCCGTCCATTCGAACTTGGTCTCCTTCCTGAGCAGTTTGAAGAACGGGAGGGCGTGTTGGGCCGATCTCGCGATGAATCGTGAGAGGGAGGCTAGTACGCCGTTGAGGGACTGGATGGCACGCTTCGTGGTCGGCGTGGTTATATTGGAGAAGGCGTGGCACTTGTCCGGGTTGGCTTCGATCCCCCGTTCGGTCAAGTAGTAGCCGAGGAATTTACCGGCGCAGACGCCGAAAGTGCATTTCTCCGGGTTAAAGCGCATGCGACATGATCTCGCGGTCTTGAAGACCTTCTAGAGATGTGCCGCATGGTCGTCTTCCGCGCCGGATTTGACGATCATGTCGTCCATATAGACTTCGAGCATGTCCCCGATCTCCTCGTGGAAGACGCGGTTCATCATCCGTTGGTACGTGGCCCCGGCGTTTTTGAGGCCGAAAGGCATTACGTTGTAATAGTAATTGCCCGATGATGTCATGAAGGCCGTGGCCTGTTTGTCGTGTTCGGCCATCGGGATCTGATTGTATCCCGAGTATGCGTCCATGAAGGACAAGAGTTTGAAGCCCGCCGAGTTGTCGACGAGCTTGTCGATGTTGGGGAGGGGGTAGGCGTCCTTAGGACATGCCCGGTTGAGGTCAGTGTAGTCAACACACATGCGCCATTTTCCATTATTCTTTTTAACAAGTACAACGTTGGACAGCCAGGTGGAATACCGGGCTTCCGAAATAAAATTTGCCTCTAAGAGGTCTTTTACAGCTTGTTCGGCTGCTGCCGATTTTTCTGGAGACTGGCGGCGACGGCGTTGCACCACGGCCTTTGCGGTCGGGCTGATGGACAGCTGGTGGCAGGCGACCTCAGGGTCGAGTCCCGGCATTTCCGCGGCGCTCCAGGCGAAGAGGTCGGCATTCTCGCGGAGGCAGGCTTGGAGCTGTCGTTTCGCGAGGTCGGGGAGTCCTGCGCCTACCCTTACGGTTCTGGTCGTGTCGTCCCCGAGGGGAATGAGCTCGAAATCGCCATCCGGGATGGGGCGCGCTGGATGCTCGTTGGCCGCGTCAGTCTTTTTATTGTCGAGCTCGTCGGTGAAGCGACTGTCGAGCTCAACTGATCCGACCAGCTCTGTTGGCTTGTCCTTTGGCGTAGCGCTCGGTGCTTTCTTTTTGGTCGGTGGAGCGATGGAGTCGAAGCCTTTCAGCGCGGCTTCAAAACACCTTCGGGCAGCTTCGATGTCGCCGTTGAGGGTGACCACGGCTCCCCTTCTCGTGTAATATTTCATCTTCAGGTGGGCGGTGGAGGGTACCGCGGTGAGTTCTGCTATCGTTGTCCTGCCCAGGATGCAGTTATACAGGGACGGGCATTCGATGACTAAGAAGCGGATGCTGATGTCTCTGGCCGTTTCCTCTTCCCCAAAGGTGACTTTCAGTTCCACGTATCCCCAGGGTCTTGTCGTCGTCCCGTTGAACCCCTGGAGGTCGGAGCCTACGTAGGGGGAGAGGTTGGACTCGTTGAGCTGGAGAGTTGTGAACAAATGTGAGTACATTATGTCAACCGAGCTCCCTCCGTCGACGAGGAGGCGCCTGACGTCGAAGTTTGCCATACGTGCGCGTATGAGCAAGGGTATGTTGGAATTGGGAGATCCCCCGGGTAGTTCCTCGAGGTAGAACGTGATCGGGTTGGAGCGGCCTCGGAATCTGTCGAGCGTGCTCATCTTGCCGGAGTTGCCCGCGATGAGTTCGTCGAATTTCCTTTTCACAGATCCTATGGACAGACTCCTCGTAGCGCCATCAGAGATGACCATGGCTCTGGGGAAGTATTCCCATCGGCTGGTTGGTCGGATTGGCTCGCCGACTAAGCTGGGTGCTTCGGGGATGCCGAGTCCTCTGCTTGCGAACCAGTCCTCGGGGCGGCTGACGCACAGCGCGACCTGGAGTCTCTCACCGTCTTCTGGGCAGGGGAGCTCCTCGATTTTCTTTGCCTCCGGGGCCTCCGATCTGGGTGGTTCACCTCCCCGGGTGTATCGCTTTAAGTGCCCATCTTTGATTAGGATTTCGATCGCATCTTTGAGATGGATGCAGTCTTCCGTTACATGCCCGTGGGTCCTGTGGAACCGGCAGTACTTTGACTTGTCCACGTTGGGTTTGGGCGGCGTTGGTCGTGGAAAACGGACACCTCCCTGCACAAACTCGGTTTTAGCGCATTCGGCCAGTATGCGTTCGCGGGAAGCGACCAAGGCGGTGTACTCGGTGAACCTTCCTGCCGGGCCGCGCGACTCGCGCTGTTCGCGGGGTTCGCGGTGGCGGTCATCCCGACGGCGGTCCCCTCCTCGCCGGTGGCTCGAAGCTCCGTCGTCTCGGTGCCCGCGGGGGGCTTCTCTGTCTCGGGTGTCGCGGGCGGAGTTGGCCGCTTGTGTTTCCTCGAACCGGATGTAGTGGGCGGCCCTGTCGAGGAAGTCTTGGAGGGACGTGGGCCGGTGTATGCCCACGGCCTCGTAGAATTTGGAGTCATGGCGCAGGCCTTGCTCCATTAAGTAGCGTTTCATTTCGTCGGAAGTCGTCACCTGTACGGCTTCCCGAGTAAATCTTTCGATGTATTTCCGGAGGGGTTCGTCGGGGCCTTGGATGATCGCCCCGAGGACTGCTTCCGTCTTCGGGTGACGCCGGGACGCTGTGAAGTGTTTGGAGAATAGGTCCTTCAAGACCCTCCACGATGTAACTGATTCGGGCTCCAGGCTTTTGTACCAGGTCATAGCGCCTTTCCTCAGAGTCGTCGGGAAGAGTCTGCATTTGATAGCTCCCCGGACATTGCGGTAGTCGAGCATGGCCTCGATGTCTTCCAGATGATCGTCCGGGTCGGAGGTGCCGTCGTACGTTGACAGCGTCGGTGGCTTCTCCATTCCTTGGGGTATAGGGGCCGCCATGATCTCCCGGGATAGTGGGGTGCGGTAGTCATCCTCGTCGCTGTGCGCCGGGGATCTCAGGGGGGATGAGCCGATCGCGGTGTGTCCCGGGTTTCGGGCCCTCGATCTCCGGCCTGTGCTCCCGCCTCGGGTTTCCTCGGTTGGGGTCGCCGCGGCGTTCTGGTTCCTCCCGCGACCGTGTCTTGCCGGGGATCTGGTGCGCTCCCGTGTCGCTTGGGGGCGGCGTCTCTCCAACCGCGGTCGGCGGTTCCTGGGTCGAGGTGAGGGGCTCCTCGAACCTCCGTTCTGGTCTTCCCGCTGGGGGTACCTCGGGGAGCCGCCGCGTTCCAACGCTCCAATTCTAGCGTTCTGTTGGGACAGCAGCTGGTTCGTCTGGTTGATGGCTGCAAAGAGGGCGGCTACCGTGGGGTCCGCTCCCGCCGGGATGGGAACGGGGTGGAATGCCGGCGGGCTCGGGGGGCGATGGTCGGCATGCAGGGGCCTTTCCTCGGACGATGGTGAGGCAGTTTGCCCGTCTCTTTCGTCGGCTTCATTCAGGCGCGCCGTTCCTACCTGCTTCCCGTTGGTGGCAGTGTTGAGCGCGAGATCGTGCGGAGTGTCATCGCGGCGTGGGCTGGCCATGACCGTGGAGGTTTGGTGAAACTTTTGGTTTTTCTGCTCGGAGTAACGGGGAAGTTTCCGTTCCCACAGACGGCGCCACTGATCTGACCTGATCAGGAGGGATCACGGACTGGCCACGCTTCGCCGGACGGTTATCTGTTCGCCGAGGTAAGAACGAGGAGGGGGTGTACCTGCAAAGCACTCCGACGCCCAAGTAAGAAGTTGGACAGAGAGGAAGCAATAGTACAGAAAAGGGGGCAAGAAGAGTTACCTGACCCTCTTGAAGAAGAGGGTATTTATAGAGAGACCCCAGCGCTGGGCCAACGGTCATTCGAGGTGGGCCAGACGACCAGGCCCAACCCTAATGACTGCTAGGGCTTACGTGGCGTAGTGAAGACCAGGACGTGGTCTTCGCCCTAGTTCAACCGCTCCTAGGTCTCCGGAAAGTGGGTTTGACCTGCTCTTTCGGAGGTGGGCGGTTGGCCGATGACGTGTCCCCGCGGAGGGGAGCACGTGGAGAACGTGCGCCGAGCACGTTATTCTCCCGCGGAGGGAGCCCGGGTAGTCTCGCTCGTCTGGTGTGACGGACGACGAAGGGGATGCGGCGTGATGGCTTGTGCCCGGCGGACGGTCCTGCTCGTCCGAAGGGGCGTGTGCCAGGTGTGCTCAGTTCGCCTGTTGGGCCGTATTTGGTATTGGGCCTGCCGAGGTGAGGCCCACACCGGAACACAAATATTCCAAATCCTAGCAAGCCCCTGAATTACTCTCTCAGTTCTGCTCTTCGTTGAACCAATCAGAGCAAAAAGATTTTCATTTGCAAATCTCACACAAAAGCCACCAAACGAGTCTAATTTTCAAACCTAAACATCCTCTTGGCCGAACTTAACCACTCTTGTGATTAAACCAAGTAAAGTCTTCAGAAGATCCTCCTCCCAAATTAGGAGAACCTTCCTCTACACCTAAAAGTCCAAACCCAAACATCCTTTTCTCTGCCACCCACCTGCCACCTAAATTTTTTGCTTAAAGATAAAAAATAACCTTTTAAAATAATCACACAACAAGATTGATCTAACTCAGACATCATGCCAAAATTAGGTCTTTTGATTATCCTTATCTTCTTCATAGAAGAAGAGACAAATCTCTCAATCTCCTAACCAGTAGAAGATCCAAAAACTGAAACCCGTCTCACCACTTAGACTAGTTACTTATTAATTAATATAATTAAGAAATCAATTGGTGAATTGCATGCATATAATAAATCTCAGCGCGCGCGCGCGCACACACACATATATATATATATATATATATATATATATATATATATATATATATATATATATATATATATATATATATATATATATATATATATATATATATATATATATATATATATATATATATATTATAATTACATGTGCTAGATATTACAATTAATCAGTATATTATTTTAGAAAATAATGTTAAAAATCCATATCATTTTGAAAGTTGAGTTTATATATTTAGTCAATACATATTAAACTATGCAATTGTAATTATTAATTTCAATTTACACAGCTTAATTATTTTTTTATAAATTAATTGCCCCCACCACTTAAACCATGATTACTTAATTATTATAAGTTAAGAAAAATAAAATAAGCAAGAAACTGAAAAGCCAAATCCAGTTTTAAAAAAATCAGTATTCACTCATTACAATTTCAGCAAATGAATTGAATATATGTACCTGTTCCCCAGCAATTGATGCATCTGAATGATGACTTCTTCCTCTTCATTTGTAAAATTCCCTCTCTTAATATCAGGTTTTAAATAATTTATCCACCTCAATCTACAACTCTTTCCACATCTTAATAAACCTGCCAAATTTACAACAGAACTAAATCAACACACAAGTATATATGTAAATGATAAAGTTGAGAGATTAAGAAATATATACCTGCATGTTTTGGAAGGGCACGCCAATTGGTATGTCCATGTTTTTGGATATAAGATGTGAGGATTTCATCTTCCTCTAAGCTCCATGGGCCTTTCTTCAATCCCTTCTTTTCACAACATGGAGCTCTAACCATATCTTCTAATTATTTGATACAAGAAGAACCTATGTATCAATATTCTTGTGCACTCACTAACTAGTTAAGTTAACTTAACTCTCTTGTGCTCTTTAGAAACACAATTGTTCCAACTTTGTTTCTCAACGTCATATATATATATATATATATATATATATATATATATATATATATATATATATATATATATATATATATATATATATATATATATATATATATATATATATATATATATATATATATATATATATATATATATATATATATATATATATATATATATATATATATATATATATATATATATATATATATATATATATATATATATTTAAAATGAGAGGTGAGAGGAACAAACAATAACCATTAGATCATGATTAAACTTATTCATTAATGTGACTATTAACTTCTCTCTCTTATTAATTTAAATTTCATCTCTCTTATTAATTTGATCTAATAGTTTTTGTTTGTTCCTCTCATCCCTTATTTAAAATCTCTTTTATTTGATATGCTTCCTCTATATATATATATATATATATATATATATATATATATATATATATATATATATATATATATATATATATATATATATATATATATATATATATATATATATATATATATATATATATTCTGCATACCAGTATTCAAGATTGGCAAATTGAATGGTCCACGAGAATAATAGTTTTTATTTTTCGTATACATATCACTTAGGCATTTTGATGACAGCTGCCTGGAAATAATGCATGTGTATTTCTATGGAAAATGTTTTATTTATTTATTTTAAGTGGAATTTGGAGTTAAGGATTCTGTTATAGCCTTATAGGTCAGAAAGCGGGTTTGAACATTCTCGTATACGTTAAAAATAAAAACAAAAAACATTCTAAAATAGACAGCATTTAGGATAAGAAAAGAAAAGAACATGGTATGTCACCCATCAGCATGTGACAGGTTTTGTACGAGTTCGGCTGTGTCTTTATATGTGTATTAAAAGTCTAAAACGGTGGGAAAAGGTTTTTATTTTTATAAAAAAAAACAAATTTCATAAATATTTTTAAATTTAATTACACTTTAATTCTTAAATAATGAGAAACATATTCAACAACATTAGGGCTGGAAATGAGTCGAGTCGAGTCGAACTCACCTCAGCTCGGCTCGACTCATTAAGAATTGTTCGAATTCGAGTTCGAGTTCGAGTTTGACACGAACTTTTTTTTAAGCTCAAACTCGACTCGTTATAAGTTCACGAACAGTTCGGTTCGACTCGTTAGGTTCATCTCATTAGGTTCATCTCACATGGTTCACGAACTTAAAAACTATTTTTTTAAATATATATAATTTTTGGTATATTTTACATTTTAAATAAATATATATTTTTTAAATAAAATATTAAAATAAAATAAAAGTTATCATATTGAAATTTAACTTTATCTTTGAAATCTACTAATTCAAAACCTACACAACTTTCAAGAGACACATTTGAGAGTCTAATTCAAAACTACTAAATTGAAGATTAAATTTGTCTAAGATTTGAAGTAAATATTTAAACCTAATCTTAAAGATAGTATAATTCTTTTCATATGTAACCGAGTTGACTCATGAACCTAACGAGTCGAACTATGTATAGTTCAAGTTCAGCTCATTTAGTTAACGAACTTAATTTTTCGCTCATACTCAACTCATTTGGTTCATGAACCTAGTTCATCGATTTAATTGTCGAGTCGAATTCCGAACTATCTTCGAGTTGGTTTGGTTCATTGCCAGCCCTAAACAACATAAATCATAAAAGGATCACTATGTCCATGTTGTACAAATAAATATATACATTTATTTATAAGGATGTATATGAGTCGGTTTGAATTGCATTTAAGTCAAAATCATGACTCAACTCATGCTAACGAGCCATTAACAAAAAAGTGAGTACCGTCAAATTTCATTTTGAGAATCTCCGTATAAGATTTAGTCTAGTTAACACTATTAATGCTATTATGTGTAATATATTCGTATCCAACTTGAGAACTATGAATTTATTTAACTTGACTTAAAATTCTAGACTAAAAAATAAGACCCATATATGATTACTGCCAGAATATGACAAAATTGCGATCCTTACAAAGATGCCTAGCAACAACTCAAAAAATGAGGTTCCATGGCCAAATTTGTTACCTAAATTGTTGGATGATATGTTCCATTTATGTCATAAAATAGTACCTAAGTTAAAAAACTTTTTCTAATAATCAGGTTTCATGATGTTATCCTAAAAAGATTTCACATCATCATAATCTCAAACAACATGCATGATGACTTCTGATGCAAGATTACATTTAAGTCATATAAGTAATCAGAAGTCATGCCTCTTCAGTGTCGTTTCTCATTTGTGATGAGTTATATATTCACCATTTTGCACAATGTTGTATGTATAGAATATGGACATTTCCATTTTCAAAAAACTTCAAACAAGGAATCATTATGGATATTGTTAAGATCGGTGTCGCGAGAACATCATACACATATTTGAGACTAAATATAACATCATAGACAAACAACCACAGTGGTAAGTCATGCACCCCTAAAGTCTGAGGCTGAATATGTCGCAGACAATCCATAAGAGGCACAAGTTATTTTATAGTTTTTCAGTCCCAATTTGTACCCATGCAGTAGCTAGGTAGATTATGTATATGATAGTGTCGTACCTCGAAAAATACGATCTTCGCGATGCGCAAAACTAGGGTTTGCATGATCACTGATGGACTTATGAGAGTCACCACCAAACTTTATTTATTCCATGAAGGGAAAGGAAAAAAATCGAGAAAACCCACGGGAAAAGGATACGGTATGGTCATCGCAACCATGTTGGGTTCGGAAGTCGGTTACGTAAGAAAAAAAGGTGCTAGCACTCCCTACATCCATCGTACTCGATGGGAACCATCTAAGTTATCTAGGCATGAAAGGTGTTTGTTATACTATAAGCTTGCTAAGGGAAAATTGATGATTGCTTGAGGAAAAACGAAATCTTTTTATTAGTGAGTTCGTCTGATTTTTCAACCCAACACCTACGTATCCTAGAGAGAATCAGAACTCCGTAGTTCTTGAAGATATTTTTTTGGTTTGTTTTATGTTTTTTTATGAATGATGCTATGAAACATGTCTTTTTTCGAAAAGGTTTTAAAGGAAAAGCCCGAAGGCAAAATGATTTGGATTAGTGAGGTGTTTTATAGGGTTTTGAGAATGAAGGTTCGAGATATGTTAAAGTATTTTTGGGATTTTTGATTAGGAAAATGTTTTAGTTTTAAGAAGGGAAACTAACCTAGTTATATGAATTAAAATTATGATGAAGGGAACTAATCCTAATGATTATCATGCAAGCGTTCATCCTAATGTCTATCTGATTCAACTTATCAAAGATAAAATTGAATCAAGAACTTAAAGGGACATGTAAATCATAAAGATAACCAATCAAACCTACGCTAAAGGATATCATGAGTAGTCATCATAGCCAAACTTTATTAACGACAATGTGACAAATGCTAATCACAAACTTATAAGATTTAATAGTATTTTCATAAGCCAGGAGTTAATTGCAAATCAAGATTAATCAATCACAAATTTCGTACTGAGATTAATATTAAGATTGCATTTTTTGTGTGCACAAAATCAAGATCAAGGTCAACATCACATCACGGTCTAATGTTAACCAAAACTAACATCAAAATCAATCAAGAATTTCAAAATTAGCACCAATATAAACATTTCCAATTAAAATCAAAACAAAAACAACAAAAAATAAATAAATTGAAAGCCTAACAAAAGATTTGGGCTTTCATCACTAGCCCAAAGGAGTGCAAAAAAAAGGTTTAAAAAACAACTTGGGCCCCCACTATAAGCCCACCCAATTTCTCAAGGGAATGAGGTTATGCCATTGCAAGCCATCCACTTCAACAAAGTCATTCCCTTTCTTTCTCGGTCTCAGCTTTCTCTCCCTGTTGCTTCTCATTCTCATCATTGTTTTCTCTCTCAAATCCCCAAAATCAAACTCAAATTTCTCAAATAATGCTATCAATACACAAGTCAAAGAAGGAAAGGACAATCACCTTGTCTGAATTCAAATCCTGCGAAGTCGTAAAGATGGTGCACAGAGATTCGGGGGTACGTCTGAAGCGAGCTCGCGACGGAACATTGTGGTAGAAATAAAAAGTTTATTATTTTAATAACAGATTACAAGTAAATATTCCTTAAAGAGTCTCAAATAAATAGCTAAATAAAAGCTAATAAAGTCCTAAGGAAGCTTCATATTCTGCTGCTTGATCTGCTCTTCCAGCTGGATCTTCTCGAGGGTGAGCTTGTCCACAATCAACTTCTAGAGGGTAGATTGAGGGTCGGAGGAAAATAAATCCTCCAGAGCTTTCCTCTTCTTGTAAGAAAGTGATTCTTAATTCTTCGACTGAAGTTGCTTCTGAAGTTCAGCATTCTCTTCGACAACCACTTGATACTTGTTCTTCCATGCTTCTGACTCATGCTGTGCTTTTCTCAAAGCGATCTTCAACTCTTCAGCTTCAGACATAAAAACGTAAACATGTTCTCTTCTCTGAGGTATGGGATCTTGACGAGGATAAGGCATCCTCAGCTTGATTGCCCTTTCTCTGACTTAATGAAGATATGGTTCCAAAGACACACAATTAGGTATTTCAGACTTTCTTTTCCTTTTTCTATGCAAGTGACGCCAAGCAGCCACAATCTCATCTTAAAGTTCTTCGTCATCCTTGAAGAAAATACTTTCCACATGAACACTCTTAGGTGGCTCCTTCAACGGATACCCTAACTTTCGGCGAGCTAGAACAAGATTGTAATTGATTCCTCCATTAAATCCGAGTAAAGATACATTAGAAAAGTCCCCACAACTATCAATGATCAATATCCCATCATATGCACGGCTATACCAATCAATGTCCAAGTGTGTTAGCGCCATAATCCTTTGTGACCAAAGTCCTTTGTCGAGATCCAAAAAAGGAGCAGACTTGGGCAAGTGCGAAATAAATCACTTGTACAATAAGGGCACACAGCAGGTGATCATCCCTCCACCATAAAAGTTTCGGAGATGGACAGAATGATAAGTATTACCCAATAAAGTTGGTACCGTATTTTTATTCATGAAGATTTTGATGGCGTTAAGGTCGATGAATCCTTTAAAACTTGGGAAGAGTAACACTCCATAAATTAGTAGGGCGAAAATTGCTTCAAATGTATCCATGCTCATATGATCAGCATAATATTGAGCTTTCTTAATTAATAAGTCTGTAGGCAACCCAAAAGTCCCACCTTTGATAGTCATATTATTCTTGATGTCGGATACCTTCAGATATACGGCTCTGGCAATGTCTTGTTCTTTAGGGTTCACCTTCAAGAAAGGGAAAGGGGAGTCATCCAGAATAGGTAAGCCAACCAAATAAGAGTACTATTCTAAAGTAGGCAAAATATGATAGTCCGGGAAGGTAAAACAATGATAAACCGGATCATAAAACTGTAACAAAGTGGAGAGAAGTCCCTCGTCCATTTTGAGCCTCAACAAGGTCAACAACTTCCCATACTTGTCCTTGAATTCTTCTTGGTCTTCAATCAAAGTCCCTAACTTCCTTAGGTCATCCAGCTTGAGACCCTTAAAAGTATATTTCAAAGTATTTTTTATTTTGTAATCCATGAGGTCCTACAATGTTCATAAATAAGGTTGAGTTCCATGAAGTCCAATGCAATATGATGCTTTATGGATGCAACAAACACAAGCAAGTACATAGGAACATAAAGGTAAAAAACAAGAAAACCCTAGGTTTGCAACGAGCATGGAGCAAAGGGTACACCCATCCCCAAAGGGTGTGGACTAAAGGTTAATTGCACCTGCAGAACAAGGTTCTAAGAAGATGCCCAAAATCATTAGTCCATCTTTCGGATATTATCAATTTCCCGAATACTCGGTGGTTAATAATTGTTGCAGTGGAAATAGGATCACAAACTATTAATGAGTTTGAATCGCAATTCAATTCACAACCGCTCTTTGATTTATCCGAAGGAAAAGGTCAAAAGAGGGAAAACCTATTTTTGCATCGTAAACACAATGCGGGGAAAGATCTAGGGTTCGGGGGTTGGTTAAATTTAGGGAAGGTATTAGCACCCTAAACTTCTGTAGTACTCTACAGGAACCTTTTGTTCAGATGTTTACTATTTGCTTTATTTATTTGCTTAAGGTATATGTACAAAGGATTAAAAGTGAGAAAATAAACCTAAGGGGTTAATTCTAAGTTTACTCGGCAAGACATCGCATCTTGTGCCTACGTATCCTTACGGGAGTGGAATCAGAGTAATCGTAGTTCCCCTCAAAAGGGAGGTTAGAGACTTCTTGACTGTGGTCAAGGTCTCAAGGGGAATAAACGCATCTTAAGGACACGCTTACGTGGAGTGTAGAAACTCCAATCTCTACATTAAAATGTTATGTTGAAATTAGGGTTAGGTTAGGGATTCCGCGGCGGGAAACCCTTAAATGAGCACGGCGGGTCTTTAACCTAAAGCTAAGGGTAAAATTGTAATCTTGCCTGCGGCGAGGCATTTGTGAAAATTAGGATTTGTAGTTTGTAATTTTGAGGGCTTGAGGACTATTGGCGCGGCGACCAAACAGCTAGACCTAACCTTCGAATGTGTGTAATGTGACAAAAACAGTGGTGAAAGTGTGAGAAATTTAAATCATACATCAGCGGAAATTTAAATGCGGAAAAGTAAATCCATACAAACAGAAATTTAAAGACAGAAAGTAAGCGCGATTTTTAAGATTCGCGAGGTTACATAAGAGGAGCAGTTACAATAATATGAAATTTAAATGAGAAGTACATAGAAATAAATGAACGCAATTTAACAAGCTGCGAACATAAACAAACAGAGTTAGTAGACAGAGTTAAACACATTATGAAACGAGAGGGAAAAGTTATTATCATTTTTTTTTTTTTGTGATACATGAGAGAACTTTGACTTTAAAGGGAAGAGAGGCCTTGATATTATAATTTAAATTTGGTTTTCGAAAAAAATAGTTCAAATTGATTATAAAAAAATTTCTTAATATCTAAAAGTTTTTACTATTATTAAAAAAGAGTAGTTTTTGTTATTGTTAAAAAAAAAGATTTGGTTATTATAAAAACATATTAAGTTATTTACATAAAATAGAAATGTAATTAGTTGTTTATAAAATAAAAAAAAGAATTTAATTGTTTTTTTTATAAAAAAAGAAGTGAAGTTATATTTGTTTTAAAAGAATAATAACATAATGATCAAAGAAAACGAAAAAATCAGAGGACAATGTGTTATATCAATATGAAGAGGGGTTAGGGTTTCGGAGGAGGGGGAAACCCTAACGCCGCAACCTCTCATCTTCGCCATCCTCTTACTCCGTTTTTCGTTCATCTTCAATCATATTCTTGCTCTGTTTTCGTTCATCTTCAATCATCTTCTATCAATCTGAGAAAAAAAGAAAAAGAACATGAGAATCGTGAGTAGGACGCATTAGCTTACGTTTATGGATCCATAGTGGGTCTTGGTGGAAACAACGGCCGATGATGTTTGAAGCTGAGGCTTGGAGGCTTGATTGCCCGTCGTTGGATTAGAACGACGCCGGCGGTCTTCCTCAATTCGCTCACGGTGGGCTTTGATGATGGTTTCAGCTTTTGCGGCCGCTTTTCCTCTGATTGTCGACGTCGTTTGTTGGATGGAGATGAAGACGATGATGACACCGAGGGTTCTCGTGTCTGAGTCTGCGGGCTTCAGTGTTTTGATGGTGTTTAGGGTTCGCTTTTGATGTTCTCCACCGTTCCGTCTAGGGTTTTGAGAAAAGGTTGTATTATTCTTATATACTTCTTTTCTTTGAATGGGCTTTGGATCTATTGAGATTTTACGTTACTTTTCTGGATGATTACATCTTTCTTTTGTATTTGATAAACATTTAAGATGATTGGATTCTGATTTGCGATTTCTTTCCTTTTTAGGGTCCGCTTGATTGGATTTTGTGAGATTGATTGCTTTTTCCCTGATTTGAGAAGTTTTTTTTTTTTAAATCTTCGATGATTTGGTTGTCCATATTTCACGTTCAGTTTGGCTGGCCCTTGCTTTTGATTTCTTTCGGTTAACTGAATCAGTTTCCAATGTGGATAACTGGTTCGGATCACTTCTGATTTTGATAAACTGATGTTTGGGTTTTATTTTTCAGATGTGGACTCGGATAGCTTGTCTTCCCTTTGGTACGAGCTGTTCTTTTCTGATAAATTGGCTATGATGTTCGTACACTGAGCCTACGCGTTGTGCTTGCATCTGGTTGGGAATTACTGTGCTGAGATGGTTTCAGTGAGCTGAATTTAATCTTGAACTGAATTAAGCTAATTCCATTGTTTGTGAATTGAACTTGCTCTTTTATGATATGATTCATGACCCTGTATTTGGATGGATGTTTCTTCGAACTGATGCTTGCTTATGCAATTTTCCTTTTTTACTGTGATCCATTTTAATGTTGCTCTTGTACTGTAGCTGATAATTCTTGGCCTTTTTGAGATGGTTTGCCTTCCTGTAATGCTTATGACCTATCTTGGTACTTTGGTCTCATATTTCCAGCAGTGGGATGCTGTTCTGTTTTGTGCTTTTTCGTGATGGAGTTGATGCTTAGAGCTGAACTTGTCCTTTGGGCTGTGCTAAACTTGTTTTGCGGAATTTGGTTCCTTTGTCTTTGAGTAACACATGTGCAGATTGCTGGCTTATTTCTGAGCTGAATTGCTGATATTATGTGAACTGATATGCTTTGGTTATTATATTCTGTTGTGGATTTTTCTGATACATCTCAGTTAGCTTTGGCCTTACACTCTGTTAGGAAATTGGGGTAATGATGTTGTCTTGTGAATTTATGCAGATGGTATGCTTCCTTTCGAGTTTCAGCCCCCTAATTCGAACCTCCTTCTGATGGTGGCATCTTGAGCATGAATTTACTTGATAGTGTCCCAAAACTTATTTAATTGATGAATGGTGTTCTAATTTTGAACCCAAGGTTGCGTGAACTCTTTTGGCAAATCGAATCAGTCCCTAATTCTTTTACTCTTCATCTTTCTCGGCTGTCCCGTATCGATAAGAACAGAAATTACTTGACCCGACGCCGATGGCGCGGATTGGTAACGGGGGTAGGATGTGGCTTCGGTCGTGCCACTCCCGGCACTCGATGATGACAGTGCTCTGAGAGTGTAGAACAAGCCTCTAACACTTTTCCTCTATTCTGTTTTGTTTGTTTATTTTTCAGGTGGTTGGAGGCTTTGCGAAGGACTCAAAGAGAAGACCAAATGAAGAATGCTTAGCAGCTTAGAACTTAGAATAGGGTGCCCTTTGTAAATGTAAATCTCTTGTAATGCTAACGAATACCCATGAATAAAGATTCAAAAGCATTTTCCCTTTCAACTTGTAACTTTAGATACTTGTGAAATAAAATCCAATAAAACGTTCATTGTTATTTCCTCAATTGTAAATCTAAATATTCATGAATAATAATCCACAAATTATCTAAACTCAACTTTAAGTCATAACTTATGAATACTTATGGATAAAAGTTCCAAAATATCTAAAATCTCTTCCTCTTTGCCTTTGATCAAATAAATGACATCCTGCAACATGAACAAATCCAACTGAAATCCTCTTGATTACGTGACTTCTCAAACCACACTTTAATAGCATTCCCTCATTTTCAATTCAATCCAAACTTAACATGAGAAAATAAACTGTTCGTCAAATGTCCTTCGATATAATCAATCCACGTAAACCAATGCCTCAGGAATAACATCTCATTTGTCCCAAAATTACGGACGTTATTTAAAATGACCAAAACGCCCATGGGGGGGGGGGGGGAATTCCTACAAAACAAATCACACTCAAAACCTGGTTAGTGATTAACAGATGCAAAATGAAATGTTTATGCGAAATGACTGACCAAATGTAAGGGTAAAATTTGGGGTATTACAGTTGCCCCTATTTAAATAACTACACCGGATGATTTGAGTGACGGAGACTCGAGGAATCATGGTGGAGGGATTTAAATATAGATAATCGAAAATTTTGCCCTTATATGTGGCGATATGTGACGCTATGGACAAAACGAGAACAAGCTAATGCTGACAAATGCCATGAATATGATATGATGCGTATGCTGGAATGATGAATGCGACGATGTTGACGAACACGACGACACAGTGACATACGCTACGAGAAAAACACACTGGGGAAACGACGCGCTGGGGAGTTCTAAAATGATGGTCAACCGGCGCAAATACGACCAATTGTCATTTTTAGAACAGGAACGGGATCCTCAAATGGAGATGACACCTATGAGACGGCCTCCACTGGGGAATCTAAATAAAACTGGATCTACACGACTGCAAGATCGATCACAGAATGCTGGAGCATTGAGCAAAGAATAACATCCAAGCTTCTGTAAACTATCTCTCGTGACAGGATCAAACAGACTTTTCGGGAATCCGTAGCAAATATACAGGGTGAAAAGAAACGGCTGTATGCCAAAATAAATGGACTTTGAGAATAAGATCCTTAAATGGAGATGGCACCTATGAGATGACCTCCACTTGGGAATGCTTAATAATAACAGGATCTACACGGTTGCAAGATCGATTACAGACTGCTGGAGCATTGAGCAAAGAATAACATCCAAGCTCCTGTAAACTATCCTTCGTGATGGGATCGGATGGACTTTTCAGAAATCCATATCGTATATACAGGGTAAAGACCGGCTGTATGCCAAAATAAATGGACTTTAATGGGAAATGCCCTGATAAGCTTCTCGAGAGAGAGCTGCCACTTATCATTGGAAGGGACTTATGTGCCAAAATGGATAAGCACTCAAATAAAGAGGCTGCTGCTTATCTGATAAATAAATCTTCTCGCATTTAAGGTCGGCGCCTGGAATACGATTCTGATTCTTCTCTTACTGAAGGATAAATAAACTTCTTCATGCTTCAAGATCGTGCTCTCCTGAACATGAAAAGGGTAAACTGAACTTCCTCATACTTCAGAATCGTGCTCTCCTGAATATGATACTGGATGACTGAATTTCTTCATATTTCAGAATCGTGCTCTCCTGAACATGAAAAGGGTAAACTGAACTTCCTCATACTTCAGAATCGTGCTCTCCTGAATATGATACTGGATGACTGAATTTCTTCATATTTCAGAATCGTGCTCTCCTGAACATGAAAAGGGTAAACTGAACTTCCTCATACTTCAGAATCGTGCTCTCCTGAATATGATACTGGATGACTGAATTTCTTCATATTTCAGAATCGTGCTCTCCTGAACATGAAACTGGATGACTGAATTTCTTCATATTTCAGAATCGTGCTCTCCTGAATATGAAACTGGATGACTGAATTTCTTCATATTTCAGAATCGTGCTCTCTTGAATATGATTTCGCTCAAACCTCCCCGTAACTCAGGATCGTGCTCTCCTGAATACGATTTGGTTCATACACCAAGACGGCAGGTAAATGGAAGCCCAACTGCTCCATGGAGATGGCCATTTGCTGCGAGTCATAATGAGGATAGGATCGACTTCTTAGGTGAGAAATGTCGTATGCTGATGCTGTAAAATGTAAAGTGTAAAGGGTTGTAACATGTAGGATTGTAAAGCGTTGTACTGATATATTTTCCGGCGCGAACTGGCGTGTATCTGTAAAGGATTGTAATTGAAGATAGTGCAAAATAAATGCACGTCCAGGTACAGTGATAAACTTCTCGGGCGAGAACAGTCGAACATCTGTCATGGTATGGTGAAAATCTTTAGATGGTGCAAAATAAATGCACGTCCGGTTGGGCTTGACTACCGACAAGACTGAGATTCAATCTAGGATCGAGCTAGAAAGAAGACTGGTAATCAAGACTCCATCGAGGGAATGATCTCGGAGGGTAAATATCTTATCCTGGTGAGGAAAGATAGCTGAAGTAACCGTCATCCACGAGGATCGAGCTCCGTGGGGAAACTGGAAACGCATATGTATTTTATGCTTAGGACTGACAATCTATTTGGAGAGAATGGACGAACCCAGTTACTCGGTGGTAACAACCAAATGATGGTAAGACACAATGAACCTGTGAATGCTAATGCATATGTTAATGCATATGTTAATGTGAATGTATGTTAATGTCTATGTATGTTAATGTTTATGTATGCAAGATGTTATGAAATGAGTATGTAATGAGTATGTAATGAATATGTAATGAATATGTAATGAATATGTAATGAATATGTAATGAAATAGGCATGTGATGCTTATGCCCTTGCGTATGCTGACGAAACAGACTAGAGACGGGACGAGAGATGAAATAAACATCTCGACGGAAATACCCTGCGTTCTCTGCAACCAATACGTCAATCATGGGTAAGAAAGATCAATGGTAGAACCGGATCTGGTTTTAAAGTTCTGAATTCTCTGGGGAGAAGGTAATCTGCTTGGGTGTACAGTATCACGTCTTCATATGGGGAGAAGAAAACCTGAGGGACACTTTTAAGTTACCCCAAGAAGAAGTTGTCAGCTTATAGTCTCTCTGGGGACTATCACTGGGCAATGGTTTGAAAGTGTTTCTGCAATAATGATATTTCCGGGGAATGAAGAGATCCTGTCGGAATTTCCACTAGTCAAAGTAATTTATTACATTTCAAATTTGTTGTTTTGGAAAAACAATTCTGAAAAATCTACAATGCACCTTTCATTTTCAAATTTTAAGAAATAACGCATTCTGTATAACAATAGAAAATAAAGAGCAATGCACCAAGGAATGTAAGTAACGAGATGGTATCTTTTATTAAAGGGTGGCTGCTTGCTGAAGGCATAGCTCCACAGATGATTATATTTTGAAGTTGGCAACATGGGAAAAAGGTTACATCGAATCCAACGACACCTACTGACACTAATAACTAAGACTAATCCAGAATCTTGCTTTGGGCAAGGATGAAGGAACTGAAACATGGCTCTCATGCGAAAAGTGTGTTCGAGATAATCAGTGTCCTCTGATGCAATGAAATGCCTTTGTCCCTAACTTTTGCCTGGACCGCCCTTTCGGGTTTTCAATCCACCGGGACGCTCTTTTTTGCCTAAGCCGCCCTTTCGGGTTTTCAACTTAGCGAGCTTTTGTTATTATTTCTTTTTTTTTTTTTTTTTTTTTTCAACCCTTACTTTTGCCTAAGTCGCCTTTTGCAGGTTTTCGACTTAGCGGGTTTTTAGGCATAATATTTTCGGACTGCATCAGAATTCACGGGATGTGCTAGTTCTTCACCGTCCATTGTCGTAAGTATTAGAGACCCTCCGGAGAAGACAGTCTTTACAACGAACGGGCCTTCATAATTGGGCATCCACTTTCCACGCATATCTTTATGTACTGGTAAGATCTTTTTGAGTACGAGCTCTCCTTGACGGAACTCACGGATACGAATCTTCTTATCAAACGCTCTTTTCATCCGTTTCTGATATAATTGCCCATGACACATGGCTGTCAAACGCTTCTCGTCAATGAGATTCAACTGATCCAATCTGTCTTGAACCCACTCAGCTTCCTCAAGTTCAGCCTCCATTAACACTCTTAGCGAAGGTATCTCTACTTCGATGGGGAGCACGGCGTCCATTCCATACACCAATGAGAAAGGTGTTGCCCCTGTCGAAGTTCTCACTGAGGTTCTGTATCCATGCAAAGCAAACGGTAACATCTCATGCCAATCTTTGTAAGTCACAACCATCTTTTGCAGGATCTTCTTGATATTCTTATTTGCAGCTTCAACGGCTCCATTCATCTTAGGACGGTACGGAGAAGAATTGTGGTGAGTGATCTTGAAGTTATCACACAACTCTTTCATAGTCTTATTATTCAGATTGGTGCCATTGTCAGTTATTATCCGACTTGGGACTCCATAACGGCAGATAATCTCTTTTCTGATAAACCGGGTAACCACTTGCTTGGTCACGTTAGTGTAGGAGGCAGCCTCTACCCACTTGGTGAAATAATCAATGGCAACAAGGATAAAACGATGTCCATTAGAAGCTTTCGGCTCAATTGCCCCAATCATGTCGATGCCCCACATAGAGAACGACCATGGTGAAGACAAAACATTCAACGGTGACGGAGGTACGTGCATTTTATCAGCATAAATTTGGCACTTATGGCATTTCCTAGCGTATTGGATGCAGTCGGCTTCCATGGTTAACCAGTAATACCCAGCCCTTAACATCTTCTTGGACATAGCATAACCATTGGTATGGGTTCCGAAGGTCCCCTCATGAATTTCCTGTAGTAACATGTCCGCTTCCCGTTTATCAACACATCTGAGCAGGACCATGTCGTGATTTCTCTTGTACAACACACCATTACTGATAAAGAATTTGGACGCCAATCTTCTCAATGTCTTTTTGTCCAGACCAGTAGCACCATCGGGATATTCCTGCTTGACGAGATAGTTCTTGATATCGTGAAACCAAGGCTTTTCATCCACCTCAACTTCTTCGACCGTCTGACAATAAGCGGGCTCAACCTTGCACTCAATATGGATAAGAGGTGCTTCATTAACGAATTTAACTTTCCACATGGATGCCAACATGGCTAAAGCATCAGCAACGTGATTCTCGGATCTAGGAACATGCTCGAACTCTATCTCGTCGAAATACTTGATCAGCTCAATAATATAGTCTTTATAAGGGATTAACTTCTCATTCTTCGTTTCCCATTTGCCCTGTACTTGGTAAATAACCAAGGCTGAGTCACCACTTACTTTAAGAAGTTTGATTCGGAGGTGAATTGCTGCTTCGAGGCCGAGGATACATGCTTCATATTCTGCGACATTATTAGTACACTCAAAGTCCAACCTTGCTGTAAATGGAGTGAATCCACCCTTTGGGTTCATCAAAACGGCGCCTATACCATGCCCATTGAAATTCGAGGAGCCATCAAACATCATCTTCCACCAAAGACCTGGTTCTGGTCCTTCGCTCGGATCTGGCTCTTCACAATCTCTTTTAATCAACAGGATATCCTCATCGGGAAAATCAAACTTAAGAGGTTCATAATCTTCAACTGGCTGGTCTGCAAGGTAATCAGATAAGATACTACCCTTAATCGCCTTCTGGGATACATACTGGATGTCATATTCGGATAACAACATGTGCCAACGGGCTAGCCTCCCGGTTTGAGCAGGTTTTTCAAAAATATACTTGATCGGATCCATTTTAGAAATCAATAACGTGGTATGACAGACCATATACTGCCGAAGGCACTTAGCGGCCCATGCTAGTGCACAACAAGTTTTCTCTAATGGTGAGTATCTGTTTTCGCAATCGGTAAACTTCTTGCTCAGGTAATAAATTGCATGTTCCTTTTTCCCAGTCTCATCATGTTGTCCAAGCACACAACCCATAGACTTCTCGAGAACAGTAAGGTACATAAACAACGGTCTTCCAGGTACGGGCGGGATCAGAATAGGGGGATCTTGCAAATAACCCTTAATCTTCTCAAACGCTTTCTGACAATCAGGGTTCCACTCAACTGTCTGCCCCTTGCAAAGCAACTTGAATATCGGCTCACAAGTAGCGGTCATATTAAAGATAAACCTGGAAATGTAATTCAGACGTCCCAGAAAACCCCTAACTTGCGTCTCGGTTCGCGGAGCCGGCATATCTTGAATGGCTCGGACTTTGTCAGGATCCACCTTAATCCCTCGCTGGCTAACAATGAAACCAAGCAATTTTCCGGATCTGACACCGAAGGTACATTTTGCAGGATTCAATTTCAACTGATATTTCCTGAGTCGTTCAAACAGCTTCACCAAATGGTCTAAATGCTCCTCTTCACTCTGAGATTTGGCTATCATATTGTCCACATACACCTCAATTTCTTTGTGCATCATATCATGAAAAAGAGTGGTCATAGCACGTTGGTAAGTTGCCCCTGCATTCTTTAAACCGAAGGGCATGACTTTGTAGCAGAAGGTTCCCCAAGGAGTAATGAAAGTAGTCTTCTCTCGATCATCGGGATCCATCTTGATCTGATTATAGCCAGAGAAACCATCCATAAATGAAAACAATGCAAAACTGGCTGTATTGTCTACAAGTGTATCAATATGTGGCAGTGGGAAGTCGTCCTTTGGACTTGCTTTGTTCAGATCCCTGTAGTCTACACACATCCTAACCTTACCGTCCTTCTTGGGCACTGGCACAATGTTGGCAACCCAATCTGGATATTTCGCGACTGCCAAGAAACCTGCATCCAACTGCTTTTTAACCTCATCTCGAATCTTCAAAGCCATGTCGGGTCTCGTTCTTCGAAGCTTTTGTTTGATAGGCGGACAATCTGGCTTAAGCGGCAACTTGTGAACAACAATATCCGTGTCTAGGCCCGGCATATCTTGATACGACCATGCAAACACATCAATATACTCTTTTAACAACTCAATCAACCTCGGCCTAATCTCCGTCCCAAGCATTGCACCAATCTTGACCTCTTTCTTGCTCTCATCTGTACCGAGATTAATTAGGTCCACCTGCTCTTTATGCGGTTGAAGCTCTGTGTACTCGTACTCAATCAATCTTGTCAGTTCCGCGGGTACTTCAAAATCTTCTTCACCCTCGTCCTCAGCTTGATTGATGGGTGCATCCCAGTCAGGAGTGTCAGTAAAGTCATTGGATCCAACAAGGTTTACGATATCTCTGCATGATGGAAGGCTTACTTAATTAAAATGCTCGAAGACATGTAAGAATGAAATGCTGTTTTTTTTATTATTATTTTTTTTTTGAAAAAGGTTGCCAATTTCATTTTTAAAGGTGAAAACGAAAAACGCAAATGAACCAAAGTGGAATTGAACAAAATGCTTTTATTAATATCTTTTTAGAAATGAAAGGTGGCCCGACAAAACAACCCTATAGCCTTGGGCAGAGCTACAGATTTTTATTTGAAAATGTAAATGAAACTTTTTTAAAAAACAATTACTTTGACAAGGGAAAGATAACAGGGATCTCTACGGCCTCCCAGTTGTTCAAAACTGCATCACCCTTAAACACCAGGTTGCTCAGCTCTTCATTTTTCTCACATTCACTGATGGCATTGACTTGGAAGCCTCCGCTGACAAATACCTCTTGGATAACCTTCGGACGCCCTTCGACGGTTGTGGCAGCTCCATTCTGAGTTGGTTTGTAACCCAACCCAGAGCGATCAGTCTTGGTCTTGACATCAATTACCTCTCCCCAGCCTTCAGGAATGCCCCTGTCAATTGTTGCTTTGGTACTCTTCAGAGATGCAAAAGATGGATTACCCTGACCCACTGTCTCTTCGACCTCCAGCAGAACAGCATTGGCGATCTCAAGTGCTTGAAAGGAAATGTCTAAAGCATTCTCATCGACCTCGATGTAACGGAAAGAGGACAGGTTGCTGACCATCAGATCCTCCTCACCGTGTATAATAACCAACTTTCCATCGATCACGAATTTCATCTTTTGATGTAACGTTGAGGTCACTGCCCCAGCGGCATGAATCCACGGCCTTCCGAGTAAACAACTGTAGTTGGGATTAATGTCCATGACTTGAAACGTGATATTAAAAACTTGCGGACCAATCAGGATAGGAAGCTCAACCTCCCCCATTACCGATCGGCGAGAGCCATCGAAAGCCTTGACAACCAAAGGAGTAGGTTTCAACACAGTCTCTTTACAAGCCAACTTATCAAGAACCCTCTTGGGTAGAACATTCAGAGAAGAGCCGGTGTCCACTAGCACTCTCGCTAAATTGTCCTCTTGACATTTTACCGATATATGTAAAGCACGATTATGGTTCGGACCCTCCTTCGGTAACTCTTCATTGCTGAAACTGAGGGTGTTACAAGCGGTTAAATTGGCAATCACACTATCAAACCGACTGGTGCTAATATCTTGATCCACATGTGCTTGAGTCAAAACCTTCTGCAAGGCCATCCTATGAGCGGGTGAATTCATTAACAGAGATAGAATTGAGATCTTGGAAGGAGTCTGATGAAGTTGATCGATAACTTTATAGTCACTTTTCTTGATGATCCTCAAAAATTCGGCAGCTTCATCATTCGTGACGGCTCCCTTACCTTTGTCTTTGGCAGGCACAGGGATATTAGTGGTCTCCTTAGGTGGATCCTCATTAGAATGGGGAGTGTACACACGGCCACTGCGAGTCATCCTGCTTGCCTCTGCGATATTGGTCACCGTGCCCTTAACCTCTTCATTTGGAATAACCTTCCCAGACTCCTTGTCAATCATAGTCACGTCATATTTCCAAGGCACAGCTTTAGGATCACTGAAAGGAAACGGACTCGGTCTTCGAATAACTATAGGCTTAGGCTGATTCACTTCAGGGATATACGACCTCGGTATACCGAACACGAGGTTGGCGGAGCCTGCCCCTGATAAATTAAACACTGGTACCTTACCCTTTGATTCAGGCTGATGGAAAACAGGCTCAACCACAGCGACTACATCCTTCTTGGCTTGGCTTGTCACTTGTAAAACACCCTCATTAATCAGCCTCTGAACATCATTCTGAACTAACACACAACCCTTAGTACTGGCTTCACAACTTACACATGCAACGTGGGAAGTATCTACTAAACCAGCTTCAAACAGTTTCGAATGGAACATTTTGAGAGGAGTCTTAATCTGTTCAACGTCAAGGGCATAACCATCCCCCGAATCAACACTAACGGCATTGACACTCTCATGGTTAGGGAAAGGGTTCTTCTTAACATTTGGTTGAGGATCTTCAAATGACAAAATCTTCTTTTCCAATAGATCCCTGACAATATTTTTGAGAGCATAACAATTCTCCAGATCATGACCAGGCGCACCCTCATGAAATAAACAATGAGCGGCGGCGTTGTAATTGGCGGGTAGAGGATTAGGAGGCGGACCCAAAGCCCGAGTAGTGATGAGACCCTGCTTGACCAAAGAGGGATACAACTCGGTAAAAGTCATTGGAATCGGCGGACAAGGCTTATACGTTCTTCTATTCGGCATATTCTGGCGAGGAGCCGGACTCTTTGGCTGTTGAGGAGCAGGAGTATTGGGTGCCTGTAGGTAGTTGACAGGAGGCGGATAAATAGGAGGTTGTTGCATAGGTTGATACATGGGAACCTGTTGATTGAAAGAAGGTGTAATAGCTGCCACATAGGGTTGTTGAGCATATTGGACTGGGTACCCTTGAGGTTGAGCATAACCTTGCGAATGTCGATAAAAGCGTTCTCTTGGTCTACCAGAGGATATGGCATTAGTCTCACCCTCCTTCTTTTTCTGGGAGCTATACGGAGGTTTCTTCGGCTGATCCTTAGAAGCGCCATGATTATTTGTCATTTTACCACTCTTCATACCCAATTCAATCTTGACACCCACAGCAACGATGTCGGAGAAATTTGAAGTCACACTACCCACCATTCTCTCGTAAAATTCTGGACGGACTGTGTCGACAAACCAATCAGCTAACTCTTTCTCGGTCAAAGGAGGTTCTACCTGCGAAGCAGTCTCTCTCCACCTTTGGGCATATTCTTTGAATGACTCAGAATTCTTTTGTGACATACTCAGCAACTGTCTTCTGTCAGGAGCCAGATCCATATTGTACTTGTAGTGTTTGATGAAAGCGTCAGATAAATCTTGAAAGCTCTTAACGCGGGATTGGTCCAAAGTTAAATACCACTTGGAAGAAGCACCCTTCAAACTGTCTTGGAAGCAATGAATCATCAGTTTATCATTCTCAACATGGGCAGCCATTTTGCGATAATACATGATCAAATGACTCTTAGGACAGGTGGCACCTTCATAACGATCGAAGTTCGGAGTTTTGAACTTCGGGGGAATAACCAAACCTGAGACCAAACAAACATCCCTTGCAGCAGTCCCAAAAATTTGATCACCCTCTACCTTTTTCAATCTCTGGACGATAGTGTTTACTTCCTCACGAAGCTTATCATGTTTCTCATAACCCTCAACATTCTCATCAAGATTATCAAAAACTGTCTCATTGAAGTACGGTTGCGCACGAGTGTGTACAACAGGTGGTGCAAAGATAGGAGCCCCCTAGAAACTTCAGAAAACAAGGGCACGGCTTGCTGAACAGGTTGATTAATCGGAACAGTGGCTTGAGGAGGCACAAAACCGGGAGCAAGACCATAAGGTGGGTCCCTTGCTACGGTCACACTTGGTGGAGGGTCCACAGTAACGCCGGTAATCTCAGAAACAACAGTGGGCTGGGTATCCATCTTAGCATTCATGACATGTAACAATTCCATCATACGCCCCATACCCCCTCGAAGGTCTTCAAGTTCATTGCTAAGGCAATCAATCTCTTTTGCCTGATCCTCCATTCTTTTCCGAGTTTGAGCTCTGGTGTTGTATTGGTGCCGAGAACTCAGGGTGACGAAACTGGAAGGTGAGAGAACCGAGTGTGAGAAATCGGGAGACACATGCAATGCAAAAAAGTAAATGATGCTAAAATGCGGATGAAGATTTCATGAAGTTCAAAGGCAAGTACCCTCCCCTGAAGTTAGATGGTTCATCCTGTCCTACAAAAGTAACCGGGTTCTAAGGGATCTCAATATCATTGATCCTTCACAAGGGTGGTTGTTCAGAAGGCAACTTACTTGCCAACCAAAACCCTCCAAGTTTAAGATCTCAATGAGCGTAGTATCGAGTGTCAACCAACTTCAGTCTGCACCAAAGCCGGTTACCTCACTACTTTCTAAAGGCCAAGATGAGTTAACTAGGGTTCTAAAAGTCAGTTAGTGCACTGACAACATATGGCAGCCTCAATATTATCCTCAACTTGACTTAAGGAATATAAGCACCAACCAAGAAGTCGCACTAACTATGGCCACCAGATCAACCGTATCGATATACGTCGTACAGTTTCCTTGGTCTATTGCCATTTACCTAAGGTACACTAGATCCGGGTGTAGGACTCATCTCACAGCACAAGGAACAGTCCCACAATCAAAGCACAAATATATACATGCAAATGAATAATAACACAGATAGTAAATAAATATGAACAAGCTAGGGATAACCCTCAAAATTAGAGATTCCCCAGTGAAGTCGCCATTTTCTGTTGCGGTGGAAATAGGATCACAAACTATTAATGAGTTTGAATCGCAATTCAATTCACAACCGCTCTTTGATTTATCCGAAGGAAAAGGTCAAAAGAGGGAAAACCTATTTTTGCATCGTAAACACAATGCGGGGAAAGATCTAGGGTTCGGGGGTTGGTTAAATTTAGGGAAGGTATTAGCACCCTAAACTTCTGTAGTACTCTACAGGAACCTTTTGTTCAGATGTTTACTATTTGCTTTATTTATTTGCTTAAGGTATATGTACAAAGGATTAAAAGTGAGAAAATAAACCTAAGGGGTTAATTCTAAGTTTACTCGGCAAGACATCGCATCTTGTGCCTACGTATCCTTACGGGAGTGGAATCAGAGTAATCGTAGTTCCCCTCAAAAGGGAGGTTAGAGACTTCTTGACTGTGGTCAAGGTCTCAAGGGGAATAAACGCATCTTAAGGACACGCTTACGTGGAGTGTAGAAACTCCAATCTCTACATTAAAATGTTATGTTGAAATTAGGGTTAGGTTAGGGATTCCGCGGCGGGAAACCCTTAAATGAGCACGGCGGGTCTTTAACCTAAAGCTAAGGGTAAAATTGTAATCTTGCCTGCGGCGAGGCATTTGTGAAAATTAGGATTTGTAGTTTGTAATTTTGAGGGCTTGAGGACTATTGGCGCGGCGACCAAACAGCTAGACCTAACCTTCGAATGTGTGTAATGTGACAAAAACAGTGGTGAAAGTGTGAGAAATTTAAATCATACATCAGCGGAAATTTAAATGCGGAAAAGTAAATCCATACAAACAGAAATTTAAAGACAGAAAGTAAGCGCGATTTTTAAGATTCGCGAGGTTACATAAGAGGAGCAGTTACAATAATATGAAATTTAAATGAGAAGTACATAGAAATAAATGAACGCAATTTAACAAGCTGCGAACATAAACAAACAGAGTTAGTAGACAGAGTTAAACACATTATGAAACGAGAGGGAAAAGTTATTATCATTTTTTTTTTTTTGTGATACATGAGAGAACTTTGACTTTAAAGGGAAGAGAGGCCTTGATATTATAATTTAAATTTGGTTTTCGAAAAAAATAGTTCAAATTGATTATAAAAAAATTTCTTAATATCTAAAAGTTTTTACTATTATTAAAAAAGAGTAGTTTTTGTTATTGTTAAAAAAAAAGATTTGGTTATTATAAAAACATATTAAGTTATTTACATAAAATAGAAATGTAATTAGTTGTTTATAAAATAAAAAAAAGAATTTAATTGTTTTTTTTATAAAAAAAGAAGTGAAGTTATATTTGTTTTAAAAGAATAATAACATAATGATCAAAGAAAACGAAAAAATCAGAGGACAATGTGTTATATCAATATGAAGAGGGGTTAGGGTTTCGGAGGAGGGGGAAACCCTAACGCCGCAACCTCTCATCTTCGCCATCCTCTTACTCCGTTTTTCGTTCATCTTCAATCATATTCTTGCTCTGTTTTCGTTCATCTTCAATCATCTTCTATCAATCTGAGAAAAAAAGAAAAAGAACATGAGAATCGTGAGTAGGACGCATTAGCTTACGTTTATGGATCCATAGTGGGTCTTGGTGGAAACAACGGCCGATGATGTTTGAAGCTGAGGCTTGGAGGCTTGATTGCCCGTCGTTGGATTAGAACGACGCCGGCGGTCTTCCTCAATTCGCTCACGGTGGGCTTTGATGATGGTTTCAGCTTTTGCGGCCGCTTTTCCTCTGATTGTCGACGTCGTTTGTTGGATGGAGATGAAGACGATGATGACACCGAGGGTTCTCGTGTCTGAGTCTGCGGGCTTCAGTGTTTTGATGGTGTTTAGGGTTCGCTTTTGATGTTCTCCACCGTTCCGTCTAGGGTTTTGAGAAAAGGTTGTATTATTCTTATATACTTCTTTTCTTTGAATGGGCTTTGGATCTATTGAGATTTTACGTTACTTTTCTGGATGATTACATCTTTCTTTTGTATTTGATAAACATTTAAGATGATTGGATTCTGATTTGCGATTTCTTTCCTTTTTAGGGTCCGCTTGATTGGATTTTGTGAGATTGATTGCTTTTTCCCTGATTTGAGAAGTTTTTTTTTTTTAAATCTTCGATGATTTGGTTGTCCATATTTCACGTTCAGTTTGGCTGGCCCTTGCTTTTGATTTCTTTCGGTTAACTGAATCAGTTTCCAATGTGGATAACTGGTTCGGATCACTTCTGATTTTGATAAACTGATGTTTGGGTTTTATTTTTCAGATGTGGACTCGGATAGCTTGTCTTCCCTTTGGTACGAGCTGTTCTTTTCTGATAAATTGGCTATGATGTTCGTACACTGAGCCTACGCGTTGTGCTTGCATCTGGTTGGGAATTACTGTGCTGAGATGGTTTCAGTGAGCTGAATTTAATCTTGAACTGAATTAAGCTAATTCCATTGTTTGTGAATTGAACTTGCTCTTTTATGATATGATTCATGACCCTGTATTTGGATGGATGTTTCTTCGAACTGATGCTTGCTTATGCAATTTTCCTTTTTTACTGTGATCCATTTTAATGTTGCTCTTGTACTGTACCTGATAATTCTTGGCCTTTTTGAGATGGTTTGCCTTCCTGTAATGCTTATGACCTATCTTGGTACTTTGGTCTCATATTTCCAGCAGTGGGATGCTGTTCTGTTTTGTGCTTTTTCGTGATGGAGTTGATGCTTAGAGCTGAACTTGTCCTTTGGGCTGTGCTAAACTTGTTTTGCGGAATTTGGTTCCTTTGTCTTTGAGTAACACATGTGCAGATTGCTGGCTTATTTCTGAGCTGAATTGCTGATATTATGTGAACTGATATGCTTTGGTTATTATATTCTGTTGTGGATTTTTCTGATACATCTCAGTTAGCTTTGGCCTTACACTCTGTTAGGAAATTGGGGTAATGATGTTGTCTTGTGAATTTATGCAGATGGTATGCTTCCTTTCGAGTTTCAGCCCCCTAATTCGAACCTCCTTCTGATGGTGGCATCTTGAGCATGAATTTACTTGATAGTGTCCCAAAACTTATTTAATTGATGAATGGTGTTCTAATTTTGAACCCAAGGTTGCGTGAACTCTTTTGGCAAATCGAATCAGTCCCTAATTCTTTTACTCTTCATCTTTCTCGGCTGTCCCGTATCGATAAGAACAAAAATTACTTGACCCGACGCCGATGGCGCGGATTGGTAACGGGGGTAGGATGTGGCTTCGGTCGTGCCACTCCCGGCACTCGATGATGATAGTGCTCTGAGAGTGTAGAACAAGCCTCTAACACTTTTCCTCTATTCTGTTTTGTTTGTTTATTTTTCAGGTGGTTGGAGGCTTTGCGAAGGACTCAAAGAGAAGACCAAATGAAGAATGCTTAGCAGCTTAGAACTTAGAATAGGGTGCCCTTTGTAAATGTAAATCTCTTGTAATGCTAACGAATACCCATGAATAAAGATTCAAAAGCATTTTCCCTTTCAACTTGTAACTTTAGATACTTGTGAAATAAAATCCAATAAAACGTTCATTGTTATTTCCTCAATTGTAAATCTAAATATTCATGAATAATAATCCACAAATTATCTAAACTCAACTTTAAGTCATAACTTATGAATACTTATGGATAAAAGTTCCAAAATATCTAAAATCTCTTCCTCTTTGCCTTTGATCAAATAAATGACATCCTGCAACATGAACAAATCCAACTGAAATCCTCTTGATTACGTGACTTCTCAAACCACACTTTAATAGCATTCCCTCATTTTCAATTCAATCCAAACTTAACATGAGAAAATAAACTGTTCGTCAAATGTCCTTTGATATAATCAATCCACGTAAACCAATGCCTCAGGAATAACATCTCATTTGTCCCAAAATTACGGACGTTATTTAAAATGACCAAAACGCCCATGGGGGGGGGGGGGAATTCCTACAAAACAAATCACACTCAAAACCTGGTTAGTGATTAACAGATGCAAAATGAAATGTTTATGCGAAATGACTGACCAAATGTAAGGGTAAAATTTGGGGTATTACAATAATATTCTCAAGAGAACCTCTTTTGAGTGTAGCAACTATTTTGGGAATACTCCCTCATAGTCCTTGCACTACGTCCTAATAAAGGCCAAAGTGGGGTTAAAGGTAACTACGGTCCCCAGTATCATAGGCTCCAATAGAAAATAGTGAATATTTTCACGAATACTCGTTCAACCGTACTACTTTTCAAAAGGGCCTCAACTGAGCGGTGATTCTCGAGTCAGCTTGGTCGGGAATCACTCCCTATAAGCTTCGTCGAATATATCACCTTCCTATAATAAGTTCACTCAAGTCCGGGTGTAGGAATTTATCTCACCACACAAAGATACCAACCTAAAAAAACAAACGAGAGAAATTATAAAAATAAGCAGATATATA
Organism: Lathyrus sativus; assembly: GCA_963859935.3. Lineage (NCBI taxonomy): Eukaryota > Viridiplantae > Streptophyta > Magnoliopsida > Fabales > Fabaceae > Lathyrus > Lathyrus sativus. The sequence continues at coordinate 76,156,658 of OZ012740.1, read as the reverse complement.
TAAAACAAGCAAAATAAAACAAGTTAGGGAAACCCACAAGCTCGTCCCCAGTGAAGTCGCCATTTCTGTTGCGGTGAGAATTGGATGTCAAATTATTGATTAATTTTAAATCTTAATTCATTTAGTTCACCACCGGTCTTTAATTTGTCCAAAGGAAGGGAAAAACATCGAATTACCCACAATGCAAATGCAAAAGCTAGAGAGTTATAGGTTCGGGGGTTGGTTAAACTTAGGGAAGGTGCTAGCATCCTAAGTTTCTGTAGTACTCTACAGGAACTTCTTTTTTTATGTTGTTTATTGCTAAGGGTTATCTGCTCAAGGTTAAAAGACCTAGTGGTTTATTTCTAAGTATACTCTCCAAGACGTCGCATCTTGTGCCTACATATCCTGACGGGAATGGAATCAGAGTATCTGTAGTTCCCCTAAAGGGTTTGAGGAACTCTTTGAATGTTAGTCAAAGTTCCTAAGGGATAAGGGTTGTTGATTGATTGGTTCTAGGAGAAAAGACGAGTCATCATATCGAGGGAGAAGACTCGACTTAACCACCACAACTTGTAGGAGATGGTCTTTGCATTTTCTTGAGAGAAGCGTTTAGAAACTCAGATTGTGATCGACGAGTATGCCACTATCACTCTCAAACGGAAAAGATCTTATATCTCAATTGTATTGTTATGGGGCAGGAGATTTATTTCTCGACTGTCAAGATGACTAACATCTTATTCTCTAATGGGGAGAATAGTTTTGATTGAGTTGAATATCGGTTTTTCTATGTTGTAAAAAAGGAAAAGGTCCTCCTTATGGGGTAGGATCTAAGCCTAACTGATCAACTTGAAAAGGATCAAGGATCGAGTGGGGAAAATGATGCAAGATGAGATGCATATGCACAAGTATTAAGTCATGCGCATATTCTTCCTTTGGACATGCATAATGCGATAAGAATAAATTGCGGATAAAGTAAAAGCATACGAATAGATAAAGTGCTAAACAAATAAACCAAATGTGAAAGTCGTGTGAATGTTCGATTGGTGCTGAGCGGAGACGTATGAAATCGTGCGCGCGTTGATTAAGTTACGATGTTGATTAATTTTAGGCGAATTGATTTGTAAGAAAATGTTATAATAGTTTTTAGTGAGATTAAAATTATAAATTATATTTTAAAAAAAAGAACAGGAATTTAAATAAATAGGTTTTGAACGAAGTTTTTATTAAAAAAAGGGTTTTAGTGAAAGGATTAAATAGTTTTATTATTTTGAATAAGCATTACAAATTACTAAGTTATAGATTAATTGAAATTAGTTTAGAAATAAATTATAAGTACAAAGAAAAGTTCTCTTATTAAATAAAAGTTTTGTTATTATTATAAAAGTTATTTAAAATGTGAAAATGGGTTTTAAACAAATTATATTATTAAGAAAAAGGGGTATTAAAATTGATGAATAAATTAAAGTGAATAAATGATTATTGAATAAATTGATATATTAAAGAAAAATAAATTAATTAATAAAATGATTAATTTAATGAAGCTAAAAGGTTATTTAAAATAAAAGGTTTATTAATTGTTTTAATTAAAGAAAATGGTTGATTTTAAAAAGAGTTAGTTAATTAATTAATTAATTAAATTAGTATTAAGCTAAAATGATTAAGTTAAGTGGCAGATTAATGGTTTAAACGGTGGATTAGGGTGGTTAGCAGAGTGATGGGTTCTGTGTGGGTGCGGGTGAAGAGCTTAGCATGGGCGTGCGTGGTGAGGCGTGTGATTGGGTCAGATGGTGGATTGTGTGTGTGCATGTGTAGCGTGTACCATAGTTACGGTGGGGCATATGTACATGATTACAAACGCAAAAAAATAAAAATAAAACAACATAAAACCTAGACCCATCCCTCCTCCATTTCCGCCGCTTGACCACTTCTCCCTCCTCTCTCTCAGCATTTTTCTTTTGCTCCTATCTTCTCCTTCTCCGATTTGATTCTTTCTCTTCTCTCCCTCTCATCTGCTTCATTTCCTTCGATTACGTTCTTCTTGCCTCCTTCTTTCTCCGGTTCAAACTCCCTACATCAATCACAAACCAAACAAAGCAACAAAAAAAAATAGTAAGAGAGGATTCTCATGGTTCGATGTGGACGGCGGGGGTGACGCCGATAGTTTTGCGACGGAAATTGATGAGATTCACGATTCTCTGGTTTGCGAAGGACTCTCGTGATGAGGGTTTAGCACCAGTTTCCGGCGACGGATTTATGGGTTCCGATGATGACTCAAAGAGATACTGAGCTTTATGCAGTGATGAAGTCTCCTTCGATCTGAGTTTTGCATTTAATATTTCGTTCTCGAGCTTTTGGTTACGATGATGATTTTTTTTTGGTTTGAAACTTTATTACGATGATGGATTTTTTGTGGTGTGAAACTTGTGATTCTTTTCCGTCTTTTATACATGAATTTGATGGACCTGCATTTAAGTTTTTGCTTTAAAACTTTCCTCTTTTGATGATACTGTCCGTTGATATTGGAAGGAGTTTTAAAGTCTTTGATTCTTTTTCCAATTTGTTTGGATCTATTGTTATGCTGAAAAAAGATTTGGAGCGTTTTCGTCTGATTTTGGAAGATTCCAATTCTTTCCTCTTTCGTATTAAACCTGTTGTTGTTGGGCGAACCGTTGGATTAATAATTTTAATTATTAATGTTTTTGATGCCAGTCGGATATGTGTTTGTTGTATGATTCGTATTATTATGGTCATAATCCTCTTCTTGGGTTCATTGACCTTCTTTGATTCACTTTGGATTCTCGCTCTGAACCAAAATTAATGTTCTTTTCTTCTTCTTGTAGGAAAACGCCCTTTGAGTTCCGATATTGCCGGTCTTGGTGCCGTCGAGAAATGATTTCATATTCGGTGATGATGACATTATGTCTGAACCAAGAGGGGATCGAAGTTGCTGCTGTTACCTTTGAAGATTGTTGATGCTTTCGAATTATGTTGAAAGTTGTCCAAAATTAATTATTTTTGTCCGAAATTCTATTCCTCCGATGCTTGGTAGGGAGCTGGTAACAACCCCGGTTTTTGCCCTTCCGGCTGCTCGAATTTCCGCCCGGTGATGAGTTTAAAACTGAGGGCTGAACTATCTTCAATTCTTCCTAGATTTAACTTTAGCTCATTTCTTTAACGGCAACCGATTGTTTTTGCAGGTACTGTTGATGGTCTTCATCGATGTTTTCTTAGACAAGGGGTGGCAAAGGTATACATTGGCTGTCAAACTTGAAATGTGCGTTTGTGACTATAACTGTATTCTTGCATAACTTCTAAATAAATTCTCATGTACCACAGGATTGAGAGACTCTAGCAGGAAAGATACGCCGAAGTCTGGTGCCAAAAGTTGGAGCAACGGTGGTTTCCAAGTTGGTGTCGTGCATATGAGCTGAAGTCGGGGCTAGATTTGACTCACTTGTCTCTAAATTGTTCTTTCTGACCCGCGACAGCATGCTCTGTAAACAATATCTTTGTAACATATTGTAAATTGGACATGGGAAAAATAAGTTGTAATTCTGAATTGCGCCAGCTTAAATTCAGTAATTGCTTATTAGCTTAACAACATGGCTTATAATGTTACTTATCCAATTTGTCATTATTATTTCCACAGAATTATTTAGGATCCAGCATACTGCAAATGCCATGACATGCTCTAACGGTTTTTACTTAGTTATCAAAGGCGTGAGGGGTTGCCATTTATATTAAGAGTCTTTGTAAAATCTATGTATTTGTCCTTTGGTCTTGAATCATAACGCAACACAACTAGTTCCTGGACCGTATTAAAATCACTCGTGACTTGAAGAACTTGAATCATCTTAAACATGTCATTGGTGAAATAAACATCAAATCTTTAATATATTATTCTAAAATTCTCTTTCGATCTTTGAAGCCAAATAAAACGATTCGAGTTCAATCCAGCTTGTGAACTTTGTTATAAACTTTGATGAACTTAGCTCCTGTATTTTGGGAATCAACATTTGATAAAAACCAACAAGAAGATCTCTTTGAACTTGACCCTTGACTACCTAAATGATGAAATCTCCATAAGTATAACCTTGCCATTGTGGACTTAAACCTGTATGATGGGCTTGCAACCATGAAGAGCTTTAAGGTGCTGATCCCAGGACGACCCAAAAATGAGAGTTGATTGTGAAAGTGGCCTAACTTAAATTGAAACCCTAGGATTAATTTGAATAAGAATCAAGCGGCCAGGCCCAGAACGATTGGATTGTAGATGTCATCTCCACTTGAATTCAAAACACCTGCATAGGTTGGTTAGGATAAACACGCATACAAAAGCAAAAAGGTAAAAGAGTAAGTAGAAAAAAAACACGGAGGTGACATCTTAAGGTCAAAAATTAGGGTGTGACAGGAAATGTTAAAGTTATTAGAGGCTGGAATAATATACCAAATTTCTGATAGTAAGTGGGTGAGCCCTGCACATGTGGTGCCTAAAAAGAGAGGTGTCACAACCATACAAAGCGAAAGAGGAGAACAAATAGCTAAGCGCGTAGAAAGCGGTTGGCGTATGTGTATCAATTATAGAAAACTAAACAAAGTAACTAGGAAAGATCACTTCCCGCTTCCATTCATAGACCAAATGCTTGAACGTCTAGCAAGACATTCTTACTTTTGCTATCTAGATGGATATTCAGGATTTTTCCAAATTCCTATTCACCCCGACGATCAAGAGAAAACAACCTTTACTTGTCCATATGGAACATTTTCCTACCGACGAATGCCATTCAGATTATACAATGCCCCAACTACTTTCCAACACTGTATGATGTCAATCTTTGCAGATTTCCTCGACGAGCTCATAGAAGTTTTCATGGGAGATTCCTGGTAAGTTACGCTCAAGATGGAAGGGCCCTATTGAGGTCACCAAAGTCCTGAGGTCTGGGGCAGTAGAAATCTGAGATCATTCATGTAGTCCTTTTATAGTAAACAGACAAAGATTGAAACACTATTATGGAGGAGACATCCCTACCTATTACTCTGGTCAAACCATCCATTGCCACATCTACTAATTAAGTCCCACAATCGTCGAGCTACTAACGTTAAACAAGCGCTGTGTGGGAGTCAACCCACGCCCATTTTATTTCCTTGTTTATTTTTATTTTTTCTTGTTGTCAAAGGTGAATTATTTATATTTATTATCTGCTTAACATAACTAACTTGTGTGATGTTTATGTTTTAGGTCTCAGATCCCATCGCCCTCGATAGTATTCTCCACTAACATTATTTTTCAGGATGCAGAGCCAGGATGATATGCACGCTGTGTTCAGGGATGATAAGCAGAGGAAACGATTTGTGATCCTTTCTGAGCGACCCATGCTCCCGACCAGATACCCTGATTCCAACTGCCTTGAAACCTTAGGTCTCGGAGCCACTGTGAGATACCTCAACCATCACTTTAATGGGAAGAATAGTCTGATGCAATTAATGTCACGTTCAGGAACTTAACCTTAGAATTCCTCAGCTCTCTCATTTACGAACCTTACGGTGGTAGAGGATTCAAAAGAGGGCATATTAACTTCATATTGTTTGGAAAATAATACATTCTCAACCACCAAGATTTTGCTAACCTGTTAGAATTTCAGCATGGCCTAGATGTTATACATGATATATCATAAGTAAATGTTATACAAGGTGAGCTAGATAAGTTCTGGAGTCAAATCACCGGTGGAGGAGGCCTTGATCCTTCCACCCTACTGTCAAACAAGATCCATAACCCAGCCTTTATATACTTCCAGATGATTATAGCTCAGACCTTCTTCGGAAAAAGTGAAACCGATATCCATGTAAGTGCTGAAGATATCCTTATGCTCTTTTGCACCTCCCAGTCACGTCTTATAGCCAGTGGAAATTTCTTGATGGATAACCTTAACTTAACCGTCAGATCTTCCGAAGGACCTATCCATATAAGAGGTACAGTGGCAAACATAACTTATGCCTTAGGTCTCGCCTCGAAATTATCTCACCGGACCCCATATTGTGGCTACACCCTTATTGACCTAAACCATTATTTGGATCGTGGCTTAGTAAGGAGAGTTTTCTTTGGTCCTGCCGATTTCAAACTCTTGATAGACGATGAGATCATTCACTACTTTGGACTACCAAACCCGACTCGAACCAATATCCATAATAAAGAAAATTGGTCGTATGCCCTAGAAGGCCAGGATGAGACACCTGCCAGACCTAAGACCCCACCTGTTCCTGAATATAATCCTACACTTCTCTCAGCAAGGACCATATTGTATTCCTCTAATGTTCATCTGCAGCGACGTGACATACATTCTGAGTTCGATATCATGCACAAGGATATTTTTTCTCTTCACAAAGAGCTTACTGAATTAACCTTACAGATGGAAGTCTCTGATGTGACACATGCCACCGAATATTATTCCATATATCAGGAAATCTATAGTCTCAAACACCAGCTTATAAAGGCACATGCATCCTGCCCACATATGAATCAGGGTGTCCATCGCCAATCACTTTAATGAAGTTACTAGCGCACTGAGGACATTGCTCATATTGATTGTGGAGGAGATTTTTACTAGGTTACTATCATTATTCTTTACCGCACTATTATGGCCATCTAATTCACCCCAGACATATTATTATTTTTAAATTCCGCATATGCAAATTTATCGGTTAATTTTAAAATTTAAATTTCGGTTAAATTTTAAAATTTTAAAATTGCATGATCTTTATTATTATTATTCATGTTTAATGCGCATTTTTATCATTTATTATCATGTAAAAATATTATCTATGTTTCTTGCATGTACAAATATCTCAAAAGACGCTATGCACACCCCTAAATGAGGATGCAAACCCAGGCAAGGCCCAATTCCCGTGCTGGGCCCAGAAGACAAGGATGGCGGGCGCCATCTCCCTCATGGCAGACGCCAAGACATCTGGAGGCTTTACGGGACAGAATTTAGAAAATCCTCTTCATCTTCAACCTCTAAAAAATCTTATTTTCTCCACTATTGACCCCATTAAAAACCCATTAAACCTCATTAACCCTTCATTTAAATACCCATTCCTACTATCTCACTCACTTACCATCTACAAAAATCCAACCTTTCATCCATTTTCCACAAAATATCCACAAAACACAAAATTCACTAAAACCCTTATTTTCTTCAAAACAACCACCAACAATGGCAGCAGTGGGGCAAGGACAAATAGTTTTTCACGAAGGGAGAGATGGGGATAGAAAAAGGCATAAGTTTGAAGACTTGCAGACACGCGAAAATTTCGCGACAAGGTACATTGATGAAAACTGTCTGTACAATCTAGTTGTAGCAACTGCAAAAATGGGTCGGTGGAAACAAATAGAAGAGTCGCCACCAAATGTTATTTATCCCAAAGAGAGGGAAAGGAAACGATGAAGAAAACCTAAAAAAGCTGGAAAAGACAAGGTCATCGCAACCAAATCTTGGGTTCGGGAGTCGGTTACACAAAGGGAAGGTATGAGCACCCCTCACGTCCATTATACTCAACAGGATCCACGCTTGTTGTCTAACCAAAAGGGTGAGTTATCTAAAAGCTACTGCTAAACGGGGATGAAAAAGGAAAAGAAGACTCGATAGGATATCGCCGCCCTATGCCTACGTATTCCCTCGTGCAATGGGAAAGTCAGAGTCAACGTAGTTCGGAAAACTACGGGTGATGGGGGGAAAATTGCTCGCAAATACATCGTTGTCTTATACCTACGTATCCTCATCAGGTAAGAGAAATTAGAGCAAACGTAGATCAGATTACTAAACCACAGGTTGGTTATGTGTTTTTTATGAGTGACGTTAAGTTCCCATTCCAGCAGTTACGGTCGATGCCTGTTTGCGATTGAACGATAATGTAACGTACTCTTTTCTGAAAATGTTTTAAGAGCGATCCCGAAGGATAAAAAGGTTTGAATTTGTTTTAAGAGTTTTAATGAAGTGAATTGAATTTGTTTGAGATTCATGTTGCACTAAAGACTATGATATAGGAGCGAATGCGTCGCATATCGCCCAAAGGGCATACACTAAACACTCTAGACAAGTGAGGAGAAACCTCTCACTCATCATTCCCCATATACTTAAGACTCGTGGCGCACAATGTTCATCATTCTTTATTAAGTGTCTTAAAGTTGTTTGAGATGAGAAGAGAAGATACAAAAGAAAACACTAAAGGGAAACTAAAAAAACCCTAATGTTGTCATACAAAATGGTCCTAAGGTTAGGATAAAAGCAAGTCTACCTAATGTTACATACAAATGATGAACCTAGATTTGAGGTTAAAAGGGGCCAAACTGCTTGTTATCATGCAAAGGATTGAAAGTCTAATGTCTCTCTTACTCCCATCTTAATCAGAAATTAAGAGGGACTAGGAATCCTAAGGGATCATGGGAGCAAGAACGAAATAAGTCTCAAAGAGAGAGAGAGAGAGAGAGAGAGAGAGAGAGAGAGAGAGAGAGAGAGAGAGAGAGAGAGAGAGAAGATGAAGAAGAAGGATACATAATGAACAAAATGCAAACAAGAAGCAATCATCAATCACATAGCAAAGGCATCAAACACAGTCATATCAATATCATACAAGATGAACACCAACATCATGCCAACATATCACATAAACATTAAAATGTCCAAACCACATCAAAGACTTGCAAACAAAACACAATGGCAAAACAAAATGCCCACACACAATCAAATGACCTAAACATCACACAAGAAGCAATATCAATCACAAGGCAAAGTGAAATGAAGTCAAATGACACAAGGAACATGGTAGGGCAGTAGCACAACATATCATACTCAAATTATATCAATGATCAAAGAGAGGGCACAAGGCAACAAGTCATGCATACCATTCATACACAAGTCAACACCAAACCAAACAAACATGCATACAAGCAATCTCCAAAGGAAAAAGCATATGAACATGAAATAAGTATAAGAGATCACAACATCAACATGATCAACAAGTTAACAACCAATCATGGCCATACAATAAAGATCACACAAGTGGAAATCAAGAACATGCCTCAAGAAGAATCAAACACCACAATCATCCACAAATGGAAAGCAACACTCAAACAAACATAAAAAATTCAAATGACTTGAAGAAAGACAGAATATCACCCAAGAATGGATAAAAAACCCTTATACACCAAATTTGCAATTTAAGATCAAATAAAAACAAATAAAAAAGGTAAATAAATCCTACAAAAAGGAAAGAAATGGCTAGGGCACAAATGGGAACCCAAGAACATCACCATAGGTCAAGGACCATCATAGGATCATATGATAATTTTCTCACCATTTTAAAATGTCCAAAAACAATTTTAAACTAATTAAAATTAGGGATGGCGAAAAAACCCGGATCCGCGGGTACCCGCCCTGGCCCACCCCGAAATTAACGGGGAAAACCCGATTTAATTGGGTGCGGGTACGGGGGAAACCCGATTCTTAACTACAAGTGCGGGTGCGAGGAGACACTAAGACCCGCCCGCACCCACCCCCGAATAATGCATTTTAGTTTAATTCTCTTATTTTACTTATTTTAATATTCATTTATTAATTATATTTTTAATTAACTTATTAATACTCTTATTGCAATTAAAATAATTAAATTAATCAAGTTAATATTCATTTACTAATTAAAATTTTAATTAAATAAATAATTAATTTATTAAAATAATCAATTTTTTAATTAAATTATTAATTTTTATTGCAATTAAAAAAATTAATTCTTTTGCGAGTGGGGGCGGGGCGGGTGCAGGTGCACCCGTTCTCCACCGGAGGCGGGTCTGGGCGGTAAGTTTTTACCCCCGGTTGGGTTTGGGGGCGGGGACGGGTGTGTTACGTGGAGGCGGGTGCGGGTGCGGGTATAGTTAAACCCGCCCCCGCCCCGCCCAGTTGCCATCCCTAATTAAAATCAAGCAAATAAATAAAAAATCCATGAAAAATAACAAAACCAGAAATAAAAATCAAAGAAAAATCGCCATAGGTCAGAAACCATCATAGGATCATATAATATTTTTCTCATAACTTAAAAATGTCTAAGAATAATTTAAACTAATTAAAATTGGCTCAAACAAATTAAAATTTAAGAAAAATAGTAAACTGAAAAATAAAAATGCACAAAAAAAAGAAAGAGAAAAAGAAAGAAATTTTAAAAAATATTTTGGTATTTTTTTGATTAAAAATGAATTTTCTATGAATTTCTGAAAATAAAAAGAATTTAAAAACAAAATAGAAAAAGAAAATAAAACAGAAAATACAAGATGCGTTGGATCTGACTTCATTAAATGACGTGGCTAATTCAAAGGGCAGAAAGCGCGCATCCACAGTGGATCTGAGTCAACTTCATCATTTCCAAATAAAAAAGGTCAAACACGCAAGGTTAAAACAAGTGGCATGATGAATGGTGAGATCGTCATCTTCAACCTCCAGTCACTTGAAATTTCCAAAGAATTGCAGAAATACGAAGATCCATTAAACCATAACCATTGGAGGTCATAGTGGTTTCATCTGATGCGTCTTTTCAAGACGATCTCAACCATATCATCGCACCATATTTCTTTAAACTACAACTCACTCGATTTGAAAAAAAACAGAAGAAAAAGCAAACACGGATTTGAAAATTAAACATAAAAACTCAACCAAAACTAAAATCTAACAATCCTAACAACACTAGCACATCAAGGACTACATCTTAGCAACAAATTTGAGTCAAAATGGTTGAGAATTGTACCTGTTGAAGTTCAACTTCAAAGCTCTGAAAATGGAGTCCTCAAGCTTGATTCAGGCCATGATTCTTCAAGTTCTTGAGCTGGTTAGCTTCACTGAATGTTGGTGAAGCTAACTGAATGGAGAATTTGAGTTATTAGGGTGTGGAAATGAAAATTTGAAGTTCAAGCTTAAGAGTTCAAATGGGATCTCAGCAGGGGATTCTGGCTATCAAAGCTTGTGAAAATGAGTGGAATGAGTCCCTTATTTATAGGAGAAGCTTTTTGAATGATGAGGGAGGATGAATGATGCAAATTTCAACAATTTCATGCACACCTGCAGCATGAGCAAAGTGTGACTTGAAACTTGTCAAAACTCATCAAAAACTTTCGTTTCAATGCTCTAATCAACCCAGGTAAGTTTTTTAATCATGTTTAGACTGAATTCGTGTATTAATTTGATGATTGGAGACCATTTCAACCAAATTTAATTCTGACTTGAAGTGAAATTTCAGCTTTGAAATTTAATTTTTGCCACCATGATTCTCACAATGTATGAGGCTTTATGATGTGATTCTTCTTGCATTGGATAGAGGATGATATAATCTTTGCAATGTGAAAAGAAATTATTAATTTGGAAATCTGAGTTGAGAGATATGATCCTTCAAAGTAGCTTGCATGAAAAGGTTCAAAATTGCAAAACACTTAGAAAATTTTCAAGTCTTTTTAGGGACCAAAAATGACCTATAATGTTTTAATTAAAACCAAAGCCTTCCACAAGTTTTTGGATCTTCCACCTTGAATCAAATATATAGAGGACATCTTCAAGTTCATCTTTGAAAATGAATAGGCTCCAAATGATGAAAATTGACCAAGTTATGACCTTTTGAAGTTGACTAAAAAATCCTTCCAAACCTCAAAATGACCTATAATGCCTTCAAACTTTTGATGACTTTGCAAAGATAACTTGTTAGGGGATGATGAGAAGATTTAATTAGAAAAATAACCACTCAAGATGTTGAAAAATGAAGGAGTTATGCCCATTTGATCATAGCAATCACAATTTGCTAAATTAGGTCAAACACCTTGAACCAAACTTGAATCTCTTGATTATTTCTTGCCAACCAAAACATGGTGAACCACATATGACCTTGAAATGATGTTTCCTTGAATCACACTTGATGATGAGGGATTTGGGGACTTGAGAATTTCCATAAAGTCAATAAGAAACCTTGCTTGAGGTTGAAGAAACATGTCCCTTTATCTTGAGAAACAAGCCATGATACCTTGATCCCTTGCCTAGAACAATGCTATGCAAAAATGAATATGGAAATGCAAAGAAACATAAGCTAAGATCCAAGAGAAAATATGGGCAAATTTTGGGGTGCTACACTAGGCATCCATTTTATCGTAGTTTATCTGTTGAATAATTTACACTTGCATGAAATTTTTATTCGTAGAGAACCAACCTATGAGAGGCTGACTCGAGAATTTTTGAGTTCATTGAGTTACACTGTTAGAGCTAACACTGTTGGCACAGTGAAATTTAGAATGTTTAATATGGAATATGAATTCACCACTGATGCGCTGGTAGGTCTGTTAGGATTCCCATTTAGGGAGGGTGCCATTTGTGAGGCACCTTTAGACACTGAATAGAAAATTAAGGCGTTCTAACTGTGGAGAGACGTGATTGGTCATGCCATTAGTTCCTCCGAGGGAAGCTTGGCCTCTGACATTCATAACCCGACCATACGTGTTTTCCGTCATTTGCTGGCTGATACCATCTTTGCCAGAGAAAGCTCTAACAAATTAAATTCCAAAGAACTCATTTTTGTATAGGCTGCCCTATATCGCAGGAGATTGAACCCCATGCCTTTTATGTTGGCACATATGTGTGCTGTTGTGAAAAAGAGAGGGACCATGTCATTTGGGGGATTGATTACCTCCATTGAACATGCCCTCCAACTTGACGCCGAGATAGCCACTTTAGAACCACTCCCACCTCACACCATAAACTTAAATTTTTTGAGAGATATGTGATTGTGTAAGGTGAGGAAGGAGGGAGGATACGTCCTCATGGTTCAAAATCTAGCTATACCGAGCGTAGCTTTACCTTGTTCCTGTCGTACCAATGTGCGACACCAAAGAAACTGGATTTATGATTTACAGGATGATCCTACCTTTGGTCTGTTACCACCAAATGTCCCAGAGGACAAAGGTAACGAGACCAACGATGAATATGAGCGGATGAACCAATCCCTTGTTCGTGATATTCCTTTCCCTTAGGTATCATCTGCACACACTCCACCATTTACTAACCCTTCTACAGGCGCACCTTCTGGATTCTTTATTACAAAGGAGATGTGGAGGCAGCAGCAAGCTCGCGAAGAGGAACATGATGGTCTATTCTATGCCATGTATGAGCAGCAACAAGACATGATGAACTTCATGTGTGAGTCACAACGGAAAACTGAGAGATCCATGCATACTATGATGAAGTCTCAGCTCGTCACCACCTCCTTACAGCAACGCTAGCAAGCTAGTTTCAACAACTATTATAGGCTGGTAGAAACCACTCAAGGTTACATACTAGGAAACCTTCGCGAGCTCCGACAGGCTAATGAAGCACTAGCAGCGAGGATTGAGCGGCTTGAGCTTTCACAGAGTACACGACACTGAAGTAGTAGCCGTCGTTCTCGACATCCAGAGCAGGGAGGAAAGGGTACTAGTTGTCAGCAGTAGTCATGTCCAGGTTCTACCTATCTCTTTTCACCTTTTATTAAAACATTGGGGACAATTTTTAGTTCAAGTGTGGGAGGAGATATTTACTGGTCTTACTATTTTTATTTCCCTTTATGTCTTTCCTTTCATTCCTTTCTAGTTTAATTCTATGTTTTTAGCTTGCTTTTAGTTTGTTTTTAATAATTACATGTGTTTGACGATTCATATGTGTAGTTTGTCTATTTTCACCCATTTCTTGAGCCATACCAAATTTTTTGAATAAGAAAACAACTTTTATTTTGAAAATTTAGGCTGTTAGACAAGTTTAGGAAAGTTTGCAAAGACTTTGGAAAACTTTTGAAAAATCGAGATCGTCTTGGCACCGTAAGTTTGTTAATTATAGGAATCAATCTGGATACTTATTATGTTGTGGCCTTAAAACCTCACCCTTGAAATAATCCTTAAGTAGTTTATTTTAGCAGTCAACACCATCTTAGGTATCGCTAAGTGGGCGAACCGATGCAAATAGGTGAACGATCCAGTGAGAGAAAGAAAAATAAATATACAAAAAAAGAAAGCATGTTGGAAAAAGGATCCGCCCTCTAAGTCGGGTAAGCCTCACCCGGTTACTTAGCCCAACGTGGTGAAACCTCAAATAAAATGCTTATGTGTTTGTGTTAAAGAAAAAAAACATTGAATTTGACACAATATTGGATCAGGATCACCAATAGGTTTGTTCACCACACGAGTACATGATAATAGGCTTAATGTGATTGCGCTTGAACGAAAAAGGATAAAAGAGGTATGAGTGAGTTAGGCCTAGGTATAATAACATGATGCAGATTGATTTATATAGGAAGGAAACTTATGACCGCAACCCGCGAAAAGTGTCACTACGATATCCTTGGTTCACTAGTTAGTACCTATCAACGCAACCTTGATCGAACTAAACGTCTTTAGCCTGAATCGAATACTTGTGTGTTTTTGTTTTTGTTTTGTGCACATAAGAGTTTGCTTGAGGACAAGCAAAGATTTAAGTGTGGGAGAATTTGATAACACTAAAATACACTACGTATTTTGCTCGAATTGCACATGTTTATTGTCATTTAATTATTATTTTCTTGTATTATGCTTGTGTTTTGTCTTGCTTTCAGGTACATTGCATAATAAGAGCCTTCCACGAAGAAATGGAGTGAATAGAGCAGAAAATGAAGTTTTTGGTGAAAATTACACACACAACGTTCCATATGGCGTTGGCCATGGGGATAGCCATGACATGTAGGGTTTCTCCCATGTTTTAACTGTCACTTGACCACGCCCACCACCTTTCGTACACATGGCATACGCCATGTCTAGATGGCAGGCGCCATCTTTGCATTAGGTGGTTCGGTCAAGGACAATTTGAGCATAATGCCATGACCAGAGATATTTCCTCCATACGATTTTCGAAGAGGCTGCGTGATTTCCAAGGCATTGTTACACTATAAATAGGACCTAAATCTTTAGTTTTAATCATCCAATCTTAGTTCTCAGCATAGGCATCTATCCAGTTGTTAGAAGCGATAAACCGTCACATCGAGGGGTTATCGCACAATTGTTGTAACTGAGGTTGAAGCATCATAGCATAGGAATTTTAAGCTTGCCATCATTTTACTTTCAAGTCAGATTTACTTTCCAGCATTGTACCAGATTCAAGTCTCCGATTTGGAGTAGGTTTTATTTTATTCGCACTTTTATTATTACTCGCATTACTTTCCGCCTTGCTTTAATTTGTTTAATTTTCGCCCGATTTACATATCACTTTTATTTCAAATATTTGTTTTCTAAGAGTAAACTTAAGCGTGACACTCTAGTTCTTACTTTTGGTAACCGACCACGCGTTTAATTTCCGCATGATTTACATATCGCTTTTATTTCAAAGTTTTGTTTTCTAAGAGTGAACTTAAGCGTGACACTTTCGTTGTTACTTTTGGAAACCGATCACGCGTTTAATTTTACGCACATTTACATATTGCTTTATTTCAAAGGATTCGTTTTCTGAACTGAACCTAAGAGTGACACTTTCGTTCATTTGAAAACCAATCACGCACGTAATTATTTCCCTAAATGATTTATTCTACAAACAAATTTATTATGTTTATCACCGTCATGTCTAGCTAAATCTGTTGTGCTGGGATGTGAGGACCTTCGTTTTGACGGTACTCCATATGTTGTATTTGTAGAAACACTTTAGGGGTTGTTTTGGATTTTAATGCAATTTTTCTGAACTTAAACTAATCAGTCATTTCGTGAATGGGACCATATTTCTGTTTACGTAATAACCATGACTATGTCGGGTAAAATCGAAAGCCGTCTGACACTTTAGATAAGGCATATGTTCCAAAGTCTGGAACTTAAGCCTGGAGGCTTCGTCGGTTTTGGAGGAAACCCGAAGGGTAAAATCATTGGCTCTGGAACTGTTAGTAATGGTAAACTTCCTTCTATTACTAATGTTCTTTTAGTCGATGGTTTGATGCATAACTTATTATCTACTAGCCAACTTAGTGATAATGGTTATGACATCATTTTTAATCAAAATTCCTGTAAGGCTATTAGTTAGAAGGATGGCTCAATCCTTTATAATGGAAAGAAGAAAGACAACATTTACAAGATTAGACTTTCTGATCTTAAGGAACAAAATGTCAAATGATTAATGTTTGTTAATAAGGAGCAATGGTTATGACATAGACGTTTGGGACATGTTAGCATGAGAAAGATTTTTAGATAAATAAGCTTGAATTAGTCAGGGGCTTACCAAATCTGAAGTTTTCTTCAGATGCTCTTTGTGAAGCATGTCAGAAAGGAAAGTTCTCCAAAACTTCCTTCAAAGAGAAAAGTGTTGTTTCTACTTCTAGACCGTTAGAACGTCTACACATTGATTTGTTTGGACCAGTGAAAACTGCCTCAATCAATGGAGAAAAGTATGGATTAGTTATTGTTGATGACTATAGTCGTTGGACATGGGTAAAATTCTTGAAACACAAGGATGAGTCATATTTTGTGTTTGCTACCTTTTGCTCTCAAGTGTAAACTGAAAAGGATTACAAAATTGTCAAAGCCAGAAGTGATCATGGTGGAGAATTTGAGAATATGTACTTTGAGAATCTTTTTGATTCCCATGGAATTTCCCATGATTTCTCCTGTCCCAGAACTCCACAACAGAATGGAGTAGTGGAAAGGAAGAATAGGACTTTGTAAGAATTGGCTCGTACCATGATCCAAGAAACTGACATGGCTAAGCATTTCTGGACAAAGGCAGTAAACACAACATGTTATATTTAGAACAAGATTTCTATCAGACCTTTTCTAGGTAAGACTCTATATGAACTGTGGAAGAATAGAAAACCCAACATTTCATATTTTCATCCTTTTGGTTGTATATGTTTTATGTTGAACACTAAAGAGAATCTTGGCAAGTTTGACTCTAAAGTTCAAAAGTGTTTATTGTTAGGATACTCTGAACGCTCTAATGGCTACAGAATCTATAACACAGAAACACGAATTGTTGAGGAATCAATTCATGTCAGATTTGATGATCCTGTCAAAACTCGTTCGTCATTCAAACCTTCTAAGGAAATTCTTCTGGGTTTAATGTCATTAATAGAGCCAACAAAAATTGATGAAGCTCTTCAAGAGAATAAGTGGATTCTGGCCATGCAAGAAGAACTGAATCAATTCACCAGAAATGATGTTTGGGATCTTGTTCAGAAACCTAAAGGTGTCCACGTCATTGGAACAAAATAGGTATTCAGAAACAAGATTGATGAGAAAGGTGAGATCGTAAGAAATAAAGCACGATTGGTAGCACAAGGTTATAATCAGCAAGAAGGTATAAACTATATTGAAACCTTTGCACCAATTTCCAGGTCAAAATCTATTCGCTTATTAGTTTCTTTCGCTGTTAATCATAACATCATTCTTTATCAGATGGCTGTAAAAAGTGCATTTTTAAATGGATATATTTCTGAAGAAGTTTATGTACACCAACCTCCTGGTTTTGAAACTTTTTAAAACCCATGTTTTGTTTTTAAACTTAAAAAATCGTTATACGGTTTGAAACAGGCTTCTAGAGCTTGGTATGAAAGGCTAAGTAACTTTCTTTTGGGAAACGAGTCTGATGGTAGAACTCAGATTCTTTTTGGGAATTCAAATTAATTAACGTCTAGAAGGAACATACATTCATCAGAGCAAGTATGCAAGAGAACTTCTGAAGAAGTTTAATATGTCAGATAGTAAACCTGCAAAGACATCTATGCATCCTATATGTATTCTAGAGAAAGAAGAAGTAAGTAAAAAGGTTTGTCAAAAGCGCTATCCTGGTATGATAGGCTCTCTTCTGTATCTAACTGCTTCTCGTCCATATATTTTGTTCAGTGTTTGTTTCTGTGCTTGTTTCTAATCAAATCCAAGGGAAACTAACTTAATAGCTATTAAGAGAATCCTAAGGTATCTAAAAGGAACAACTAACCTAGGATTAATGTATAAGAAAACATCAGAGTATAAGATTTCTGGTTATTGTGATGCAGATTATGCTGGAGACAGAATAGAAAGGAAAAGTACTTATGGAAATTGTCAGTTTCTGGGTAACAACCTCGTCTCCTGGGCTAGTAAAAGACAATCAACCATTACACTATCTACTACAGAAGCAGAATATATCTCAGCATCACTATGCAACACTTAGATACTCTAGATGAAGAATCAACTAGAAGATTTTCAGATATATGAGAGTAACATACCTATCTTTTGTGATAATACTTCTGTTATATGCTTATCCAAAAATCCTATCTTGCATTCTAGGGCTAAACATATTGAAATAAAACATCACATTTTTTGTGACTATGTTCAGAAGGGTGTTTTTCAATTAAAATTTATGGATAAAGATCACTAGTGGGTTGATATTTTCACAAAACCCTTTGCTGAGGATAAATTCGTATTTATTCTAGAATATCTATTTATAAAACCTTGTCAAAAATGAGTCGATAAAATTTTTAATGTGTCAAGTCACCATAACTTCTGAGATAAGATTGTGAATATTAAGCAGATTATTTCTCTTTTATTTAATGATTTTCTGATTGACGATACTTCTGCAAGCTAGAAGATGTCTTAGTTAGAAACTTGTCTAGTCAGATACCTCTTGGTATTCTTGAGCTTGGGAACATCAAACGTGTCATTTTTGTATAGACGACTATGATTTTCTTATGACACTTGTCCAAAATCAAATCATATCTTACTGTTGAAAAGACACCTCGAGCGTTGTGATTTCGTAAGGCTAGGTTCAAGTAATTATTTCCTATCACTCCACCTTTTCATAATCTAAAATATTTTATAAATACTCACATTCTCACTATCACACACTACGCTACTCTTTCACTTCCCATATTTTTTCTTAGAAACCCTAAAACCCTTTGTGCTCCGAGAAAAACTCCATAATCATCTTCAATGGATCTTCAAAAACAAGGAAATAAGTCCAGTATTCCATATAGTCCTGCTATCACTCTCGATAAGCTGGTAGACGATATTTACATTCTCTGTGAAACCATAATGGATTTCAAAAATCTAAAGGATAACGGGTGTTACCTTACTCAATCACTAGATTTTCAAGGATGGAACAGGTACTTTCAAAGATTGCAAGGATCCATCTTTCCTATCTTGGTGAGAGATTTATGGATACATTCAACTGTAACCATAAATGTCATTGTCTCCTCTATGCTTGGAAAATGCATCATTATCACAGAAAAGACTATCTGTGATTTGATCTCTTATGAAGGACAGAGGCTGAGAATCCACAATGTTCAAGATGATAAACAAAGGGAAGCAAAAGTCAATGAATCCATCTTCAAAGAAGGAACTGCTCTGGATTCTAAGAAAGATCCTTCATCTTCCTTCTTAAAAGAACATTTAAGAGTTTGGTTCAAGATAATGTTGGGAAGTATTTACCACCTTCATTCTGCTCATTCTTCCAATTACATAAATGTGTCTCAAAAGTGTGTTCTATACTTCCTTTTCAAAGAAACAAGGATACATCTCCCAGTCATTTTGTTCAGATTCCTAAGAGACTCAATAATGGCCTCAAGAACGAGATCTACCAAAAAAGGGAATCATATCCCTTACGGCAGACTCATTTATGATATTTTCGTTGAGTCTGGAGTTCTTAAAAGTTTATTAGTTGATGGACAAACTGATGAACTAGTTAAGAAATCTGGAAACATCTTCTGGGCTAAGAACCTATTGAACATGAAGCTTATTAAAAAGATCTCTCATCGAGCTGTTCTACCAACTATTGATGACATTAATTCTATGAGGTTTCCAACTTCTGGATTTCCAATCTTCTCAAGAACTTTCAAACCAGATGAACTTACACACGACCTTGCTGGATGCAAAGGTGAAGCACTGGATGTGTGGATTAACATGAATAATCTTCCAGCAATGTTAAAGATCAACGAAAAAGGCAAGAAAAAGAAACATGCTGATGGTGAAGGACCATCAAACAAGAAGATGAAAATGACGACTACATCCACTTCTCCTGCTGGTGAGCTAAGTAAATCTTTAGATTCTTCTGTAACAACTTCTGTTATTACTAACAGAAATATATCTTCATCTCTTCCAACACCACATCCACTACTTTCATCACCACCAATGTTTTCAACCATTATCACCACCACAACCATCTTTATTTCTGAAATAAACACTCAAATGATTCCACCCTCTACACAACTTCCACCACAAATACTCCAAATCACTTCAACTAAACCAATCTGCACTATTTCCAAACCAAACCCTGTCATATCCATACAATCATCTCCAACTATCTCCTACCATTAACCTCTCCACAGATACTCTCAGAAACCATTCCAGAACATTCTGAACCTTCTCCATAAAAATAAAATTTTGAAAATCATGATATCACAAACTTGGGTGATTATGTTGAAGAAACCCACTCGATTCTTGAGAATCAATCTTCTGATCCTTTCCCTCATAACCTAGATGAAGTTATTTCTGTTTTGAAGGACAATATTTTTATGAGATTCAAGGCACTCTCAGATGAGTCAAGTTCTAGTGAAGACCCTTCTGTTTGGGTGCTTCTTGGGATCAATTCAATCAGTGGATGTCAGATGAATTTCAAAAGATTCAAAATCTCTCCGTTCAGTCAAAAGACTATCTTGTTCAGGAAGCTGCAAAGAGATTGAAGGCTAAAAAGGAAGCTGAAGCTAAGTTAGCTGCTGAAAGGGAACTAGCAGAGAGAATGGCTAAGGAAGCTCTTAACAAAGAAGCTCAAGATCAAGCTGAGAAGGAAGCTGCATTGAAAAATCAAGAAATCATGAGAGCTGCTGAAAACTCTACTTCTGATCCTGTTCTACAAACTTTGGAAAGAATTCAAAATGATCAAGAGTTGTTCAGAATAAGTACGGACAAGCAAGATGAACTCACTTTCAGCATTCATAATGCCCTTGCTCAGATCCTTCATAGGCTCCCTCCTTCTCCTCCTCAACCTTAGACACTCCTTAGGCCACCCCTTAGTTTTCTTTGTGTTTATCTTATGTTGTTTGAACTATCTTTTACCTTTTTTATTATGACAAAAAAAGGGAGTACTTGAAATGGAAAATTATTTTGATAAAGAATATCTTGTCTCTGAATCATAGCTCATACATTCTAACTCTTTAATTGCATTCAATTCTTTTTCTTAGAATGTTTTTAGGAACAAAATTGAAAATTGATATATTGATAATCAGACTCTGATTTAACCAATCACTATCTCTATCTGATTCATTTGATAAGAACCAGACTTGAACCATCTCAAATTTTAGAAGTTCATCCAGGCTCTGATATATAATCAAGCGATGTTATTGTGTATTTGATAAGAACTTTACAATCAGGCTCCGGTATCCCAAATCTGATAAGAATTTTGAGATCTTAGATTCAGGGGGAGCTTTGATTAAGGGAAGTTATTTCTAAACTTATCTCTATCATTTCCTATTGATTACCATCGTACAAAATAGTATCATTAAAATACATGGTTTTGTCATTATCAAAAAGGGGGAGATTGTTAGGACAAGATTTTGTTCTGCAAGATATCTCTAAGTTTTGATAATAACAAAGTGGTATTTGTGTGAGACACAATTTTGGTACTCTAACGTTTGTTTTTCTGAAGAATTAACAAGCAGGTTCTGACTCTGATAGAGAAAGCTCTGACTCTGATAGAGATCATATTCAATGTTTACTCTGATCTGACCAAAGTCGCTTCTGCGCTATAAGAAGCAAGTTTGCTTCTGATCTACTCTCATTCAGAAATATTCTAAGAAAATAATATGTTGTTACTGCAATGCTCTCTTGGTTTCTACTTCTGATCATGACTCTGATACTTTACTTCTGAAGGTTTTCAAGCTTCTGAAGTCATTATCTTCTGAAGATTAAGTGCCAAAGACAAGGTTCTGTTGAACGAAGTTCTGAAGACTCTAAAGACAAAGTTATGCTGAATGACATTCTGAAGACTCTAAAGACTTAAGTTACTAGTGACCAAAGGTTCTAAAGACTGAGTGCTTATAGTTCTGAAGACAAGGTTCTGGTGAGCAAGTTATGAAGACTCTGAAGACTCAAGACTCTAAAGACCTACTGATCAACTCTTGTACTCATGCTTCAATCATCTCTATTCAGAAGCCTATGATGTAAAAAAGATAAGCTCAAATGTCTACGAGGGAAAATAGTACATAGTACATTTTAACGTCTCATTCTACTACCCTGATTTGGTGGTACAAGGGACAACTTTTGTGTATAATTTTCATCCCCGCGTAACGTCATTATTTCAAGTCGCCAGCTACCTAAAGGATATTCCTGATCTTCCCTCCAACGAATCTTTTTCTAGCTATATAATGACTTGATTACTTGAAGAAATTAAGAAGCCTTACAACGATTAATACAAAGGTTACACTTTGATCGAAAGCAATCTATGAAGAACTGAAGCTACAGTAGTGAAGCACCACAATACAAAGAAATAATATTGTTCATATTGTATTAGTGTCTTTAAGACATTTGAGCTATTAATAGTGTTTATATCTGCTTGTTTAGAAGCAATTTCATTGTAAACATCTTTGTTCAAACTGTTGTTGTAACTCCTGAAGGGTCTAGTTAGGTCTGAATCCTTAAGAAGAGACGGTTAGTCTTTGTTGTTAGTCACCAACGGTTGCTTGTGCAGATTGTAATTCCTTAAGGGACTAGTTGGGTTAGAATCCTTAAGAAGAGACGATTGTCTATGTTGTTAGTCACCAGCGGTTGCTAGTGCATTGTAATATGTTGATTATAATGGATTAAGTCCTTGTGTATAAGGTGAAATCACCTTGGCGAGTTGACTGGATTAGCTTGATAGTTTTCAAGTGAACCAGGATATATCGCATGTCTTTCTTTCTTGATTAGTCTATTTGTGATCTTTGTTTGAGTTTCACAAAAAGCTTTCATTTTTGAAAACCCAATTCAAACCCCCCCTTTCTTGTGTTTTCTCACACATTCAGAGTCCTCACTTGATTTCTCACTTTTTTCTCTCTCTGATTTTTTCCTCTCTGTTTTCCAACTACTCCCTGTTCTATTACTTCCCGTTTTCATCCATATATTCCTCATCTTTACTTGTCTTCACACATCGAATTACTTTTTTTTTCTCACCATTGGAATTAAGGATTAAAGGTACCAGTCTACTCCTCAACTCAATGGTTTCGCAATTCTCACTCATTGGATTGTTTACGACATTCCCACAAAATCCCCGCTCGAACTAGGTTGTGCTGTTAATTGTCTATATAACTCACCAATTTTTATTTCTAGATTTTAAATGGACGTTTTAGTGTTCTTACCTATAATATCCTAATTCTTGGTCATAGTTTCTTGCTTCTTGCTTACTTGCTCGAAATTAGCTTGAGCCATCTTCATAAATTAAGCCATGACTTCTTCAAGTTGAGATGGTTTTCGTTGTGGCAGTGCTTGCGGAGCTTGACGAACACCTTAATTGACATTCAAAATTTGATTGTTTCTCCACTTGAAGTTGGGGTGATCTTTCCACCCAGGTTTGTAAGTGTTGGAGTAGGGATTTTTTCTCTTAAAATATGCAAATTAAGCTTATTCACTAACCCCTTCTGGTACACAATTGCCATTAGCATGCTCTTCTCATAAAAAAAATCACATCATAATGAATGAACCTGACTAGCATTTGTTAGAACAGCGGTGGATCAATCTAAATGTTTAGTGATTATCTATAGTTGAATTAATAGTGCATTGTTCGCATCTAGTTCAACTACACCCATTGGTCTAACTCCTCTTTCACTTTGTGAGTGATATTCATTCTAACACATTTTTTATCAAGTCTTTCACTTTATGTTTATTCTTTGTTTTGATTGTACCTATCTGAGGCATCCAAAGTATTCTTTTTTGAGCTTTTATACCTCTTGTGAAATGTTGCATCTGTTCCATCCAACTCATGTTGTGATTTAGACATCTTCTGAGTAACAGTTTGAATCTCTCCCAAGCACCAGGAAAGGATTCAACATTACCTAATCCAAAGTTTGGAATCTCATATCTTCTTTATGCAAACTGAGTAGTAATGAAAATCTCTCCAGAAACTTATGTTTCAGCTCATTTCATGTTTGTATGGTTCCATTTGGTAAACACTGAATCCAATATTTAGCCCTTCCGATTAAAGAAAATCTGAACAACCTCAATTTAATCTGACCATCAATTACCCCCTCAGGTTTGCACATAAAAATCATTTCATACCTTATCCATTGAACGAGTTATCTCTAACATCTAAAAGTATAGAATGAAGTTTCATGTCCCTAATACATTCAGGAGGAGAACCCCAACACAATTTTGTTTCTTGTCTTATCGCTTTTGTCTTGTTTATTATTGTTTATTGAGTCTCCTTCATGATTGCACATCTTTGAATCAAGTTTTGAATCAATTTATTTTTAGCATGCATAATTCAATTGTTATATTTGAGTTTGATCATGATACTGTTAGTCAATTGCTTGAGTTAGTGGAAGAAGAACCATATGTTCTATTGATTCAATTTAGGTTGAAAGAAAAATCTTAAAGTATTAGGAAAATCATGAAAATTTAGATTTTATGTGCATGTCTCGAATCATGAACATATCTTGAATCGAATGAAATTGAACAGAGGTAAAACAAAAAATTTCAACTTCTCTGACTCAAAATAGTGTTTTAACTTGATTTGAATTAGGCAGCTCTATGACTCGAATCACAAGTTGTACCTAATTTGAATCAAATAGATCTGAGCCACGTCTGCTTCATTTGATTCGAATCAGACTTTACACCTGACTCAAATCAAATAAATATTCGCATTTCTCTGTTTGGATTTGTTTAAATGGACTCGAATAAAGCTTTACACCTAATTCAAACTAGGGTTCTTTATGACTTGAATCAGAGTTATAAAGTTTTTTAAATCAGATGAGAACGCTCATTTGACTCAAATCATGAAATGTTCTTCACTCGAATCTAACAAACTTTTTCCATCCATTTTTTCTTAATCTCAAGCACATATAATTCATTTTGTCATCTCGATTCAAATAACAACTTTAACACAATTTAAAAATATACATTATGATTTTGTGAAATCAACACCTTCTCATTTTTGAAAACTCAAAAACTCTTGCAAACATAAATTCTTTCATCTTCAACCTCTACTTTTGATTTCATATCTTGATAATGAGAGATTTTTAATTGGTTGAGGAAGATGTTGTCTTGAAATTATTCGTTCTTTAAGGTTTGGTAGAAAGTTTTAGGAAGTTTACAAAAATGAGGTTATTGTCATTGGTGCTGACAAATTCCAGTGAAAAGAATGAGATTCTTCTCTCCAGGTGACCTTGGTAGTGACTGTGTGGAAGACTATGATTAATGTGGATTTCTTATCAAATCTTCAAACAGTTTATCGCTAGAGACATCGGTGGGATCAATGGGTGATTGCCACACATGAAGATTGCGAGTAGATAAGTGAAGGTGGAAGATTCAAGAGCGATAATCAAGTAATGATTTTGTAGAAGCGTTTAACATTAAGTTATATACAAGTCAAGATGCAAATACAAGATTTATTTTTCTCATCATTGTTGTGGATTAGTGATTGTATGAACTCTTGCATTTGTTAAAATAAAAAGGAGCAAAACATGTTACAATGGGAAACCATTAAAGAATGGAGTAGGAAAAGCAAAGAATAACGAAAAATCACTATATATCTCAGTGTACTCTCTCTCTCTCTCTCTCTCTCTCTCTCTCTCTCTCTCTCTCTCTCTCTCTCTCTCTCTCTCTCTCTCTCTCTCTCTCTCTCTCTCTAAGTTTTTTAGGATACTGCTTGCTTAGGTTATAAATTTTTAGTGTAAATTATCATTTATTTAGTTGGTAGTGATTTATTAAGTAAAATACGGATTTCTTAGAATTGGTACTTAATTGAGATTTAATATTGATTAAATTCTAGAAAACTAATGTTTTTAGAATCCAATGATAATTGAAATATTGAACAATTAATCATTGTTGAACAATCTGTGAGTTTTGTGATTTGTGTATTTGTCAATGTGGTGGAATTCCAAATAAAAGCATAAGTCTCTATTTTTGGTTTTAAACTTCCGCGAACAATTTTGAAAAAACTCTGATACCCTGTTTCTGGAAAATGAGTTGGTTTTTCAAAAAGGGTCTATTCACCCCATCTACACTATTTTTATACTCCATATTCTCACAAAATATAGAATTCTTAATATTAAAAGTAAGAGGGTTAACAGGTTGAAATCCTAAAGAAATCAGGGTTTGTCTTGGTAGAATAGTCATGTTTTGTTTTTTGATCACTTTTGTTATAAGAAAAAGCAGGTGTTTTCTCTTCTTCCAGCTTGTCTTTTGCTAACTGTTTTGCTTTAGCTTTCGCTTTTCTCTTATCATCTTCTTGATTTTTGAATGAACTGGTATCTATTTGCTTATTAGTTTTTTTGTTGTTAATCATAATATTATCCTTTATCAGATGGATGTAAAGAGTGCATTTCTTAATGTGTAAATAAAATGTTGAAAAATTTACCAGATTTAAAGGCGATAAGGCTTTAAATTGAATCTCCTTTATGTCACTGTTGATGTCATCGTATATTTATCCTAAGTTGACTAATTAGAAATCACAGAGGTTTAACCAAGCAGTTATACCCAATTCTTTGGTGTATAAAACATTATTCTACCATATAACTCACTAATCCCCGTTGCACCCCAAAATTTGCCTAACCTTCTTCTCACTTGGTTTATGTTTCATTACATTAACATTGTATTGGTCTAGCATTTGCATAGCATAGCATTATTCATTTAGCAGGGGATCAAGTGTGGTTTATATCAAGAGGAGCCTATCTAGAGGTCTTATTCAAGCTTGAGAGGTCACCAAAGTCATCAGGAAGAGGGTTGTGTTCTTGAGAAGTTTGGTTGCTTGTATAGGGTTCATCTTCTAACCTGAGGACCAATTGAATACCATCAGTGGGTTGTGAAGCTTTGATCATGGATAGGGTATGTGGATAGGTCTCATGGAGTGCCTTGAGGGTCATGGTAGAGCTCAGTCAAGTCATTATGCTAAGTGTGAAGAGCCACAGTTGAGGGTGTTGCAATTGGGGTTCATCTGAGTAACCTTGAGTCAACTGTGCAATTGAAAGAGATTAAGACTCATATCTAAGTCTTTGTGATCATGGAAAGTTGTTTTGAGATACATGAGGTGATATTCCAAGATCAATCCAAGACGAATTCAAAGTGTGAGGAGTTGCTAAACTAGGGTTCTCAGGGTAAAATCCCCTATTTAGTGCCTAACTTCAAGACCACTCATCCCAAGATACAAGTCTCATCTCAACTTTTGACTAACATGGAACTTGTAGAGCATGTTCTTAGCTTTAATTTGAGTACTAGAAGTCCTTGATTGGATTTATAGAACTCAAGTTATGATCCAGACAAGTTACAGGTCATTAGATGAATGTGAAATTTGTCTGCAAAAGTCAACCAACTTCCAAGGAAATTTTGACCTATAAGGATGTTTCTCCTCACCTTTTGGCCAACATGAAAGTTGTAGGTCTTGATCTTAGCTTTCCAAATTGTACTATAAGTCTTCCATCTGATTTGTAGAACTCAAGTTATGAGGTTTACAAGTCAGAGGCATTTTGGGAAAGTAAGATTATAGGTCATTTGGCATTATAGGTCATTTTCACTATCTTGCACATTTCAAATGAAGTTTTATCCAACACAAAACTTGCTCAAAATGGGATTTAAACTTCAACCAAGTATCCATGAGGCTTTGATTTGGCTTAGGGCAAGAATTGGTTTGAAGAAATTTGACAAAGGGGGAATTAAAAGGCCTTTAAGGTGAAAAATTCAAATTAAATCATGAGTGATCAAGGAATGGCATATGAGTACTCATTTTGATCATAAAAATCATTTGGAACACTTTGGCATTACTAGAAAATCCATTTGAAGCATAATTCATGGCTTTTTACTTTGTTGCTTCATGGTGAAGTTACACTTCCATGATCCACCATAGGATGAAAGTAAGGACTCAATCCTGTCCATTCATGTTCCATAGGTCATGTGCAAGCTATTTGAAGCTTCTTAAAGCTGAGAATGCAGGGAATTCGTGGCTGCCATGTTCATACTTTCAAGCAAAAATTGATTTTTGGATATCTCAGTTTGGGCTTTCCATGGGCCTCTAGAACCTTCCTTTCACTTCTATTTAAGTTCAGAAACAAATTCAGATCAATTTCGGTGATCATTTGGTGCAAGAATCAGTTGGAGCAGTTGGAGCAAGAAGCTTGGAAGTTGAAAATCGTGTTTGGAGTTTGATAGCAATTCAAGGCAAATTGAGGTTTCTAATAGCTTTATCATTGATCATTGAAGAAATCTGCACAAGATTGGAGCAAGAATCACACCATAACTGCCTCAATTTCAATCTATATTCCAGGTTTCTATCTCTCACAATTACTCTAGTTTTATGATGATCTTGCATGATTTAGACTGTGGTTAAGGTTTAGGAAGATGACTAGATCGTTTTAGGCTAGAAATTTGGAAGTTTCGTGATGATCCAAGGTGTGGTACACTTTCTGTTTGAGTTCCTATCTGGCTGTTTATTGAGAGATGATGAGATTTGAATAGATCAGAGAGATCCTGGTGAGATGAGGAGAAGATCCATGGCCAAAAATCACAGTTTAATGAGATTTCAGGATGTGACATGTTTTAGATTCTTGATCGGGTTTTAAAATCTAGGAAGAATTAGGAGAAACTGATGGCAGATTCGAATTCAGCATGAAAAAACAGAGAGAGTGGTATATGGTTTGATTTGAATTGATCACCTGTAATTGCACCTTCGCCGGAGAAGACGGTGGCTCAGCAACCGGAACCACCGTCTGGTTCATCTGTGTAATTTCCCTCCATCATAGATTCAAACGAAGAAGATGAAGCATAGTCCTTGGATCTGATAAATTAGCTGACTTTGTAATCCAATCCAACGCTTGTGATTTAATCTGAGATTTGGACCTTTGACCTACACTAAAATGCTGCCGTTTCATTTATTAGGTGGCACGCATTGAAGCCTTTAGATGGATTGATCGGTCATAGATCCAATGCCCCTGATTATTCCTCAGCATTTTATTTTCTTTTATTCATTTTTGAATTTATTTTAATTGCTTTTATCATTTTAATTCATATTAAATTCATTTTTGGTCAGAAAAATGTGGAAAAAATATGTGTGTATTCCTTATGGAATTTCTGATTTTCTGGTGCTTTTAGATTTTATTTTCATGCAATTTTCAATTTAATGTGATTTTTTGCATTTTCTTTAATTCTTTTATTTTTGCATAATTGTACCATGTGCTTTCTAATTTTTGTATTAGGGCTAGGTGTCTAGCCGGCGCCGATTTTACTGCGAAAATCGGCGCCAGCTAGACAGAAGAGTCGCCACCATGCGTTATTTATCCCAAAGGAGGGAAAGGAAACGCTCGAAGTAAACCTACCGCAAAGACGGGAAAGGAATGGTCATCGCAACCAAATCCTGGATTCGGGAGTCGGTTACGCAAGGGGAAGGTATTAGCACCCCTCACATCCGTCGTACTCGACAAGATCCACGCTTGTTGGTTTGTCTAAAGGATGCAAAAACAATCTATCTACGGCTACTAAAGCTAAACGGAAAGAAACTTACTTGATAGAAAGTCGCACTCTATGCCTACGTATTCCCTTGTGCAATGGGAAAGTCAGAGTCATCGTAGTTCGGAAAACTACAGGGAATTGGCTCGCCGAGATATCGCATCTCGTGCCTACGCACTTCCACACAACGTGAAAGATCAGAGCTTACGTAGTTCAGGCTAACTACGGCTAGACAGGGTGTTCTCGATCACAGAAGAGTGAGAGACTAAGTTGGCTTTAGAGGTACGGGGACCTACGAAACTTAAAACTACGGTCTGGTCTCAAATGTGCAAGGGCAAGAGAAAGGGAAACATCATTCGTCAACGGGAAAGTCTCGATCGCACGGCAGCGAGAGAACAGAGAAGTTTGTTGTTAGTGTGCTCGCTAGGATATCACATCCTATGCCTACATATTCTCGTCTGATACGAGAAATCAGAGCGGCTGTAGTTCAACCTACTATAGCAAACGGGGAAACGGGAAGAAGGAAAAAGGGAGCTCGCTAGGATATCGCATCCTATGCCTACGTACTCTCGTCTGGTACGAGAGATCAGAGCAAACGTAGTTCGACGGGAAAACGAGTCTCGATTGCACGGGGGCAAGAGAAGGGGTCTCGATCGCCTGAACGCGAGAGAACAGGGGTTTCGATCGCACGGGGGCGAGAACAAAGAGGAAGCAGGCCTACGCCTAAACGGGAAGGAACTCGGGACACACACGCAAGAACCTAAGGCGTAGGAGCGAATGCGTCGCATGTCACCCAAAGGGTACCATACTAGACATCCTAGACGATTGAGAAGAAACTCCTCAACTGTCATTTCCTACGTATCTAACGATGCAGCTCACAACACTCGACGGTTGCCTGAAGACTTGAATAAGATGATGATGTTGAACAAAGAGGCTCCGTTGGCTCTCGACATGCGCGCAAGCTCCATTCCAATCTTATCCTCTCTGGATCCTTGATGAGGACGCTCGAATCAGGAACCAATGTAACGCTTAGACCGTCATGGTTCGACTTATACGAGAAATCGAACTCTAAGAGGTAACGTATTGATGTCCGTGTAAAAGACAAGATAGAGAAATGATACCGACAATCATTCTCCAATTGAATCGTGTCACACGGCCAGCCAGAAATAAAATCGAAGATAAAATCAGATAGAAAAGAAAATAGGAGAGAAATCCAACGACAAAATGGAAATAATAGTCTACTCCTAAAATACGGCAATTAAATTCTACTGGAAAGTATTCTAAAGAAAATAAAAGGAAATTGCATACTAAAATTGGAACTAAACTCCTAATAGCAAAGTCAAGAGAAAATACGTAATATCCTAAATGACTATTTCTATAATAAGGAAATAAACTCTCCTAAAAAATATCAAAACTATTTAACGGTTTAATATCCTAAAATCTAGAATTAAAATCTATGCTATTATTTCTACATTTAATATTTCCTTTAAAATCCTAAGAGAAAAATATGCAAAGAAATAAAAGCAATAAAATAAAAGGACAGCCAGAAAGGGGGGGGGGGGTTAGTTCAGTATATGGAGTACAGCAAGCGATACAGCACAATTGGGCTGAGCCCAACAAAAAGCAATAGCAAAAAAAAAAACTAAGGGAAATGGGGGGTGCAATATGGAAAAGGGGTACAGTCCGAAAAATGGACGTTGGGCCCAAGGATCAACCCAACCCAGTCTCAACCTCTCCTCTCCCAACCCAATTCTGCAACCCTAATTTCGTTCTCTCTTCTCCTCTGCTTACTGTTCACATGCGCCGTGAGCCTTTCAAGATCTCTCTCGCAAACCTCTTCTCTCAGTCTCCAATCTCATCTCGTTCTCAACTCTCTGTTCAACATCCCTCACAAACTTTTTTCCTTTCCTCTTGTTTTACAAACTTCAAAACAAAAGAATGAACAAAAAACTATCACAATCTGGAAAAATCACAAGCTGTCCTTGATGTTCTTGAAGGCAAGTACTCGTTGATGAAAATTTGAAGAACTCTTTGAAGGCATTGGATTTCTGAATGATGAAGGTTGCTTGCGGTTCTTGAAGATATGAACGCGGATGAATCTTGATGAATGATGATAGATCTATGAAATCATTGACAGTTTGAAGATCTGGTGATGATCTGGAGGAGAAATGATGAACAACGCATGAAGATCTGATGGTGATCTGTTGATGAACGAGATTCTGGAAAAACGATTGAGGATCTTGAAGATTCAGATGAAAGTTTGATGAACGATGTGGAAGATTGTTGAAGATTATTGATGCATGTTGGAGGAGTTCTGGATCGGAAGAACCTGGAAACGGTTATGATGAATCTGAAGATTATAGTGATGAATGTTCTTGATGAAGATATTGATAATGGATGATATTGACGAAGATCTGGCAAATCTCATGAACATGCATGAAGTTGTGATGAATGTTGGATGAAGAACGATGTGTGAAGGTTGCACGTGAGGTCGGAGAATTCGTTATTGATTCTGGAAAGATGCTGATGAGCATGTGATGAACACATGAAGATCTTGGCAAACTGAAATTTTTTTGAAGGTTCATGTAATCTGCGAAACTTCTGGGAATGTGAGGAAGTCCGTTGATGATCTTGATCAGAGAAGATGAAAATCTGACGAATCTGGATGAACAACGATGAGTGTTGATGAGAAATCTGGGGAAACGCGAGAACATAGATGATGAACATGATGAATCCGGTGAGATTCTGGGCGAAATGCAGTTTCCGGTGACCGTTGCGGTGGTCCGGCGAGCAGTTACGGTTCTCCGGTGGCGGTTGCATGGCTTCCGGTGAGGGGAAGTTAGTGGACGGTGAGTTGGCAAGCATGCAGAGCTTGGAGAGCCTGAGAGCGAAATGTGGCGTAGGGGTGATGCATGCGGGACACGTGGTGATGCATGCAGAGAGGGGGAAGTCAGTGGAAAACAGGTGGCATGTGCTGAATGAATGGGAAGTGATGTGGAAAATGAGGTGGAATCAATATATAGTGACAAGTGTCACCGAGTTGGATTTGGGCTTCTAGGATTGCTGGACATCTGACCCATTAAGACCAAAAAAGACTAATGAATGGATTAATGAATAAAGACTTGAATTAAATGAAAACTGGGCTTAATAAAAGACTAATGAAATGATGAAAACGAAGTGAACCAACAAATTAATGAACTAATGAATAAACTGATCCTAATTAATACGAAAAAGAAAATTAGTAAAAGCTAAATAATAAGACTAATGATGATTAAACTAATAAACTTCTAATAAAAGAAAACTAAACAATAATATCTAACAATATCTATTTAAAAATCTATTGTTCTATAAAAATCTATATTAAAAATCTATAAAACTATTAAAATCTATTTATTAAGAAACTAATATCTATTTAAACCAAAATCTAATATTCTAAAAAATCTATTTAATACTCTAGAAAAAATCTATTAATTCTATTTACTATCTATAAAAATCTATTAAAAATCTAGAAAATAAAAGGGAAAATTCTAAAAAAACAGGGAAGCCAATTACATCGATTTGAGAACAACTGTGCAACCATAGCGAAATAAGCGGTAAAAACCGGACACCGAAATGTCCTCAAAAACAAACAGTGAGAGCTGAAAACACCGAGACGAGCACAAATTCTCAAAATATACTCATTCGAACTGGACTGAACTGCCTGAAACGCCAGGGGAGGCTGTAATCCCGATAAGATCAAAAATGGCTGAAAAAATGCAATGTATGCGGTATGCGAGTGCGAATGCAAAATGCGTCGAAACATAAACCAGATGTGGGAACCGGTTGGTCAAATTTTGGGGTGCAACACTAGGGATAGAACTAGGACCTGATTTTTGGCTGGCTGTTTGTAGACATCTTGAAGACTTTTGGTGATTTTTAGGTTTATTTTTAGACAATTTTAGGTGTAGTTTTGAGCCATGGTTTCAAGACTTTCCCATCTTGAACCTTCATTTGGTACCTCTTGGTATATAATTTCTTAAGTGACTTTAGAGGTTGATTTAGGCTCTGGTCCTTTTACCCTAGGTTCTCAACACCTTTAGGGTCCCTTAGAAAAATTCATAGGATTTTAGAAGATGATTTAGTATTTTAAGTAGATTTAATACTTAGGTAGCTTTTAGGGTGCTTCTAACATGACCTTTCCTTTAGAATGACTTTAATAATGACCATTAGATGATTCTAGGTCTCATATCTTTTTTTTGATAGAATGGTGATTATATAGATGCTTCTTTAGAGCTTTGAACCTTTAGTGTAGGTGATCCTTAGAAGGTAATCTGTGAGGTTCTTTAGCAGTTCAAGTTAGATGGATGATCCTTCCTATAGTGTTAGTTTCCCTTTCAATTTTCCTTGCTTAATTGGAATCCTCCTTGTGAGAATGTTTCATCCTGTGGAGGAATTCATTGCAATATCATAAAGGAGTTGAGTCTATGCAAGCTTTCTAAGGAAGTGGAGTTGGTTGAGTGCCTGTGGTAAGTTCCTGTGGACCTTACCTTGCTTCCCATCTTCATTCTCATAATCCTCTTATTTTCTTTTTAGGAACCTTCTTGGGGTAGCACAGTCCCTCCCGTGGTGGGAATTTTGCACATCTCTTGAAGGAGCCAAACCTCTAGGGTTTTCCCAATCTCCTTTAGTTGGTTGAGTGCCTGGGATAAGTTCCTGTGGACCTTACCCTGGCCTCCCAACTTTCATTTCCTTTCCCTAGGATAGAAGCCTTGCTTGTTTGCTTGTGGAATGGATTCCTTACTTGTCATAAATCTTTGTCCTCATTCATGATTGAGTGGTGTATTGCATTAGGATAGTGCATGTTTAGGATAGTCTAAGTGTAGGTTCATGACTACATTAAGAGGTTGAGTGGGTCTCCCTCTGCTTGTTTGCCTTAAGGGTTGAGGTGGTCCTCCCCTTGCTTGTGTGTTGTTTTTCTTTTTCTAATTGACGTATTTGCATATAGAGGTTGAGTCTGTCTCCCTCTGCTTATCTGTTTTGACTGTTTTCTTTTAGCTTGATTGCTAAGAAGTTGAGTTTGTCTCCTTCTGCTTGTATTGTTGCATTGCATGCATTTTACTTACAGTTATTTCTTTACAGTTATTGCTTTTGCTGTTGATTTCCATTGCCATGTTCCCCTAGGAACTCTGGCTTCTCTTGTTCAAGAGAAGTTATGACAGACATTAGGGTTCTAACCATGCATGATAACATTAGGTAGCTCCCTCCTAACCTCAACCATAGGATCAATTTTGCATGACAACATTAGGACTTAGCAGTTTCCCCATAGAGTTCGTTCTCTTCTTATCTCAAAACAACAGTAAAAAATGTAATAAAGGCAAGTTAGTACAAGCGCGTTACGAGCCTTAAGCTACTTGGGAAGTGATAATTGAGCGGTCTCCTCTCAATCATATAGAGTGTTTAGTATATGTCCTTTGGACGATATGCGACGCATTTACTCCTAAGTCATAGTCTCTAGTGCTGTACAAACTACAGACAACCATCAAAAAAACAATTCTTCCGTAAAAGACTGAAAACAAACTTCAAACCTTTTTGCCCCGTGGGCCCATAACTCAAGGAAAGCTTTTCTGAAGTAAAGAGTGTCATTAACTTCCAGTTCTACTGCAAACGGTAAACGCCTAAGTATCCAAAGGTCGAGCTGCATACACCAATTTGCTGGAACTGTTTGTTAACCCTACTCGGAAAAACAGAGGAATTTGAACCCTCCCGTAATTCGTAGTATCCCGAACTACGTTTTCTCTGATCTTTCACGCCGTGTGAAATTACGTAGACACGAGATGCAATATCTCGGTGAGCAACCCTCCCCTGTAACCCGTAGTTAGGCGAACTACATAGACTTTGATTTCTCGTTACAGACGGGAATACGTAGGCATAGAACTGCTAAGTTCTGCCGAGTCATTTTCTTTTCTTTTCAGACCAACCTTTTAGCGTAGATAGATAAACCAACCCATCAGATAAATACAACAAGCATGGATCCCATCGAGTACGATGGACGTGGGGGGTGCTAATACCTTCCCCTTGCGTAACCGACTCCCGAATCCAAACAATGGTTGCGATGACCTTGTCTTATACCTTTTCGTCAGGTTTTTCCGATTGTTTCCTTTCCCTTTCTATGGGATAAATAACGAAAGGTGGTGACTCTTTTGTTTTTCCGGCACCTTATTTTTGCGGTAGCGAGTTGGTGACTCTGCTGGGGACTCCAACGGTTCCCTGTGTGAGTCAATCCTAGCGCTTGTGTGTTTATCTATTGGGTTTGTGTTTATTTATCGCATTTTACTTTCCGCTTTTTATTTTCAGTATAATATCATTATTGTGCTGTTGTGGGAGGGGGCTCTGATGAGTGATAAGCCAAACCCAGGCTTGAGTATGTACATAGCTTTAGAAGCAGATTAGTGGTGAACCTGCATGTTAGGCATGCACTAGTTCCCACGAAATCTGTGCTCAGACGAGATTCTTTGAGATGATTTCCATTTCCAGCCCAGTGGGCCGTTGAAAGGATTTCAGATCTAAGGATTGTCGACTCTGGGGACCGATCATTTGTGATTCAGCTGAGTGAGGCCGCTTCAAGAGATGATGATGCCACACCTTCCTGGGTATCGTATCATCGTTTCTTGAAAGTCTGTGACGTTGATGAACGCATAGGATGTCGTACCTTTTTCAGTGATTGGGTCCATACTAGTGAGCGGGGTCAGGTTATTGCAGGAAACTGTAACCTTCAGACAACCTGGTTTTCTTGTCAGTGAATCAGTATTGTGGGTTTCAGTAGGCCTTTATTATCAGAATTATGGTATATTCTTGCTGAAGCAAAATTATGACCTGCCACTTCACAGTACAACACATCACAGCACATCACTCTTGATCTCCTGCTGCATTTTGCATTTGCATTTACATTTTCATGTTGCATTGCATTTAACACGTATCTATATTGTAGGTGTGCAGTTCTCTCTCGATTCTAGCAATCTTGTCTTTTCTGTGTCCATCATGGAGCCCAACGTGAGAAGAACTTTGGCTTATAAATTTCCTACTGCAGATATTACTACTCTGAGGGGTTTGATTTCTTTGCCTGGTAGGGAGGTGATGAGGGATTTCAGGGGAACCTATGGGAAGCTACTGAGTGTTGTGTGCAAGCCATCTGGGTATGAACTGAACGAACTTCATACTCTGCTTCATTTTTATGATCCTCCATTGCGTTGCTTCACATTTCCAAGCTATGTGCTTGCCCCTACTTTGGAAGAATTTTCTGTCATACTGGAAATACCCATTCTTGCTCAGGTACCATTTTGTCCTATTGACCAGGAGCCAAATCTGGTTAGTATTGCTACAGCTTTGCATATTGAGGTTTCTGATTTGGAAGGAAAAACAGCCAGGAGAAATGGAGCCTGGGGATTCCCATTACCTTTTCTAGCGGAGAAAGCCCGACACTTCGCCAAGAAGGAATGCTGGGTGGCATTCAAAGCTATTTTGGCATTATGCATATATGGTATCATGTTATTCCCCAATATTCCAGATTTTGTGGATGTGGACGTTCTTCGCATTTTCGTCTCAAAGAATCCCATCCCTACCTTGCTCAGACGTGTATCATTCGGTGCACTATAAGAACGAAAATAGAAGAGGCAAAGGTGTGTCCTGCTGTGCTTCGCTATTTTACAGATGGTTTGTCACTCATTTACCTAAGGATGGTCCTTTTATAAAGACTGCAGAGACGAAGGAGTGGTCTGAGCGACTGATGAGTTTGTCTGCCGAAGACATAGACTGGTTTGACAGAGATCGTCTGGGGAGTGAAATCATTTACAGCTGTGGGACCTTTCCTAATGTCCCTCTGATGGGTAGGAAAGGCTGCATCAATTACAATCCGTCTATCGCTATCAGACAGTTCGGGTATGCCTTGAGGGCCCCCCCTAAGGACGAAGAGGTACATGAATCTCTGTACCTCACTAGTGCATTAGAAGGGGATGATTTGGTCAGATTTGAACATGCCTGGAACAACGTTCATCGAAGAGGAAAGACCTCATTGGGGAAAAGCAATAATCAGGCTTATCCTCCTTATGTGGACTGGATTCATAGCAGAGCAGAAAAAGTGTTGATGCCTTTTCCTCCTGTCAAGCCGGACTGCCCTTCAGAGCCTACCATGATTGAAATCCAGAAGTATGATCAGCTTCAAGCTAAGAATGAAGAACTGATCAAAGCCAACGAAGAACTGGAAAACGAGATCGCTCAACTCCGAAGAGAAAAGAACGAAGCCGTACACACCTGCAAGAAGCAGACAGAGTTGATCAACCACCTGGGCGCTAATTTGACCAAGGAGACTGATTCTAGAGAGCGTGTTGGGTTGGACCTGAAGGCAGTGCATGGGGTATTGACCACCAAGAAGCAGGAGCTGGACAGGGCATACCGGAAGTTGACCCAGTACGAGAAATTGTGGAACAACACTTTGATTAGCCACAAGGAGCGGGAAGAAAAGCTGAAGCAGCAGATAGTCCAGTTTGAAGCTCAGATTGAGGCCAAAGACAAGCAGATAGAGGCTGAAGCCTCACTCCGACGAGACATCCAGTATAGGTTGGTTGAGACCAAAGCGAACCTAGTGGATTGTCAACTCCGGGCTGATGCTAAGAGGAGTAGGGTGGAGAACCGTTCTGAAGAAGGTGTTTGTGAGAGCATTGCCGAGAACCTCCCAGATGCCATTAGGCAAAGGGATTTGTTGATCCAGAGCCTACTCACTTAGCCTGACCATCCCACTATGAAGAAGTTACTAGAGGATTTTCGTGCCCGTAGCCGCACTTGATTTCTTTGTATTTCTTTGTACCTTTTATGCATTGATATGTTGATCACCACCAGGCTTGTTGGTTGGGGTCGTGCTTGTTGCTTCGGTTGTATTCAGTTACTGTTGTACGCCACCCACGTGGGTTATATATATATATATATATATATATATATATATATATATATATATATATATATATATATATATATATATATATATATATATATATATATATATATATATATATATATATATATATATATATATATATATATATATATATATATATATATATATATATATATATATATATATATATATATATATATATATATATATATATATATATATATATATATATATATATATATATATATATATATATATATATATATATATATATATATATATATATATATATATATATATATATATATGAGGGTTTCTTTCCATGATTGGACGGTAGACTTTATTTGTCTTGGAGCTAGAATCGAGGGGGACTTCCTCCTAATGCATGGATATGTGTTTGCATTTGCATAAATAATTTGCATGACAGGTACCTTGAGCTGTTTCCTAACCCTCTATTGATATAGGTTTCATGATTACCGATTAGCGAATTCATCTCTACTCTACAAGAAGTAACTGCAAGAAAGCTATGGATCAAATGCAAACTAAGATGCATGAGATGCACGACAGGATGGTGCAGTTCATGCAGGTTATGGAAACTGTGGCTAAGGGCCAAGAGCAGCTTCAGACTCTAGTGCTGCCTCTGATTGCACGGGTTGACGGGCATGGTATGCTACATGGTAGAGTTGCTACTAATCCTTCTCAAGTCGAGACTCCTCGAGCGGGTGATGCTGTACCAGTGGTCATCCTCAATACTACTGAGAACGGTAATGGGGCTGGGAATGTGACTGGTAATGGTAACGGACATGTGGAAACCAACAGAAATGTCGGAGCTGGAAATGCTGGTTTTAATGTTGGAATTGGGAATGCTGGTTTTGGTGTTGGTGCTGGGAACACTGGTGTAGGTATTGGTGTTAGCAATGCTGGTTTTGGTGGTGCCAATCAGGGCTATGGCAATCAGGG
This sequence comes from Lathyrus sativus, assembly GCA_963859935.3. Taxonomy (NCBI): domain Eukaryota; kingdom Viridiplantae; phylum Streptophyta; class Magnoliopsida; order Fabales; family Fabaceae; genus Lathyrus; species Lathyrus sativus. The sequence continues at coordinate 76,117,137 of OZ012740.1, read as the reverse complement.
CTTTGGCAATGCAGGTTTTGACAACGCAAGCAACAACAGTGTTGGAATGGGTGCCTACAACACTGGTTTTGGTCCAGGTGCTGCTAATCAGGGCTTTGGCAATGTGGGGTATGGTCCCAGGTTCAATCAGACTGGCTTTGGTCCTAATGCTGCTTACGCTGGGTATGATAATGGGGATTCTCATTGGGGCGAGGATCGTCAAGAAGATGCTTTCCCTCCGCCGGGCAGGGATCTTGAGATGCCCACAGACAATGACCGAAGGTTCAAGATGTTGGAGGAACAAGTGAGAGGTCTTGCCAATCAGAATTCCATTGGGTTGGACATGGCCAATATGGGGTTGGTTCCTGGCTTGAGGGTGCCACTCAAGTTCAAAGCGCCTACTTTAGACAAGTATAAGGGGGATACTTACCCAAGAGTTCATGTACGGTCCTATTATCGGAGAATGTCCACTTATTCTGATGACGAAAAGATGCTGGTGCATTTTTTCCAAGATAGCTTGTCGGGACCCTCATTGGAGTGGTATATGGGGTTAGAGCCCACTCAGGTCGGTAGCTGGAAAGAGTTGGCGGAAGCGTTTGTAAAGCATTATCAATATAATAGTGACCTTGCGCCTAACAGGGTCCAACTTCAAAATCTTTCTCAGAAGAATGGCGAGAGTTTTAAAGAGTACGCCAGAGGTGGCGTGAGCTTGCAGCTAGGGTGCACCCACCCATGGTAGAGCGTGAGTTGGTGGATCTTTTTGTGGGAACTTTCTCTGGTTTGTATTATGACAGGCTTCTCAATTGTACGATGGATAGTTTTTTTGATATGATACTCTTAGGAGAGCGTATAGAGAACGGCGTCAAGATCGGTAAGATTCAAGCAGGAGAATCAACCTCAGCTGGAGGCGGTAAAAAGGTATTCGAAAATAAAAAGCAAGGAGACACTAATTCAGTATATAGCGCCCGGAGAAGGGATAGAAGTCAGAATTGGCGCAGGCAGCAGGTCGCCAGTGTGACAATCCCTGTACCTCAACAGCAACAACAACAACCACAGCAGCAACAGGGACAACAGAATTCGGCTCCGCAAAGGTTCCAAGGTCGGGATAGGGCCGTGAAAAGAGTATTTGATGTGCCTCCACTACCGTATGCTCAGCTTATTCAAACTCTATTACAATTGCATCTTGTTGAGAAAAGGACGCTAGCTCCGCCGAAAGGCACGCCTCCTTTTGGGTATGATGCCAATGCACATTGTGAATTCCACTCCGGGGCACCCGGTCATAGCATAGAGAATTTTCAAGCATTCAATCACAAAGTGCAGGATTTGATAGATAGTAAGGCTATAAACTTTGGTAATGAGGCGCCCAACATTGAGAAAAATCTGATGCCGTCTCACAGATCTGCACAGGTGGGTGCAATATTGGAAGATACCAGTCTGAATTTGGTTATGAATGTGGATGAATTGAAGACACCTCTGGGTTGTGTAAAGAGTAGGTTGCTGAAATGGGGAGTTTTCCCTGGGTGTGATGCAGATTATGTTGATTGTTTAGCCCGGCCTGAGGGATGTGATAGTTTGAGAAGAGGTATTCAAGGTCTGATTGATGAAGGAACGCTGCAATTCGACCGTACTGCTGAAGAGAAGCCTGTTGAGGAAATAGCTGAAAAGCAGGGCGAAGTTGCAACAGTTACAATCCCATTTAAGACTGTCACAATATCGGCGCCTCCCAAGCGGCCGACTATCACTATAACCAGAGCTGGACCCACTCCGTATGAAAGCACTACAGCCATCCCTTAGAACTATGGGGCGGAAGTTTACTGCAATGGAGAAAAGATTAACCTGGAAAGCCCACCGGTAGGATCAGTTGATAACCTTGTTGGGGCAGGGGGCATAACCCGCAGCGGTAAAAATTTTGCGTCACCAGAAGTAGAAGCTGAGAGAATTGCCAAGGGGAAAGGCAAAGTCAATGAAGAAGGACCTTCTCAAGAGAAGGAAAAAGAGTCTTTGACTAAAGATGTGGAAGAACTCCTGAGACTAATCCGGAAGAGTGATTATAAATTCGTTGATCATCTGCAGCAGACGCCTTCCAAGATCTCGATTTTGTCATTGTTGCTTTGTTCCAAAGCTCATCGGAACGCTTTGCTGAAAGCTCTTGACGCCACTTATGTACCCCAGGAGATATCTGTCAATCAGCTCGAAGGAGTGATTGCGCACGTGAACGCGGGGAATGGCCTTGACTTTATAGATTTTGATCTAACACCCAGGGGCCGCAACCACAACAGTGTGTTGCATATTTCGGTTGAGTGTAGGGGCACTGTTATGTCTCATGTCCTCGTTGACACTGGTTCGTCCTTGAATGTTTTTCCCAAGAAGGCGCTTTTGAAGCTGGATACCCGAGGCATAATATACACGCCAAATGAATTGGTGGTGAGAGCTTTTGACGGGACTAGAAGGTCCGTGTTTAGAGAATTGACATTGCCCATCCAGGTCGGTCCAAAGGTATTTGATACTGTGTTTTATATTATGGATATATAGCCAGCTTATAGCTGTTTGCTGGGACGATCCTGGATTCACTCTGCAGGGGCTGTGACGTCTACGTTGCACCAAAAGCTCAAGTATATGGTCAGTGGTTGCATTGTCACCGTGTGTGGGGAGGAAGACATCCTGGTAAGTCACCTGTCGTCATTCAAATATGTCGAAGTGAATGGTGAGATCCACGAGACATTGTACCAAGCTTTTGAGGGAGTGCAGATCAAAGACCAATCTCCTGTCATAAGCAATGGGTCAGAGGTGGCTATGTCTTCATACAGAGAAGCCCAAGCGGTAGTTCAGGCCGGGGAGACTAAAGGTTGGGGTCAGGTTCTGGAGATTCCTGTTAAGCAGGACAAGTTTGGCTTGGGATATCGCCTGTCGACGTCATCTTCTTCACAGAGCGCGCCAAAGTTCAAGGGGCCGATTGTGTTTACTCCAGGTGGAGTCAGTTTTGAAACGATTAATGTTGTGTCTGATAGTGGAGATGAAGATAGCGACTGTGACATGGATTCATGGATCAAGCCCAGCGAGCCAGGACAAAGCCTATGCAACTGGTCTATTCAGGACTTTATTCAAGTGACGACGAAACAGTAATGCCTTGTTTTTTCGATTATTGTACGATCCTATGTCCTACCCGGGGCTTAGTGATTTTATTTCAGGGCCTACTTATTTATGTGTATGCTTTGCTTTAATCATCGAATAAAGGAGTTTTTCTCATGCAAATTTTGTGATCCTTGTTTTTCTGTTTTATTTTAACAATAAAATGGCGACGTGATTGTGTGCTTTGTTTGCATATCATTTGAATCATTTAACCCTTTCTCTTGCAGGATCCATATTTCAGATGACACCGATCAAGAACTCCCTATGACTCGCTTCGACTTTGAGCACCCGATATTTCAAGCCGAAGAAGAGATTGTTGAGGACGACGACTTACCAGAAGAGCTGACTCGACTTTTGAGACAAGAAGAGAAAATCATTCTGCCTCATCAGGAGGAAATCGAGGTCGTTAATTTGGGTTCGGAAGAAGTTGTCAGGAATGTCCGGATAGGGGCTGCGCTGCAAAGCGATATCAAGCAGAGACTTGTCAAGATGCTTCGAGAGTATAGTGACATCTTTGCTTGGTCTTATGATGATATGCCTGGGTTAGACACTGATATTATGGTCCATCGCTTGCCATTACATGAAGAATGTTCGTCGGTCAAGCAAAATCTCAGAAGAACGAAACCAGATATGGCCGTAAAGATTAAAGAGGAAGTACATAAATAGTGGGACGCTGGTTTTCTAGCTGTTACAACTTACCCTCCTTGGGTCGCCAATATAGTGCCTGTACCGAAGAAAGATGGTAAGGTACGGATGTGCGTTGACTATCGGGATCTGAACAAGGCGAGCCCTAAGGATGACTTCCCGCTTCCTCCTATTGACGTATTGGTCGACAATACTGCTCAATTCTCTGTGTTTTCCTTCATGGACGGCTTTTCGGGCTACAATCAAATTAAGATGGCGCCAAAGGATATGGAGAAAACAACTTTCATTACCCTGTGGGGAACGTTATGCTAAAAAGTGATGCTCTTTGGTTTGAAGAATGTTGGGGCAACATATCAGCGTGCTATGACGACACTCTTTCATGACATGATGCATAAAGAGATCGAGGTCTATGTTGACGATATGATTGCCAAATCCCAGACGGAGGAAGAGCATCTGGTGAATCTTCTGAAATTATTTGAGAGGCTTAGGAAGTTCAGGCTGAGGCTGAATCCTAATAAGTGCACCTTCGGGGTGAGGTCTGGAAAGCTACTGGGGTTCATTGTTAGTGAGAGAGGAATTGAGGTTGATCCTGCAAAAATAAAAGTGATACAAGAAATTCCAGCGCCAAAAACAGAGAAAGAGGTTCGTGGCTTTTTGGGGAGGTTGAACTACATTGTCCGGTTCATATCTCATCTCATAGCCACGTGTGAGCCGATGTTTAAACTGTTGAAAAAAGACCAGGCAATTGTCTGGGATGAAAATTGTCAGAAGGCGTTTGAAAGAATAAAAGAGTACTTGCAGGAACCCCCGATATTGATACCCCCAGTAGTCGGGAGACCACTGATCATGTACTTGACGGTTCTTGAGAACAGCATGGGTTGTGTTCTCGGTCAACATGATGAGACTGGACGAAAAGAGCATGCGATCTATTACTTGAGTAAAAAGTTCACAGGTTGTGAGTCTCGTTACTCAATGCTCGAAAAGACGTGTTGTGCACTTGCTTGGGCTGCCAAACGTCTGAGACAATACATGCTAAATCATACAACCATGTTTATTTCGAAGATGGATCCGATCAAATATGTCTTCGAAAAACAGGCGCTTTTAGGAAGGATTGCCCGATGGCAGATGGTACTGACAGAGCACGACATACAGTATGTTTCGCAAAAGGCTATCAAGGGTAGCATGATGTCAGAGTACCTAGCCGAGCAGCCAATTGATGATTACCAGCCAATGAAGTTTGATTTTCCTGACGAGGATATTATGTACATGAAGATGAAAGACTGCGAGGAGCCGTTGCATGGTGAAGGTCCTGAACGGAGTTCCCAATGGCAATTGATTTTTGACGGGGCTGTTAATTCATATGGAAGTGGGATTGGGGAAATCATTACGACTCCCCATGGGACGCACATCCCGTTCACTGCCAGATTGACATTTCCAGTTACCAACAATGAGGCTCAATATGAAGCGTGTATCATGGGTCTCGAGGAGGCTATTGATTTGAGGATTAAAAATCTTGATGTGTATGGAGACTCTGCGTCAGTCGTGAACCAGATCAAGGGAGAATGGGAGACTCGTCAGCCTAATCTGATACCATACATGAATTATGCAAGGAGGTTGTTGCCTTTCTTTGACTGAGTAGAATTTCACCATGTGCCGCGGGCAGAAAATCAGATGGCAGACGCTCTTGCGACGTTGTCTTCAATGTACAAGGTTAACTTCTGGAATGAGGCTCCCAGAATAGTTATCTCTCGCCTTGATAGGCCCGCTTTCATATTCGCCATTGAGGAAGCTTCCGATGGCAAGCTGTGGTATTTTGATATCCAGAATTTCCTAAATAACCAGGAGTATCCGACTGGGGCATCCAGCCGCAATAAGAAGACTCTTAGGAGATTGGCTGGTAATTTCTACTTGAATCCAGATGGTGTTCTGTACGGGAGAAACCATGATTTGGTGCTATTGCGATGTGTGGATGAGAAAGAAGCTAATATGCTTATGGAGGAGGTCCATGAGGGTACCTTCGGTACGCATGCCGACGAACATGCTATGTCTCGAAAGTTATTACGAGCAGGGTATTATTGGCTGACGATGGAAAAAGATTGTTTCAAATTTGCGAAGAAATGCCATAAATGCCAGATTTATGTAGACAAGATTCATGTGCCGCCAAGCCCTTTGAATGTTATGGCATCCCCGTGGCCTTTCTCCATGTGGGGCATTGATATGATTGGGAAGATCGAGCCTACTGCATCCAACGGACACCGGTTCATCTTGGTAGCTATCAATTACTTCACCAAATGGGTCGAAGCAGCATCTTACGCCAATGTTACCAAGTAAGTAGTAGCCCGGCTTATCAAAAAGGACATCATCTGTCGTTACAGAATTCCTAAAAGAATCATTACTGACAATGGTTCAAACTTGAATAACAAGATGGTGAAGGAATTGTGCCAGAATTTCAAGATTGAGCATCACAACTCATCTCCTTATCGGCCCAAGATGAATGGTGTTGTCGAAGCGGCCAACAAGAACATCAAGAAGATAGTTCAGAAGATGGTTATAACCTACAAAGACTGGCACGAGATGTTGCCCTTCGCATTACACGGTTATCGACGGTACGCACATCGACCAGGGCAACACCTTTCTCACTGGTGTATGGTATGGAAGTTGTCCTACCATTGGAAGTTGAGATTCCTTCTTTGTGAGTTTTGCTCGATGTCCAACTCGATGAGGCATAGTGGATAAGGAATAGACTGAATCAGCTCAGTTTGATGGATGAGAAGAGACTTGCATCTATCGCATATGGTCGGTTATACCAGAGTCGGATGAAGAAAGCTTTTGATAAGAAGGTGCGCCCTCGAAGCTTTCAGACGGGCGATCTTGTGCTGAAGAAGATTCTCCCACCACAATCAAATCACAGGGGCAAATGGACTCCCAACTATGAAGGTCCATATGTCGTTCGAAAGGTCTTCTCTGGAGGAGCCTTATTGTTATCCACCATGGATGGCGAGGATTTTACATCCCCTGTGAACTCGGACGCAATTAAAAAATACTTTGCTTAAAGAGACCCACTGGATAGAAAAAAGAAAATCCAGGCAAAAATGGGGCATCCCGGCAAACCAAGAAAAAAGAAGAAAAAGGTTCGGGCAAAAGTTAGGGACAAAATTGAAAAGATGTACACCCGCGAAGTCGAAAACCTGAAAAGGCGACTTCGGCAAAAAAGGGTATCCCGGTGAATTGAAAACCCGAAAGGGCGATTCAGGCAAAAGTTAGGGATTGAAAAAGCAAATGACTGCAGTCCGAGTTTGATACTACATTGCTTAGTGGTTTGGGAGCACCTGAGGGTCGATTATCCAAGTCAATTTCTTCCGAGGACGGAGCATCGGGAAAGCGTCGGAGTCAGGCGAGTCATAGGAGGATCAGCTCATGGTGTTTGTCTGTACCACGTTGCTGACATGTATACAAATTTCTTTGTGCCTCTGTACATATTTGTATTGGTTTTTGTAACTTCCTCTTTTCAGGAGTTGCATCCATTGTAAAAACTTTGCCTATTTACAGACCCGTTATCAATAAACGCATACTATTCAGTACGTGATGTTTGTTTCTTGTTTTAACTTTTACTGTTTTGTTTGTGGAAAACGCCGATATTTTTGATAAGATTGCACGTGCATAAACTTCCAGGCCTCGGCCAATAATTGTTAAAACTTTGAATTAATTGAACAATTGTCACGAATATTGACCAAGATAATTCCTTTTGTGTAGAATTGTCTTGTTTCGTTCATATTTCGCAGAGTCATTACCTTCAAAGCAAACAACCAAGGGATCGTGTTTCCCCAGCCAGAGTCCCTTAATGTAGGAGCAGGCTCTAGGGGATCTTATTCCTCCCCAGCAGATAGAAGTCGCATTTTATCCCCAGAAGAGTTGGATGCAAGTTAGTAAGTGGTCAGGCAGTGATGTGCATTCCCAGCAGTGTGTACATTTTAATCCCCAGTGAGGTCCTCGCAGAGTACAGCCAAGTTGTCGGTGTTTTAAGATCATCCCCACGCAGGATTTTTCTTTCTGTTCTCCAGCAGGTTGTCTTTCCTTCAGTAGGGTTGATCATCCTCAGCAGAGTTCGTAACTCCGGATTTGTTAAGCTATCCCCCAGCAGGATTGTTCTCCTTTCCCCCCGCGGAAGTTTCGGTTTCGTTCCTTCAGCATTTATTTTGCTGGAACGCCCTCTTTGCATTTGCATCGTGCATAGCATCTACCCAAACGCGTAGAATTTCCATGCCGTATGGAGCATTACGCCATTCTCAAACATGTGCATTTTGAAACATAAGCCAGGTCGGGTACCTCTTTGTTTTCAAGTGTTTTCCCTGCAGGTAATTGGAATTCTTGTTCAGGATGGTTTTCGAATATTCAAATGTTGACATGAGATATGTGATGATAACGTTCGTCCTATCATGTGTTCCCTCATCAGAGTTGCTTGGTTAAGTTTCTCTTCTTCCCCAACGGTGTTTTCCTCAGATTGCTGTTGCGTCAGTGTTTTAAAAGGAAAGATTTCATGATTTTACCTTCGAAGTTGTTACCCATTTTTGTTCAAGATGGATGTCTGGCAGCTGACGTCAGAAATTCCCCGCAAAGTTGCTTGTTCAAGTCTTCGGATGCTCGGTTCGCACTTTTATTTAGCGTATGCCCGTTTCTGCAGAAATGGAAGGTCAGAGATATTGACAGTTCGCGCTTTTATTTAGCGTATGCCCGTTTCTGCGGAAATGGAAGGTCAAAGATACTGACGGTTCACACTTTTATTTAGTGTATGCCCGTTTCTGCGGAAATGGAAGGTCAGAGATATTGACAGTTCGCACTTTTATTTAGTGTATGCCCGTTTCTGCAGAAATGTGTAATACCCCAAATTTTGCCCTAAGATTAGTCGTTTCATCTTGCATCCCATTTCATTTTGCATTGCGTTTAAACTAACCACTAACAGGTTGTTTGATTTTTGCAGGAAAATATCATGTGGCGCGCTCTTTTAGTTTACAGGGTTTCTAGTGCCACTTTATTTTGAATGAATAAAATAGCACAATTGGCAATAGACCATGTGTAAGGAGTTGCGAGTGTGAGAGGGGGAAGGAGACAAAAGAGAAAAACGGCGGCCGTTCTCACGATTTATCAGAAGAGGGAAGATAGCTTCATCATCGCCAGAGGACGAGCATCAATACCTCCATCAAATTTCATCACCGCCAATCGGCCGAAAGGTATGGGTTTTAAAATTCTGAGTTTAGTAAGTAATTATTTAGATAATTAAGAGAATAACTATTAATTAAAAACATATTTTTATTAACTTTCACAGTTCTCTTCTATAGAATAAAACAAAAACTCAAAAAAACAGTTTTTTAGTAAAAGACAAACTTCTTTTAGACTATTTTTTAATTAGCGTAAGTTAATTAACCCTTTTTTTTTTCTTTTAAACAAAAAAATTAACATTTTTTGAAAATTAATACTAATCTTTTTAAATTAAACTTTTGCTAATCAACTCTTTTTTTAACACTAAACCTTTTTTTAATATTTAGGCTAGAACAATTTTTTAAAATTAGAATTAAATTCTTTTTTAAAAAAAAACTAAATCTTTTTTAAAGATTAAAATTAAACTAAACCTCTCTTTTTATTAAAACTAAAACTTTTTTGAAAAATTAAAATTGAATCTTTTTAAAATTAAAACTAAAACATTTTTCAAATTAAAACTAAGACACTTTTTGAACATTTGACAATTAAACCTTTTTTTTATATAGTAAAATTAAATCTTTTTTAAATTTAAAACAAAAATTCTTTCTTTTTAATTAAGACAAAAATATTTTTTTTTTCAAAGTTAAAACCGAAATTTTTTTTTTAAGAAATAAAACAATATCAAATTAGCAGCTTTCTCTTCACTATCTCATTATCTGCTTTATTTCTGTCTAATCCTATTAACATTCTTCGATTTTTTTCAGCTGATTGAGTTTAACTTCATTTATCATTAGTTAAATATTTCATTATCATATTTGTATTTTGTTCCATGGATGTAATTTACGCGAGGCCATGGTCGCGGTTTTATTTTATCTTTCTTTTTTGGGGATTTGTAATTTACGCGAGTGATCGTCGCGATGCTTTCTTTTACCGCTTTCTTTATTTTTCCGCACTTTAATTCTTCCGAATAGTAATTTGCCGTATTTTGCATGTTTTTACCGTTAGAATCCTTCCGAAGGATTAGGTCTAGCTATTTGACCGTCGAGTCAATAACCCTAACCTTTGACCATTTCAAAACCCTAATAGCCTAGGTGTCCCGCCGTGGACGAAAACACCCTTTACCCTAGCACTAGGTCAAAGAGTCGCCGTACTCTGCTTTAGGGTTTCTCGCCGTGGAATCCCTAATTTCAACCCTAATTTTAATTCAACTTTTCAACATAGAAATAGGAGTTTCAAGACTCCACATAAGCGATTCCTTAAGAAATGCTTACTTCCCTTGAAACCTTGACCATAGTCAAGATGTTTCTAACCTCCCTTTCGAGGGGAACTACAATTACTCTGATTCCATTTCTGTCAGGATATGTAGGCACAAGATACGACGTCTTGCCGAGTAAACTTAGGACTAACCCTTAGGTCTTTAGGTCACTCTATCCCTTAGCTCAATATATATTAAAGCAGATAATAAATAAATAAAAAAAGCATACAATAAACAAAAGGTTCCTGTAGACTACTACAGAAGTTTAGGGTGCTAGTACCTTCCCTAAGCTTAACCAACCCCTTACCTAGGTCTCTCCCCGCATTGTGTTTACGATGCAAAAATAGGTTTTCCCTCTTCTGACCTGTTCCTTCGGATAAATCAAAGAGCGGTTGTGAATCAAGAATTGTGATTCAAACTAACTAATAGTTTGTTATCCTATTTCCACCGCAACAAAAAATGGCGACTTCACTGGGGACCCTCCTAATTTTTAAGGGTTGCCCCTATTTTGTTTATTGTATGATATTTCTATTTTATTTCATTATCTGTATATATTGTACCTTGCTTGGGGTATCTTTGTTGTGAGATAAGTCCTACACCCGGACTTGAGTGACATTATTATAGGAAGGTGATATATTCAACGAGGCTTATAGAGAGTGGAATCCCGACCAAGCTGACTTGAGAATCACCACTCAGTTGAGACCCTTTCGAAAATGGTTCGGTTGAACGAGTAACCGTGAAAACTTTTACTATTGTCGTTTGGAGTCTGTGATACTGGGGACCGTAGTACCTTAACACCAGTTTGGCCTTATATAGGACGTAGTGCGGGAACTATGAGGGAGTAATTCCAAAATGGTTGCTACGCGATACTACACTCAAAAGAGATTCTCTTGAGAATATTATTAACCACCGAGTTAATCGGGAAATTGATAATATCCGAAAGATGGATTGATGACTTTGGGCACTTCTTTAGAACCTTGTTCTGCAGGTACAACTAACCGTAGTATATACCTAATGGGGATGGGTAGACCCTAACTCCTGACATATACCTTTAACCTAGGACTTTGTATATGTGCATTTGCATCCATAAAACATCACATTGCATTACATGTCATGGAATTCAAACTTTATTTATGAACATCGCAGGATACCATGGATTACAAAAAAAAATTTGAGATATTCTTTTAAACGACTTAAGTTAGATGACCTAAGGAAGCTAGGAGCTTTGGTTCAAGATCAACAAAGGATCCAGAAACAAGTATGGAAGGCCGTTATTTTTGTTGAAACCTCAAGTAGACGAAGGTTTCCTTTCGACTTTGTTACAGTTCTAGGATCCAGATTATCTTTTCCTTACATCCCTCGAGTACCAGCTCTTGCCTACCCTAGAAGAGTACTCTCAATTGGTAGGGTTACCAATTCTAAAGGAGTCTCCTTTCCCTTTCTTGGAGGTGAACCCTAAAGAATAAGACATTGTTAAAACCATATGTTTGAAGTTATCCGACAGCAAGGACATGAATCACCAACATTTATGAAGACTTTTCCAGTGTACCCTTGCTTGGTTTTGATGGAGGATTTATTTTCCTCCGACTCCCAATCTACCTTTTGAAGATAGGCTCATCCTCAAAAAGGCCTAGCTAGAAGAGAAGAGCAAGGGGCGGAACAGGAAGCTTCCTTAGGGTCATTATTAGCTTTTATTTAGCTATTATGCCAAGACTTTTCTAATAATATTATTTGTAATCCGTTTTCAAATTAATAAATAAAGTTTTGGTATTCTGCAATATTCGTAAATATTTGAATTCCATGAAATCATTTTGCATTTTAACATCATATTTTGCATTGCATGTGTCTCTCGGTTTCTCATACTCGGTTCCCTCGCCTTCCAGTTTCGTCACCCTGGGTCCTCCGCATCAGTACAACACTAGAGCCCAAGCTCGAAAAAGGATGGAAGAACAAGCTCAAGATATCGACCGTGTCAGCCATGAACTCGAAGATCTTCGAGGAAGTGTGGGGCAGATTATGGAGATGTTGCAAGCCCTTAAGGTGAAGATGGATAATCAACCTACCGTTGTTTCTGAAATTACCGATACTGTTGTGGATCCTCAACCATCTGTTACTGTCGAGAACATACCTCCTCAGAATCATCAATCCATTTAAGTGAATCCTAATGTTGCTCAACCAGTTCGGCGAGTTACTCCTCCGAAGTGCAAAACTCCGAGCGTTGACCACCATAAAGGACCTACATGTCCGAGGAATCGCTCGATGGCTACTCATCAACCTTGGCAACCTCAGCAGAATTATGTTCAAGGTTATCCAGTTCAGTATGCTTCACAACCATATGTAGCTACTGTTGCACCTCTTTTTAGTCAGCAATTTCCTACATATCAGCCTGTGCAACCGACTCCGGTCTATCAGCATCTGGTTTATCAACAACCTCCTATTTATCAGCCTGCACAAGCTCCTGTCAACTGTCAACGAGTGCCCAACGCTCTCGTGTGCCAACCATCAGAGGAGACGATACCTCGTCAAAATAGGAGACCATACAAGCCTTGTCCTCCGATCCCAATGACGTTCACTGAGTTGTATCCTTTCTTAGTGCAACAAGGTCTGGTTGTTACCCAAACTTTGGGTCTACCTCCCGATTCGGTACCTGTCAATTACAACACCGCCGCTCATTGTTTATTTCATGAGGGTGCGTCTGGTCACGATTTGGAAGGATGTTACGCGCTTAAGAATATTGTCAGAGATTTGCTAGAAAAGAAGGTCCTGTCTTTTGACGATCCTCAGCCGAAAGTCAAGACTCCTCTCAGGGCGTCCCAGGGGCCAGAATCAAGCTCTGCAAAGCATGTTTTCAACATATCTCAGCCAGTGACGCATTCGCTGAATCATCCGAAACCGGTAGTTCTTCAGATGCCTAGTCCTTTTCATTTCAGCAATCCTCAAGATGATGCGACCCCGATCAACAGAGAATCTGGGAGAGTTATTCTGAGTGAAGATTTGAAGACCGATAATAAAGTAATGACAGACGTAGCTGGGACAAGCAAGACGACTCCCTCCAGTGAGGCTCCGCTAGAGGAAACCACTACCATGCCAGTCTCAGACGCAAAAACTTCATAAACACATCTTGAAGGACTTTGAGACATTACATTTTGATTATTTATATGTTTATTTTCTTTGATTAAGCATAATTATCATGTACGAACTTGTTTATTTTGGAATAATTGATGTAATGCATGTTTGTCTTGAATAAATCCATTCGTTTCACTCATTAAAAATATTTTTCATAAACTTATAATGCCAATTTTACCCGATCTCTTGTTTGATAGAGAATTGGGAGGAGGAGGATGAACAAAAACACCAGATCTCTTATTGTATGCTTTCCACTGAAACCTGCTGATGATGTAAGGCATTGTTTCAAATCCCAAACACTGGAGACATAAGGATGATAATCCCTCTTTAACCCCTTTGAGCCTTGAAGTAGGAGTTTTCTTCTCTTCCAAAAAAAAAACCCTCATCTTAACCTGGGGCAGGGTAGTTTTTCAGTTAAATTGATCGAGCGCTCAGACTCTCAAAAAGGAGGAGCGAACCTTTGAGAACCTATCCCTAACATCTTAGAAAGTTTAGAAGTCAATGACTATCCTTATACTACCTACAGAGTGGGGAAGTCACAAACCTTCAAAAGAGTCACATGACTTAGTCGACAAAAAATAATATATAGCCCGCTAAGTCAGAACCTGTGAAGGAGACTTAGGCAAAACTGGGGCATCCCGCTAGACTCCAAAGTCAAATCCAAAAGACGTCCTCCAGGAAAAAGTTAGGGAATGAAAAAATATAATAAAAACAAAGGATTACCATTCCTAATAAAGAACAAAGTCGTGTGATCAAACACAAAAGACAATAGGTGAGTGACTGCCATGTCCAAAGCCTTAATGAGTTCTCGACCATATCAAACCCGATTGAGATATGAGTGCTCGTATCTCGTTAACTGAATAGGATTGGAGAACATCACGAAGAGGGGTGGGTACAAATAACTTTGAGCCTTTATCCCTTGTTTCTTAAACCGTGAACCAAGCCGCGATACAACCTTTAAAAGACCTAATTGAAGTAGGAATTCTTTTGGAAGCATACTCGACGAGATAACGTTTCCTGACTCCTACGAGCTATGCTCAATTTACCGTTGGCATTACAAGTTAAATTCATATCCTAGCTATGCGACTTCGGTCGCGAGTTATAGCGATATCTTTTTTCAAAATGAAAACAAAAAAATTTCAAGACAAATGTTGTTGCATTGATAGTTTCAGGATATCATTTCGCGCGTGTTGATTGTGCTTGATATCATAGAAACTTACATATGTACATCCACAATGGAACTTGAAGATTCTGCTAAACAGGGGCAGGTGATTTTCAACTCACTTACTGATGCGATCATGACATACTTAAGAGCTGTTCTTGTAGACTCAGTCGTAACACGATTAATCTGTGCTAGTTACGTCGAGATCTGACAAATCTCTCCAAGAGTTTGAAAACAGTGGGGCAATCGAACCCTATGTTCTCTGTAAAATCCTCTTGAGATGACTCTTCCCCACAAGGCAGGTACCCTAGGGCACGGTATTTTTCAAAATGGAGACTACTACAAAGTCCATTGAGATCAAAACTAGCTTGTTTCTTAACTTTCTTCATGCACTCGATGTATTCTACTCCCGACGGTCTTCATTCCCCAGTAAACCTCATCATTGCAGAAACACGTCTAAACCTTCACCTCAACACAGTCCCCAGAGAGACTTTAAGCCGACACAGTCCCCATAGAGACTTTAAGCTGACAACACTTTGGGTCGAGCCGGTAATTTCCAAGACTACAGAAATCATACCAGCATCTTCCCAGTGATAGTCCCCAGCGAGACTTTAAGCTGACAACACTTTTGGGATCCATCCGATAAATCCCCAGTGACTCTCAAGACTGCAGAGATATCCCTGGTATCCTCTAGAGATACATGTTCTTGAAGACCCATTCTCAGTGGAAGCATCTGTTCCTCAGTGAATTTGCATTACCTTCCTCACGAATATTCCCCAGGAGACTTCCATATTCTCCCAAGAAGTCAAGATACTGTCCTCAAGAATGTCTGTTGATTTCTCCCCAGTAAGTCTGATGAACTCTTTCCAGGGAAGTTTGATATACTTGATCCCCAGTTGGATGTACCTTGTCCCTAGGAAGTCGAGGTATTATTTCCAGGAAGTTGATACACTATCTCCATGAAGCTGCCTAGCTCCACACCTTCCCTATACAGTGGATATTTATTTTATCCCCGAAAGTCTCAGAGCCTAAGAGTTCTTTGGCTGACTATGGTTCATGATAACAATCCCCCCGTGAAGTCATGACATCGTATCTTCATGCAGAGATCACGGATCCCCAGTTGAAGTCAGGACATCATACTCTCCAGTAAAGCCATATCATATCCCCATGTGGAAGTCCTGAGATTTTGTCCCCAGGGAAGTTATAACTTTGAAGTAAGATTCGGTTCTACCATCAACTCTTCCTGTCCTCCGATAGATGTACTGTTGCAGAGGTCACTAGGGTATTCCCGTCGAGATGTTTATTTCATCTCATGTTTCCTCCTCTCGTCTGTTTTGTCAGCATATGCATGAGCCTAAGCATTGCATACTCATTGCATGACAGTTTCATACACATTAACATACACATTAGTATGTGGCATACGCATTAGCATTTGCATGCTTGCTATTCGTTGTCATCCTTTGTCGTTACCGCCGAGTAACTATGTTTTCCGCTCTCTCCAAGTAGACTGTCAGCCCTAAGCATAAAATACTATTTATTCTCAGCTAATCCCCACAGAGTTCAACCCTCGTGGACGATGGTTATTCCAGTTGCCTTTCCTCGATAGGATAAGATAGTTCCCATGTGAGCTCCTTTCCTCAATAGAGTCTTGTTCATCAGTTCTTGCTAGCCCAATCTTAGATCGAACTTCGGTCTCGTCGGTCGCCGAACCTACCTGGACGTGCATTTATTTTGCATTATCTTTCAAAGAAATCATGTACAGTCTTTTACAGACGAGCGACAGTTCCCAGCCGAGGAGCATATCACCTACATTAAACTTTAAGACGTTGAGTCACCGCACTCATTCTTGGGCGTCCCGCCGTGGATATGTCATTTAAACCTTAAGACGTTGAGTCGCCGCACTCTTTCTTAGGCGTCCTGCCGTGGACATATCATTTAAACCTTAATACGTTGAGTCGCCGGACTCATTCTTGAGCGTCCCGCCGTGGACATATCCTTTCCTAAACCTTGAGAAGTTGAGTCGCCGCACTCATTCTTAGGCGTCCCGCCGTGGACATATCACTTAAACCTTAAGACATTGAGTCGTCGTACTCATGCTTGGGCGTCTCGCCGTGGATATATCTTTTCCTAAACTTTAAAATGTTGAGTCACCGTACTCATGCTTAGGCCTCTCGCCGTGGACCCTGTTACCCTTTAGTAAAAGAAGAAGCTGAATCATGTTCAGGGTGCCGACCTTGAAGTATGAAGAAGTTCATTTTATCCTTTAGTAAAAGAAGGAGCTGAATCATGTTCATGGCGCCGACCTTGAAGTATGAAGAAGTTCATTTTATCCTTTAGTAAAAGAAGGAGCTGAATCATGTTCAGGGCGCCGACCTTGAAGTATGAAGAAGTTCATTTTATCCTTTGGTAAAAGAAGGAGCTGAATCATGTTCAGGGCGCCGACCTTGAAGTATGAAGAAGTTCATTTTATCCTTTAGTAAAAGAGGGAGCTGAATCGTATTCAGGGCGCCGACCTTGAAGTATGAAGAAGTTCATTTTATCCTTTAGTAAAAGAAGGAGCTGAATCATGTTCATGGCGCCGACCTTGAAGTATGAAGAAGTTCATCCTTTAGTAAAAGAAGGAGCTGAATCATGTTCATGGCGCCGACCTTGAAGTATGAAGAAGTTCATTTTATCCTTTAGTAAAAGAAGGAGCTGAATCATGTTCAGGGCGCCCACCTTGAAGTATGAAGAAGTCCATTTTATCCTTTAGTAAAAGAAGGAGTTGAATCATGTTCAGGGCGCCGACCTTAAGGTATGAAGAAGTTCGTTTTATCTTTTAGTAAAATAAGAATCCGAATCGTATTCCAGGCACTGACCTTAGATATGAAGAGGGTTATTTACTAGATGATTGACAATCCCTTCAGCGGAGCTCATCAACCAATCAATTTTTCATTTATTATTCACCGATAAGCAGCAGTCTCTTTATTTGAGAGCTTATCCAGTTTGGCATATAAGTCCCTTCCGACGATAAGTGGCAGTTCTCTCTCGAGAAAGCTTATCAGGGCGTTTCCCATTTAAGACCATTTTATTTTGGCATACAACTAGTTGTTACCCTATATATTGTCTACGGATTCCTAAATTCCGTCTGATCTTGTCACGAGGGAGAGTTTCCAGAAGCTCGGATGTTATTCTTTGCTCAATGCTCCAGCATCTTGTTAATCGATCCTACAGTCGTGCAGATCCATTTTTATCATTTACTCTTACATATTCCCCAGTGGAAGCCGTCTCGCCGATGTCATCTCCATTGAGGATCCCATTCTACTATTCCTTTTTCCTAAAAGTGATAATTGGTCGTACTCGCACCAGTTGACTATCACTTTAGAATTCCCCAGTGTCGTGCTGTCACCCAGTGCGTCGTATTCCCAGTGTGGTCCGTTCGTCGCGTCTGTCCCCTATGTCGTCGTGTTGTCTGCATCTCTGCATTTACCATTCCATCATAAGCACCATACTAAATTCATGGCATTGTTAGCATTATAGTTTATTTCCGTTTTGTCCATAGCATTGCATATCACTGCATCTAATGGCAAAATTTTCGGTTATCTATATTTAAATCCCTCCACCATGATTTCTCGAGTCTTTGTCGCTCCAATCATCCGGTGAAGTTATTTAAATAGGGGCAATTGTAATACCCCAAATTTTGCCCTAAGATTAGTCGTTTCATCTTGCATCCCATTTCATTTTGCATTGCGTTTAATCTAACCACTAACGGGTTGTTTGACTTTTGCAGGAAAATATCATGTGGCGCGCTCTTTTAGTTTACAGGGTTTCTAGTGCCACTTTATTTTGAATGAATAAAATAGCACAATTGGCAATGGACCATGTGTAAGGAGTTGCGAGTGTGAGAGGGGAAAGGAGACAAAATAGAAAAACGGCGGTCTTTCTCACGATTTATCAGAAGAGGGAAGATAGCTTCATCATCGCCAGAGGACGAGCATCAATACCTCCATCAAATTTCATCACCGCCAATCGACCAAAAGGTATGGGTTTTAAAATTCTGAGTTTAGTAAGTAATTATTTAGATAATTAAGAGAATAGCTATTAATTAAAAACATATTTTTATTAACTTTCACAGTTCTCTTCTTTAAAATAAAACAAAAACTCAAAAAAACAGTTTTTTAATAAAAGACAAACTTCTTTAAGACTATTTTTTAATTAGCGTAAGTTAATTAACCTTTTTTTTTCTTTTAAACAAAAAAATTAACATTTTTTGAAAATTAATACTAATCTTTTTAAATTAAACTTTTGCTAATCAACTCTTTTTTTTAACACTAAACCTTTTTTTAATATTTAGGCTAGAACAATTTTTTAAAATTAGAATTAAATTCTTTTTAAAAAAAAAAACTAAATCTTTTTTAAAACTAAGATTAAAATTAAACTAAACCTCTCTTTTTATTAAAACTAAAACTTTTTTTTAAAAAAATTAAAATTGAATCTTTTTAAAATTAAAACTAAAACACTTTTCAAATTAAAACTAAGACACTTTTTGAACATTTGACAATTAAACTTTTTTTTTATATAGTAAAATTAAACCTTTTTTAAATTTAAAACAAAAATTCTTTCTTTTTAATTAAGACAAAAATCTTTTTTTTTTCAAAGTTAAAATCGAAATCTTTTTTTTAAGAAATAAAACAATATCAAATTAGCAGCTTTCTCTTCACTATCTCATTATCTGCTTTATTTCTGTCTAATCCTATTAACATTCTCCGTTTTTTTCAGCTGATTGAGTTTAACTTCATTTATCATTAGTTAAATATTTCATTATCATATTTGTATTTTGTTCCATGGATGTAATTTACACGAGGCCATGGTCGCGGTTTTATTTTATCTTTCTTTTTTGCGGATTTGTAATTTACGCGAGTGATCGTCGCGATGCTTTCTTTTATCGCTTTCTTTATTTTTCCGCACTTTAATTCTGTCGAATAGTAATTTGTCGTATTTTGCATGTTTTTACCGTTAGAATCCTTCCAAAGGATTAGGTCTAGCTATTTAACCGCCGAGTCAATAACCCTAACCTTTGACCATTTCAAAACCCTAATAGCCTAGGTGTCCCGCCGTGGACGAAAACGCCCTTTACCCTAGCATTAGGTCAAAGAGTCGCCGTACTCTGCTTTAGGGTTTCCCGCCGTGGAATCCCTAATTTCAACCCTAATTTTAATTCAACTTTTCAACATAGAAATAGGAGTTTCAAGACTCCACGTAAGCGATTTCTTAAGAAATGCTTACTTCCCTTGAAACCTTGACCATAGTCAAGACGTTTCTAACCTCCCTTTCGAGGGGAACTACAATTACTCTGATTCCATTCCCGTCAGGATATGTAGGCACAAGATGCGACATCTTGCTGAGTAAACTTAGGACTAACCCTTAGGCCTTTAGGTCACTCTATCCCTTAGCTCAATATATATTAAAGCAGATAATAAATAAAAATAAAAAAGCATACAATAAACAAAAGGTTCCTGTAGACTATTACAGAAGTTTAGGGTGGTAGTACCTTCCCTAAGCTTAACCAACCCCTTACCTAGGTCTCTCCCCGCATTGTGTTTACGATGCAAAAATAGGTTTTCCCTCTTCTGACCTTTTCCTTCGGATAAATCAAAGAGCGGTTGTGAATCAAGAATTGTGATTCAAACTAACTAATAGTTTGTTATCCTATTTCCACCGCAACAAAATGGAAGGTCAAAGATATTGACAGTTCGCACTTTTATTTAGTGTATGCCCGTTTCTACGGAAATGGAAGGTCAGAGATATTGACGGTTCGCACTTTTATTTATTGTATGCCCGTTTCTGCGGAAATGGAAGATCAGAGATATTGACAGTTCACACTTTTATTTAGTGTATGCCCGTTTCTGCGGAAATGGAAGGTCAAAGATATTGACAGCTTGCACTTTTATTTAGTGTATGTCCGTTTCTGCGGAAATGGAAGGTCAGAGATATTGACAGTTCGCACTTTTATTTAGTGTATGCCCGTTTCTGCGAAAATGGAAGGTCAGAGATATTGACAGTTCACACTTTTATTTAGTGTGTTCCTGTTTCTGCGGAAATGGAAGGTCAAAGATACTGACGGTTCGCGCTTTTATTTAGCTATGCCCATTTCTGCGGAAATGGAAGTTCAAAAATATTGACGATTCGCGCTTTACGTAGTGCTTGCCCGTTTCTTCGGAGATGGAAGGTTAAGGATATTATGTCGATATAGTCCTATGGTGTGGTACCCGCTTATTGTAGCGTGTATTTGAAGATTGATTGTTGTGGATTCAACGCCTATGGTGTCACACAGGTTATTGATATTGAAATCAGATTTTGTATCAGATGATTGATCAGTTGTTGCCGTGACAACCAGATTCAATTTTCTGGATTTTGTTCCCCAAGCAGTTTGTGCAGTTTATTTCTCGGGTTGGCAAATTTCCGGGTTCTTTGGTATTCAACCGTCTTTTACCTTCATTTCCTGAAAGTCGTTCGCTTTTCATCCAGTCAGGTTCAAGCCGCTTGAATAGGGGCAGCTGTTGCACCCCAAAATTTGCCTAACCTTCTTCTCACTTGGTTTATGTTTCATTGCATTAGCATTGCATTGGTCTAGCATTTGCATAGCATATAATTATTCATTTAGCAGGGGATCAAGTGTGGTTTATATCAAGATGAGCCTATCTAGAGGTCTTATTCAAGCTTGAGAGGTCACCAAAGTCATCAGGAAGAGGGTTGTGTTCTTGAGAAGTTTGGTTGCTTGTATAGGGTTCATCTCCTAACCTGAGGACCAATTAAATACCATCAGTGGGTTGTGAAGCTTTGATCATGGATAGGGTATGTGGATAGGGCTCATGGAGTGCCTTGAGGGTCATGGTAGAGCTCAGTCAAGTCATTATGTTAAGTGTAAAGAGCCACAGTTGAGGGTGTTGCAATTGGGGTTCATCTGAGTAACCTTGAGTCAACTGTGCAATTGAAAGAGATTAAGACTCATCTCTAAGCCTTTGTGATCATGGAAAGTTGTGTTTAGATACATGAGGTGATATTCCAAGATCAATCCAAGAAGAATTCAAAGTGTGAGGAGTTGCTAAACTAGGGTTCTCAGGGTAAAATCCCCTATTTAGTGCCTAACTTCAAGACCACTCATCCCAAGATACAAGTCTCATCTCAACTTTTGACCAACATGGAACTTGTAGAGCATGTTCTTAGATTTAATTTGAGTACTAGAAGTCCTTGATTGGATTTATAGAACTCAAGTTATGATCCAGACAAGTTACAGGTCATTAGATGAATGTGAAATTTGTCTGCAAAAGTCAACCAACTTCCAAGGAAATTTTGACCTATAAGGATGTTTCTCCTCACCTTTTGGCCAACATGAAAGTTGTAGGTCTTGATCTTAACTTTCCAAATTGTACTATAAGTCTTCCATATGATTTGTAGTACTCAAGTTATGAGGTTTACAAGTCAGAGGCATTTTGGGAAAGTAAGATTAAAGGTCATTTGGCATTATAGGTCATTTTCACTATCTTGCACACTTCAAATGAAGTTTTGTCCAACACAAAACTTGCTCAAAATGGGATTTTAACTTCAACTAAGTATCCATGAGGCTTTGATTTAGCTTAGGGCAAGAATTGGTTTGAAGAAATTTGACAAAGGGGAATTAAAAGGCCTTTAAGGTGAAAAATTCAAATTAAATCATGAGTGATCAAGGAATGGCATATGAGTACTCATTTTATTCAGGAAAATCATTTGGAATACTTTGGCATTACTAGAAAATCCATTTGAAGCATAATTCATGGCTTTTTACTTTGTTGCTTCATGGTGAAGTTACACTTCCAAGATCCACCATAGGATGAAAGTAAGGACTCAATCCTGTCCATTCATGTTCCATAGGTCATATGCAAGCTATTTGAAGCTTCTTAAAGCTGAGAATGCAGGGAATTCGTGGCTGCCATGTTCATACTTTCAAGCAAAAATTGATTTTTGGATATCTCAGTTTGGGTTTTCCATGGGCCTCTAGAACCTTCCTTTCACTTCTATTTAAGTTCAGAAACAAATTCAGATCAATTTTGGTGATCATTTGGTGCAAGAATCAGTTGGAGCAGTTGGAGCAAGAAGCTTGGAAGTTGAAAATCGTGTTTGGAGTTTGATAGCAATTCAAGGCAAATTGAGGTTTCTAATAGCTTTATCATTGATCATTGAAGAAATCTGCACAAGATTGGAGCAAGAATCACACCATAACTGCCTCAATTTCAATCTATATTCCAGGTTTCTATCTCTCATAATTACTCTAGTTTTATGACGATCTTGCATGATTTAGACTATGGTTAAGGTTTAGGAAGATGACTAGATCGTTTTAGGCTAGAAATTTGGAAGTTTCGTGATGATCCAAGGTGTGGTACACTTTCTGTTTGAGTTCCTATCTAGCTGTTTATTGAGAGATTATGAGATATGAATAGATCAGAGAGATCCTGGTGAGATGAGGAGAAGATCCATGGCCAAAAATCACAGTTTGATGAGATTTCAGGATGTGACATGTTTTAGATTCTTGATCGGGTTTTAAAATCTAGGAGGAATTAGGAGAAACTGATGGCAGATTCGAATTCAACATGAAAAAACAGAGAGAGTGGTATAGGGTTTGATTTGAATTGATCACCTGTAATTGCACCTTCGCCGGAGAAGACGGTGGCTCAGCCACCGGAACCACCGTCTGGTTCATCTGTGTAATTTCCCTCCATCAGAGTTTCAACCGAAGAAGATGAAGCGTAGCCCTTGGATCTGATAAATTAGCTGAATTTGTAATCCAATCCAACGCTTGTGATTTAATCTGAGATTTGGACCTTTGACCTACACTAAAATGCAGCCGTTTCATTTATTAGGTGGCACGCGTTGAAGCCTTTAGATGGATTGACCGTTCATAGATCCAATCCCCCTGATTATTCCTCAGCATTTTATTTTCTTTTATTCATTTTTGGATTTATTTTAATTGCTTTTATCATTATAATTCATATTAAATTCATTTTTGGTCAGAAAAATATGGAAAAAATATGTGTGTATTCCTTATGGAATTTCTGATTTTCTGGTGCTTTTAGATTTTATTTTCATGTAACTTTCAATTTAATGTGATTTTTTGCATTTTCTTTAATTCTTTTATTTTTGCATAATTGTACCATGTGCTTTCTGATTTTTGTATTAGGGCTAGGGATAGAACTAGGACCTGATTTTTGGCTGGCTGTTTATAGACATCTTGAGGACTTTAGGTGATTTTTAGGTTGATTTTTAGACAATTTTAGGTGTAGTTTTGAGCCATGGTTTCAAGACTTTCCCATCTTGAACCTTCATTTTGTACCTCTTGGTATAGAATTTCTTAAGTGACTTTAGAGGTTGATTTAGGCTCTGGTCCTTTTACCCTAGGTTCTCAACACCTTTAGGGTCCCTTAGAAAAATTCATAGGATTTTAGAAGATGATTTATTATTTTAAGTAGATTTAATACTTAGGTAGCTTTTAGGGTGCTTCTAACATGACCTTTCCTTTAGAATGACTTCAATAATGACCATTAGATGATTCTAGGTCTCATATCTTTTTTTGATAGAATGGTGATTATATAGATGCTTCTTTAGAGCTTTGAACCTTTAGTGTAGGTGATCCTTAAAAGGTAATTTGTGAGGTTCTTTAGCAGTTCAAGTTAGGTGGATGATCCTTCCTATAGGGTTAGTTTCCCTTTCAATTTTCCTTGCTTAATTGGAATCCTCCTTGTGAGAATGTTTCCTCCTGTGGAGGAATTCATTGCAATATCATAAAGGAGTTGAGTCTATGCAAGCTTTCTAAGGAAGTGGAGTTGGTTGAGTGCCTGTGGTAAGTTCCTGTGGACCTTACCTTGCTTCCCATCTTCATTCTCCTAATCCTCTCATTTTCTTTTTAGGAACCTTCTTGGGGTAGCACAGTCCCTCCCGTGGTGGGAATTTTGCACATCTCTTGAAGGAGCCAAACCTCTAGGGTTTTCCCAATCTCCTTTAGTTGGTTGAGTGCCTGGGATAAGTTCCTGTGGACCTTACCCTGGCCTCCCAACTTTCATTTCCTTTCCCTAGGATAGAAGCCTTGCTTGTTTGCTTGTGGAATGGATTCCTTACTTGTCATAAATCCTTGTCCTCATTCATGATTGAGTGGTGTGTTGCATTAGGATACTGCATGTTTAGGATAGTCTAAGTGTAGGTGCATGACTGCATTAAGAGGTTGAGTGTGTCTCCCTCTGCTTGTTTGCCTTAAGGGTTGAGGTGGTTCTCCCCTTGCTTGTGTGTTATTTTTCTTTTTCTAATTGACGTATTAGCATATAGAGGTTGAGTCTGTATCCCTCTGCTTGTCTGTTTTGACTGTTTTCTTTTTGCTTGATTGCTAAGAAGTTGAGTTTGTCTCCTTCTGCTTGTATTGTTGCATTGCATGCATTTTACTTACAATTATTTCTTTATAGTTATTGCTTTTGCTGTTGCTTGCCATTGCCATGTTCCCCTAGGAACTCTGACTTCTCTTGTTCAAGAGAAGTTATGACAGACATTAGGGTTCTAACCATGCATGATAACATTAGGTAGCTCCCTCCTAACCTCAGCCATAGGATCAATTTTGCATGACAACATTAGGACTTGGCAGTTTCCCCATAGAGTTTGTTCTCTTCTTATCTCAAAACAACAGTAAAAAACGTAATAAAGGCAAGTTAGTACAAGCGCGTTACGAGCCTTAAGCTACTTGGGAAGTGATAATTGAGCGGTCTCCTCTCAATCATCTAGAGTGTTTAGTATATGTCCTTTGGACGATATGCGATGCATTTGCTCCTAAGTCATAGTCTCTAGTGCTGTACAAACTACAGACAACCATAAAAAAAACAATTCTTCCGTAAAAGACTGAAAACAAACTTCAAACCTTTTTGCCCCGTGGGCCCATAACTCAAGGAAAGCTTTTTCTGAAGTAAAGAGTGTCGTTAACTTCCAGTTCTACCGCAAACGGTAAATGCCTAAGTCTACAAAGGTCGAGCTGCATACACCAAACTGCTGGAACTGTTTGTTAACCCTACTCGGAAAACAGAGGAATTTGAACCCTCCCGTAATCCGTAGTATCTCGAACTATGTTTGCTCTGATCTTTCACGCCGTGTGAAAGTACGTAGGCACGAGATGCGATATCTCGGCGAGCAACCTTCCCCCGTAACCCGTAGTTAGGCGAACTACGTAGACTTTGATTTCTCATTCCATACGGGAATACGTAGGCATAGAACTGATGTGTTTTGCCGAGTCATTTTCTTTTCTTTTCAGACCAACCTTTTAGCGTAGATAGATAAACCAACCCGTCAGATAAACACAACAAGCGTGGATCCCATCGAGTAGGATGGACGTGGGGGGTGCTAATACCTTCCCCTTGCGTAACCGACTCCCGAATCCAAACAATGGTTGCGATGACCTTGTCTTATACCTTTTCGTCAGGTTTTTCCGAACGTTTCCTTTCCCTTTCTATGGGATAAATAACGAAAGGTGGCGACTCTTCTGTTTTGCCGGCACCTTATTTTCACGGTAGCGATAATCCCTTAGTTCAGTTTAAAGTTAAAACAAACAATTTAGATCGTTAAACCTTTATTCAAAACATATTTTTTTATTCTTAATCAATTACTAACTTGAACGGTTAATCTAATTCGAAATTACGGAGTTAGGGTTAGTAATTCCAACAATTTTAGGTTTGATATATGAGCTCGTCAACACATGCAAAACAATGAACACATGATTAATCGAATAGCAAATATAAAATAATCAAAATATGCAAATAGTACAAAACTCAGACATATGACCCAAATGGTTCATCTAACAAATCATAATTAATGGACATTTAACTACTCGTGATAAAAGAATTCATAGCAATAGTAGCAGAAAAACAATACATGAAATTTCAAAAAGAATTTAGCTTCCGATGATGAAAATCTTCCTTCCAGAGCTTCAAACTTTGTCTTTGTCTTCAAAATTCAGTGCCAAAAAAATATCTCTTAAAAACTTTGTATTAACCCTTTAATAGAAGTCAAAACACGTCATAATTCATGTTAAATGGTGAAACGATCACTTTAAATCGTGTCAAGATGCACTTTTTTTAAAGATGGATCACGCTGCAATCCCTTAATATATTATGGCTTATTCATAAGACCAAACATATAATTCATACGCATAATTATTTTAACCCAAAGTTTGTCTAGATATGCTACTAATTGCTAAACCAATTTATACATATATGCATCATTTAAGGTTCTAAGATTTCTAAACCTAAGTCTTCCCTCTTTAAGTGGTTTGTAAATTTGCTCAAAATAATAAGATGTCATTTCCTTTATTCATTAGTGACCCCTAATAAAATAAAATTGTGATGTAGTTGCTCTGCTTCATTACAAACTAATGCAAGACTAGCTAGGGATGGCAACGGGGCGGGGCGAGGACGAGTTTAACTATACGCGCACCCGCACCCGTCTCCATGTAACACACCCGTCCCCGCCCTCAAACCCAATCGGAGATAAAAATTTACTTCCCATTTGATGAAAATAATTAGCGTGACTTCTATTCCATTTGATACACATGATTGATGATTTAATGCAATGGTAGATAATGCCCAAAACAATTAATTTGGTAATCTATCCAATTTTCTTTTATTTTTAATTTATGTTTAAAAAATATTATTTATTGACGTTGATCTATGTATTTGTAGATATATTTATCTGTTGATTTTCTGATGATGACAACTATCAAGTTGCTTCTAAAGAAGATAATTCTATAAGTCAAATGACTTTTGAATGTTAAGAGTATTCTTTTGCAACAACCAAAGAAAGAATATGATCAAGAAGAAGATATATCAAGCCTCGTCACCCATATTATTTAAATATCCAAATGAAGTGTTAATAAAGTGTTGAATCAAATAGAATATCTCAAAGTATGAAATAGAGAAAGAGTGAAAACTTGTATGGTCCTCCAATTAGCACCTTAGAGTGATCAAATTAAATTGTAAACATTCAAAAGTGAGTGTGGAAGTACTGAGGCAAACACACACGCACACAAAATCTTTTCAATCCCCTTTAATTGTAAAACTTCTTCAAAACCTATAAAGGCATGTATAAAATTAATTAAGAAGTGTGTCTTACCAATTATATAAGTTTACTCACTGCCTAATTGATCAAGGACTTGTTCCAATCGATTAAGTAATCAATCAGGGAATCTTTGATTTCTATGAAAATTTCTATCTAGCCTTACTCAAAGATTTCTTCTTCAAAAGCCCAGAGTCTATGTATGGGAGATTAATCAAAATAAGATTTTTCTCACAATATAGAACTTTGGAAATTTCTTCAATCTACCATCATTCATAAAAACTTTCATCAACGAAGCTCCTTCCGGTACACACAAGTTCAAGCTATAAATTGCTACTGGAGGCCTACTTATCAATCCTTTGTGAATATTTGGTAAAAGATAACATGGTGGTCATGTAGTTGCTTACTCAAAATCTTCAATCCAATTGGAAATATGGAGTAATGTGTCATATGATGGACTACAACAAGAAGAGTACAACATTGGTAGCGTATGGAAATTTAATCACAAAATTCTTATTTGATTATGGAGTTATTCTAAAAGGTCAATGATCAACCTCAAACTCCACTTTAATTGGGAGGACTTATCTAAGTCAGGTAAAGACTTGAGTCGTCAATGGGACTTATAGCATGAACCATCCAATTGGAAAGAAAATGATCACACGTTCCCTAAAGATTCATCTATAAAAGCAATGATAGCCTCAATTATTTTAAACTTTCATAAGAACACCCAAGCTCTTCGAAGGTTATCCAAGCAAGTTGCATATCTAAGAAAACATGCAATTGAGAATTGAATGTGTTATGTTGATGATGATAACAATAAAAAGTAGTTGTATTTTATCTTTTATATATATATATATATATATATATATATATATATATATATATATATATATATATATATATATATATATATATATATATATATATATATATATATATATATATATATATATATATATATATATATATATATATATTGCTTTATCGTGTTTTACTTTCTCACATTTATTACTTTATTGTAGTTGGATATTTTTCCTTCTAATTTATTTGCTTCTAAATCTCATAATATTATAAATGTACAATTTATATACTTCTGATGTTTATGTATCCCACCGTTTTGATAATTCCAAATAACAAGAAGTACACTTTCAAGGGGGTAGAGTATACCCTCGTTATCTATGAGCGGGAGTTTATGAAGGGAAATTATGATATAAATGCATATGAAAATAAAAAATCATCTTAACTCGATCCTTACGAATATTCATAATTATTGATATAAATTGTTACCTTTTGTGGTGATTAACACCTTTAATGCATAATGAGTTGAACAATCACAAGCACTGAATAAAGAACAACGCTTTTACTCAGTCCACACAAACCAAATGCCTTTAATCTAATTGCTAGCTGATACAGAGAGAGAGAGAAGAGAGAGAGAGAGAGAGAGGAGAGAGAGAGAGAGAGAGAGAGAGAGAGAGAGAGAGAGAGAGAGAGAGAGAGAGAGATGAGAGAGAGAGAGAGAGAGAGAGAGAGAGAGAGAGAGAGAGAGAGAGAGAGAGAGAGAGAGAGAGAGAGAGAGAGAGAGAGAGAGTACAACTAGGGTTCAAAACTAAATTTCATTAAGCATAAAAGCTTTTACACAAGGGTTCTATTTATTGAACCGCTTGTACGGGATACAAGCTGAAAAAAGTCCACTTAACTGCACCGTACCTTACAGTGTACTATATTTCACTTAAGTGCATGATACCTTATGGTATTCCGGATTTTAATTAAGTGCACCTTACCTTATGATGTTTTATAATTATCTTAAGTACATCATATCTGATGTATCCGCAAGTGCACGGAAATATCGAAGTAATATAAAAGATTGTCGAACCAACAAAGACCAATGTCAATCTACCGTTATCTATTATTACGGCGTAAAGCTAAGGCTAATGGAATTAGGAAAGTTGAATGCGAATGAGGTTTAAATGCAAAGGAAATAAAGATAATTGGTTTAAAGAAAAAGCGGTAAAGGGATATCGGTATGCAAGGACTTAGTTATCGGGGATTCGACAGGTCACCGGTGCTTTCTACTCTTTGCAAACATTTTTAAGAAGAAAATAACGGTTTAAAGACCTTTGTCTCACGATGGTTGTTGACGCTAGTCGCAACTCTAAGGCGGAACGTATGTTGTCGCTATCCCGTTCGGGGTTAAAATTACTTTTTAAAAACCATTAAGTTCTAATCCCTTTTAAAGCGCTGTCGCTGTTTTTAAAACGAATGCCTAGTTTTTACTATCTGGTCTTAGCCGCAGCTGTCGCTTGTTGGTCCGTACCTTTATGAATTTTCCACTGTCGTGGCAAAACTGCTTTTAAATAAGTTCTCGTTGTCGCGACGAACGTTTATTTAGAAATTAAGATTAAAAACTACGGCCAGAAAGGTTGTTTGTAAAAAGGGAAGGTACCGGTTACTATCGAATCCTGTCCTACTAATTCGGTTATATACCGATAAAACTAATTTAGCTAGACATGATAATTAATGCAAACGGAAATAGACATAAACAACTGAATAATAAAGCATGCATTATGACAAAAATAAAGTAGTAATGCAATTAATAAAAACATGTAAATTATACTGATCTCAAATCCTTGGGTAGTCCCCCACAATGTCGGCAGGATTCTACTTTGGCAAGAAGTAAAAGGTACAGGAATAAATAAAACCATACAAATGGGAATAAAAGGAAAAGGAAACGGGAAAATAATGCAAGAACGTAAATTCAGCTTCAATTGGTAATTTCGGCAGCACTTCGATACGTCGAAGGCTCCCCCAGAAACTCTGAATCTAAGGCCTATTTATAGGAGATAATTCATTCTTCAACTTCCTGAGATCATGGGTGAGTTATGGAGGGAGTGGGAGTAACTTCCAGTAGTGGGCAGTGAGTGGAGAAAGTGTAGGAAGAAATTAAGTTGAGAGTGATTGTGGCTACTTCTGATTTGAACGTACTGCTATTTTGTCTGCGTGACGCTCGTCATGAAATGTGACGGTCGTAATACGCATGACGGTCGTAAGGGTCATGTGACGACCGTCATATCAACAAAATCCGTATCTGCTATTTTTCATCTGTTTTTCATCTGTTTTCCTTCCATTTCTTCTTATTTTCTTTCTTTAGTCCAAATTCTCCCCAATCTGCTAAACGAAGTAAATTAATCATATAACAAAACATAAATCAAGATAAATTAATAATAGTCACAAATAAATGCATGTAAATCAAGCCAAATAAACGATATGATTTCACGTTATCAAACACCCCTACACTTAAACCATTGCTTGTCCTCAAGCAATCAACCAACACGGTAAAAAGAAATAAGCATAGCTCGAAACAAAAACATGATGAGACTCTAATCATACGTGGTTGCTAGGCTAATGTTAGATCGACAGGTACTAAATATCAATACTAAGGATACTGTAATGACAGAATTTCAAAAACTCCCTACTTATGCAAACCAATCGGAATCATGCCATTATAACTAAACCTATATCTCATGCTCTCTTTCACCCCATTTCATTATAGTGCAATCACATTAAGCCTGTTATCCATACACATTCATGGCAAGTGAACCTGTTAGTGACTATGATCTCGATGCTATTTCATTTTTTCTCTACAAATATGCTTAAGCATCAATTAAACTTAAAGAGTTTGTACCGTTAGGCTAAGTGCTCGGGTGAGGAGCACCTAACTTAGAAGGAACATGTCTTTTTCTTCATAATTTTTTTTTCTTTCTTAATTTCTCATTTTACACTAGAGATCATGTACTTATTTGCATCGGTTTCTTACTTAGTGTGTTTAGGATGGTGCTGACTGCTTAAATAAACTACTTAGGAATTACTACAAGAACCTGGAGCTTTAAGGTTTCGACATAATGGGTACTCAAATCGATTTTGCATATTTAGGGGGTTAAGGGTGTCAGGACGATATCAATTTTATCAAAACTTTCCCACGTTTTTCTAACATAGCCTAGACAGCCTATATACTTTCAGAGAACCATGTCATGAATCGAAGCAAAAATTTGTTGGAGGTTAGAAATTTGAAATTTTGAAATTTTGGGGAAATTGAATAACAAGCGAAAACCACGCATAAAGACTCGACAGCACATGCAAAGACTTTGACATAATGTTAAAAATAGATAAAATTCCTAGAAGCATGAAATAAAATGTAAAACAATAGAGTTCCTCCCCCACACTTAAACCAAACATTGTCCTTAATGTTTTAGTAAAAGGTGGAAAAGGAAAGATAGAACCTGTATGAATGCTACTGCTTTTTCCATCCTTGTCTTTGTTGATCACTTCTACTTCGGCGGTGGGAATTTTGAGATACCTTTATTTGTGTAATTCTCGAACCAGCTCATCATGTTGCTCACGTCAAGAGGAAGTACTCATCATGAGTGTTCCCACCAGCAGCGACACTCATAGGAATGTCCGTGGGCATAACTCATCTTCTCAGATCGTCATCTAGAGAGTTTTCGCTTAGATATAGCTAAAGAGTAACAAGTGATACATTTATTTATTTTCTGCAAATTTAAACAAACAAATTAAAATAAATACCTTGTGGGTTGCCTCCCACACAACGCTTTCTTTAACGTCGATAGGTCGACGACTAAGGAGTGCAGGTACTCATGGAGGTTC
This sequence comes from Lathyrus sativus, assembly GCA_963859935.3. Lineage (NCBI taxonomy): Eukaryota > Viridiplantae > Streptophyta > Magnoliopsida > Fabales > Fabaceae > Lathyrus > Lathyrus sativus. The sequence continues at coordinate 76,084,888 of OZ012740.1, read as the reverse complement.
TCTCGAGAATGATTCCTCGGTCGAACTTTGAATGGTCTTCGGTTTCCATGGCCATTTATCAAGCCATCTCTCATATCCCTCACCTTTTCTTTTCTTTCTTCTATAGGGTGGTTCATTGTTTTGAACTTGTGGTGGTGGTTCTGGATCTATCCTAAGTATCAGTTTTTCAAATTTGGGCTTAGCTATTTCATCCACCACCTCAAAATTTAATCTTACCCTTTTAACAGTAATGATGACCCTAGTTTCATGGTCCTTGAATTTTCTTTTGTTATGAAGGACCTTAGACAAAGGTGCATTAGTGTGGATATTTTCCAATACCTCCACATATGTTTTGGATTTGGAGTTTACCTTAGCTTCCACAGCTCTTTGTGGGAAAGAAATAGGCGGGGTATAGGGAGGAGGGGCAACAATAGGTGCTTCCTTCTCTACCTCTTCGACAACCTCCCTTTCGGGTGGTGTCGGCGGATTTTTCTCAACAATTATGCTTTTCTCACAAAAACTCTCCTCAGACTCATGATCACTCTCCCTAGGATTTTTTAACTATTCTTCCTTAATGGTTGTTACGACATTCACATGTCCTTCTGGGAAGGGTCCTAGAGGTGTTTGTCTAAGCAGGGAGGTTTGAGTCTCCAAAACCTTGTTGTGAATCGTGAGGGAATCGACCATATTGCTCATCTGCTTGAGATTTTCATTAATTTGGAGATGTTGCTTTCTGAAATCTTCATTTTGGAGAGTTTGTATCTCCATAAAGCGTTCCATCATAGATTCTATCTTGGAGTGAGTAAGCGTCGCATCGAATTCTTCTAGTAATTGTTCGAGGTTAGACGTGTCGAAATCTTGTGGCTCCTCACAATATTGAGAGTCTTCATTGTAGAGGTAATTTGGGTGAGAATGCGTCGAATTGAAATCTTCTAATAATATTTCGAGGTCAGAATTAAGCAGATCTTGTGGCTCCTCAAAATATTGGGGTTGGTGGTTATAATATTGGGGATGGTAGTTATAAGGGAAATATGGTTTATACATAGTGATTTAGATAAGAGTGCCTTAGTCTATACTATGCAACAATGGAATCACAATATTGACTGTTGGTCCCCGGCAACGGCGCCAAAAACTTGATGCGTCCGCAAGTGCACGGAAATATCGAAGTAATATAAAAGATTGTCGAACCCACAAAGACCAATGTCAATCTACCGTTATCTATTATTACGGCGTAAAGCTAAGGCTAATAGAATTAGGAAAGTTGAATGCGAATGAGATTAAATGCAAAGGAAATAAAGATAATTGGTTTAAAGAAAAAGCGGTAAAGGGATATCGGTATGCAAGGACTTAGTTATCGGGGATTCGACAGGTCACCGGTGCTTTCTACTCTTTACAAACACTTTTAAGAAGATAATAACGGTTTAAAGACCTTTGTCTCACGATGGTTGTTGACGCTAGTCGCAACTCTAAGGCGGAACATATGCTGTCGCTATCCCGTTCGGGGTTAAAATTAGTTTTTAAAACCATTAAGTTCTAATCCCTTTTAAAGCGCTGTCGCTGTTTTTAAAACGAATGCCTAGTTTTTACTATCTGGTCTTAGCGACAGCTATCGCTTGTTGGTTCGTACCTTTATGAATTTCCCACTGTCGTGGCAAAACTGCTTTTAAATAAGTTCTCGCTGTCGCGACAAACGTTTATTTAGAAATTAAGATTAAAAACTACGACCAGAAAGGTTGTTTGTAAAAAGGGAAGGTACCGGTTACTATCGAATCCTGTCCTACTAATTCGGTTACATACCGATAAAACTAATTTAGCTAGACATGATAATTAATGCAAACGGAAATAGACATAAACAACTGAATAATAAAGCATGCATTATGACAGAAATAAAGTAGTAATGCAATTAATAAAAACCTGTAAATTATACTGATCTCAAATCCTTGGGTAGTCCCCTACAATGTCGGCAGGATTCTACTTTGGCAAGAAGTAAAAGGTACAGGAACAAATAAAACCATACAAATGGGAATAAAAGGAAAAGGAAACGGGAAAATAATGCAAGAACGTAAATTCAGCTTCAATTGGTAATTTTGGCAGCACTTCGATACGTCGAAGGCTCCCCTAGAAACTCTGAATCTAAGGCCTATTTTCATTCTTCAACTTCCAGAGATCATGGGTGAGTTATGGAGGGAGTGGGAGTAACTTCCAGTAGTGGGCAGTGAGTGGAGAAAGTGTAGGAAGAAATTAAGTTGAGAGTGATTGTGGCTACTTCTGATTTGAACGTACTGATATTTTGTCTGCGTGACGTTCGTCATGAAATGTGACGGTCGTAATACGCATGACGGTTGTAAGGGTCGTGTGACGACCGTCATATCAGCAAAATCCGTATATGCTGTTTTTCATCTGTTTTCCTTCCATTTCTTCTTCTTTTCTTTCTTTAGTCCAAATTCTCCCCAATCTGCTAAACGAAGTAAATTAATAATAATCACAAATAAATGCATGTAAATCAAGCCAAATAAACGATATGATTTCGTGTTATCAATATCTTACGGTGTTCCATATTTCACTCTCTCACTAATCTGTCCTTATGCGTCTAACTCTGCAGGCTCTCGTGACGTTGACAATTATACTAAATTGCATGATTAATATAATAAATAATGAGTAGTATCTAGCAACACATCATTGTCATCTAAGTCACAAAAAATATAATGTGATATGACAAAAACGTTTTATAATAATGTTTGTGTGTACAATTACCTTTTTACCCTCATGTCTATATTGAACACAAAGCATAAACCATGGCACCCTTGTCTAGTTCAATATTGGAAACTTAGACATATATCCTTTTACCAATGATGGAAAAATTCTATCTAGGTTACTCGCATTCCTCAACATGATTTATGGAGTACCAATCAACCATCTTGATGACTATCGTGTTACGAACAATGTTTGATTGGTAATAAAGTACTCGACTACACATCTAGGGTCCATTATGATTTCAGGTCGAAGGGTGGTGTACATCATTACCACCTTGAGAATAACTTATGAATTGTGCATAACATTATATGTAGTATTTCAGTGGTGGGTCAATCCACTAGTATAAATATTACTCATAATATTCATACATATGTGAAGACTTGATAACTCTTTATCCATGAACCATGAGATGAGATCATCAACTTATCCATATAATAGTCTTAATGCTTTAAATTTCACTATAAATCTTGATTATGGATATTTATGAATAATATCTTTATGTTTAATGGGATCTCCTGATTAAATCACACTTAATATTTCATTAAATAAACTAGCTATTCAAGGACTTTTTTTAAAAAAAACAAACACAACAAAGAAATTCCTTTTATTATTAATAAATAATTTTATACAAGTACCAAGTTATAATAACACTTTTGGCCTCAAGGACTTACACAAACAATCTGCCACTAGCACTAGAGTCAATCAAGCATACACCTAATAATCATAAATCTAGTATTGTCATCATGCTTCAGCTCTTCAAGAGGCTTGTCAGTGGGTCAATGACATTGTCAAGTGTTCGTACTCTATACATATTTAAACATCATCAATCTATTATCTCTCAAATGAGGTGATATAGCCTAAGTATGTTTTTGGATCAATGGTGAGATCTAGGCTCCATATCTTATGCGATGACACCATTGTTATAACAATAGAGATCAATGGGATCCACAATGCTAGGTATTGTGAAAAGTTTACTAATGAACTTATTGATCAAAACAACTTTCTTTGTTGTATTTGTGGCAACAATGTACTTGACCTCGGTTGTAGAATCATCGAACTTATTCTAATTTAAACTATTCTAGCTCACATCACCACCATTTAAGCAAAACATATAACTAGATTGTGATCTAAAGTCATCCTCAAACTAGTGCAAAATGAGGAATATAATTTTAAAATTTACATCCATTATATAGAAAACAAGTGTAAATAAGAAACACGATGGTAAATTTGTAAATAAAATATCATTTTAAGTATTATACGTGACAATAGACACCCTATTTTTAAAACAGGGTGTAAATTAAAAATGTTATTACAATCAAATCTCTATTAAAGGTAAAAACAGGTGTAAATTTAGATTGACTAGCAAACCACAATATGTTTTAGGCAAAATATCATTTTTAGTCCTTTACCTCGGGGTCCATTTGAGCCCCTTAACTTTTAAAAGGCCCACTGTAGTCCTTTATGTTTTAAAAGGGCGTCATTTAGGTCCTTTCTGTCTAATTCTAACAAACGGCGTCAACTTTTGCACGCATGGCATGTGACTTAGCACTGATGTGGCATATACTTCAAACATTACACGACACTGCAGCTAGTTTAAAGATACTTCTCAGGTATACCTATTAAACAAGATAGCAAGGCAGAACTATAAATGTTTAAGTCAAATAGCCATAAGTTCTAGGAATAACACACAACCTAAACAAACTTGTAGTATTTCCTCTTGCTCACAACATATACCCTCTATTGTTGAGTTCGTCAAGGTTGACAATATTTCCAAAGGTTTGGGAACCATTTTGATATCGGTGTGACTTGACTCTCATGATCCAGGTTCTATTTCTCCTTAAGTATTTGAAGAATTGTTATGTTTTTCGCTCGGGCATTACGTTGAACACTTCGTGTGCTTGTGATGCTTCTTCTTATTTTATTAGAATGCTTCTGACAGTATTTCAATATTAGTGTTTGACGATTTAATATTCTTCTTGATTCCCCTCCCTTTTAACGAGGTCTTCATCATGATTTCATTGTTGTTATCGGAGTTGCAATGATGAATTTCAATGTAGCCTTCCTCTTCATTCGTAATAAAGCCCAAAATGAATTATCTACTGGGAGAAAATCACCAATATCTATTCAAAATCTAACTGACTTTGGCATTTTTCAGCGTCGTAAGCGAAGGTAGTCAGAGATTTGAGCATTTAGACGAACCGGTTCGAACGAATCGGTTTAGATACCTTGCAAGTGACAGCGTAAGATAGCTAAGCATTTTTTTCACCATCCCAATGGACACATGCCACGTCAAATTCCACCTGTATGGACATATATTCACATAAGCCATCAACTAAGTCACATGGACAGTATCTCTGAACCCTCACTAACGGAAACACACAAAAGAACCAATGTGGTCCATTTTTAATACTTAAGAAATCTATTTGAACACTTTAAGAATTAAGAGACTAAACTAGACTTTGAGATAAGGTTAAAGGACAAAAAAGGTATTTTGCCTATATTTTATTAAGTGTTAATCGAGTAAGTAAGTGAATTAATGAGTGTAAATTAATTAAGTAAATATTATGTAAATAAAATAATAAAAAACACATTACAAATGACCATATTCTATTTGCATTGATTAAAATCCATTTCTCTGAAACCCCAGAGCTCTATCTCCTTCCTCTCATTGCATATCCAAGAAACTCTGATTTCCATCGATCAAAACACAACCTTTCTAATCTCTTATCATCACATGTCCATTCTCTCCTAAATCCCAGATCTCCATCACTCATTCATCCTCTCATCGCACATCAGAGAAACCTTTATTTCCACGATCAAAACACAACCTTTCTCATCTCTCATCATCGCACAATCATTCTCACAGCTCGATGACGACATGCACGACGAAAAAACCAGACTAATTGATTAGTCTTTTTTTTCCAATTAGGGTTTAAATTTTTAGGTAAAACATTAGGGTTTAATATTTTAGGTAGAACATTAGGCTTTATATCTCTTTATAAATTAAGCTCAATTTCTTTTTCAGCCAACATAAATAGAAAATTTACTCTAATTTTATTACTCACAACTACCACTATTTTCATTGTCACTGTGTTTCTTTATATCATTTGTATTTGTTACTGTCACAATTTGTTGATTCATGTTTTTACTAATTTATGTTGTATTTTATGTTGCATGATGAAAAAAGTCATTTGGATTCCCATTGATAGGTTCATATATGAGATTAGAACCAGCTACTTCCGACAACATCTGTCATACCCCAAATTTGCCCGCCAGCTTTTGTAAATATTTTTGCATTTTATTTCACATTTTTCACGACGTTTAGACACGTGTCCGCCCCGATTGGGTGTTCCTTAAATCTCGACTTTTTTATCCAATAGGAGCGCGGCACGTGGCCTAAGAGCATTTTCGTAAATTTTAATCATTTCTCTTTTTCCTTGCAAATATTAATTTACTGTATATATTTTTGTTTTAACTATTTTTATTTTAATTAAGTTTAGATTTTTGTTTTTTTTTAATTAGAAATAGAATAGTTTTTATTAGAAATTGGTTTTTGTTTTATTTTAATAGATATTAATCTAGGTTAGTTTAGTTTAATTTTATTTAGATTATTTATTCACTTTTTAGAATATTATTTTAGTGTAAAATATTATTTTTGGTTTAGTAAGAATTTATATTAATTATTAGTTTAGACCATTAGAATTAATTAGTAATTTTTAATTTGAATTTAGATTAATATATTTATTTTTATTAGAGTTTTAATATCAGCTTTAGTACAACATAACAACAACGTGGTTCATTAGCACTTCATTAAAATTTTAATCAGTCATTAATTCAGCCCAAACAGCCACGCCACATGTCAAAATTCTGCTATTTAAGCTACTATTCATCATCACCTTCTTCAGAACCCTAGCCGCTGCTACAGTGCCTCCCTTCTACTATTCATCTTCCTTCATTTTACACAACCATTTTTCTTTCCTCGACATCCACTTCATCTCCATTGAAACTCAACAAACACAGAAACAACCTTCAAAAACCCATCCAACCGAAATCTTTTCTCCAACTCCTTCATCATCAACACCAAACGAAACTCCCAAAATGAAATCAACTCAGCCGCCACCGCCGCCGCGAGAGAGTGGATATCCAAATACGTGAGAGAGAAGCGACTGAAATGCTAGATTTAATCGCGTGCAGTGAAGTATGTGATAGCAGTGGTGATGGAGCGTCAAAAATGTGCAAGGAGATGGAGCATTGATGGTTACTTGCAGAATGGTGACACGACCCGAAAAGAATCAGAAATGCTTGAGAGAGATCCGAAAGTCATTGACGAGAGAGAAGGGTCCTGTGTCTTGCTGGTATATTGCTTTCCTTTTTTATTTTCCCTATTCACTGCTATCATTTAATTTTTTTATTTGATTTTTACAGTACCATCTTTTATTGTGGTTGCTATGTTAAACTTTCATAGAATGACATTTTTATACACATTATTTTGGTCTGGTTAAGTTTTCAAATTCATGGGACTTAGCTTTTCTTTTATATGTATGTATACACGCTATGGTGTAGATATATTGCTATTAGAGTTTATTTTTATTTTTATTTTGTTTCAATTTCTTTAAAATGTATTTTTGTATATACTGTGTTTTCAAAGTTTAGATATATATTACTGTGTTTCACTTTTATGTATATACCTTAACTTGTTGAGTTTTATATATAAATATTATTAGTTTCAAAGCTTTACATGTGCATACTTTATATTTCATATTATTTTATACATTTAGGTTTTTATTTTATTTTTTTAAAAAAATGGTTATAGGACCTTGCGTTTTCTGCTGATGTATATATTGGTTTTGATAATTTCCTGTTAATCATATCATAGCCATTTCTTATTATTTGTTTGGTTCTTTAAATGTGAATGGTTAGTTTAGATCATTTTGGATTTGGGCTCAAGAGTCAATTTAATATCCACACTTGCATAATTTTTTTTTCTTGCTTTTAATTTAATTACTTATTTATCTTGTTAATTAGTGGATTAGAAACTTATATTAGTTTTTTTAGATTAGAATAATTTTGATTGTTAGAAAGAATATTTAATAATTTATTTTAGCCTTTTTAAAATTTTAATATATCTTTTTTAAGATTAGATTTTAGTTTTTATTTACCTTTGAGGATTTATTTTCATATCTTCTCTGTTTTGGTCGATGACGAGATCACCACCGTTTAGCCGTCAAATTATTGACGTGTAACAAAGGATCCGAGACCAACTTTTTCTCTCCTTTCTATTTTCGACATTTATCCACTTTTGTATATTCTTCCATCTTTTGGGTCTATGAAGAGACTTCCGTAATTCATTACCAGTCAAATTATTGATGAATGATGTTGGATCCGAGACCACTTTTTTCTCTCCTTATTTCTTATTCTGTTTCAATTTTATTTTGACTTTCTGTGATCGGTGAAGTCTTGTATCCGCAAGACGAGATCCCACTGTATTTGATCCGTGCGACGCGATTCAATTGGAGAACGATCCTCAATATCGTTTCTCTATCTTGTCCATAGCATGAAAATCAATGTGCGACCTCTTATAGTTCAACTTCCCTCATAAGTCGAGCTAAGATGGTTTAACACCACATTATGCCCCGATTCGATTCATCGACGCTATCAAACCATCTTCAATAAAGGAATCGAGTTATATTTGCTTTGCATTGAATTAAAGAGAGAGGATTGAGTGTAGACTTTCTCCCTCTCCGAGTGTCGAGATGCCCACTGTAGTGAGGGTGGTTTTGATACTCGTCTTTCAATACGAAGACGCGACTTTATCCACCATCTCGCTTTCACAACTTCCTTCCACAATTTTCACACCTAAAACCTCGGTCCTGTACCGAGTGCATTTTCAAATCTTTTCATAACAAAAACTTGAATGGTCGTGGAGTGGTTAGGCGTAGGCCTTCTCCTATCCCGAGTGCTGACGTTTACCGTAGGGTTCTCTGTCGCAAAGCACTTACCATTCAAAACCAAAAACATCTTTAATAAGAGAACGAAGTTCTCTTTGCATTGAATTAAAGAGAGAGGATTGGGTGTAGACCTCTTCTTCTCCGAGCGTAGGGATGCCCACTGTAGTGAGGGTGGTTTCGACGCTCGTCTTTCAATACGAAGACGCCTTGTTCGCCACACCCTTTTATAACAAAAACTTTGAGATAAAGAATTGGGTACTACCCGTAGAGGTTACTATCCGAGGACCTATCTCGCCCCTAAAAAACAATTCAACCAATCAAACATGACACCTTGCCTCGTATGGCGAAAACCAGTATCCCAATGGATATGTTACGTCCGTTCTACCGCAAACAGGTACGCATAAGTCTCCTCACATGCGAGCAGCAAAACACCTAAACTGCTAGAATGCGCACGATAACATCATCCACATAAACACACCGGTTATCCGCACCGTAGGCACGAACTACGTTGCTCTGATTTCTCATGTCTGATTGAGAATACGTAGGCATAGGATTACGATATCCTAGCGAGCACCCTTTTTCTTTTTCACCCTTTCCCAGAAAGGCATGCTACGTCCGTTCTACCGCAAACAGGTAACGCCTAAGTCTCCAACGAGCGAGCAGCAATACACCTAACTGCTAGAATGCGCACGATAGCATCGTTTACCAGAACACCCCGCTTTCCCAGCAAACCGTAGGCCGAACTACGGCTGCTCTGATTCTTTACTTCTTCAAGTAAAGATACGTAGGCACAAGGGCCACAATCCTTGCCGAGCATATTCCCCCTTATATCTGTAGTTCCCCGAACTACGTCGACTCTGACTTTCTCATGTTCATTGAGAATACGTAGGCATAGGACTGCGAAGTCCTACCGAGTCTGTTCCCTCTCTCTCCTTCCCTGTTACCTCTCTTTCCCCAGTTTCTAACCCTTCTTCTTTACCCTTTGGAAAACACTTTTATAGCACAATATTTAAGCAAATATAATCGCACGTCGACAAACAAAAGGTTCCCATCGAGTACGATGGATGCGAGGGGTGTTAATACCTTCCCCTTGCATAACCGGCTTCCGAACCCGTTCTTGGTCGCGAGACCATCTTATCCATTTCTTTCTTAAGGTTTTCTCGATATTTTCCTTTCCCCCCATGGGATAAATAAAGTTCGGTGGCGACTCTTCTGTCTATCTTTTTCGCCTCTCCGTCGTTGCGCGATGCATTTTTCGAGTAGCGACAGGTGGCGACTCTGCTGGGGACTCCTAGCGAGCCAAACCTAATTTGTTTGTCGCGTGTGTGATTTTGTTTGCTTTTATCTGCTTTTTTTTTATGTTGTGTTTCTTTCTAACCTGTTGGGTTTATTTGGGTTGGTTTGTAAGGATAAAAGCTTTCTACCCGAGCTTTCGAGTATACACTAAGTTAGGAGGTGGATTCTTTCTGATTTGCGAGACTTAGGACTCGTTGAGTTGGATCGAATTCCACCGCTCAGACGAGACCCCTTTGGGATGACTATGTCTTACGTGTAGTCGTAATGGCGTCTTTATTTCCAACTTGGGAGTCCGTGACTCTGAGGACCTTTTGTAGAACCTTATTCCGAAGGTTCCTAAAACATAACTCTATGTTCATCCTTTGAAGGGAATACCGTCTTACGAGTAGTCGTTCTGATGGAAAACTTTTGAGGGTTAGTGCATGGGACTTTGTTTAAAGGCCTTTGGGATACCCTCTTATTAAACCAGTAGATTGCCCACCCGAGGGGAGAGATACCTTTTGTTGTTGTCTTGCAGGATCTGTGACTTTAATCGTTGTTGTGGATCTGTTCTCGTGTGCACTCATGGCATTGCATTTGCATAAACATATCTGCATCATTTTGCATTTTCTCCCCTGACCAAGATTCCAAGCTTACCCATCCTCTGTTCATAACCCGCAGTTGATTTCCCGACACTCCCATTGAACTTGGGAGAGCTGTGAAGAGTTTGAAGCAAAGAGGAACGTAGACGCCTTGAAGGGCCAATCAAACAAGGCAAGTTGAGGTAGCTATGCCAGAGAACAACCGCCAGGATGTTGAGTCTCCACCAGGATTTACTGTGACAACTAATCCACTGTATGATCTTCCGCCGGATGGCCATCCTCTGCAAGTAAACGTTCCTACTCGACCCCAGAGGATGCCAACGACTGATCCCATGAAAGAAAAGCTTCGTGCCCTTGAGGAGACAATTCAATCTATGAGAGTGTCTGACATGCCCGACCTTGATGCTGCTGATATGTGTCTAGTGCTAGATTTGGTGATCCCTCCGAGATTCAAGATACCCAACTTCGAGAAGTACACCGGCTTTAGTTGCCCGAGGCGTCATTTGGTGATGTACTGTCGAAAGATGACCCCTTACACTCATGACGATAAGTTGATGATTCATTATTTTCAAGAAAGTCTAAGTGGAGCGTCATTAAGTTGGTACACAGATTTAGTAAGGAGTCATATCCAATCATGGAGGGACCTAGCCAATGCTTTTCTAAAGTTTTACCAGTTTAATCTAGACACTCCTCCCACCCGCATGCAGTTGCAAAGCCTATCTCAGAATGAAAACGAACCTTTTAAGGGATATGCACAGCGGTGGAGAGAATTCGCAGCAAGAGTGCAACCACCACTCTCGGACAAGGAGCTGATTGACATATTCATCAACAGTTTGCAGGGCTCTTATTTTGAAAGAATGGCTGGTTGTACGCCATCAAGCTTCTCTGACCTTGTGATTGTAGGAGAGCGCCTCGAAAGCTACCTCAAAAGTGGACAAATCCAGGACGCATCAGGCAGCCAGGCCAGTGAGATTGAATCTTTCGACGATTTCCATGAGGAAGAGGAGGATGAAACCAGCGCACTCATAACAAATGTTGAGTATTCTCTCGATGTGCCAATAAAACTCTATGGTCCCTCATCTGCTCAACATGCATCATTACCAGTGCCATGTTATCCTTATGGGAAATCAGCCATGTCTAAAGCTTCGTCGCACAAGCCATGGGTCGCTCCTCATGCAAATCAACGAGCCCATGGTCGAGGTCATCTGAATCAGCGCTGTAATCAGAATAGGCCCAGCAACAACTTGGAAAGAAGGACTGCTCCTCTTCATCCAGTCCCTATGTCGCACAGTTAACTTCTCCCACATCTGATTCAGAACTCATTGGTGGAGCCTAAAACTCTTAAGCCTGTGCCAGAACCTTACCCTCCTGGGTACAATCCCAATGCTCAGTGTGGATATCATGGAGGATCCATGGGGCACTCGACTGAAGAATGCAAAGCCTTCCAAGCCAAGGTGCAACAACTAATTGACAAAGGGTACATCTCTTTTCCAGAAGGAAGTTTGGTTGTCCATGTCAACCTCTCAGCTGTCTAAACTCGAATATTTCAAGGGTCATTTCCAGAAGCCAGTGGTCTAGACAGGCAGACGTCCTCAACATTGGCAGTCCTTGAACGCTTTTATCATTTGCATCTTGTAGTTTATTTCCTGTTAATTGCTACTTGTGTTTAAACATTGTTGTTTTGAATGGTAATATTAATGGAGTTATTATGCATTTTTCGAATCAGTCACGTCGTATACACTCATTATTTCCACTTATCACAGACACATACACTTTTCATCCACTCCACTTTATCACTGTTGTTTTAGCAAAGATTGGAGGGAGGATGACGAAAACGAAATACCCATAGTTGTAAACCGTATGCTTTCAGGACAAAATCCTGTCAATGATGTATAGGCATTGTTTCGATTCCCATAAACACCGGAGATATAAGGAGTTAATCCCTAGTCAACCACTTCGAGCCTAGAAGTAGGAGTTTCCTTCGGATATTTAAACCCTTAACACTCAACCTGGGGCAGGGTAGTTGTTCAGTTAATCCAATCCCGCATTCAAATCAACAAAGAAAAATCCAAAGACATGACGGTTGTTCATCAATGACCCGTGACATGGCAGTCACAAAAAAAATAAAATCAAAAGCCTGCTAAGTCAAACACCTCAAAAGGGGACTTAGGCAAAAATCAAGGCAATCCCAATGGATCTGACAAGCAAAATCAGTCCATGCAAAAGTTAGGGATCATAAAGAAATAAAAAGAGGTTCTCAAACCCTCAGAAAAAACAAAATAAGATTCAGTGGTCACCCAAAAGGGGCACTGACTTCCATCAAACATCAAAATAAGGTGATTGCCACGTCGAGCAAACCTTGAACTATCAAGCTTACACCGTCAAGGTAAACATGCACAGAATTAACTGAACGTAGGTATGGAGATCAACAAGAAGAAGGGGTGGGTACAAATTAAGTTTGAGCCTAATATCCTTTGTTCTATAACTGCAAGCCAGACCACGTTACAACCCTCGAAAGACCTAATTGAGGCGAGATTTATTCTGAAAGCATACTATTGCGAGGTTGCGTAACCTGACTCCTTACATATTTGCTAATCATCAGTATTGGTGTCAATATCCTTGCTATATCTTTCACACCAATCAAATTAGCACAACGTTTGGACTAACAGTCCATTCGTCTCACTATCACGACACTCAATAAACGACATGTTTTTTTCAAAACTTGCATGAACGTCACATTAAAATTACCATTCGTGAAAAAACAATTTTAATTGCAAGTCAGTAGTTGGCGTCAAGGAAATTCTAACACAAAGCAATCAAACAGGACTGGATCATTCAATAGTCTGTATCAGAATCGAGCATGCCTTGTAGCCTTGTGATCTGGTGCATTGACATCCGAGAGCATGGAATCAGTCATTTTGAGGCAAATCCCCATGCATCGGTTGATTATGGGGCAGATCATCAAGAAGAGGTTGATCAAAAGTGAACTACACCAATCAGGGGCAGGCCACCTAGAGTTTCTTTGACTTGAGGATAGATCCCTCCAATGTTCAATCAGGATAAGTCAAGTCGCTTCAACGCTCTTTCAAGGGCAAGCTACTCCAAAAGTATGTTGAAGCCAACCACAAGAATCAGTTAAACAATGATGAATCTATTCATGGTACAAACTCTGGGGCAAGCCATCTTGAGGTCATCTCATGGCAAGCTACTCAAGCAAGTTCATCCTCATCAGCAACTGTTGAGTTCAAAACGAGTGTCGGGGAATTGTACCGTCATCTCACCCAATAACCTTAACCGTCTGAAAAGGCTTTGTTGTCATTGGATCCTTCATCCCACAGCCTAAACCTGTCACCTATCAAAACAAACCAAACCTCCAAAGTCCATGTCCTTACCTGTCAAAACCTTGTAACTTTCAAACCAGTCCCATCTGGTTAACCCTTTGATGAATACCTAGCCCCGTCTGGTATATGTCAGCTTTTGAACCAGTTCCCATCTGGTCACCTTTTCTTTAGCCTTCCGTTTAACCAGTCCTCGTCTGGCAAACACAATTTCAAAGTCCAGTCCTCGTCTGGCAAACCACAAAGTCAGTTCCCGTCTGACATCAAACCTAGAAGTCAGTTCTCGTCTGACAACTTAACCTTTTGTCACCAGTTCTTGTCTGGTAAACCTCATCCCTAAGTTCAGCTCCCATCTGGAAAACCACAAAATCAGCCCTCCTTTGACAACTTAACATTTCGCCAACCAGTCCCATCTGGTCTACCCTCCGAATACCAGCCCTCATCTGGTACTTCCAATCCAAAGTCCAATTTACATTGGCAACCACCAAAAGTCCGCCACGTCATCACCTGCATTCCCAGTCACCTGCCTGCATCCATAATTATCATATGCATCATACGCATCGCATTCGACTTCATAATCATCTTGCATCATATGCATGCCCAGAATCATATCATACTTCCTCAGCTCTTGCATCTCCGCGCATCAATATTTGCATTGGCATTTCCATTTATGGAACATCATTATCATCAAGCATTCACATATGCGAGCTCAGGTCCAGGATCAATCTCGAAGATTTCCAAGATCATATTCAGCTCAGTCAGGGGCATTTCCACAAGACCGTGGGCGTTCTCCCATAGAGTTGTGCAACTTTTGTTGGGCAAATTCATGAGCTTCAATGCAATCATCAGCCCAGTCAGAGGCATTATTTGCAAAAACCGTGGGTCCTCCCACAAAGTTCAGGATTATCAAAGCAAAATTCAGCCCAGTCAGGGGCATCTTTTCAATACCATGGGTGTATCACATGACATATTTCAACTCCGTGGTTAATCAGATCTTCAATTCAACAATCAGCCCAGACAGGGAAATCTTCAGTAAAGCCACGGGCGATCCCCAATGCTTTGTCTCCAGCAGACTTGACTATTTGTCTTCGGCGATAAGTGGCAATCTCTTCAGAGAAGCTTATCCTTCACTAACGATAAATGGCAATCTCTTGGGAGAAGCTTATCCTCCATCAACGATAAGTGGCAATCTCTTGGGAGAAGCTTATCCGTCTTCGGCGATTAAGTGGCAATCTCTTCAGAGAAGCTTATCCCCCTACATCCTTTTGGTGTCAGGGTTGATTTTGTTTCGCTCCATCATCCTTTCGGTGATGGGTCTAACATCCTTTTGGTGTTATGACTAGCGTCTCTGCTCCATCATCCTTTTAGTGATGGGTCTGGCATCCTTTTGGTGTCATGACTAGCATATGTTTACCATTATCCTTTTGGTAATGGATCCCCTACATCCTTTTGGTGTTAGGAATGATTTTGTATCGTTCCATCATCCTTTTGGTGATGGGTCTAACATCCTTTTGGTGTTATGACTAGCGTCTTCGCTCCATCATCCTTTTGGTGATGGGTCTGGCATCCTTTTGGTGTCATGACTAGCGTGTTTTCCATTATCCTTTTGGTAATGGACTCCTTACATCCTTTTGGTGTCGGGTTTGCCATGTTTTGCTCCATCATCCTTTTGGTGATGGGTCTGACATCCTTTTTGGTTGCATGACTAGCGTTTATTCTCCACTATCCTTTCGGTAGTGGGTCCCTTACATTCTTTTGATGTCAGGGCAGTATGTGTGAGTGTACTATCATCCTTTTGGTGATTGGCTTGTCATCCTTTTGGTGTCAAGTTTTCTCTGTTAACATTCTTTTGGTGTTAGCAACCTTTGTAAGGTGTCCAGTATTTCATTCCCGAGCTTTTTATTCCTTTTTGGACAAATTTAGGATATTCTTTGTATCTAATTGACTTCTACCTTGAAAAATGAATGCTGCAGCAATTCATCTTACTCGGTCTAAGCCAATTAGATAGGGGCATCTGTCATACCCCAAATTTGCCCGCCAGCTTTTGTAAATATTTTTGCATTTTATTTCACATTTTTCACGACGTTTAGACACGTGTCCGCCCCGATTGGGTGTTCCTTAAATCTCGACTTTTTTATCCAATAGGAGCGCAGCACGTGGCCTAAGAGCATTTTCGTAAATTTTAATCATTTCTCTTTTTCCTTGCAAATATTAATTTACTGTATATATTTTTGTTTTAACTATTTTTATTTTAATTAAGTTTAGATTTTTGTTTTTTTAATTAGAAATAGAATAGTTTTTATTAGAAATTGGTTTTTGTTTTATTTTAATAGATATTAATCTAGGTTAGTTTAGTTTAATTTTATTTAGATTATTTATTCACTTTTTAGAATATTATTTTAGTGTAAAATATTATTTTTGGTTTAGTAAGAATTTATATTAATTATTAGTTTAGACCATTAGAATTAATTAGTAATTTTTAATTTGAATTTAAATTAATATATTTATTTTTATTAGAGTTTTAATATCAACTTTAGTACAACATAACAACAACGTGGTTCATTAGCACTTCATTAAAATTTTAATCAGTCATTAATTCAGCCCAAACAGCCACGCCACATGTCAAAATTCTGCTATTTAAGCTACTATTCATCATCACCTTCTTCAGAACCCTAGCCGCTGCTACAGTGCCTCCCTTCTACTATTCATCTTCCTTCATTTTACACAACCATTTTTCTTTCCTCGACATCCACTTCATCTCCATTGAAACTCAACAAACACAGAAACAACCTTCAAAAACCCATCCAACCGAAATCTTTTCTCCAACTCCTTCATCATCAACACCAAACGAAACTCCCAAAATGAAATCAACTCAGCCGCCACCGCCGCCGCGAGAGAGTGGATATCCAAATACGTGAGAGAGAAGCGACTGAAATGCTAGATTTAATCGCGTGCAGTGAAGTATGTGATAGCAGTGGTGATGGAGCGTCAAAAATGTGCAAGGAGATGGAGCATTGATGGTTACTTGCAGAATGGTGACACGACCCGAAAAGAATCAGAAATGCTTGAGAGAGATCCGAAAGTCATTGACGAGAGAGAAGGGTCCTGTGTCTTGCTGGTATATTGCTTTCCTTTTTTATTTTCCCTATTCACTGCTATCATTTAATTTTTTTATTTGATTTTTACAGTACCATCTTTTATTGTGGTTGCTATGTTAAACTTTCATAGAATGACATTTTTATACACATTATTTTGGTCTGGTTAAGTTTTCAAATTCATGGGACTTAGCTTTTCTTTTATATGTATGTATACACGCTATGGTGTAGATATATTGCTATTAGAGTTTATTTTTATTTTTATTTTGTTTCAATTTCTTTAAAATGTATTTTTGTATATACTGTGTTTTCAAAGTTTAGATATATATTACTGTGTTTCACTTTTATGTATATACCTTAACTTGTTGAGTTTTATATATAAATATTATTAGTTTCAAAGCTTTACATGTGCATACTTTATATTTCATATTATTTTATACATTTAGGTTTTTATTTTATTTTTTTAAAAAAATGGTTATAGGACCTTGCGTTTTCTGCTGATGTATATATTGGTTTTGATAATTTCCTGTTAATCATATCATAGCCATTTCTTATTATTTGTTTGGTTCTTTAAATGTGAATGGTTAGTTTAGATCATTTTGGATTTGGGCTCAAGAGTCAATTTAATATCCACACTTGCATAATTTTTTTTTCTTGCTTTTAATTTAATTACTTATTTATCTTGTTAATTAGTGGATTAGAAACTTATATTAGTTTTTTTAGATTAGAATAATTTTGATTGTTAGAAAGAATATTTAATAATTTATTTTAGCCTTTTTAAAATTTTAATATATCTTTTTTAAGATTAGATTTTAGTTTTTATTTACCTTTGAGGATTTATTTTCATATCTTCTCTGTTTTGGTCGATGACGAGATCACCACCGTTTAGCCGTCAAATTATTGACGTGTAACAAAGGATCCGAGACCAACTTTTTCTCTCCTTTCTATTTTCGACATTTATCCACTTTTGTATATTCTTCCATCTTTTGGGTCTATGAAGAGACTTCCGTAATTCATTACCAGTCAAATTATTGATGAATGATGTTGGATCCGAGACCACTTTTTTCTCTCCTTATTTCTTATTCTGTTTCAATTTTATTTTGACTTTCTGTGATCGGTGAAGTCTTGTATCCGCAAGACGAGATCCCACTGTATTTGATCCGTGCGACGCGATTCAATTGGAGAACGATCCTCAATATCGTTTCTCTATCTTGTCCATAGCATGAAAATCAATGTGCGACCTCTTATAGTTCAACTTCCCTCATAAGTCGAGCTAAGATGGTTTAACACCACATTATGCCCCGATTCGATTCATCGACGCTATCAAACCATCTTCAATAAAGGAATCGAGTTATATTTGCTTTGCATTGAATTAAAGAGAGAGGATTGAGTGTAGACTTTCTCCCTCTCCGAGTGTCGAGATGCCCACTGTAGTGAGGGTGGTTTTGATACTCGTCTTTCAATACGAAGACGCGACTTTATCCACCATCTCGCTTTCACAACTTCCTTCCACAATTTTCACACCTAAAACCTCGGTCCTGTACCGAGTGCATTTTCAAATCTTTTCATAACAAAAACTTGAATGGTCGTGGAGTGGTTAGGCGTAGGCCTTCTCCTATCCCGAGTGCTGACGTTTACCGTAGGGTTATCTGTCGCAAAGCACTTACCATTCAAAACCAAAAACATCTTTAATAAGAGAACGAAGTTCTCTTTGCATTGAATTAAAGAGAGAGGATTGGGTGTAGACCTCTTCTTCTCCGAGCGTAGGGATGCCCACTGTAGTGAGGGTGGTTTCGATGCTCGTCTTTCAATACGAAGACGCCTTGTTCGCCACACCCTTTTATAACAAAAACTTTGAGATAAAGAATTGGGTACTACCCGTAGAGGTTACTATCCGAGGACCTATCTCGCCCCTAAAAAACAATTCAACCAATCAAACATGACACCTTGCCTCGTATGGCGAAAACCAGTCTCCCAAAGGATATGTTACGTCCGTTCTACCGCAAACAGGTATGCATAAGTCTCCTCACATGCGAGCAGCAAAACACCTAAATTGCTAGAATGCGCACGATAACATCATCCACATAAACACACCGGTTATCCGCACCGTAGGCACGAACTACGTTGCTCTGATTTCTCATGTCTGATTGAGAATACGTAGGCATAGGATTACGATATCCTAGCGAGCACCCTTTTTCTTTTTCACCCTTTCCCAGAAAGGCATGCTACGTCCGTTCTACCGCAAACAGGTAACGCCTAAGTCTCCAACGAGGGAACAACAATACACCTAACTGCTAGAATGCGCACGATAGCATCGTTTACCAGAACACCCCGCTTTCCCAGCAAACCGTAGGCCGAACTACGGCTGCTCTGATTCTTTACTTCTTCAAGTAAAGATACGTAGGCACAAGGGCCACAATCCTTGCCGAGCATATTCCCCCTTATATCTGTAGTTCCCCGAACTACGTCGACTCTGACTTTCTCATGTTCATTGAGAATACGTAGGCATAGGACTGCGAAGTCCTACCGAGTCTGTTCCCTCTCTCTCCTTCCCTGTTACCTCTCTTTCCCCAGTTTCTAACCCTTCTTCTTTACCCTTTGGAAAACACTTTTATAGCACAATATTTAAGCAAATATAATCGCACGTCGACAAACAAAAGGTTCCCATCGAGTACGATGGATGCGAGGGGTGTTAATACCTTCCCCTTGCATAACCGGCTTCCGAACCCGTTCTTGGTCGCGAGACCATCTTATCCATTTCTTTCTTAAGGTTTTCTCGATATTTTCCTTTCCCCCCATGGGATAAATAAAGTTCGGTGGCGACTCTTCTGTCTATCTTTTTCGCCTCTCCGTCGTTGCGCGATGCATTTTTCGAGTAGCGACAACATCAAACTATTTTCCATTTACTCTTTGCATTTCTTTATATTAAATTAAATTCCTCCTTCTTTCGGTTGCAAGTTCTGAGATTTTAGATCGATTACTTAGTTACATTGTGATGGGAGCATATATAAATTTAATAGATAATTATAACGATCACATTTCAATAATTTTATTTTTTAATTAAAATCTTTTGGAAGAAAATATTTATAATAATATATTCTAAACTATTAGATTAAATTATAATAATTATAATTAATAATTTTTTAAAACTGCATCACATATGTGTATGTATAGTTAAAAAGAAATAATGTATATCTTGTAACAAACTTGAAACGTTACCGCTTTCTTTACAAAAAGAAAACCACCAATTTTATTTTTCATTCTTGTTGCTTCTCGTGTTATATAAAAAATGAAATTGACACAATTCGTTTCTGCAAAATCAAAATCGTAATCAAGATCAAGAATTTGATTTGACTTTCTCTCTCTATTTCTTCAATTTCAATGTCATCAAATTCCTTCAGAGGTGGATCATTTTACAGCGATGTCGTTCCTTATCGATCAAGGTAACACCATTCCTCTCTCTCTTTCTTCGTTTCCCTTAGTTTCTTGATATTAACATGTTTGAATTGCAGAGACAGACTCACCGCCAGAATCCCCGTTGCTCCCACCAATGAAATTCAGTTGTGTATTGATCCTGTCATGGAATTCGATGATGAGATTATCGGTCTTCATGGTCAAGTTAGAAGATTGAGAAATGTAATGTATGCATCTTTATATCTTACTAGGACTAGAAATGAGTCGAGTCGAGTCGAACTCGCCTCAGCTAGGCTCGACTCGTTAAGAATTGGTTCAGCTCAAATCTCGGTTCGAGTTTGACACGAACTTTTTTTAAAGCTCAAACTCGACTCGTTATAAGTTCGCAAACAGTTCGGTTCAACTCGTTAGGTTCATCTCATTAGGTTCAACTCACTTGTTTCACGGACTTAAAAGCTGTTTTTTTTAAGTCGGCTGTTTTTATATATATATTTGACATTTTAAATTAATATTTTTTAAAAAAGAAAATGTTAAAATAAAATAAAAGTTATCTGATTGAAATTTAACTTTATCTAAAAAATCTACTAATTCAAAAATTACAAAATTTTCAAGAGATACAACTGAAAGTCTAATTTAAAAACTACTCAATTGAAGTTTAAATTTGTCTAAAAAATCCACAACTTCGTCTAAATATTTATGAAACATACAATTTTAATGAAATAGTACACAAAAAATTACTAGAAATTGATACATTTCCATCACAGAATGATTACACTACACCACTCTCAACCTTCATTACACATGTTATTTAACAAATGTCATTATGCCTCCAACAAGGATGATTCTAAATGCAATTGTCAGTTTTACTGCCATAACTAGTATATAAGGTACATATTTAGGATTAAGATTTGGAGTAAATCTTTAAACCTAATCTTAAAGTCAATATAATCCTTCTTATGTAATCGAGTTGACTCATGAACCTAACGAGTCGAACTATGTATAGTTCAAGTTCAGCTCATTTAGTTAACGAACTTAGTTTTTTGCTCATATTCAACTCATTTGGTTCATGAACCTGGTTCGACGATTTAATTGACGAATCGAGTTCCAAACTATTTTCGAGTGGGTTCGGTTCATTGCCAGCCCTATATCTTACCCAATTTTACCTACTTTTTCTTTCAATTTTGTACCTGCTTATACAGAATATAAAAATTGTTCTTTTTTGAAATTATGATTTTTAGGTTTCACTATGTTGGAAAAGAGGGGAAATTAACAGAAACATATAGTTAAATTCATCTTGTATGTGTTTATGCATGTGGAGTTTAATCACTATACACTTGATAGCATGGACCGCTTTTCGGCAAATCTTTGAATGATACAAATCATATGATATTTGATAACTGATGCTTGTATGCCTGTTGCTTCCAGCTGAGTTTATAGAATCTTAGCAACTTGGCTTATTGTTCAATTGTGTGCTATAGGGGTGTGCATGGATTATAAACCAAACCAAAACAAATCACATATATGGTTTGTTTTGGATCTTAAAACCATTTATATAAAACCAGTTTATTTTTTTAAAACCGGTTTACAAGTGGATTGATTCGGTTTCAAACCGGTTTTAAAAAAATAGTTTTTTTAAAAACCAGTTTCTCTCAAAATCAATTTTTTATTTTCTTTAAAGAAATCAGTTTTAAAACCAATTTTTTTTAAAAAATTAATTTTATTACAAATTATCAAATAATTGATAAACCACATGAAACTTATTCTACTTTAACTTTATTGTAAACTATCAAATAATTGATATAAACCAATTAATCAATTTTATTTCAGCTTTACATTGAATTAAATCAACACCCCATATATCTTAAACTTTAAACTACTCAATGTAAAACTGGAATTAGAATAATTCTCTTTCATCGTGAATTAAATCAATTAACCGAGAAGTACGTTGAATTGATATAAATCAATTAATCGTAAAACTTATTCTACTTTAAACTTATTGCAAACTATCTACCTTAAACTTATTCTACTTTAAACCAAATCAACTTTATTGCAAACTAGGAGTGTTGATCTTGATTTTCTCAAACTATTCTACTTTTGTTTTTGAAACTTATTAAAAAATGGTTACGAAATCTCAATCCGGTTTGAAACAAATGGTTATCATTTTTTTTTTAATTTGATAAATGGGCCACCAAATTTAAAATATAAATTTGGATTAATTTAAATAGGAATTTGGTTTATGGTTATTGGTTATTTTGCACACCCCTAGTGTGCTAGTTAGTTGTTAAGTATTTTATTAATATTAGAATTAGTTTGATGAAACTCTATTAGGTGCAGAGAGTTTTTCTTTTTTCTTCCTGATTTTGTTTTTGATTTCCAATGTTGTACATTTATGGTGCACGTTGCTGAAAAGATAGGGACATAAATCAAGACTCATAAATATTTTCTAGAACATATGGTACTTTATTTATTGGATAACCTATATATATTTTCTAGACACATACTCACATAGATTAGCTGGAGAAAAGAGTACATGTGCCTATGCCTAGGGTTGCTTGCTTTTAGATTAGGTTGAAGAGAAAATGCAAATGGCGGAAGAGTATGAGGACTAAGAAAACATATAAATATTGGCAAAACCAAAGCGAAGGAGGAGTATATTATCATACCCTAATTTGGACCCTAAGATTTTGTTTTGCATCGTCGGCATAACATATCACGCTGTTTATTTTGGTGCTTTCTTTTTCAGGCACTTTGATGTCCGACCTTTTATTTGTTTTAAACTGTTTCATTTCTCTTTAATTTTTAAAATAGTCTTTTAATTTAATTATCTTTTATTTTTAAAATAGTCTTTTAATTTAAATATATTTCATTTTAAAAAATAGTCTTTTAATTTAATTATATTTCATTTTTAATTATCTTTTAATTTAATTATCTTTTATTTTTAAAATAATATTTTAATTTAAATATCTTTTATTTTAAAATAGTCTTTTAATTTAATTATATTTTATTTTTAATAATCTTTTAATTTAATTATCTTTTATTTTTAAAATAGTCTTTTAATTTAAATATCTTTTATTTCAAAAATAGTCTTTTAATTTAATTAGATTTTATTTCTAATAATCTTTTAATTTAATTACCTTTTATTTTTTAATAATCTTTTAATTTAATTATCTTTTATTATTAAAATAATCTTTTAATTTAATTATCTTTTAATTATTTTATTAAAATAGTCTTTTAATTTAATTATCTTTTAATTATTTTTGTTATAGTTTTTAATTTAATTATCTTTATATTTAATTAGGTATTTTAGTTTAAAGTTTATTTTAATTAAATGTTTTTTAACTATTGCATTTTCTTTTTTAAAAAAGCACACAAACATTTTGTTTTAACCATTTTAATGTATGTGATCCCTAAATTTTAGAAGGTTTTTAATTCACTTGAAATTATAATATTATATATTGATGGCATTGCAAAACAAGGGAACAAGGATATGATTTCTTCCTAAAACATATCCCAAACATGCTGAACTGAAAATGGAAGAAATTAAAAGCAATGTCACAGCATGTTGGATTGAAAGAGGAAAGAAAATCAGAGCATGTTTTCCTCATTCATCAAAGCATTCACTTTTCTAAGACCTATATATAAGCATCGCAGCAGCCATCGTAAGAGAAAAAAATAGATAAACACCAACTGTACAGACTCCCTCTTCATTTCTTCATCCATCATTTTCTTTTTCAAACTACCAAATACCACCTAAAACTTCGTTCAACATTCATTCCACCAGTAAACCAGTACTTTTCGTAGTACTTTTACGACTTAACAATTCATACAAGTGCGTCAACTTTGTATCACGACCTGCACCATCTTCGTCATGCTTTCTTTGAACCGCAGTGTTAGTAACACAACTCTGACAATGCTTCGACATTTTGCGGTTATTTTGCTACCATTGTTGGAGCTTTATTGTGATGTTTGTTCTATGACCTGTGTTGCATTTGGTTGTCGAATTTGTCGCGCTGTAATTGTAACCTCATATATATTTTGAGGGAAGAGATAAATAGTATGACCCTAATTCAATTTGTTGTTGTTATTATAAATAGGTATGGTTTTAAGATAAAGTTTCTAATAATTTTTTTTTTAATTAATTATCCTAAGTTATATTTTTCAATATAAGAATTATTATTATTTAATATGGTGTAGTTAATCATAACGATGTAAATGTTTGTTTTCAACTTTGTCTTGTATACTTGTTTACTTTAAGATAAGTAATTTTAGGGTATCAATCATTTAATTTTTTGTTATAATTTTTTTTTACTATTTTTTATTTTATTTGTTTTACCATCTATTACTTTTTTTTAGTGGCTAATTGTCCGATTAAATTCTTATTTGATTGTAATCTATTTAATTATTATTTTTTAGTCATTAAATAGATTTTTCGATTATTCTACTTTATGAGCTTAGTTAATTAATCTCTTTCCATTTTCATATCCTCGCCATGTAAATAATCTTGTCACACTTGGACTATTACTTTTGTTGATTTGTAAGTTGATTCTTGAAGTGTGAATGCTTGTATGCCTCTTATGTGATGGTTATTTGATTTGAGATGCTTTGCCTTGTGATATTGACTACATGCCTTGACTACTATACATATGTTTTTATTTGTTCATGATCTTAATTATGATGTGGAGGCTTTGCTAGATATTTTCTCATTATAGATTATCTCAATGATGCCTATTTTTGTCTGATATTCATTTGTGGCTTTTGAATCCTTCTGATTGTCTGTTTATGTCCAAGGGAAGAAACTTTGTATGACTTTATAAATCATATGCACTGCATTGTCATTTGCATCATTTCCCATGCTTGATCTCTGATTCCTTTCAGTTTGATCAGCTTAGGATACACCCTTATATCTTAAGATAGATTCCATAGATTTTCAACATTTAGACAACTTATAAATCAAATCCCCTATTTTCCCACAAGAGAATTAGACATGATTCATCTATGTAGTCGAGATATAGTTCTCCTGCCCCCAACATAATCAAGAAAGATGTAGAGTCTTTTCTGATTGAGAGAGGTATGTGGTGTACTCGTCAATTATAGATCCGAGTTGGAGCCCTTCTCTCAACATGAAGAAAGGACCGTCTTCCATACGTTTGTGGTGGTTTTGTCGAGTATTCAACTTAAGATGACGACTTGTCTTTTCTCCTAGAATCAATCAAAAAACCTTCCCCTAGAACCTTAACCATAGTCAAGAGTTCCTCATCCCTTTAGAGGAACTACAAATGCTCTGATTCCATTCTCGTTAGGATACGTAGGCACAAGATGGGACTTCTTGGCGAGCATACTTAGAAATAAACCCCTAGGTTCTTCACCCTTTAGCAGAACAAATGACAAATGACACAATTCAACAAGAGGTTCCTGTAGAGTACTATAGATGCTTAGGATGCTAGCACCTTCCCTAGGCATAACCAACCCCCGAACCTTAGACTCACTAACTTTGCATTGCATTGCATACTCATGGGTTACTTAGATCTTTTTCCCTTCCACTGGACAAATTAAAGACCAATGGTGAATAATGATTTGCAATTCAAGTTAATCAATATCTTGATATCTGATTCTCACCGCGACAGAAATGACGACTTCACTGGGGAATCTTTTGAGGGTTCCCCCCTAACTTGTTTATTTGTGTTTATTGTTGTATATCTATATATCTGCTTATCTATATATATTGTTTCTGCTTTGGGTTGTTACTTTTATATGGTGAGTCTTACACCCGAACTTAAGTGCGCTTATGATAGGAAGGTAATATATTCAAGGAGGCTTATAGGGAGTTGATTCCCAACCAAGCTGATTTGAGAAATCACCACTCAGTTAAGGCCCTCTTGAGAATTGTACTGTTGAACGAGTATTTGTGAAAGCACTTACTATTTTCGACCTAGGAGCCTATGATACTTGGACCCTTTAGTTATCCTTAACTCAACCTGGCCCTTCTTAAGACGTAGTGCGATGACTATGAGGGAGTAGTCCCAAAATAGTTGATACGCGATACTACACTCGAAAGAGGTTCTCTTGAGAATATTATTAACTACCGAGTATTTGGGAAATTGATAATATCCGAAAGACGAACTGATGACTTTGGGAAATTTTTTAGAACCTTTGTTCTGCAGGTACAATAAACCCTTAGTCCACACCATCTGGGATGGATAGACCATTGTTCCATGCTCGTGATCTTTGAACCTAGGCCTTTGTTTGTATATATATATATATATATATATATATATATATATATATATATATATATATATATATATATATATATATATATATATATATATATATATATATATATATATATATATATATATATATATATATATATATATATATATATATATATATATATATATATATATATATATATATATATATATATATATATATATATATATATATATATATATATATATATATATATATATATATATATATATATATATATATATATATATATATATATATATATATATATATATATATATATATATATATATATATATATATATATATATATGTGTGTGTGTGTGTGTGTGTGTGTGTGTGTGTGTGTGTGTGTGTGTGTGTGTGTGTGTATGCTTGTGTTTATGCATCCATGCATTCATGCACCTTTTTTCAAAGAACATAGAGTTATGTTGCAAACATCATAGGTTTTACCATGGATTGTGGAAGTTGTACTCTATTTTGTAATCCTTCAAATTTTCAATGAAATGAGACATTTTAAGTTATCAAAAGTGTTATCCACTTTATGGTGTTTGCAAACATGACTTTTGAGTTCCTTGAAATACGTTTGAATTTTGTATAACATACATCATGTAGCATTGCATCATTTGCATAAAGATTTTCATAAACAAAACTTATTCGGCCTTCTGTCCTTGTGTCATTCAGCTAATTTCCTAGCATTTGTACCAAGCTTGAAGTAGGTACTGAAGGATAATGGAGAGGACAGAAAATGTGGATCCCATGTCAAACTTCAGAGTGATGACTAACCCGATGTATGACTTTCCTCCTGACGACAATGCTCCACAAGTGAATGTTCCTACTTATTCTTAGCTTGTGCAAGATAACCTGGTTGTTCAAGTTGATAAAAGAGATTCCCGATTTCCGAGGTGTGTGCCAAATCTTTAGAATGTTCACTCTGTAACAAAGGTGAATGACCCTAGAGTTGTGGAAATTGAAAAAGGAGTTCGTGATCTCAAGAAACAATTGAAGATGATGAAAGGACTCAATGTATCTAGACTTAAAGCTCATGACCTGCGTCTGGTTCCAGGAATGGTTATTCCCCCGAAGCTTAAAATGCCTATCTTTGAGGTGTACAAGGGTGTTAACTGTCTGAGATACCATTTGACCATGTTCTGTCAAAAAATGATTGCTTATATCGACAACGACAAGCTGATGATTCACTACTTTCAAGAAAGTTTATGTGGGGCATCCTTGATGTGGTACATGAAACTAGAAAGGAACCATATTAAGTCTTGAGAAGACTTAGCTGATGCTTTTATGAAGTAATATAATTACAATATAGACATGGCTCTAGACAATGATCAATTGATGAGCATGAGTCAGAAGGACAACGAATCCTTCAGGGAGTACGCAAGGTGGTGGAAAGAGTTGGCAGCCCAAGTTCATCCACCACGCCAAGAGAAATAGTTGGTGAAGATGTTTCTAAGAACGTTGTCAAACTATTATTATGTCAGGATTGTAGGCGTTTTATCATTAGAATTCTCTAAAATTGTGGAAGTTGGAGTAAACATCGAGGACGCATTCAAAAGTGGAAGAATCCAAGATGACTCGAATATCCAAGCTAGTAAAGAGAAATTTGTTAGTGATTCCCAAGAGGAAAGAAATGCTAATGTTGATTCAATTTGGGATTCTCCTCAGATCTTGCAAGCTCCAGTTCTGGTTCCTTATTACCAATGTCAGTATGCAGCGCCTGTTCAATGCCAGCAACCACTACTTCGTGAGCTTCCATATCAGCAACAAAGACTGGCTCCTCAGGATCAACGTCAGAATCGACAAGTTCTAAATCTACAATATCAGAATCAACGTCAAAATCAGCAGAGACTTCCGAATAATCCAGAAGGAGAGACTCGCCAGTTTGATCCAATCCCAATGACTTATAGTCAATTGTGGTCTTATTTTTCCAGAAACTCGGTGGTGACACCTATAAAGACCAGAGCCATGAAATCTCTCCCTCTTTGGTTCAATCCATATACTAGTTGTGCATTTCATGATGAAGCAATAGAGCATTCGATTGAAGAGTGCAAGGTTTTCCAAGAAAAAGTCCAAGAGATGGTCGATGATGAGGTGTATACTTTTAAGGGAGGAAGCCCAACTGTGAATGGAACACCTTTATGTTGATGGATATGAAGACTCGAGAGAATCTTTTCAAGTTGGAGAAATTAGGAGGAGAACTCATTCCCAAGATCATCAGGCTATTTGTTTGTTTGCTTGCATTTGTTATTATTTCTTTGATTATAAAAGCATGATTTGCATGTAAAAACTTGATTATTTTGAATAATTAATGCAATAAATATGTTTGTCTTGAAGAAATCCATTCGTATTCACTCATAAAATGCTTTTTCATGTTTTATAATGTCAACTTTACCCAATCTCTTGATTTGATAGAGAATTGGGAGGAGGATGACAAAATCAAAAATGCAAGATCTCTGGTCGTATACTTTTGAATAAAACTCGGCTGATGATGTAAGGCATTGTTTCAAATCCTCAAACACTGGAGATATAAGGGAGATAGACCCTTGTTAACCCATTTGAGCCTTGAAGTAGGAGTTTTCTTTTCCTTACATACAAAAAACCTTCATTTTTTACCTGGGGCATGGTAATTTTCAGTTAAACTGATCGAGCGCCCATACTCTCAAAAAGGAGGAGTGAACATTCGAGAATCCATTTTATCTATTCCTCACATATTAGAAGGTTGGAAGTTAAAAAACCACAATGATTATCCCTCAATTATCTAAAGAGTGAGGTAGTCACAATCCTTTCAAAAGGGTCAAAATAACTTAGAGTCACACGACTTATTCATAAATAAATAAAATGAAAAAGAAAAAGCCCGCTAAGTCAAAACTTATGAAGGAGACTTAGGAAAAGTTGAGGCATCCTACTGGACTTCAAAGTCAAATCCAAAGACTCCGTCCAGGAAAAAGTTAGGGAATAAAAACAAAATAATAATAAAAGGAAACACAAAAAGCAAAAACAAAGGATCACTAAGAAAAATCCTCAATAAATAACAAAGTCGTGTGATCAAACACCAAAAGCAAAAAGGTGAGTGACTGCCATGTCCAAAGCCTCAATGGTTTCTCAACCATATCAAAACTCCTCTTGGAAGATGAGTGCTCGTATCGAATTAACTGAGTGTAGGATTAGAGAACATCACGAAGAATGGGTGGGCACAAATAAACTTTGAGCATTTATCCTTTGTTTCTTACAACCTTTAAAAGACCTAATTGAAGCAGGGTTTATTTTGAAAGTGTACTCGACGAGATAACGTTTCCTGACTCATATGAGCTAAGCTCAAAAGTTGTGTTGGCTTTGTAAAATTAATTAATTTCCTATCCTAACTAGTGATTCGGTCACAAGTTATTGTGATATCTTTTCAATAAATAAATAAATAAACTTCAAGACAAGCATGTGTGTTGCATTAGCAGTTTCAGAATTAACTTTTTTTTTTGCTCGCTAACATTGCTTGACATCATAGAAGCTTGCATGCGAACAACAATGATGAGCTTAATCTTTTGAGACTTTAAACTCTGATAAAAAAGGGTGAAACATTCCAAGAATGATCATATCCAGGGGCATGTTGACTGAAGACTCTGCTGACCAGGGGCAAGTTTGTTTCTCAATTGTTGCTTTCACAGACTAACCATCCCTAAGAGGGCAAGTTTGAAGTTTCAGCTATACGGAATACAGTCAATCTGGGACAGTTACGTCAAGATTCGACATATCTCTCTAAGAGTTGGAAGATATTGGAACATCTTAGATTCCAAGTTTTCTATAAAATCCTCTTGGAATGAATTTCTTCTCATAAATTATGTGACCTTGGGGCATTTGAGAATTGAAGATTATTTTATCCGTTCACAACAAATGTTGTTCGAAATGGCGACTACCACGCAATTCATCAATGCAGAGCTACCTTATTCTCGTAGCATTCTTCACCCATACCCCAAGAAGCTCCTGTCTCAAGTGGTGTGATGATTCCCCATTAAGTCTCTACCACAGATAGTCATGACAATTCTCTGGTCAATCTCCACTTCAAGTAGTTATGGCATGTCTGGTGCAAGATTTCTCCTATTGGTAACCTAAGCATCCGCCAGTGTATTTTGTAACACCCCAAATCTAAACTTGCGGATAACAGGAAAAACAACAATTCATATAGCAAACAAAGCGCAGCAGCGCAAACATTGACTGCATGACGGTCGTCACGAGCCTGTGACGGTCGTCACACGGGCAAAATTCCTCACATCAGAGATGTTACACTTCAACCTGACGGACAACAATCATTATGCAACAACTTGCAATTATCATATGTAGCACGAAATTAGATGAACAATCAACAATGTATTACTTAACCATTTAATCATAAAACAACTCGTCGTTACTTCCGGTGTAAGTTCGATAAAGTATACAACATGTTCTCTTAAAACAATTTAATAAAAACATCGTAACAAGTTCAATCAACAATAACATCGACTAAAATAATAACAGCAATCGTCCATCCCCCCAAGAGTGCTACGTATCAGAGCGACCAACGACACCTTAATGGGAACTATGCTCTATTCCTGACTACCTGCAAATTACCACCAGAGGAGGTAACATACAACGGAAAAGGGTGAGATATCAATTATATAACATAGAGCATGATAGAAAACATGCCAGAAACTCATCACAACATTATAAGTTTCGAAATCATAAACATCATCGAGAACAACTGCAACAATCCATATCTCACGTAAAACAACATGAATATACAACTAACATAATTATGCAACTTCATGTGACTCAACAATGCGACTCAACTGTGCATATGCATGTGGTACCAATTTGCCATCAAGGCCGCCAATACAGGCCATCGCAGAATTTGCCACTAAGGGCCGCCAATACAGGCCATCGCAAAATTTGCCACAAGGGCCGCCAATACAGGCCATCGCTAATATGCTATGCCATGAAATACCTCTATTATGGACCACAACATCACCGACTATGCAACAAGGCATCAAGACTACAACAAAACGTCCATAACAGAACATTGCTATTTCATATGCATCATATGTTCATCATCCCAACTATTCATGTAAAGGAACATTACGACATCGTATCAACAATTAAGAATTCAGCATATTATCGTAATAACAAAATTACGACATTTTCTCACACAATTAATTACAAATCAATCACAACCAGGTAACTGCCCTTTTTGGCCCATTAGGGAAAACCATTAGAGCGTTGTACGAATAGCCGTATAGCATATTCGTTCTACGTATTTGCCCATAAGGAAAACCTTAGAACATCGCACTAATAACTACATAACACATTCATTCCTACATAGAAATCTTGTCCCATTAGGGAAACCTTTTCCTTAATATTTATCGATTAACGAAAACTATACCTATGAATCGATTCCCTACATGAATTCGATCATACTCCCGGTTATAGAATTGAACCCCACCTTTACCTTAGAATGGAGGCCAATTCCACGCTTTCCGATTCCGCTTCTGCTCTACGGTGATTTTTCTGCAGAAATCTTCCGAATTCGCCGATGGATGATTCTTCGCTCTCCACTTCTCTCAATGCGTAACTTCTCTTTTCCGTCTTTCCTTTCCCAAAAATGATGTAATTGAGGGTAAAAGAGTCTACGGGAATATATTTTTGCTACAAAGTCTCATTCCACCAGAACACGTTCAAATTCTGCATAACTGCAGTTTTTGCTCGTGTGACGGTCGTCACACTCCTATGACGGTCGTCATAGCAGACAAATTTCATTTTTTCCAGATAGAACATCTTTTTAGCTTTCCAATGCTTCGAACGGGGGTCAAATCTGACTTACGGATCAAGAGATATGAATTTTTGAAGTTTTCTGACAAAACCAGAATTTTTCCGACAATTCGACCGATTCAATTCCTTTCTTCGCTCCAAACACATACTCAACTACGACTACGATGCAACGAGACATAGCAAAGTCATAATTTAATTTAATCGAAGTAAAACAGGCGTTACAACTCTCCCCTACTTACAAGAATTTCGTCCTCGAAATTACCTTAATCAAACAGCTCGGGATAAGACTCCCGCATCTTGCTCTCTAGTTCCCACGTCAAGCTTTCGCCAGCAGCTCCCAACCAGACCACTTTCACCAAAGCAATCTCTTTACCTCGTAACGTCTTCACTTCCCGATCATCAATTCTCACAGGCTTCGTCTCCACAGTAAGATTCTCGCGTACTTGCACATCGTCCATGGAGATGACATGCGACGAATCTGAAATATACTTGTGGAGCTGTGACACATGAAATACATCGTGTAGATTCGACAAATTTTGCGGCAACGCATTCGATGTGCCACCTTTCCAACTCTTTCCAATATCTGATACAGACCAATGAAACGAGGAGTAAGCTTCTTAGATTTCAAAGCTCTACCAACACCGGTCACAGGCGTGACTAAAAAAATACATGATCTCCAGCTTCAAATTCTAAATCCTTCCTGCGCTTATCATGATAACTTTTCTGCCTACTCTGTGAAGTTTTCATCTTTTCTTGAATTAACTTCACCTTCTCGGTAGTCTCTCGAACAATCTCCGATCCGAGTACCACACTCTCTCCCGATTCATACCAACACAACAGAGTCCTACACCGCCGACCATACAAAGCTTCGAATGGTGCCATTCCGATACTAGAGTGATAACTGTTATTATAAGTAAACTCTATCAACGGAAGGTATGTATCCCACGAACCACCTTCCTCAAGGACACACGCTCTCAGAAATCTTCTAAAGACTGAATGGTCCGTTCAGTCTGACCATCTGTCTGAGGATGGTATGCCGAACTCAACCTCAACTTAGAACCCAAAGCCTCTTGCAGACTCTTCCAAAACTCAGAAGTAAACCGCGGATCTCTATTCGACACAATACACAACGGAACACCATGCAACTTAACAACCATTCTAACATAAATCTCTGCCAACTTCGATACTGGAAAAGTGATGTTAATAGGAATAAAGTGATTTGACTTTGTAAGCCTATCAACAATCATCCAAATAGAAACACATCATCTCAAAGTGTTCGGCGAACCCGTTACAAAGTCCATTGAAATGTTGTCCCATTTCAATTCTGGAATTTCTAACAGTTGCATCAACCCAGCAGGTTTCTGATGCTCAACTTTTGACTTCTGACAAGTCAAACATGCATACACAAAACGTGCTACATCACGCTTCATACCAGGCCACCAAAACAGATTCTTCAAATCATTATACATTTTCGTCGCTCCTGGATGAATGCTTAACTTACTTCTGTGACTCTCTTCCAGAATTGCTTTCTTCATATCTGCATTATTAGGAATGCAAATACGACCACGGAATCTCAACATTCCTTGCGCGTCCAACTGGTAATCATTATCTTCCGCATGATCTACTCCAGGCATTAAATCTACCAATTTCACATCTAATTTCTAAGCTTCTCTAATGCTGTCCAGAAAATCATTATTAATCTTTAACATGCCCAACTTTACACTCTTCGGTGTTACTTCACAAACTAAACCCAGATCTCTGAATTGCTCAATCAATTCTAATTCTTTAGCCATCATTGCTGACATATGCAAAGTCTTGCGGCTCAAGGCATCAGCTACAACATTAGCTTTCCCCGGATGGTAATGTAATCCAAAATCATAATCTTTTAACAACTCTAGCCACCTTCGTTGCCTCATGTTCAGTTCTTTTTGGTCAAACAATTACTTCAAACTCTTATGGTCACTGAACACTTCGAATCTTGAGCCATACAGATAATGTCTCCAAATCTTCAGCACGAAAACAACGGTAGCAAGTTCTAAATCGTGCGTAGGATAATTCTTCTCATGGATTCTCAACTGTCTTGAGGCATAAGCAACTACTTTATTATTCTGCATGAGTACTCCTCCTAAACCAAACTTAGAAGCATCACAGTATACAACAAACGGTTCTTCTGCGTTAGGCAAGACCAACACCGGCGCAGACGTCAACCTCTTCTTTAACTCTGTAAAACCTGCTTCGCATTGAGCATCCCATACAAAAGTCTTCCCTTTACAAGTCAACTTAGTTAACGGAAGGGCCAACTTAGAAAAACCTTCAATAAACCTTCTATAATAACCAGCAAGTCCCAGAAAGCTTCTAATCTTCGTTGCCGACTTCGGAGTTTCCCATTTCAACACGACATCAACCTTAGAGGGATCTACGACAATTCCATCACCTGATATAACATGACCCAAAAAGCTAACTTCCTCCAACCAAAAGTCACATTTCGACAGTTTCGCAAACAACTTCCTTTCTTTCAACACTTGCAGCACTAATCTCAAGTGCTCAACATGCTCCTCCTTCGACTTCGAATAAATTAGGATATCATCAATGAATACTACCACGAACCGATCCAAATACTCATGGAAGATACGGTTCATGTATTCCATGAAAACTCCCGGCACATTAGTAACGCCAAAAGGCATTACTGTAAACTCATAGTGTCCATACCTGGTTCTGAACGCAGTTTTCTGAACATCATCATCTTTTACCTTAATCTGGTGATACCCCAACCTCAAATCAATTTTACTAAACACTCGCGCTCCAACCAATTGATCCATCATGTCATCAATTCTCGGAAGCGGGTATTTGTTCTTAATCGTAACTTTGTTCAGTTGCCGGTAGTCAATACACAACCTCATACTGCCATCCTTCTTCTTCACTAACAATACTGGAGCTCCCCACGGTGATACACTTGGTCTAACGAACTTCTTCTCAAGTAAGTCTTCCAACTGTTTCTTCAACTCTGCCAATTCAGATGCAGACATCCTGTACGGTGCCATAGACACGGGTTTGGTACCGGGTACAAGATCAATAGAAAATTCAATTTCCCGTTCCGGAGGAACTTCAGGAATTTCACCTGGAAACACCTTAGGGAAATCACAAACAACTTCCAATTCATCGATTATCGCTTGATTCTCAATGGATAATGATGCCACCAACGCAAACACTTGAGCATCTTCTAGCAACATCCTCTTCATCTGTTTGGTAGTTACCAAACGCGCTCCTTCCTCCTCAGGAGTAGAGAATCTCACCGACTTATTAAAGCAATTAATGTGAACGCAGTTATACTCTAACCAGTTCATGCCCAAAATTATGTCTATCCCACTTAGTGGCAAACAGACTAAGTCAACCAGGAAATCTCTATCAAACATTGACAGAGGACATTTCAAACACACAAGAGACGTAGTTACCGATCCCTTAGCTGGAGTCTCAACTACCATCTCTCCACTCATGTGTGACAGCATAAGACCTAAACGTTCGACACAATCCGCAGCAATAAAGCAATGAGACGCACCGGTGTCAATAATAGCAAGTAAAGGAATACTATTAATGAAACAAGTACCTTCAATCAATTTTTCATCACTGGATGTCTGAGTCCCAGATAGCGCGAACACTCTTCCGCCAGTCTGTTCCTTCTTAGGCTTCTAACACTTGCCACTGATGTGCCCCTCCTCACCACAGTTGAAACAAACTATTCCCTTGCGTTTGCACTCAGCAATAGCGTGTCCCAACTCTCCGCAACGGTGACATCTCAATGATATAGCAGCACACACATTACTCTTGTGACCTGGCTTTCCACACTTATAGCAAACAATACCAGCAGGAGCATCTCCCCTACTAGTTTTCTTGCCGTCAGTTACTTTCTGTTTCCCTTTGCCAGCTGAAGGGTCATAAGGTTTACCACGACTCTGCTGTGATTTGCCTCTCCTCTCACTCATCAACTTGTAATGAGCGTTGCTATCTTCTTCATAAATCCTACAGCTTTCGACCAATGAATCAAAGACACAGATCTTCTGATACCCGATTGCTCTCTTGATTTCAGACTTCAATCCGTTCTCAAACTTGATACATTTAGAGAATTCAGCAGTCTCTGCGCTGTAGTGCGGATAAAACTTAGCCAACTCCTTAAACTTCTCCGCATACTCAATAACAGATTTATCTCCTTTCTTCAGTTCAAGAAATTCAATCTCTTTCTTACCACGGACATCTTCCGGGTAATACTTCTTCAGAAATTCCCTACGGAATACAGTCCAAGTAACTTCTTCATCTGCAGCTTCCAACACTGGACGGGTCTCTAGCCACCAGTCATCAGCTTCTACTGCTAGCATATGAGTCCCATAACGGACCTTCTGTGCTGGAGTACAATCCATCACACGAAAGATTCGCTCCATTTCCTTTAACCACTCCAATGCACCATCAGGATCATGCTTACCCTTGAAGGTAGGCAGATTCTCCCGTTGAAACATTGCCAAACTGTGAGACCCAGCATCTCCAGCAGGATTTGGCTGATGCTTCATAGCATTAGCAAAAGCTTGCAGAGCAGCAGCAATTGCAGCGTCATTCCTCCCAGCCATTTCACTTAAGCTGCAACAACCAACAGTCAGATTTCATAATTAACGAGACTCTAGTGCTAGGCACGACGACGGACGCGACGACACTAGACAACTTGGCCGGACGGACCAACCTGCTTTGATACCACTAATGTAACACCCCAAATCTAAACTTGCGGATAACAGGAAAAACAACAATTCATATAGCAAACAAAGCGCAGCAGCGCAAACATTGACTGCATGACGGTCGTCATGAGCCTGTGACGGTCGTCACACGGGCAAAATTCCTCACATCAGAGATGTTACACTTCAACCTGACGGACAATAATCATTATGCAACAACTTGCAATTATCATATGTAGCACGAAATTAGATGAACAATCACCAATGTATTACTTAACCATTTAATCATAAAACAACTCGTCGTTACTTCCGGTGTAAGTTCGATAAAGTATACAACATGTTCTCTTAAAACAATTTAATAAAAACATCGTAACAAGTTCAATCAACAATAACATCGACTAAAATAATAACAGCAATCGTCCATCCCCCCAAGAGTGCTACGTATCAGAGCGACCAACGACACCTTAATGGGAACTACGCTCTATTCCTGACTTCCTTCAAATTACCACCAGAGGAGGTAACATACAACGGAAAAGGGTGAGATATCAATGATATAACATAGAGCATGATAGAAAACATGCCAGAAACTCATCACAGCATTATAAGTTTCGAAATCATAAACATCATCGAGAACAACTGCAACAATCCATATCTCACGTAAAACAACATTAATATACAACTAACATAATTATGCAACTTCATGTGACTCAACAATGCGACTCAACTGTGCATATGCATGTGGTACCAATTTGCCATCAAGGCCGCCAATACAGGCCATCGCAGAATTTGCCACTAAGGGCCGCCAATACAGGCCATCGCAGAATTTGCCACAAGGGCCGCCAATACAGGCCATCGCTAATATGCTATGCCATGAAATACCTCTATTATGGACCACAACATCACCGACTATGCAACAAGGCATCAAGCCTACAACAAAACGTCCATAACAGAACATTGCTATTTCATATGCATCATATGTTCATCATCCCAACTATTCATGTAAAGGAACATTACGACATCGTATCAACAATTAAGAATTCAGCATATTATCGTAATAACAACATTACAGCGTTTTCTCACACAATTAATTACAAATCAATCACAACCAGGTAACTGCCCTTTTTGGCCCATTAGGGAAAACCATTAGAGCGTTGTACGAATAACCGTATAACATATTCCTTCTACGTATTTTCCCATAAGGAAAACCTTAGAGCATCGCACTAATAACTACATAACACATTCATTCCTACATAGAAATCTTGTCCCATTAGGGAAACCTTTTCCTTAATATTTATCGATTAACGAAAACTATACCTATGACTCGATTCCCTACATGAATTCGATCATACTCCCGGTTATAGAATTGAACCCCACCCTTACCTTAGAATTGAGGCCAATTCCACGCTTTCTGATTCCGCTTCTGCTCTACGGTGATTTTTCTGCAGAAATCTTCCGAATTCGCCGATGGATGATTCTTCGCTCTCCACTTCTCTCAATGCGTAACTTCTCTTTTTCGTCTTTTCTTTCCCAAAAATGATGTAATTGAGGGTAAAAGAGTCTACGGGAATATATTTTTGCTACAAAGTCTCATTCCACCAGAACACGTTCAAATTCTGCATAACTGCAGTTTTTGCTCGTGTGACGGTCGTCACACTCCTATGACGGTCGTCATAGAAGCAAAATTTCATTTTTTTCGAGATAGAACATCTTTTTAGCTTTCCAACGCTTCGAACGGGGGTCAAATCCGACTTACGGATCAAGAGATATGAATTTTGAAGTTTTCTGACAAAACCAGAATTTTTCCGACAATTCGACCGATTCAATTCCTTTCTTCGCTCCAAACACATACTCAACTACGACTACGATGCAACCAGACATAGCAAAGTAATAATTGAATTTAATCGAAGTAAAACGGGCATTACACCCCAACTCTAACACTTGCGGATAACAGGAAAAACAACAACTCATATAACAAACAAAGCGCAGCAGCGCAAACTTGACTGCATGACGGTCGTCATGAGCCTGTGACGTTCGTCACACGGGCAAAATTCCTCACATCAGAGATGTTACACTTCAACCTGACAGACAACAATCATTATGCAACAACTTGCAATTATCATACGTAGCACGAAATTAGATGAACAATCACCAATGTATTACTTAACCATTTAATCATAAAACAACCCGTCCTTACTTCCGGTGTAAGTTCGATAAAGTATACAACATGTTCTCTTAAAACAATTTAATAAAAACATCGTAACAAGTTCAATCAACAATAACATCGACTAAAATAATAACAACAATCGTCCATCCCCCCAAGAGTGCTACGTATCAGAGC
Organism: Lathyrus sativus; assembly: GCA_963859935.3. Classification (NCBI taxonomy): domain Eukaryota; kingdom Viridiplantae; phylum Streptophyta; class Magnoliopsida; order Fabales; family Fabaceae; genus Lathyrus; species Lathyrus sativus. The sequence goes on along the minus strand of OZ012740.1, from coordinate 76,045,373 downwards.
GACCAACGACACCTTAATGGGAACTACGCTCTATACTTGACTACCTGCAAATTACCACCAGAGGAGGTAACATACAACGGAAAAGGGTGAGATATCAATAATATAACATAGAGCATGATAGAAAACATGCCAGAAACTCATCACAACATTATAAGTTTCGAAATCATAAACATCATCGACAACAACTGCAACAATCCATATCTCACGTAAAACAACAGTAATATACAACTAACATAATTATGCAACTTCAAGTGACTCAACAATGCGACTCAACTGTGCATATGCATGTGGTACCAATTTGCCATCAAGGCTGCCAATACAGGCCATCGTAGAATTTGCCACTAAGGGCGGCCAATACAGGCCATCGCAGAATTTGCCACAAGGGCCGCCAATACAGGCCATCGCTAATATGCTATGCCATGAAATACCTCTATTATGGACCACAACATCACCGACTATGCAACAAGGCATCAAGCCTACAACAAAACGTCCATAACAGAACATTGCTATTTCATATGCATCATATGTTCATCATCCCAACTATTCATGTAAAGGAACATTACGACATCGTATCAACAATTAAGAATTCAGCATATTATCGTAATAACAACATTACGGCGTTTTCTCACACAATTAATTACAAATCAATCACAACCAGGTAACTGCCCTTTTTGGCCTATTAGGGAAAACCATTAGAGCGTTGTACGAAAAACCGTATAGCATATTCGTTCTACGTATTTGCCCATAAGGAAAACCTTAGAGCATCGCACTAATAACTACATAACACATTCATTCCTACATAGAAATCTTGTCCCATTAGGGAAACCTTTTCCTTAACAGTTATCGATTAACGAAAACTATACCTATGACTCGATTCCCTACATGAATTCGATCATACCCACGGTTATAGAATTGAACCCCACCCTTACCTTAGAATTGAGGCCAATTCCACGCTTTCCGGTTCCGCTTCTGCTCTACGGTGATTTTTCTACAGAAATCTTCCGAATTCACCGATGGATGATTCTTCGCTCTCCACTTCTCTCAATGCGTAACTTCTCTTTTCCGTCTTTTCTTTCCCAAAAATGATGTAATTGAGGGTAAAAGAGTCTACGGGAATATATTTTTGCTACAAAATCTCATTCCACCAGAACACATTCAAATTCTGCATAACTGCAGTTTTCGCTCGTGTGACGGTCGTCATAGGAGCAAAATTTCATTTTTTTTTTCAGATAGAACATCCTTTTAGCTTTCCAACGCTTCGAACGGGGGTCAAATCCGACTTACGGATCAAGAGATATGAATTTTCGAGGTTTTCTGACAAAACCAGAATTTTTCCGACAATTCGACCGATTCAATTCCTTCCTTCGATCCAAACACATACTCAACTACGAATATGACGCAACGAGACATAGCAAAGTCATAATTGAATTTAATCTAAGTAAAACGGGCGTTACAACTCTCCCCTACTTACAAGAATTTCGTCCTCGAAATTACCTTAATCAAACAGCTCGGGATAAGACTCCCGCATCTTGCTCTCTAGTTCCCACGTCAAGCTTTCGCCAGCAGCTCCCAACCAGACTACTTTCACCAAAGAAATCTCTTTACCTCGTAACGTCTTCACTTCCCGATCATCAATTCTCACAGGCTTCGTCTCCACAGTAAGATTCTCACGTACTTGCACATCGTCCATGGGAATGACATGCGACGGATCTGAAATATACTTGCGGAGCTGTGACACATGAAATACATCGTGTAAATTCGACAAATTTGGCGGCAACGCCACTCGATATGCCACCTTTCTAACTCTGTCCGATATCTGGTACGGACCAATGAAACGAGGAGTAAGCTTCTTAGATTTCAAATCTCTACCAACACCGGTCACCGGCGTGACTCTAAAAAATACATGATCTCCTGCTTCGAATTCTAAATCCTTCTTGCGCTTATCATGATAACTTTTCTGCCTACTCTGTGAAGCTTTCATCTTTTCTCGAATTAACTTTACCTTCTCAGTAGTCTCTCGAACAATCTCCGGTCCGAGTACCACACTCTCTCCTGATTCATACCAACACAATAGAGTCCTACACCGCCAACCATACAAAGCTTCGAACGGTGCCATTACGATACTAGAGTGATAACTGTTATTATAAGTAAACTCTATCAACGGAAGGTATGTATCCCACGAACCACCTACCTCAAGTACATATGCTCTCAGTAAATCTTCTAAAGACTGAATAGTCCGTTCAGTCTGACCATCTGTTTGAGGATGGTATGCTGAACTCAACCTCAACTTAGAACCCAAAGCCTCTTGCAGACTCTTCCAAAACTCAGAAGTAAACCACAGATCTCTATCTGACACAATACATAACGGAACACCATGCAACTTAACAACCACTCTAACATAAATCTCTGCCAACTTCGATACTGGAAAAGTGATGTTAATAGGAATAAAGTGATCTGACTTTGTAAGCCTATCAACAATCACCCAAATAGAATCACATCCTCTCAAAGTGTTCGGCAAACCCGTTACAAAGTCCATTGAAATGTTGTCCCATTTTCATTCTGGAATTTCTAACGGTTGCATCAACCCAACAGGTTTCTGATGCTCAACTTTCGACTTCTGAGAAGTCAAACATGCATACACAAAACGTGCTACATCACGCTTCATACCAGGCCACCAAAACAGATTCTTCAAATTATTATACATTTTCGTCGGTCCTGGATGAATGCTTAACTTACTTCTGTGACTCTCTTCCAGAATTGCTTTCTTCATATCTGCATTATTAGGAATGCAAATACGACCACGGAATCTCAACATTCCTTGCGCGTCCAACTGGTAATCATTATCTTCCGCATGATCTACTCCAGGCATTAAATCTACCAATTTCACATCTAATTTCTGAGCTTCTCTAATGCTGTCCAGAAAATCATTATTAATCTTTAACATGCCCAACTTTACACTCTTCGGTGTTACTTCACAAACTAAACCCAGATCTCTGAATTGCTCAATCAATTCTAATTCTTTAGCCATCATTGCTGACATATGCAAAGTCTTGCGGCTCAAGGCATCAGCTACAACATTAGCTTTCCCCGGATGGTAATGTAATCCAAAATCATAATCTTTTAACAACTCTAGCCACCTTCGTTGCCTCATGTTCAGTTCTTTTTGGTCAAACAAGTACTTCAACTCTTATGGTCACTGAACACTTCGAATCTTGAGCCATACAGATAATGTCTCCAAATCTTCAGCACGAAAACAACGGCAACAAGTTCTAAATCGTGCGTAGGATAATTCTTCTCATGGATTCTCAACTGTCTTGAGGCATAAGCAACTACTTTATTATTCTGCATGAGTACTCCTCCTAAACCAAACTTAGAAGCATCACAGTATACAACAAACGGTTCTTCTGTGTTAGGCAAGACCAACACCGGCGCAGACGTCAACCTCTTCTTTAACTCTGTAAAACCTGCTTCGCATTGAGCATCCCATACAAAAGTCTTCCCTTTACAAGTCAACTTAGTTAACAGAAGGGCCAACTTAGAAAAACCTTCAATAAACCTTCTATAATAACCAGCAAGTCCCAGAAAGCTTCTAATCTCCGTTGCCGACTTCGGAGTTTCCCATTTCAACACAGCATCAACCTTAGATGGATCTACGGCAATTCCATCACCTGATATAACATGACCCAAAAAGCTAAATTCCTCCAACCAAAAGTCACATTTCGACAGTTTCACAAACAACTTCCTTTCTTTCATACTAGCTTATATATCAGGCCGTCTTCGGGCGCATCAAGCTCTAACCCGGGTAATCCCGTTGTACCCCCTATTGATCAAGGTCTACACGGCGAAGTGAAACAAGATGAAGTTTGGGATGCAGTAGACGCTGAGGAAAGGAGGAAAGAGGAAGAACTGCGTAACTCCAAGGAATGGAAAGAAAGTGAGCATCACCTGCTCAAGGTGGAAAACATTAAAAAATCCATAGGCCAACGAGCGAAGGAAATAGCTCAGGAAAGGGGATTAACCCTAGGACGCTGCGGTGGAAGATGCGGCAAACTACATTGCCGAAGATGTGGAAGATCTAGCAGAAAATCAACAAGTAAGCTTCCTAGTCAACTTAATGCAAGACCTTAATAATCCCAACAGCAAGTCGTGGGAGCGCATCGAAGAGGAGGTGAAAAGATGGCGCTCATGGGAGGATTAGGGTCGACCAACAAACAGGGAAGGACCACGTACCTGGTTCGACAAATAAATAAAGTATCACACATCCTCTTGTTTGTTCCCAAGAGTCCCATGTTCTTCTCTCATGCTTCTGATGGATCTAGCAAAGACGGATCCACCTAGGGATCTGGTCACTCATTCGGATTGAGATTCATCCAAGTTTACCATAACGGCTGCTAAATCCCTCCCTATTTCACTTTGACTCTTTTCAGGGCGGGAAAAAGACTGGCTCTCTAGTTCTGTCATGAAAGGGGGCAAGGTGCTGACCGATGTCGATTAGGAAGCTGCCCCTGTTGTAAAGAAGTGAGGCAGCGAAGAAGAAGCATTTTAGCATTCACCTGTCCGTCCTTCTTTATGGAATGCTTAAGCCTAGTGAGAACTCAAGTCGATTCGAATGACTGGATCTGCTGGAACTAAGGCTATTTCCAATGCCCGAAAGGAAGGTGCTTAAGCTGAAAGAGTGGTCAGTGAGGCTCAATTCTTTGTATTGATTCCAAGACCCAGGGCATAAGGAATTCACTAAGTATAATAATATTATCCTTTTGATTCAATAGAAGGGGATGCCTCCTACCTTCCTTCTCACAGTCAGCTATGTAACTCAGAAAGGTTCAAGCTACTCTTTACAGCTTCTTGTGGTTGACGCTAAAAGCTCCTTGTGACAACTCTTCTTGTTCGCTCCTACGCGTATGCCGAGTTCCATCTTTGGAAAAATGAAACTCGCTGCCAGAGAGAAAACATCAAAAAATTAACCGACCCCGCCCATGGTCAGTAGTCAAGATCTATTATTAAAATAGTTGTCGAGGGAAGGAAGTCGAAAATCAAAAGCTCAGAAAGCTTTCCCTTGACAAACCCGCACTTTGACAGCAAAAACCGCCCGCTACTCACGGAGAACAGAGATAAGAAGGATACGGGGGCTCGCTCGCGCTTAGATTTTTTAACATGTATGCGGGCCCCTTTCACTTGACTATTTAGGTTACTTAGGCCCACTACGAACGAAAGACCAATGACACACCAAGACTTTCTTAATAGAGAAAGAACCGAACCGGGCGGGGAAAGGTGATAACGACCCAGGAAATGGTGAAGTACGTGAATCGACTCCCTCTTCGAGTAATTTAACATAAAAGAAATAAGAAGGGACTGACTTATTTCTTGACAAGGATCCTGAAAAAATAGCACATGCTCCAAGGACTTCACGGAATTAGGAGGCACACTGGTAGGTATACCAAGAGAAATGCAGGTAAGCGACGAGGGAAATAACCCCTCCATAAAAGCATGCATTTCCAGACAATAATATTTTTTGTGGAGGAATTGTCCACATGATGAACCAAACGGAGCGGGCAGAGTGAAGTTACCATTTTAGGAGCAGATGTCCCGGCTGGTAAGGGAAATGAATGAAAGAAGCTTCTCCAATAGGAGGCATGTGTTGAGCATTTGTTTCATTCCTTTGGCAGCTGAAGTTCCAGTTCCATTTCTAGTTCAGGTTATGGTTCGAGTGGAGAAGCAGAGAGGGCATACCTTCCCTAAGTTGGTTAGATCGCCCGAACGAAGCTGTCTTGTCTCGCAATGGCAGAAGAAAGATATATCATTGCCAATCGGGAGGAAAGGAAGAGTCATTTACCTCTTTCTCCCTATCGATGTTTGACCCGATTTTGCTCCCCGGGCCTTAGCAGCCCACCCCATAAACCGCTTCCCTCGACTGCCTTAAGAGAAGAGGAGGGGATTTCGAAGAATGGAATTCAAATTCCTAAAGGTAGTTTACTTGCTTACTTGTTAGAGTCAGGAATCTTTGTAAATTTTTTTCGCAGGGAAATGGCTCCAAAGGACCTGTGCCTCTATCCTGACGAGGTTATCGTCACCGACCGATGGTAGTCGCGAGTTCACGGAGTACACAACCTTAAGGTAAGGTCGTGGGTCCGACAATGGCTTAACTGCGTCAAGTGGTACTACATGGTTGCAGTATCTCACGGCGTAACCATCCAGGATCTCTTAGACGCACCATTCGTGAACCGGAAATGGCAGGTTGAATCGACCGACTCTCAGTTGGTCCGGTTCGGCCTTGTCTGGAAGGTTTTTTATTTTGTTGCCCTAAGGCGTTTTGCCTGTTAAGCGAATGTCCTAGTCGCTGCAGCAATTACGGATACCTCTCAGGCATCTCTACTCTATGAGTCCCGCAGCTTTCTTTATGTTTTGTGAGTTGACTCCTTATGCTAGAGCCAACCTGGCCTACCGGTCTTGTAAACCGATAGTTCCTTTAGGTTTGACACCTGAGGGTGCCCTCCTTTGGGGTCCATACATAAAGGACCTCATCAGGGTGTTGATAAAACTAGCTAAACCGGTTTCAGTGAGGTCAATCAAATGGAGAGGTACGAAGAGGACTTTTCGGTCCTCTCCTTACTGTCGAGTTACTACGTTCCTTGCCTTTTGAACTTAATTCATGGTACCGAAAGGTAACAGAAGGAAGTAAAAGACCCTCATTATTAGGTGTACTGTGGTACCCAAGAGTTAGGTATTGTTTCGACAAAAACAACTTGTTGTTTAGTCGAATGGATATGGCCTCATTTGAAAAGGAGGTCATTCCCAACGATCCTACTCCTGTCAGAGTCCTTACCTCGGACGACTGGGTCAGTCGGTTGAAGGAGCGGGGAAGAGACGAATATTTTCCATAGGAAACTGGCTGAATCAGAGGTTATTAAACTCTGTTCATAGATGGCTGATGGATGTTATCCGTCAGATTACTATGGGTGGCATGCATGGATGTCTTTTCTGCCTTAGCCATTCTCCCTACGTAGCAACTTTAAATAGATGATAGATGGGATGAGATGCTAGCCGCCTTAGCGCAGAAGATCCATCATGGAGCCTTAGGTTAGGCTACTATTAAAGATAGGATGGATTGTCAGGAATGGTAGATGGAGCAAGGAAAAGCATCCAACCAATCCTGTTAGGCTGTTTTGGAAAGCCAGCGGCAAGGAAGGAAAGGAAGCGAAGTAAGCATCCAATCCTGATCTTTTCACTTTCGAGATCGAAGAATCATAGCTATCAGTGCATTAGCAAAGCAGACCCAGAAAGGGAGAGTTCTTCTTTTGCAAGAATGGGCATTACCGCAACTTTCACTCTGTTGCAGGTATGAAGTGCCATGAAAAATGGAAATGGCTATCAGTTCTGACTCTCCTGACCCGAGGTAAGTAGTTCGGCTAAGCCGGAAGAAATAAATGTGAGAGTTTAGCCTATTAATTCACTTGACTTTAGGGAAGCCGGTTAAATGCTTTGCTTTGTGAGGGAAAAGCAGGCACAACTCACGCACGACACAAGAGGCAAGGAACTTTCAACAGACATGGACGGCCTCCTTTTGAGGGTGAATGTCGGAAATCGTCTTCCCTTTGATGGACATTAAAAAGGATCCGCTAGGCTGTCTTACATGTCCCTAAAAGCTAAAGGGCTCCTTTCCTTCTTGATATCGCTGATGCGCCTTTAAGAGTTCTCGTTCTACTTCCTGTTAGCTGGTAGAGTATGAACTACGACCGATGGGATTGATACAACCACGAATCTTTTGTTTGCTTTGTTTACAGCTGGCCTTACTTAAATAGGAGTTTCTGCTTCTAGCTAGCTTGCTTTGGGAAGAAAGACCTTGGGAAAGAAAAGATAAGGCAATTTACTTCTCATCCGCCCTTGCCTGCTGTTGCACCCTAAAATTTGCTCAACCTTATTCACTTGGTTTATGTTTCAATATCATTAGCATTTGCATCAAGAGTCATGTACATAGCCTAACCATCTGCATAGCATAAGCATAGCAAGTCATCCCACAGGGGACCAAGCATTATTCTCATCTCTAGAGGCCTATCAAGAGGTTATTATCCTGATTCAATCTCATTCAAGTCATCAGAAAAGAATTTGAAAGCAGAGAGTTCAATAGATCAAGCTTTGAGTCTATCTCTTGTCTGAGGGTGTCTGAAGATCAACAAGGGAGTGATGAGCTGTGAATTGAGAGCATGGGGAGTATCTAGACATCTTGGAGGACTTAGAAAGGCATTTGGAGAAGGAAACAAGTTGTTGATGTGATCACAAGGATTACAGTTGAAGACAGTCAACTAGGGTTTCATCTGGGTCAACCCTGGGTCAACTCTAGGTCAATTGACTGATTGAAAGGCATTAAGGGCTATTGAAGAGATATGGGGTTCATCATTTGACATGGAGAATAAGGATATGTTGTTATGCTAAGAAGAAATCAAGAGAAATCAAGGAGAAGAGGAGGTCCTAAATTAGGGTTTCTATGTAAAATCCTCTAGTTTAGGTCAACTTTCCAAGCAAGATAAGTCAAAATGCAAGCTTCAAATGAATCCTTGGCCAACATGAAACTTGTAGAGGATCTCAAGACCTTTAATTTGAGTGGTGGAAGACATCAAGGAGATTTATAGAACTCAAGTTATGGTCCTTGCAAGTTACAGGTCATCTGAGGTATCTGAAAATTTGTCTATAAAAGTGACTTGACTTCAAAGCAATATTTACCCCTCAAGGAGATTTCAAATGAATTTATGGTCAACATAAGAGTTGTTCCTTATTGTCTTAGCTTTCTAGAACGGTATAGTATGCCTTCATATGATTTGGGGAACTCTACTTATGGTCTTGGCAAGCAAAGGGTATTTTGGTCATTTGTGAATTACAGGTCATTTTAACCTATGCCCAAAACTCATACAAGGAAGCTTCAAATGGAAAACTCTACAACATAAAACTTGTTCCAAATGACATTTTGAGTCTAGAAAAGTGACCATGAGAGATTGGAAAGATACATAGCACAAGGTTTCAAAATTGTTGGATTTAATGAATAAAAATGGCCTTAAAAATGAGATTTTTCATATCTTGGCCAAATGAAGCAAAATTATAGGTCATTTTGAATGGAAAGATCATTTTAAAGACATTGGCTAAAGTGGAATTTTGAGCTTAATTCATAATTTGTGAGTTATCCATGGTTGCTTGTAATGGAAGAAACATAAACCAAATTCAATGGAAAGAATGCAAGGGAAACTTCTCCAAGTTTCTAGGAGGTTCTAACCTCATGTATATATTGATGCAAGATGGTTCATGCCATGGTTGGTGATTCCATTTGTTCAAAAACCTCAAGTTTTACACACTTTCTCATTTTTGCATAAGCTTCACAAACTCTCCATAATCTCCATCAATTCTCACTGTTCTTGATTTGATCATCATCTAGATCATTCATAGGTCAGAATTGTATCAAAGAATTGGTTGAATTGGTCAAAGATTGTACCATTCATCTTCTTCATCCAACTTGCAAGAAGGTTTCAAGTCCAAGATTCAGGAGGTTTACACACGAATCATTGCATACAGAACTCTTAATTCAAGACACTGAGCAAGTCCCAATCACTGCAAGCATCAAATTCAGAGAGTTGCATAACTATTTCTCCATTTTTCAACATGTTGGTATCTCTGCTCGATTTGCATAGTTTAGGTAGCATGATAAGGTTTTGATGGTGTAGAATGGTTAAGATAGGATAGAGGACTGAGTATGATGAGTTTGGAGAAGTTTCAAGGAGTTTGATCATGGTGCATAAATTCTGTTAAGGTCCATAGCACGTGGAATATAGCATGATAATTCATTGTATGTGGTTTGAAATGATCAGGATGAGGTGTAGATTAGTTTAGGATGAGTTTTGGCAAGAATTGAGACATTTGATAGCAGGTGATAATGGTGGATGTCATCTGTTGCACCTATCGGGTTTGGAGATTGGATGAGCTTTAGGAGAATCTAACACCATGGCTGTGTAGAGGGTGAGGAGGAGAGTAATCTTTGTCTTTGGATCGTGTTAATTCATGGAGAGATTAGGGAGAAAGAAGGACTGGAAGTTCTGTGCATGGAAGGGGGATTTTCAGAAACCCTAGGGCTCGTTGGGGACGATGACCCTCAGCCCTCAGATCCTTCCCAGATGTTGACTTAATCCCCTCATCGTGCGGCCACGGTTTAATGTTGCAAACGGAGGAAAAATTTGAAAACTCAAAACGCAGCGTTTGAGTTAGTGACCAGTCTGGGCTCAATTGCTTATCGCGCCCCCCAACTTGCTGGGCCCAACGTGTATCCTTTATGTTTTCTTGCTATTTTCACCCCCTCCCATTTATTTCTTTTAATTCTTTTTAATTTCTTTCATTTCTTTCATGCATTTTATAAAAAATCACATAAAATTGAAAAATCATTATTTTTTGATGATTCTTTTTGCATAATTTTCTTTAAAGAGTCTAGAAAATTATAAAAAATAAAAATTGCATTTTATATTTTATTTGATATTTTTCCCATATTTTCCAAATAAATAGAATTTTAAATAGTTTCATTTCATACATAAATTTGTTGATTTTTGTTCTAACCAATGCTTTAATATTTTTTGTCCATTCTTTTTAGGTTGTTTAGTTTAGATATTCAACTTGTAGATACAATTTAGTTCCCATTTTTAGAAATTAATTTTAGGTGTTTAGTTTAGGTGAGAACAACATGAATAAATTAGGGTTTTAAGTGATAACTTAAGTGAATTAATTCATTTCCCTTAGGACTTAGAGCTTGAATAGTTTAGCTATGGGACTATAGGGGCTATGGGTAGTTATTAGATCCCCTTAGAAAAGTCAGGATTCCCCTACTGCTATTAATATACTGTATATATCTGATTGACTGATTGGTGTGCCCTCTGGGGATTTTTGCTTGCCTGTGTGGGTATTGGGATTGTCTGGGGATTGTAGAAGCTGAAGACTGAAGATGATGAAGTCATTGGAGATCCAGAGACTGAAGACCAACTTCCAGAGTTGGAGAGGAGATTTTTGCCATCAGCTGTTAAGGAGATTAGGGTTTAGGAGCTAGGCAGAGCTCTAGAGTAGAAAGCTTGATTCTCAAATATGGAAGGTTTTGACTGCCTCCATTCCTCTCTGTGATGCAGAGTCTCTCTGAGACACTCACCCCCTTCCTTTGGAAGGCTTGGTGCTATTGTCTGAGGGATAGAACTCTTGAGAGAAAATGTCTTATGTGTTAGTAGCAGTTGGTTTACCACCATTGGTAGTCAACTAATTGCTTAACACCCAATCCACTCTGGTGATTGATCCCTCAGCTTGGAGGATAGGACTTGAAGAAAAGCCATTGTATACTGAAGATTGTCAGCCAGAGCCCTTGCTTGAAGACTGTGAAGATAGAGACTGCTGCTGACTGAAGCTTGTAGCTGATTGGAGATGACTTGAAGATGGATATTGATGCAGAGCTGCTGTGGCTGTTTACTTTTACTGTAATTCATTTCTGATGTATTGATTGGTTTTCTGGACTGTATTGTTTGCTGTTTACCCTGTTAGGTTGAAAGTGAAGCCTGTTCACTTTTGCCTATTGTTTTCTAGGTTCGAAGTTGAGTGGGACTCCCTTGCCTCGCTTGTATTGTTGCATTCATGCATTTTACTGTTTTACTGGATATATCTGATATGGTTTCTGTTTCCGTTTATCCCTTAGGATCTCTGTTTCTCTCTGTGCAAGAGAGGAGCATGATAGACACTAGGTCTTAACCCATGCATGATAACATTAGGTTAGCCTGATTCCCTTCGCAACCGTAGGTCAGAGTTCTGTCTCTTCTTTCTCAAAACCAACAGAAAAATACAATAAAAGACACTTCTTCCGTAAAAGAATGTGAACTCATCAAGACGTCATTTTTGTCCGCTCGGACTATTAATCAGAAAAAACCTTTTTCAGAAGGAATAAAATCAACCAAGACAACTTGTGTCGTACGTGGCCCGAACTACGTTTGCTCTGATCTTTCATGCTGTATGAAAGTACGTAGGCATAGGATGCGATATCCTAGCGAGCAACCTTCCCCTCCTTTCCCGTAGGTAGGCGAACTACGTTGCCTCTGATTTCTCGTTCCAGACGGGAATACGTAGGCATAAAGTGCGATACTTTGCCGAGTCATTTTATTTTCTTTTTAACCCTTAACCCTTAGTTTAGATAGAATAACAATCCATACCCGAAAACAAGCGTGGATCCCGTCGAGTACGACGGACGTGAGGGGTGCTAATACCTTCCCCTTGTGTAACCGACTCCCGAATCCAGGTTTTGGTTGCGACGACCATACCTTTCCCGTGTTGTGCTAGGTTTACTCTGAGCATTTCCTTTCCCTCCCGTGGGATAAATAACGCGCGGTGGCGACTCTTCTGTTCAGCCGGCGCCGATTTTCGCAGTAGCGACAGCTGGCGACTCTGCTGGGGACCCAACGTCCCCTGGCTGCTAAGGACTGCGATAGTTCTTATGCATTTGGGATCCAACGTCCCTTGAGAGAGTCAATCCTAACGCTTGTTTTCCCGTCGAGGATTTTGTATGGATTTATATTTCTGACCTTTATTTTCAGCATTATATATATTGATTATTATTGCTGTATTGGGGTGTGACGGGTGTTCTGATACCGAGTGAGAAGCCGGACCTGGGCTTGAGTGCACCTAGAATTAGAGTAGAGATTAGTTGGCGCCCGCTTGCTTTGCTTGCTTTGGTGTCCCGCGAAATCTACACTCAGACGAGGTTCCTCTGGTTGGCCTCCTGCCCCTTCCTTTGGTTGGCGTGGGTTGCTGGTTAGTTGAATTGTCGACTCTGGGGACCGATCATTTGGAAGTTGGCTAAGTGAGGCCTCTTCAGGATTTGATGAAGCCACTCCTTCTGGGAATCGTATCATCAACCCTGAAAGTCTGTGACGCCGATGACCGCATAGGATGCCATACCTTGTCAGTTACTAGGACATCCACCTGTGAGAGGGTTTGGGAATATGCAGGTAACTAGACCTTCAGATACCGGTTATTTCTTGATCAGAGATCCTGGGTATTTATGAGTTATGAGGTCTGTCAGAGACCATTTTGGAGATGTGTTACGAGGTCTGTCAGAGACCAGTTGAGGAGTTCTGAGGTCTGTCAGAGACCTATTAAAGTTATGATTTGAGGTCTATCAGAGACCAGCCAGAGTCATGCCGTGGGTCTGTCAGAGACCATTATTGGAGCTTTGTTGTAGGTCTATCTGAGACCAGGGTTTGAGGACTTCTAGAGAATCTATCTGAGACTTCTTGATATGGTTCAGCTACGGCAGTTGGTCCCCGTTGCATGTTACTTGCATTGCATTGCTTGCATACCCATCATCATTGCATCCTACTAACGTGTGTCTGTGCTGCAGGTGCATTTGCATTTCCCGAGTTCTAGTGTCCGGATTTCTGAGTGTTTGATCATGGCCAGCTTAAGAAGGACAGTTGCTTACAAATTGCCCACTCCTGATGTTGTTCCCCTGCTTGGGTTGATCTCTCTGGCTGATGAGGAGGTTCGTAGGAGCTTCAGAATGAGCTATGGAAGACTATTGAGATTGGTGCGCAAACCCACGGAGATAGAGCTAGATGGGCTGTACGCTTTGATGCAATTCTATGATCCCGCATTGAGATGTTTTATGTTTGCTGACTTCATTATGGGGCCTACCATTGAGGAGTATGTGGAGTTTACTGAGTTACCCGTGCAGAACCAGGTTCCATTCATTCATTCTGGCATTAAGCCCAAGCCGGAAGACTTGGCAAAAGCTTTGCATGTGGAGGCTTCTGAACTGTTGACTACTGTTTCCCGTGGAGTTCCAGGCTTCTCACTCCAGTTCTTGATCGGTAAAGCTCAGGAGTACGCTAAGAGCGGATGTTGGATTGCCTTCAATGCTGTGCTGGCTCTGTGCATTTACGGCATAATATTGTTTCCCAATGTACCGGATTTTGTGGACTTCGATGCCTTCTACTTGTTTGCCGCTGGTAATCCTGTACCGACCTTGCTCGGAGATTTCTACCACTCACTGCATTACAAGAATGAGAAGGGAAGAGGAAAGAATGTTCATTTCTGTGTACCATTGCTGGATATGTGGTTTAAAAGCCACCTTCCCATGAAGGGATCTTTTGTGAAGAGTGCAACCACAGCTAGCTGGTCAGAGCGCTTGATGAGGCTATCTTCCGAAGACGTCGAGTGGTTTGATAGAGATCTGTTGGGATCCGAGCTTATATTCAGTTGTTCTGGGTACCCTAATGTGCCGCTGATTGGAAGAAAAGGGTGTATCAACTACAACCCATCCTTGTTGGTCCGTCAGTTCGGATATGCGCTGAAGAACCCGCCAAAAGAGGAAGAAGTACATGAATCTCTGTACTTCACCGGAGACTTGAAGGGAGAGCTATTGGCCAAGCTGCAGCATGCCTGGACGCGTATTAACCGAAGAGGGAAGCCGTTGTTAGGGAAGAATGACTGTCAGGCCTATGCACCTTACAGAGAGTGGATCCAGGAGAGAGCCAGTCAGTTGAGGATGCCATTTCCAGACGCACCAGTTCTTGTTCCTATTCCGGTAGCAGAACCAACTACCGTTTCTAGGGAGGCCTACGAGCAAGTGGTGAAAGAAAAAGAAGCCTTGATGAAGATCAACGAAGGGTTAGAGCAAGAGCTAGCCCAGGCACGCAGTGAGAAAAACAAGGCCGTCCATGCTTTCCAACAGCAGATTGAGCTAATGAACAGATTAGGGGCCGAGTTGACTGAGGAGAGGAAGAAGCGCGAACGTCTGGGGCAAGAGTTCAGAAGTTCCCATGACATGCTTGAATCTAAGAAGAAAGCGCTTGACATCGCTCACCGAGAGATCTCTTCTTGCAATAAGACTTGGAATGCTACGCTCACCAACAATAAGAAGAGGGAGGATAAGTTGAAGCAGCAAATCTCCGACCTCGAAGAGCAGTTGAAGTCCAGCATCCAGAGGTGTGAAGAAGAAGTGATGACCCGGTACAGTCTCCAGAATGCACTAAACAAGGCCATCAAGGGCAGAGATGAAGCTGTGTCTCAGAAGCGTAAACTAGAAGATCTCTTCGGAGAGGGGGCATGGGAGGAAACTGCTGAGGACGTGCGCTGTGTTCTTAAGAAGAGAAACCAACTTGTTGAAGGGCTGCTTGATCGACCAAGTCATCCGGAGACCAAGAAGCTGCTAGAAGAATACCAGACTTATGGGAGGATTTGATCATTTCATGAAGTAACTTGTATGCTTTATTTGCATAGTGCTGACCATCACCAGGATTGTTGGTTGAGGTCATGCCGTCTCATTATACTCTCAGTGATATTGTATTCTTGGCTTATTGGTTTCTCAGCAATATATGAGGCTTTCTGTGATTCAGCTCCGATCTTTATATTGATAGCACTATCACTGCACCGGCACCTTCACACTAAAATCGGGGAATGAATTTCCCTAATGCACAGACACACATTGCATTGCATTCATATTCATATTGCATTACAGGTAATCTTTGGATGGTGTCTTATTTCCTGCTCTGTAACAGGTATCTTTCAGGATTGCAGATCAGCACCCGCACCGCTATTCCACTCGCACCAACTGTCGAAGAATCATGGATCAAATGCAGAACGAGATGCAAGATGTGCGCGAGAAGCTAGCTCTCTTTATGCAGACCATGGAGGCTATTGCAAAAGGTCAGGAGAATTTGCAGGCCATGGTCCAACCTCTGTTGGTCCGAAATGCTGGTCACGGTAACGAGGAGCATCAGTCTGTGCGAGTCCATACTGTTCATGGAGACGGCACTCCCATGCCAGTGGCTCCACCTGTAGTCAATATACCTGCTGCTAACGTCAACAACGCTACCGCTGCTGGGAATGGTAACGTCGGAGTTGGGAACGAGACTGCTGTCCATAACGTTGGGCTTGGTGATGTCAACTTGGGTGATAATATGGGAGGCAACGGCTTTGGCAATGCTGGATTCGGGTTCAACGATCAGGGATTCGATAATGCTGGGAAATATGGTTTCAATGCTCAAGGCTTTGAGCAAGATGGTTATGGTGTAGCCAATCAGGGTTACGGAGGTTTCGGAAATGGAAACGGCGCTGGGTTAATGGCTTTTGGGCCTGCGGGAGGTGTTCAAGGGTACGGCAACAGAGGCCGAGGTCCGGTGATGAATCAAATTAGAGCTGGCCGTAATAATGGATATGATGGGTATGGAGATGGGAATGGTATGTGGCAAGAAGATCAGCAGGAGGACGCTTTCTCCGGCGGAGGTTTCGAAGGGCCGATGGATGACTCCCAGAAGATCAGAATGCTAGAAGAGCAGATGAGGGGGGTCCTGAACCAAAGTGCTGTGGGCTTGGACATGGCGACAATGGGTCTAGTACCTGGTTTGAGGGTGCCAATCAAATTCAAAGCTCCTGCGTTTGATAAGTATAAAGGGGACACATGCCCGAAAGTGCACGTACGAGCTTATTACAGAAAGATGTCTGCATACTCAACTGATGAAAGAATGCT
The DNA here is from genome assembly GCA_963859935.3 of Lathyrus sativus. Classification (NCBI taxonomy): domain Eukaryota; kingdom Viridiplantae; phylum Streptophyta; class Magnoliopsida; order Fabales; family Fabaceae; genus Lathyrus; species Lathyrus sativus. Next base: position 76,028,848 of record OZ012740.1, on the reverse strand, counting down.
AATGCATTTCTTTCAAGATAGTCTGTCGGGTCCTTCCCTAGAGTGGTATATGGGGTTGGAGCCAACCGATATCAAGACATGGAAGCAATTGGCAGAGGCGTTTGTAGCTCACTACAAGTATAACAGCGATTTGGCGCCCAATCGGGTCCAATTGGCAGGGCTGTCGCAGAAGAAGGGAGAGAGCTTTAAAGAGTACGCGCAAAGGTGGCGCGATATGGCTGCCAGGGTCCGTCCTCCTGTAGAAGACAAGGAAATGAATGACATGTTCGTCGGCACATTCACAGGCTTGTTTCATGACATGCTGTTTCACACATCTCTGGCCAGTTTTTCAGACCTAATTCTGATGGGAGAAAAGATTGAGCGTAACATTAAGCAAGGAAAATTCCAGGTTGAGGAATCAACTGCATCTGGCAGTAATAGGAAGGCTTTTGGTGGGCGCCGTCAGGGCGAGGCAAGCGCAGTGTTTGGAGGCCGAGGCCGAGGCCGAGGCAGGGGACGAAACCAATATCATCAGCCGCAGCAGGTGGCGAGTGTTACTATTCCATATCAGCAACAACCACCTCAACAACAACAACCGTCTCAGCAGCAGCCAATGCAACAGCAACAGCCGCAGCAGTCTCAGCAGGGGGCGCAGCAGGCTCAGCGAAGATTCCAGGGTGGTAAACCAAGAAGAGTGTTTGAGAAGCCTCCATCAACATATGCAGATTTGTTGCAGACATTGTTGGGTTTGAACCTGGTAGAGAAGAGAACTCTGGCACCGATAACGGGAGCTCCCCCGTTTGGGTATGATGCAGGTAGGCACTGTGAGTTTCATTCTGGGGCTCCAGGCCACGATATAGAGGGTTGCCATGCTTTTAAGCACGTTGTGCAGGATCTTTTGGACAATAAGACTATCAATTTCGGAACGGCAGGTCCGAATATAGTGCAGAAGCCCATGCCTAATCATGGGGCAAATGCCATTCTGACTGAGGAAGGGTTGAATCTGATTATGAATGCCGGAGATTTAAAGACGCCGCTGAGCGAGATAAAGAGCCGACTGTTGCAAGGGGGTGTTTATCCAGGATGTGACGAGTATTGTGTAGAATGCTGGACCCTAGCTGGGGGATGTGATGATTTGAAGAAAGGCATTTAGGCTTTAATCGATGGAGGCACATTGCAGTTTGACCGAGCAGCAATCGAAGAGCCCGCAGGGGCAATAACAGAGGATCAGAGTGATGTGGCCACTGTAACGATTCCTCGAAAGACAATCACTATTGCAGCACCGATCCAGCGACCACCGATCACCATAACTAAGGCCGGGCCGATCCCGTACGAGAACACGAAATCAGTCCCCTGGTCATATGGGTTGGAGGTGTATTGTGACGGGATAAAGATTGATGTTAATAAGCAGCCAGTCGAGGCTGTGGATAATGTTGTTGGTTCGGGAGGTATGACAAGGAGTGGTAGGATCTTTATATCACCCGAGGTGGAGGCCGAAAGACTAGCGAAGGGAAAAGGAAAAGTGGTTGAGAATGTCCTAGTGCAAGCAAGCGAAAAAGAAGCAGCATCGAAAGATGTAGAAGAGTTCATGCGCTTGATTCGAAAAAGTGATTATAAGATTGTGGAGCATCTGCAGTAGACGCCGTCCAAAATATCTATCCTGTCATTGCTGTTGTGTTCTGAAGCTCACAGAAATGCTTTGTTGAAAATCCTGGATACTTCCTTTGTACCCCAAGACGTCTCTGTAAATCAGCTGGAAGGAGTGTTGACACATGTAAATGCAGGCCATAGCTTGGGCTTTACCGACTTCGATTTGACCCCGAAAGGGAAAGATCATAATATGGCGCTGCACATATCTGTCGAGTGTAGAGGATCAGTAATGTCGCATGTACTGGTCGACACCGGATCGTCTTTAAATGTGATGCCCAAGAAGGCGATGATGAAGCTGGATGTTAGAGGAATCCTGTGTACACCCAGTGACTTGGTAGTTAGAGCCTTCGACGGCACGCGGAGAACAGTCTTCGGATCGATAACATTACCTCTACAGGTAGGACCGGAGGTGTTTGCAACTGAATTTTATATCATGGATATACAGCCTGCGTACAGCTGCTTGCTCGGACGACCCTGGATTCATGGGGTTGGGGCAGTCACGTCCACCCTGCATCAGAAGCTAAAATATATGGTCGGAGACAGCGTAGTCACCGTATGCGGAGAAGAAGACATCCTGGTCAGCCATCTGTCGTCATTTAAATATGTGGAGGTCGACGGAGAGATCCACGAGACGCCCTGCCAGGCATTTGAAGGGTTGCGCATCAAGGACAAAGGTCCCGGGCCGAGAAAAGCGTCGGAGATAGCCGTTTCGTCGTACAAAGAAGCTCAAGCTCTAGTGGAGGCAGGAGAAGCCAAGGGCTGGGGCAAAGTGCTGGATATTCCTGTGAAGATGGACCGGTTCGGGCTGGGATACCAACCATCGTCGTCAACTCCTTCCGTGGGGGCACCCCGTTTCAGAGGGCCAATCACCATCTCTGCCAGTGGAGTATGTCATGAAACCATCAACGCTGCTTCGGAGTCTGACGAAGGAGACAGCGACTGTGATATGGATGCCTGGATTCAGCCAAGCACGCCAGGACAAGGACTGTGCAACTGGTCTATTCAGGAGCTTGTTCCCGTGACTCTTAAACAGTAATGCTTTGCTTTATTAATTGTTGAATAATCTGATGTCTTGCCCGGGGCATCAGGATTTGCTTAGGGCTGTGTTGTTATGAACATTGCGTGTTAATCATTAAATAAATGGCTTTTTTTCATGTGCAAATACTGTAATCTCTGTCTTTCTTGTTTTATATTTTTCAATAAAATGGCAACGTGGTTATTCGCTTTATACGCATTTTGAAGCACTTAACCATTCCTTTTGCAGGATAACATTTTCAGATGACATCTTTGAACCACCTATGACTCGCCCCGACTTTGAGCACCCGGTATTTCAGGCCGAAGAAGAGGTTGTCGAAGATAGTGACGTTCCTGAAGAACTGTCTTGGTTGGTAAAGCAAGAGGAAAGAGCCATTCTGCCTCACGACAAGGTCATCGAAGTTATCAACTTGGGGTCGGAAGGGGTTGAGAAGAATATTCGTATCGGAGCCGCACTGCAGAGTGATATCAAGCGAAGACTGGTTGAAATGCTCCGAGAGTATAGTGATGTATTCGCTTGGTCGTATGAAGATATGCCAGGGCTCGATACAGATATGGTTGTGCACCGCCTGCCACTGAAAGAAGAATGCCCGTCGGTCAAACAAAAGCTTCGAAGAACTAGACCAGATATGGCAGTGAAGATCAAAGAGGAAGTTCAAAAACAGTGGGACGCTGGTTTCCTGGCTGTGACGAAATATCCCTCATGGGTTGCCAACATCGTACCCGTGCCAAAGAAAGATGGCAAGGTTCGGATGTGCGTGGATTATAGAGATTTGAATAAAGCAAGCCCAAAAGACGATTTTCCACTTCCTCATATTGACGTGCTAGTTGATAATACCGCTCAATACTCCGTATTCTCCTTCATGGATGGCTTTTCAGGCTATAATCAGATTAAAATGGCGCCAGAGGATATGGAGAAGACCACTTTCATAACGCCTTGGGGAACATTTTGCTACAAAGTGATGCCCTTTGGTTTGAAAAATGCTGGGGCAACATATCAGCGTGCGATGACGACTCTTTTTCACGACATGATGCATAAAGAGATAGAAGTTTATGTTGACGATATGATTGCCAAATCCCAGACGGAGGAAGAGCATCTGGTGAATCTGCTGAAATTATTTAAAAGGCTTAGGAAGTTCAGGCTGAGGCTGAACCCTAATAAATGCACCTTCGGGGTGAGATCGGGTAAGCTCCTGGGGTTTATCGTAAGCGAAAGGGGAATAGAGGTCGATCCTGCTAAAATAAAAGCGATTCAAGAAATGCCGACGCCTAAAACAGAGAAAGAGGTGCGCGGGTTTTTAGGGAGGTTGAACTACATTGCCCGGTTCATATCTCACCTAACTGCTACGTGTGAACCGTTATTCAAGCTGTTGAAGAAAGATCAAGCTGTAACGTGGAACGAAAATTGTCAAAAGGCGTTCGACAAAATAAAGCAGTATCTGCAGGAGCCTCCTATTTTGATACCCCCAGTGGCAGGTAGACCCTTGATCATGTATTTGACGGTTCTTGAGGGAAGCATGGGTTGTGTTCTCGGTCAACACGACGAGACAGTAAGAAAGGAGCATGCGATCTACTACTTGAGTAAGAAATTTACAGATTGTGAATCTCGATACTCAATGCTTGAGAAAACTTGTTGCGCGCTAGCCTGGGCAGCCAAGCGTTTGAGGCAATACATGCTGAATCATACAACCATGCTCATCTCGAAGATGGATCCTATCAAATATGTATTCGAAAAGCAGGCGTTGTCAGGGAGAATTGCCCGTTGGCAGATGATATTGACTGAATATGACATTCAATACGTCTCGCAAAAGGCCATAAAGGGGAGTGTGTTGTCTGAGTATCTGGCGGAGCAGCCTATTGAAGAGTACCAATCGATGAGGTTTGATTTTCCTGACGAGGATATCATGTACCTAAAGATGAAAGATTGTGAAGAGTCGTTCCCAGACGAAGGACCGTAGTTGGGTTCCAAATGGAAGATGATATTTGACGGAGCTGTGAATGCTTACGGTAACGGAATAGGGGAAATCATCACTACTCCACACGGGTCGCACATCCCGTTTACTGCCCGATTGACCTTTGCAGTTACCAACAATGAGGCCGAATACGAAGCTTGCATAATGGGGCTTGAAGAAGCCATTGATTTGCGAATCAAGAATCTGGACGTGTACGGAGACTCAGCTCTGGTGGTGAATCAAATCAAAGGGGAATGGGAGACACGTCAGCCCAATCTGATACATTACATGAACTATGCAAGGAGATTATTGCCTTTCTTCGACAAAGTTGAATTGCATCACGTACCGCGGGAAGAGAATCAAATGGCTGACGCCCTGGCCACTTTGTCTTCCATGTACAAAGTCAACTTCTGGAACGAGGCTCCCAGAATCGTTATCTCTCGGTTGGACAGACCAGCTTATGTATTTGCTATTGATGAAGCATCCGACGACAAACCGTGGTATTTTGATATCCTTAATTTCCTGAGAAATAAAGAGTATCCGGCTGGGGCATCCAGTCAAGATCAGAAGACTCTCAGGAGATTAGCGGGTAATTTCTATTTGAATCCGGATGGCGTCTTATACAGAAGAAACCATGATTTGGTGCTGTTGCGTTGTGTAGACGAAAGAGAGGCAAAGCTGCTCATGGAGGAAATACACGAGGGTACCTTTGGTACACATGCTGGCGGGCATGCTATGACGAGAAAACTGCTGCGGGCAGGTTATTTTTGGCTGACTATGGAAACTGACTGTTTCAAGTTCGCAAGAAAGTGCCACAAGTGCCAAATCTATGCTGATAAGATCCACGTGCCTCCGAGTCCTCTGAATGTGATGTCATCACCATGGCCATTCTCGATGTGCGGAATCGACATGATTGGAAAGATCGAGCCGACGGCTTCTAACGGGCATCAGTTCATTTTAGTAGCGATCGATTATTTCACCAAGTGGGTGGAGGCAGCGTCTTATGCAAATGTAACGAAGCAAGTGGTGGCCAGATTCATCAAGAGAGATATCATTTGCCGATATGGGATCCCCAAGCGGATAATCACGGACAACGGTTCGAACCTGAACAACAAAATGATGAAGGAGCTCTGTCAGAATTTCAAGATCGAACATCACAACTCCTCCCCTTACCGACCCAAGATGAATGGCGCTGTTGAGGCGGCCAATAAGAATATCAAGAAGATCGTTCAGAAAATGGTGGTGACCTATAAGGATTGGCACGAGATGCTACCTTTCGCTTTGCACGGTTATCGTACGACGGTACGCACATCAACCGGGGCAACCCCGTTCTCGTTAGTATACGGAATGGAAGCAGTGTTACCATTAGAAGTTGAGATCCCTTCTCTAAGGGTATTGCGAGACGTTCAGCTGGACGAGGCAGAATGGGTAAAAGACAGGTTGAACCAATTGAGTTTGATGGATGAGAAGAGGCTAGCTTCTCTAGCATATGGTCGTTTGTACCAGAGCCGAATGAAGAAAGCATACGACAAGAAGATACATCCGTGAAGCTTTCAGACGGGCGACCTTGTCCTGAAAAGGATTCTCCCGCCGCAAGCAGATCACAGGGGCAAGTGGACCCCCAACTACGAAGGGTCATACGTTGTCAGGAAAGTCTTCTTAGGAGGAGCGTTGTTGTTGTCCACCATGGACGGTGAAGACTTTATGTCACCTGTAAATTCGGACGCAGTTAAAAAATACTTTGCTTAAAATAGACCCGCTGGGCAGAAAAAGAGAGTCCAGGCAAAAATGGGGCATCCTGGCGAACCGAAAACAGAATAAAAGGTTCGGGCAAAAGTTAGGGATAAAATTGAAAAATGTACACCCGCGAAGTTGAAAACCTACACTGGGCGGCTTCGGCAAAAAAGGGTATCCCGGTGAATTGAAAACCCGTAAAGGGCGGTTCACGCAAAAGTTAAGGATTTGAAAAGCAAATGACTGCGGTCCAAATTTGACATTTCAGTGAGCATCAGTGCAGGAGAATGCCTAAGGGATCGGTTATCTGATACAATCGTTTCAGAGGTCTGGATACCGGGGAAAGCACTTGAGTCGGGGGAGTCATAGGAGGATCAGTTCGTGGTGTTCGTCTGCATCCCGTTGCCGACATGTGTACAAAATTTAATTTGTCAAAATATTTATGCTTCTTGTGCATACGTGTATATTTGCTTTGCGTAGCTTCCTCATTTCAGGGGTTACATCCCGTGTATAAAACTCCGCCCATTCAGGGGCCCAATCAATAAAATATGTTATTCAGTACTTAATGCTGGTTCTTTACTGTTTTGTGCATAATAAAACGCCCAAGTTTATTGAAACTAGCATGTACATAACATCACTGGCCCTTACCAACAATTGCTAAAGCTTTGAATTAACTGAAAATGACGTCACTAACCTGAATCGATCTGGTTGCACAGGCTTGTCTTGTCTTGTTTGTGTTGTTGCAGGTATCACAATTGTACGAGGAAGATGACCAAAAGATTGCAATAACGAAAGACTTGATCTCCACGCAGGTCATGCATGTTCTCACTGAAGAAGGATCGAACTCCCCAGCTAGTCGTAGCTTATCCAAAGGACATTTTCCAGTAAAGTCATTTATCCTCAGCAGAATTGGCGATTCCAAAAACTGTAGGCTGTGTTCAAGCAGTGTGGTGTCCCCCAGAAGGATTCTTTGTCTCAAGCAGAGGGGGTAGCCTCAGAAGATTAGCATTTCAGATTGGTGAGCTGTATTCAGGCAGTTTACCTTTCCCCGTAGGGTCATTTACTCTCCCTCAGTGGAGTCGATTGGTTTTCCCAAGAGAATCATCCCATTTCCAGCGGAATTCTCTTTTCAGCAAATATTCCTTCCAGTGGAACTCGAAGATTAAGACTCTCCCCAGCAAAGTTGGTGTGGGTCATGGCAGTTATTTTGTCAGAATACCGTGGGATCTCCGTTCACTTTCCAGCAGAAGTTCAACCATACTAGGCGCATCTGCTACTCTCCAGCAAAGTTATATTCCCCAGCAGGGTATCACTTCAACGAGGTGATTGGTTCAAGTTCCCAATTTCTCAGCTGAGTCGACTTCGTCCTTCCAGCAGTTATTTTGCTAGAATAATTCTGTAGCATCTGGCTATCCCCAGCGGAGTTGGCATTATCTTCAGCATTTATTTTGCTGAAGCAGTTCCTGCACCCAGCAGTTCGAGGCTGCATTTGCATCGGCATATAGTGCATTGACATATAGTGTCATATTGGCATCGGCATATAGTGTCATACTTGCATCCACCAAATAAAAGCGTAGCGTTTCCATGCCGAATGGAGCATTGCATCATTGTCAAACGCACGCATTTTTAAAACATGAACTAGGTCGGCTAACCGTTTGGTTTCAGGTACTATTTCTCTTGCAGGTAGGGAGAGCCCTCGCTCGGGTAAATCAATAAACATTCGAAGACTCGGCATGAGACATTCAATGAAGTGTCAGCTTCGGCAGTACTCCCCACAGAGTCAGTAGGATAAGTTTCTCTTTGTCCCCAAGCAGAGTTACTCATTTCCCCACCAGGATTTCCTGTTGAAGTTGCTCTAGTCCGACCAGCGGATTGTTTCCTTCAAAGTTGTTGTGACGTCAGCAGTAAAAGGTTTCATGAACCAGAATTTCAGAGGCCACCGCCGGTTATCAGAACAGGCGTCCAGAGTTTGGGTTTCCAAATATCCCCAATAGAGTCCGCCTCAAAGTCGCTGTCACGTCAGTGCTAAGAAGTTTGTGGGTTGGGATCAATGGAGAATTAAGTCCTGACGTGGACAAGATTTATTTTCTCAGCAAAGGAGATGTGAGTCCTGACATGGACACAGTCTTATTTCCCCAGCAAGTCAAAGACGCGCAAGTCCTGACGTGGACAAGTTTATTTCTTCAGCAGGTTGAGATAGGGGTCCTAACGTGGACAAGTTTTATTTTCTCAGTAAGTCAAGAAGCGAGTCCTGACGTGGACAAATCAAGACGAAACGTGAGTCCTGACGTGGACAGGTCTATTCCTTACGTGGAAAGAAGAAACGATATTCCTTACGTGGAAAGAAGAAGCATTCCTAACGTGGAAAGAAAGATTGATATAGTATTCCTCACGTGGAAAGATTGGGGTTCCTTACGTGGAAAATTTGTGATTCCTAACGTGGAAAAAGAAAGAGTCCTTACGTGGACAAAGCAAAAGAAGACGTATTCCTTACGTGGAAGAGTTTGACAAAGCAGAGAAAAGTCACCCCTGACGGGGAAAAGCGATGTATTCCTTACGTGGAAAGGTGAGTCCTAACGTGGACAGTATTATTCCTAACGTGGAACGGTTACTCCTTACGTGGAAAGGTGAGTCCTAACGTGGACGGTGGTATTCCTAACGTGGAAGAGTTTATTCCTAACATGGACGATTTATCTCTGACGAGAAGGCAGACGAGCCATCCCCAGCAAAGTTTTGAAGTTTTTTCGAACTGACGAAGCAGGAGTCCTAACGTGGACAAAATTCTATCTCTGCGATGATAAAATCTTTTTCAGAACGATGAAAATAGTCCCCAGCACGGTCGCGCGAGACCAGTGGGTTGTCATAACAGTCAGATTCAGCTGATGAATGTCGTTCCCCAAGCAGGAGCATAGTTTATTTCTGCGGTTGGCAAATTTCTGGTTTCACTGGTATTCAACCGTCTCGTACCGCGAATGTCTGAAGGCTCCGGGCTCTTCACCCAATCGGGTCCAAGTCGCTTGAATAGGGGCAGCTGTTGCACCCTAAAATTTGCTCAACCTTATTCACTTGGTTTATGTTTCAATATCATTAGCATTTGCATCAAGAGTCATGTACATAGCCTAACCATCTGCATAGCATAAGCATAGCAAGTCATCCCACAGGGGACCAAGCATTATTCTCATCTCTAGAGGCCTATCAAGAGGTTATTATCCTGATTCAATCTCATTCAAGTCATCAGAAAAGAATTTGAAAGCAGAGAGTTCAATAGATCAAGCTTTGAGTCTATCTCTTGTCTGAGGGTGTCTGAAGATCAACAAGGGAGTGATGAGCTGTGAATTGAGAGCATGGGGAGTATCTAGACATCTTGGAGGACTTATAAAGGCATTTGGATAAGGAAACAAGTTGTTGATGTGATCACAAGGATTACAGTTGAAGACAGTCAACTAGGGTTTCATCTAGGTCAACCCTGGGTCAACTCTAGGTCAATTGACTGATTGAAAGGCATTAAGGGATATTTAAGAGATATGGGGTTCATCATTTGACATGTAGAATAAGGATATGTTGTTATGCTAAGAAGAAATCAAGAGAAATCAAGGAGAAGAGGAGGTCCTAAATTAGGGTTTCTATGTAAAATCCTCTAGTTTAGGTCAAATTTCCAAGCAAGATAAGTCAAAATGAAAGCTTCAAATGAATCCTTGGCCAACATGAAACTTGTAGAGGATCTCAAGACCTTTAATTTGAGTGGTGGAAGACATCAAGGAGATTTATAGAACTCAAGTTATGGTCCTTGCAAGTTACAGGTCATCTGAGGTATCTGAAATTTTGTCTGTAAAAGTGACTTGACTTCAAAGCAATTTTTACCCCTCAACGATATTTCAAATGAATTTCTGGTAAACATAAGAGTTGTTCCTTATTGTCCTAGCTTTCTAGAATGGTATAGTATGCCTTCATATGATTTGGGGAACTCTACTTATGGTCTTGGCAAGCAAAGGGTATTTTGGTCATTTGTGAATTACAGGTCATTTTAACCTATGCCCAAAACTCATACAAGGAAGCTTCAAATGGAAAACTATACAACATCAAACTTGTTCCAAATGACATTTTTGAGTCTAGAAAAGTGACCATGAGAGATTGGAAAGATTCATAGCACAAGGTTTCAAAATTGTTGGATTTAATGAATAAAAATGGCCTTAAAAATGAGATTTTTCATATCTTGGCCAAATGAAGCAAAATTATAGGTCATTTTGAATGGAAAGATCATTTTAAAGACATTGGCTAAAGTGGAATTTTGAGCTTAATTCATAATTTGTGATTTATCCATGGTTGCTTGTAATGGAAGAAACATAAACCAAATTCAATGGAAAGAATGCAAGGGAAACTTCTCCAAGTTTCTAGGAGGTTCTAACCTCATGTATATATTGATGCAAGATGGTTCATGCCATGGTTGGTGATTCCATTTGTTCAAAAACCTCAAGTTTTACACACTTTCTCATTTTTGCATAAGCTTCACAAACTCTCCATAATCTCCATCAATTCTCACTGTTCTTGATTTGATCATCATCTAGATCATTCATAGGTCAGAATTGTATCAAAGAATTGGTTGAATTGGTCAAAGATTGTACCATTCATCTTCTTCATCCAACTTGCAAGAAGGTTTCAAGTCCAAGATTCAAGAGGTTTACACACGAATCATTGCATACAGAACTCTTAATTCAAGACACTGAGCAAGTCCCAACCACTGCAAGCATCAAATTCAGAGAGTTGCATAGCTATTTCTCCATTTTTCAACAGGTTGATATCTCTGCTCGATTTGCATAGTTTAGGTAGCTTGATAAGGTTTTGATGGTGTAGAATGGTTAAGATAGGATAGAGGACTGAGTATGATGAGTTTGGAGAAGTTTCAAGGAGTTTGATCATGGTGCATAAATTCTGTTAAGGTCCATAGCACGTGGAATATAGCATGATAATTCATTGTATGTGGTTTGAAATGATCAGGATGAGGTGTAGATTAGTTTAGGATGAGTTTTGGCCAGAATTGAGACATTTGATAGCAGGTGATAATGGTGGATGTCATCTGTTGCACCTATCGGGTTTGGAGATTGGATGAGCTTTAGGAGAATCTAACACCATGGCTGTGTAGAGGGTGAGGAGGAGAGTAATCTTTGTCTTTGGATCGTGTTAATTCATGGAGAGATTAGGGAGAAAGAAGGACTGGAAGTTCTATGCATGGAAGGGGGATTTTCAGAAACCCTAGGGCTCGTTGGGGACGATGACCCTCAGCCCTCAGATCCTTCCCAGATGTTGACTTAATCCCCTCATCGTGCGGCCACGGTTTAATGTTGCAAACGGAGGGAAAATTTGAAAACTCAAAACGCAGCGTTTGAGTTAGTGACCAGTCTGGGCTCAATTGCTTTTTGCGCCCCCAACTTGCTGGGCCCAACGTGTATCCTTTATGTTTTCTTGCTATTTTCACCCCCTCCCATTTATTTCTTTTAATTCTTTTTAATTTCTTTCATTTCTTTCATGCATTTTATAAAAAATCACATAAAATTGAAAAATCATTATTTTTTGATGATTCTTTTTGCATAATTTTCTTTAAAGAGTCTAGAAAATTATAAAAAATAAAAATTGCATTTTATATTTTATTTGATATTTTTCCCATATTTTCCAAATAAATAGAATTTTAAATAGTTTCATTTCATACATAAATTTGTTGATTTTTGTTCTAACCAATGCTTTAATATTTTTTGTCCATTCTTTTTAGGTTGTTTAGTTTAGATATTCAACTTGTAGATACAATTTAGTTCCCATTTTTAGAAATTAATTTTAGGTGTTTAGTTTAGGTGAGAACAACATGAATAAATTAGGGTTTTAAGTGATAACTTAAGTGAATTAATTCATTTCCCTTAGGACTTAGAGCTTGAATAGTTTAGCTATGGGACTATAGGGGCTATGGGTAGTTATTAGATCCCCTTAGAAAAGTCAGGATTCCCCTACTGCTATTAATATACTGTATATATCTAATTCACTGATTGGTGTGCCCTCTGGGGATTTTTGCTTGCCTGTGTGGGTATTGGGATTGTCTGGGGATTGTAGAAGCTGAAGACTGAAGATGATGAAGCCATTGGAGATCCAGAGACTGAAGACCAACTTCCAGAGTTGGAGAGGAGATTTTTGCCATCAGCTGTTAAGGAAATTAGGGTTTAGGAGCTAGGCAGAGCTCTAGAGTAGAAAGCTTGATTCTCAAATATGGAAGGTTTTGACTGCCTTCATTCCTCTCTGTGATGCAGAGTCTCTCTGAGACACTCACCCCCTTCCTTTGGAAGGATTGGTGCTATTGTCTGAGGGATAGAACTCTTGAGAGAAAATGTCTTATGTGTTAGTAGCAGTTGGTTTACCACCATTGGTAGTCAACTAATTGCTTAACACCCAATCCACTCTGGTGATTGATCCCTCAGCTTGGAGGATAGGACTTGAAGAAAAGCCATTGTATATTGAAGATTGTCAGCCAGAGCCCTTGCTTGAAGACTGTGAAGATAGAGACTGCTGCTGACTGAAGCTTGTAGCTGATTGGAGATGACTTGAAGATGGATATTGATGCAGAGCTGCTGTGGCTGTTTATTTTTACTGTAATTCATTTCTGATGTATTGATTGGTTTTCTGGACTGTATTGTTTGTTGTTTACCCTGTTAGGTTGAAAGTGAAGCCTGTTCACTTTTGCCTATTGTTTTCTAGGTTCGACGTTGAGTGGGACTCCCTTGCCTCGCTTGTATTGTTGCATTCATGCATTTTACTGTTTTACTGGATATATCTGATATTGTTTCTGTTTCCGTTTATCCCTTAGGATCTCTGTTTCTCTCTGTGCAAAAGAGGAGCATGATAGACACTAGGTCTTAACCCATGCATGATAACATTAGGTTAGCCTGATTCCCTTCGCAACCGTAGGTCAGAGTTCTGTCTCTTCTTTCTCAAAACCAACAGAAAAATACAATAAAATTTCAAATACAATAAAAGACACTTCTTCCGTAAAAGAATGTGAACTCATCAAGACGTCATTTTTGTCCGCTCGGACTGTTAATCAGAAAAAACCTTTTTCAGAAGAATAAAATCAACCAAGACAACTTGTGTCGTACGTGGCCCGAACTACGTTTGCTCTGATCTTTCATGCTGTATGAAAGTACGTAGGCATAGTGTCGCGGTGAAAATTGGATACCAAACTATTGATTAGTTTGAATCTTTAATTCATTTTGCAACCGAACTTTGATTTGTCCAAAGGAAGGGATAAAGATCGAAATTCCCACAATGCAATGCAAATGCAAGCTAGAGAGTTTTAGGTTCGGGGGTTGGTTAAACTTAGGGAAGGTATTAGCATCCTAAGTTTCTGTAGTACTCTACAGGAACCTCTTGTTTTATGTTTGTTTATTGCTAAGTGTTTATCTGCTTAAAGGATTAGAGACCCTAGTGGTTTATATCTAAGTATACTCGATAAGGTATCGCACCTTGTGCCTACATATCCTTACGGGAGTGGAATCAGAGTATGTTGTAGTTCACCTAAAGGGTTAGAGGAGCTCTTTGACTGTGGTCAAAGTTCCTACGGGTTTAGGGTAGTTGTTTGATTGGGTTTAGGATAAGAGATGAGTCTTCATTTTAAGGGAGAGATAACCACCACAAATGTAAAGAAGAGGGTTGTAGGAAATGGTCTTTGCATCATCTTAAGAAAAGGTCTTACATACTCGGATGGTCGCCAAGCATGCCTTTGTCGTTCTTAAGGCAAAGTCCCTACATGTTTGATTGTATTGTTGTGGGGTGGAGATTATATCTCACTTAAGATGATTAACATCTATTCTCTAAATGTGTTTGAAAAAAAGTTGTATTGTGTTGTTTATGTTTGTCTAAGTTGTAAAGAATAAAGACAAGGTCCTTCCTATGGGGTAGGATCTATCCTAAGTGATCAACTTGAAGAATCAAGGATCGAGGGGGATATGATGCAAATGATGTGCAACTACACACAAGTGTTGACTTATGTGTAGGTTTTTCCTTTGGACGGGATGCAACGCAATAATATAGATATGGTAATGTAAATGACAGTAAGGTAAATTGCGGAAAAGTAAACCATACAAGTACGCATGAAAGCGCTGAGGTGTAGGTGCAAGTGTCGTGAGTGTGCACGATTAATTTGTATAATGTTGATGATTGATTTTAATGATGTGATTAATTTTAATCGATTGATTGTGGGAGAAGAAATTGTATTTGATTTGAATTATGAGAGGAGTTGATTTTAGACGGGATTAATCCATAAATTAAATTCCAAGTTTTAGATAAAAGGCTAATAATGATTTAATTTATTATAAAACTTAAGTGAGGGGATTATTTTATTAGGGTTATTGTTAAATCATGTTGATTAAATTAATATTAATTTTATTATTTACTTCTAAAAAAGGATTAAATGCTAGAGGTTTTTCTATGACCTAAAGTTTTTGTTAGTGAATAAAGTACTTAACTTAATTTAAAAAGTTAATAATTGAGAAAGTTAAAATTAAATTAACAAAACAAAAAAAAAAATACTCCCATAGGAGTTAATAGAATATTTTAAGTTGATTTTAGTTATTTTAAAAGAAAAGGTTGATTGAATAAATAATTAGATAGTATGGGTTTTTAAAAGGTTAAAAAGATAAAACTGATTTTCGATTAATAAAAGGTTATTAATTTATTTATGAAAAAAGGTTTGATTAATTAGTGTAGGTTTGATTAGCGGAGATTATGGTGATTAGCATGTGATTAGTGTGGTGAGTGTGTGCGAGGGATCAAATTACAAAAGATTGAAACGAAACCCTAGCCCCTCTTTTCGTCCCCCCTAAATTGAGACCCCTCGATTTCTTTCTTCTTCTTCACTTCGCTCGATCTCTCGCCCTTCATCTTCTTCTCTTTCAAAACCTGGAACATAAACAAACCATCAAAGATTTCAATAAGTTTTGACGCAAAAAACGGATTACCACGAGTTTTGGATAGCGGAGGTTCGCAATCGCAGGACAGCTGTTATGTAGGTGGTGATGGCTTGGGATCGTCGCGAGCGGTTGATCTCCGGCAACGGGCCTTCAAAGATCTTCCGATGGTTTCACGGTGGCTGAGATGAGGGTGGCTTTGACGGTGGCGGCAATCTCAGAAGATGAGTCTTCTTCTCTTTTCGATTTAGGTTTCTGCTGAGTTTATCGGTTTTTTGTGAAGGTGTTGCGTTTTTTTCTTTTGTGGTTTACGGACTCTGGGGTTTCGTGATTCCAATTGTCCCCTTTTTGAGAATGGTTCTTCCTCTTTTTATAGACCTCGAAAGACTCGTAGTATTGATTTGAGTTGAATGGTGATAACTTTCTTTCCTCTTCGGTTCAAGAAATGTCCGATTTTGCTAATTATGATTTTGTTTTGATGATGGTCATTAAGGTTGATTTTCAAAGACTTTCCTTTTTTGAATTGAACAGGTCTGCAGCATGTCAGAATATGTGGGATGTTGGTTTTGGAAAGTATCGTCAGCTTCTGATTCTTGTTGGACAAACTTAACTTCCTTTCCGTTTTCGACTAGAACACATTGTGGGGGATTCTAGAGCGCTTGGGATACACAGAGGAATCTTGAACATCACAAATTCCTTCACAACACATCATAAAACAACTCAAGGTCTAGCCTGTAGTTTCCATACATTATTATCATGACATGCCTCCCTTCATGTATCTACTCTAATGACAAATTATGTTCAATGTTGATAGGAGATGCAACATCCTCAGAAGCGTGTCTTCTTAACATTCGAGAGGGACCATTTCAGTTTTTGTTGGAAGCTCGAGCTACCTGAAGTTTCTACTCATTATCCGTGAATCTCCTGCTCATACCATTATTTCTTTATGTTCATTCTTATTAGATCAGTTGATTGGAGCTTAAATCTCAGAATCTCATATTTGCAGGTTACATTCAAGCATTTACAACTTTTGAAAGTGTTAGCGGATTTGGAATGCGAGTTTGGGGAGAAAGGCGTGAAGATTTTTCGTATGGCTTCTCGCAGAGAGGTGGTTTCTTTTTTCCTTTAGCTGAAAGCGTAGATACATCTTGTCCTTTTTCCACAGCCTTCATCCATTGGAGATCGCTTAACGTATTTGCAGATACCACTTCTTTTCCTTTCCGCTTTCTAGTAATACTACCGTTGTCAAAAGCTTTGACCTTATCATCCTTATTTACCGCAGAGTATACCCAATCTGGAAGTTCATGCTCTCTCATGAGACGAGATCTGAAATTCTCCTTAGTCTTCACCTCATTTTCGATGGCATTCTGATTATCGGTTTTGTTTTGATAGGTTGGAAGGTTCTGCGTGGGTGCGGCAATAGCATTATATTCCTCAACTTGTTACGCTATGGGAAGGTATGGAAGTGGCATCCCACATCCCGTCTGCTTAAGAGCGGTTGTTGGACTCAGTGGTTGACTTCCAGGATCAAGGTATGATATACTGATAATAACTTTAGAACATGTATTATTTTCATCAGTTTCACGAACCTTTTGTTGTGTCGGCACCTGTTACCTTGCAGGAGCTTAGGGACCAAGATGGAAGTGTCACATGAATCACGAAGGCGAGCTACTTCGTTACCGATTTTACTATGTCATGGAATCAATACGTATTCTATATGCTGGTATAGCTAATTCGCGAAGTCTTCGAATCAACCGTCTGATCTGGTGTAGAGTCGGCTAGAGGTTATGGTTGATAGTGTGAAGTAGTTGCATGAAGTTTGTTGAAGCCTACATTGTCTTGATTGTGTCTTGAGAGTTGGAGGTAGCTTTAGTTCTTGTGAAGACTCCTTAATCTTTTCTCAGTATGAGTTGCTATGTTTATGTTACAACGACTTGCTACTGCTTCTTACTTTCATTGCAGATGTGACACTGCGGGTACAATAGAAGTCACATGTTGGATCCTAGCTCATGGTAGAAATTGATAATAAATCCTCCTTGATGCGTGCACATAGAACATCCTTCGAAAATAATTGTTATGAACAAAATGAATGTTCAACGGCGGTTTAACCTTGCCACTTTCCTTGCAGGTCTTGAACATTTGGAAGGGGATGCTGTTTGATGGCGTGTTTAGATGGATGATTGGCCTTGGGTGGTTCGTGGAGACAAAGTTTTCTTTTCATAAGAGAAAAGACTCGGAGCCTCAAGGTTAAACATAAACATAAATCGCTAATTCTAAAGACTTGCCATCACTATATCCTTCAACGCAATTCGTCACGAGGTAAGGTTGTTTCTACACCAGGAAAAAAATGGACCAGACTTGTTGTTTTATCAGTGAATGCTTCAATGTGGTTTTACTTTTGAGTTGTGTTGCAGGTTGTAGCTGAGCCTTGACCTGTCGGTGACAGGTTTAATGTCGTCAGGTAACCGTCCCCGTTTCGCCTTAATCATGTACTTCTTGTTTGATGCTACGGTTATGCCATAATTATGGACTGGTGCATAGAATGCAATTCTCATGAAGTGAGGTGATGAGCTAGTAACTTATCAATAGCACTAGTTACTAGGAAAACGGATTGATGCAGCCGCAGTAGCCCGGGCGATTTCATGTCGGTTTTGGTTCTTGAATCAATAACCCCGTTTCGAATTCTCTTTCCCTTTTAGGCCCATCAAATGATTTAGTTTTGAAGCTGCTTTGGAAAGAAAATAACTCTGTTTGGAACATGTCTTGAAGAGTGTAATAACAGTAGTTTTGTCTGTGCTGTCTTGGCTAAAATCTGCTGATCATTAATTTAATCTGCTATTTGTAACAAAACTGGTGTGTCTTCAACTGCAGGTGATGGTATCACATTAGGCGCATAAACAGACGGAAGCCATGGTATGCCGACAAAAGGCACATACGCACGAATGTGATAAGAAGTCTTATATGCGTCTCAAGTGTAATTATTTGTTTAGATTTGGCATAATTCTCACTTGCAGTGGCAACAACGATCCTTAGCTAATGTTGGTGTTATAACAGTACAACATCACGTGTGTGTTTGTGAAGATTTTCTGTATCTTATGGCATAGCCTGTTTCTTCTTCTTACTGTTTTGCAGCAGCCCCTTAAATTTGTAGCTGCTTTCGGTAATTTGCATCTTCAAACATGTCAGTCGGAGTAAGAGGTGTGGAATGCAGCTTGGACTGTGCGGCGGGAGCCTTGTGATGACGTTGTTTATTTCTTAGAACTCAGGTTTATCATTGAATAATAAGATATAGCAAATTGTTCTCTAGTAGTTCCATAAGTGTAATTTAGCCCTTCGGCTTGTATTCGGTCATCACTATGCAGTTTGATTCAACTGGGTTTAACACTTCTTATAGTAGCTTGGCTCTTAACTTGCATTTGTGTAAATGGAAATGAACCATTTTAAACTTAGTAAAGAATAACGTGTTCTAAAGCGTACATCACCTTCTTGAATTCGGTGGGACTTAAATCCACCAAAATGTTATTATCATGTTGAGCCACTTTTTCTGGACACTGTATTTGAGCAAAGTACCCCACACCTTGATCTCTAGTTTGCATAGTTCAAAATAATTCTTAATTCTAAGAAGTTTAGCATCAAATGCCAATCCAATATATCCCGAGATAGCCTTGGGCTCAACCAGCATAACGTTTAGCATCACTATATTTAGTTTGCGAATTCCATTTTATTACTCATGGTGACACAACTTCCAGCAACGTCAGATCTTGTTCTTCTTTGACAAGGAACTTTGAAGTCTTCACGTGATAATAACAAAACTTGGTCTTGAACTCTGGCTTGACTTTCCAGTAATAAATTTAACTTTTGGACTTTGGACCAAATGCAATCTCTAAATTTTAAATACTTGAAATGTGCCGAAGTTGAATGAGGATCGGCTTCATCCCTTGATTTAAAGTTCTGAAAATGTATTCTATGAAAAGTGTGATTTCCACAAATCCCAAGTCGACCAAATCTCGTGGTTGAAACCTGCACTTCCTTTCCTTTAAACTTAAGTGACAACCTCATTTGTGAAAACAACGAGAACTTGTAGTTAGTTCTTGAATAACTACGCAAAAAAAAACTTCATGGCTTTCCGTGCCTTCCGTAGTAATCCTGACTTCATAACAAAATAAACAATAAAATACAAAGGTTTAAGTGGTTAGCTAAAACGAAAGATTTAACTTAGATGAAACACAACAAATGCATAAGGAGGTGGAATCCTATGGTCAAAAATTAGGGTGCAACAGATGCCCCTATTTAAGTTACTTCTATTCGGAGATATGAAGATCGAGATCTTCGTCTCGACGAGATAGGAGTGACTTAAATATAAACATTGCATGAATTTTTGGCCCTAAGATGCCACCGGATGTAAATGATATGCAATGATATGAAAATGCTAGACAGAGAGGTCCTGTGGGGAAATGATGTCACAGGGGGATAACCGGACACAACACACGGGAAGAACAAACTCAATAAAGCGAGACCCCACAAGGAAAGATAACAATCAGCATTGTAGATTCTCCAAAATGAAGATAAGATATGATAATACCACCAGGAGTACAGTAGCTTGGTCAGTGAAACGAGGTCTTGAAGGTGAAGGATGGCCCGCTACCAGCGTGTGACGGCCTAATCAAAGGTGTTCTATTGAAGCAAAGAAACGCGTGCTACCCACTGTTAAACGTATGGTAGCATAAGCAAAGATATCTGACCAAAAGGAAAGATTGTGTATTACCTACTACCATATGATAGTCTAAGGGAAGGTATCTGACCGAAAGAAGAGGTGTATTACCTACTATCGAATATATGACAGTCTAAGCGGAAGTAATAACCAAAAATGAGGAAAGATTACCTACTACCATATGATAGTCTAAGGGAAGGTATCTGACCGAAAGAAGAGGTGTATTACCTACTATCGAATATATGACAGTCTAAGCGGAAGTAATAACCAAAAATGAGGAAAGATTACCTACTACCATATGATAGTCTAAGGGAAGGTATCTGACCGAAAGAAGAGGTGTATTACCTACTATCGAATATATGACAGTCTAAGCGGAAGTAATAACCAAAAATGAGGAAAGATTACCTACTACCATATGATAGTCTAAGGGAAGGTATCTGACCGAAAGAAGAGGTGTATTACCTACTATCGAATATATGACAGTCTAAGCGGAAGTAATAACCAAAAATGAGGAAAGATTACCTACTACCATATGATAGTCTAAGGGAAGGTATCTGACCGAAAGAAGAGGTGTATTACCTACTATCGAATATATGACAGTCTAAGCGGAAGTAATAACCAAAAATGAGGAAAGATTACCTACTACCATATGATAGTCTAAGGGAAGGTATCTGACCGAAAGAAGAGGTGTATTACCTACTATCGAATATATGACAGTCTAAGCGGAAGTAATAACCAAAAATGAGGAAAGATTACCTACTACCATATGATAGTCTAAAGGAAGGTATCTGACCGAAAGAAGTATTACCTACCATCAAATGTGTGACAGTCTAAGCGAGAGTAATAACCAAAAAAAGGAGGAAAGATTACCTACTACCATATGATAGTCTAAGGGAAGGTATCTGACCAAAAGAAGAGGTGTATTACCTACTATCAATATATGACAGTCTAAGCGAAAGTAATAACCAAAAGGAGGAAAGATTACCTACTACCATATGATAGTCTAAAGGAAGGTATCTGACCGACAACAACACTGGAGGTTGTCAAGCTTTGACGGTGATCTCTGGGAGAGATGCAGACCGACTGATTAGCAAAATACGTGCTGAACTCATTGGTGAGTAAATTCTTGAGGAGTATCTTCTTTGTTGTAGTTGTAGATGTCGTTGTAATTGTCGTAAATGTCGTTGTAGACCGCAGATGTAATTTGTAGATTGTAGATGTAGAAACTTTGTGAATGTAATTGAGATTGTAGAACTTCACCGGGGATGTGAGCCGGTTGAATTGCATTGTATGTCTTCTTGTAAAATTTTCTTTGACTTCTCTAGGGAGATGTTACTTGATGGAGATAAGCTTATGTGATGATCTCATTGGGGAATTCATTCCTAGAGAGTATTTCTTGTTGTAGTTGTAAAATGTTCTGTGAAATCTCAAATAAAGAGAGGTGTTTTGTAATGTCTTTGGCAAGCTTCTCGAAGGGATGCCATTTGATAAATCCACTGTCATTTGCCGTTTTGAAGGGAATCCTGGTCAAAACGAGTTGCTCAAATTAAGGGATTGCTTGCAATCGGGATGCATATTATCGAGGAATCCTTGTAATATTTGCTGGAGAAATATTTGTCTTCAATAGTTGTCTTCATAAAAAATCCTTCCTGGGGAGCCAGGTGAAAAGTAAATGCACATTGAATCCAATATTCAAAGGTTGGAGAAGTCCATAATGTGATTGCCGAGACTGAAGTTCAATCCAGGGAATAACTGAAGAGAAACTGTCAACGAGACCCGACCATTGAGGTATGAACTCAAATGGGAACGCACTAAAACAACCGTCTTCCATGAGAATCGAATTTCATGGGGAGAGTAGAAATATCGTGTTCTTTCTACCTAGGGCTGAAAATTCTACTTTGAAGGAGAAGACACGCCCAACCATTCGGGGATAAACACGACCAAAGCGACAGAACAAACAACAAAAGGATGCAAAGAATGCATATGCCATGTGATCTATCTATATGTTATGCGTATGCTGATGCTGACAAAACAGACGGAGATGGAATAAACATCTCGGTGGAGGGCACTCAAACCAAATCTTCACAGGTCAAACATGGCTTGGAGGATGTACACTTGCTTTAGGAAACCTAAAGCTGTTGAATATGCCAGAGTCGAGGCTTCATGGGGATGAAATAAACATCTGCTTCGCCTTAAATTTCATATGGCCCAATGAGAAAAGGTCGTCTCGTCTAGATGCCCCGCTGTCCTCGAACTCTTGTAGAGGTTCGCAGAAGCTCGACGTAACTGCCTCTGATTGATGATATAACCGAGTTTTCAAACTTGTGTTATAAGTAAAGTCAAACTTGTATGGATCAAAACCTCTTGGAAAATGACTTGCCCCAGGTTAGCAAAGTCTTCAAATTTAAATCAGTGGTTTCTTCATGTAATCTCTCTAAGACATCAGGCAAATCTGGCCAGTCAGAACTGTCAATTCTGAAACTGTTAATGCAACACATATGTTTGTCTTGAAGTTTTGAAAATAGATATCGCGATAACTTGTGACAAAATCACTAGTTAGGATATTAATTTATGATGCCAACGTCAGGTTGAGCATAGCTCATAGGAGTCAGGAAACGATATCTCATCGAGTATGCTTTCAAACTAAACCTTACTTCAATTAGGACTTTGTGGGTTATATATATGGGTTTATGATTTGTAAATAAGTGGTCAAAGTATATTTGTGCCCCACCCAAATTTTTGGAGAGATGTTCATTTTTGATATTACCCTGACCCAGGCTAAAAATGAGGTTTTGACATGGGAGAGAAAAAACAAATCTTTTCTCAAAGCTTAAAAGAAAGGTTGACTATTTCTGGTGTTATTAGGATGTCTGAAACAGGAGTGCCTTACATCATTAGTAGGTTTTTTTTTTATCCAAAAGCACACGAAAAGAGATCCTGCGTTTTTACTTCATCATCCTCCCCCCAATTATTCACCATAGTGAGAGAATCGGGTATAGTTGGCATTATAAATTGTGAGCAATGTTTTACGAGTGAAACGAATGGATTTCTTCAAGACAAACATTTTATTGCATTAATTATTCAAGATAAACAAGCCATACAAGCCAAATATGCTTTTAATCGAAGAAATGCAATACGCATAAGCAAAAAGAAAACCCCCTGGTGAGCCCTTCTTAGGATTTTATTCAGCCTTTGCATGGAATGGAAAAGCCTGCAGAATTGTCTGATGTGTCGCCTTCGGATCCATTTTCAGGCACTATATTGGTACGAGCTTCCCGAATAACCTTGGATCATGTTCGCGGAGGATGAACCATGCTGAGGTGGGGGATTACCTTGCACACAAGGAATGGAACCTTTAAAGGATAAAATTCCATCCTTAACCAACCTTTGAACATCTGCCTTCATACCGTAGCATCTTTCAATATCGTGGCCTGGAGCACCTTGATGGTATAGGCAAAATTTGTCAGCTTTGTACCAATACGGAAGTTTCTTGGGTATCTTAGGCGGAGCTCTCGTCTGGATGTGACCTTTTTTAATCAAAGTTGGGAACAAGTCAGTGTACGTCATCGGTATGGGATCAAACTGATCGTTGGCTGTCCGATTTTGTTGATTTTGTTGATGTTGTGGCTGCGGATACCCTTTCTTGGATCGTCCTTGCTGCACAAAATTTACTTCATGTTCTCTTTTCTTCGTAAAACCATTCCCATACTTCTTAGCATTATTGGGAGCACTTCCTTCCTTGACTAGTCTTCCTTCACGAACACCTTCTTCTAAACGCATCCCCATATTGACCATTTCAGTGAAGTCGCTGGGTGCACTTGCTACCATCTTCTTATAAAAGAACGGACCTAGAGTCTTCAGAAAAATCTTAGTCATCTCTTTTTCCTCCAATGGTGGTATGACTTGAGCGGCTAACTCGCGCCAACGTTGAGCATATTCCTTGAAATTCTCTTTGTCCTTTTGAGCCATGGCCCTCAATTGGTCACGGTCTGGAGCCATGTCCACATTATACTTGTATTGCTTGATGAAGGCTCCTCCTAGATCGTTGAAAGTTCTAATCTTTGCATTATCCAATCCCATATACCACCTGAGCGCAGCGCCTGTTAAACTGTCTTGGAAATAATGAATGAGCAATTGATCATTGTCAGTTTGGGCAGACATCTTTCTAGCATACATGATAAGATGACTTTGAGGACAAGTATTTCCTTTGTACTTCTCAAAATCAGGGACCTTAAACTTTGGCGGAACCTTAACGTTTGGAACTAAGCACAGGTCAGAAGCATTCTTTCCAAACAAATCCTTCCCACGAAGGGTCCTCAATTCTTTTTGTATTTCGGAAAATTGGCCTTGAAACCCATCCATCCTTTCTTCCAAACCCACAGTTTCGCTGGGTACCCTATGAGGAATTGGTTCGTCTAGGATATGTGGAGTAATATTCACACGCGGAGGTGCACTAGTCATTACAGCAGTAATGGTAGGGATAGCTTGGACGTTGGTCATGGCAGGGACCTCGGGAACAGGTGGACGATAACCGGCCGGAGTAAAATAAGGAGGCATTCCCCACGGGAAACCTGGCGGCATACTGTAGGTCATTTCAGCAACAGTAGACACCACTGGGATCGGTGTTGAAACTATTTCGGAGATAACGGTCCTTTGAACTTCTTGGTTGTTGAGTGCAGACTGGTTAGACAGAGCTTCAACTATACCATTCAACCTTTCCAATCTCTCTTTCAGAGTTGCAACTTCGTCACGGAGCACTATGTTCTCTTGTTCCAATTGATCCATCTTTTGGCGTCGACTGGCTCGAGTGTTGTACTTGTGATTCAGCTTGTCTGTGAAGATGAAGCAAGAGTGAGACCCCCCAGAATGCGAAGGATGCTATGCTGATGCAAAATGCAAAATGTAAAATGCAAAGAAATGCACGAATGCAAAATGAAATGTTTCATGGAACTCAAGTATTTATAAACGTCACGGAGTATCCAAAGAAAAATTATTTTTATTAGATTACAAGTGAATATTCTCATAAGAGTCCCAACATAATGGCTAAATAAAAGCTGAATAAAGCCCTAAGGAAGTCCTTTATCGTGCTTGTTGGTTTGTTCCTCCACTTGGATCTTCTTGAAAATAAACGGTCCATAATCATCTTTTAAGGAGTAATGTGATAGAGGAAAATAAATCCTCTATCCCTTGTTGGAAAATACAGAAGGAGGCTCTTGCTTACTTAGATCTTCAATGTTGATGATAGCCTTTTGAAACCTCATTTGATCCTTAATAATAAAGGAAAGCTTCTTATATTTGTCTTTCGAGTTCTCTTCAAACTGAGCTCCTACTTCCTTAGGTCATCCAAGTTAGGACTCTTAGAAGAATATCTCAAAATATTTTTTTTGTAATCCCTATTGGTTATGTAATGTTTATAAATAACTCGGGATTCCATGAAACCAATGCAATATGATGCCTTATGGATGCAACAAACACAGGTAAGCACATAGAAACATAAGGATAAACAACAAAGGGGGACCCTAGGTTTGCAACGAGCATGGAGTCAAAGGGTATACCCATTCCCAAAGGACACAGACTAATGGTTGATTGTACCTGCAGAACAAGGTTTTAATAAGGGTCCCAAAGTCATTAGCCATCTTTCGGATATTATCAACTTCCCAAGTACTCGGTGGTTAATAATATTCTCAAGAGAACTTCTTTTGAGTGTAGCATCGCGTAGCACTATTTCGGAGGTACCCCCTCATAGTCTCGCACTACGTCCTAATAAAGGCCGAAGTGGGGTTAAGGTAACTATGGTCCTCAATATCATAGGCGCCAACATCGAATGTAGTGCATGTTTTCACGATTAAAGACTCGTTCAACAATACAATTTTCGAGAGGGCCTCAATTGAGTGTGATTTTCAAGTCAGCTTGGTCGGGATTCTACCCCCTATAAGCCTCTTTGAACATATCACTATCCTATCTTAAGTCACTCAAGTCCGGGTGTAGGACTTTGTCTCACCACTCAAAGGTCATCCCAAAAGCAATGAACAAACAAGTAAACAATTATACAAGTAACAAATATAAAGCGATAAACAAGTAAAACAAGATAGGGAAACCCACTGAGGAGTCCCCAGTGAAGTCGCCATTTCTGTCGCGGTGAAAATTGGATACCAAACTATTGATTAGTTTGAATCTTTAATTCATTTTGCAACCGAACTTTGATTTGTCCAAAGGAAGGGATAAAGATCGAAATTCCCACAATGCAATGCAAATGCAAGCTAGAGAGTTTTAGGTTCGGGGGTTGGTTAAACTTAGGGAAGGTATTAGCATCCTAAGTTTCTGTAGTACTCTACAGGAACCTCTTGTTTTATGTTTGTTTATTGCTAAGTGTTTATCTGCTTAAAGGATTAGAGACCCTAGTGGTTTATATCTAAGTATACTCGATAAGGTATCGCACCTTGTGCCTACATATCCTTACGGGAGTGGAATCAGAGTATGTTGTAGTTCACCTAAAGGGTTAGAGGAGCTCTTTGACTGTGGTCAAAGTTCCTACGGGTTTAGGGTAGTTGTTTGATTGGGTTTAGGATAAGAGATGAGTCTTCATTTTAAGGGAGAGATAACCACCACAAATGTAAAGAAGAGGGTTGTAGGAAATGGTCTTTGCATCATCTTAAGAAAAGGTCTTACATACTCGGATGGTCGCCAAGCATGCCTTTGTCGTTCTTAAGGCAAAGTCCCTACATGTTTGATTGTATTGTTGTGGGGTGGAGATTATATCTCACTTAAGATGATTAACATCTATTCTCTAAATGTGTTTGAAAAAAAGTTGTATTGTGTTGTTTATGTTTGTCTAAGTTGTAAAGAATAAAGACAAGGTCCTTCCTATGGGGTAGGATCTATCCTAAGTGATCAACTTGAAGAATCAAGGATCGAGGGGGATATGATGCAAATGATGTGCAACTACACACAAGTGTTGACTTATGTGTAGGTTTTTCCTTTGGACGGGATGCAACGCAATAATATAGATATGGTAATGTAAATGACAGTAAGGTAAATTGCGGAAAAGTAAACCATACAAGTACGCATGAAAGCGCTGAGGTGTAGGTGCAAGTGTCGTGAGTGTGCACGATTAATTTGTATAATGTTGATGATTGATTTTAATGATGTGATTAATTTTAATCGATTGATTGTGGGAGAAGAAATTGTATTTGATTTGAATTATGAGAGGAGTTGATTTTAGACGGGATTAATCCATAAATTAAATTCCAAGTTTTAGATAAAAGGCTAATAATGATTTAATTTATTATAAAACTTAAGTGAGGGGATTATTTTATTAGGGTTATTGTTAAATCATGTTGATTAAATTAATATTAATTTTATTATTTACTTCTAAAAAAGGATTAAATGCTAGAGGTTTTTCTATGACCTAAAGTTTTTGTTAGTGAATAAAGTACTTAACTTAATTTAAAAAGTTAATAATTGAGAAAGTTAAAATTAAATTAACAAAACAAAAAAAAAATACTCCCATAGGAGTTAATAGAATATTTTAAGTTGATTTTAGTTATTTTAAAAGAAAAGGTTGATTGAATAAATAATTAGATAGTATGGGTTTTTAAAAGGTTAAAAAGATAAAACTGATTTTCGATTAATAAAAGGTTATTAATTTATTTATGAAAAAAGGTTTGATTAATTAGTGTAGGTTTGATTAGCGGAGATTATGGTGATTAGCATGTGATTAGTGTGGTGAGTGTGTGCGAGGGATCAAATTACAAAAGATTGAAACGAAACCCTAGCCCCTCTTTTCGTCCCCCCTAAATTGAGACCCCTCGATTTCTTTCTTCTTCTTCACTTCGCTCGATCTCTCGCCCTTCATCTTCTTCTCTTTCAAAACCTGGAACATAAACAAACCATCAAAGATTTCAATAAGTTTTGACGCAAAAAACGGATTACCACGAGTTTTGGATAGCGGAGGTTCGCAATCGCAGGACAGCTGTTATGTAGGTGGTGATGGCTTGGGATCGTCGCGAGTGGTTGATCTCCGGCAACGGGCCTTCAAAGATCTTCCGATGGTTTCACGGTGGCTGAGATGAGGGTGGCTTTGACGGTGGCGGCAATCTCAGAAGATGAGTCTTCTTCTCTTTTCGATTTAGGTTTCTGCTGAGTTTATCGGTTTTTTGTGAAGGTGTTGCGTTTTTTTCTTTTGTGGTTTACGGACTCTGGGGTTTCGTGATTCCAATTGTCCCCTTTTTGAGAATGGTTCTTCCTCTTTTTATAGACCTCGAAAGACTCGTAGTATTGATTTGAGTTGAATGGTGATAACTTTCTTTCCTCTTCGGTTCAAGAAATGTCCGATTTTGCTAATTATGATTTTGTTTTGATGATGGTCATTAAGGTTGATTTTCAAAGACTTTCCTTTTTTGAATTGAACAGGTCTGCAGCATGTCAGAATATGTGGGATGTTGGTTTTGGAAAGTATCGTCAGCTTCTGATTCTTGTTGGACAAACTTAACTTCCTTTCCGTTTTCGACTAGAACACATTGTGGGGGATTCTAGAGCGCTTGGGATACACGGAGGAATCTTGAACATCACAAATTCCTTCACAACACATCATAAAACAACTCAAGGTCTAGCCTGTAGTTTCCATACATTATTATCATGACATGCCTCCCTTCATGTATCTACTCTAATGACAAATTATGTTCAATGTTGATAGGAGATGCAACATCCTCAGAAGCGTGTCTTCTTAACATTCGAGAGGGACCATTTCAGTTTTTGTTGGAAGCTCGAGCTACCTGAAGTTTCTACTCATTATCCGTGAATCTCCTGCTCATACCATTATTTCTTTATGTTCATTCTTATTAGATCAGTTGATTGGAGCTTAAATCTCAGAATCTCATATTTGCAGGTTACATTCAAGCATTTACAACTTTTGAAAGTGTTAGCGGATTTGGAATGCGAGTTTGGGGAGAAAGGCGTGAAGATTTTTCGTATGGCTTCTCGCAGAGAGGTGGTTTCTTTTTTCCTTTAGCTGAAAGCGTAGATACATCTTGTCCTTTTTCCACAGCCTTCATCCATTGGAGATCGCTTAACGTATTTGCAGATACCACTTCTTTTCCTTTCCGCTTTCTAGTAATACTACCGTTGTCAAAAGCTTTGACCTTATCATCCTTATTTACCGCAGAGTATACCCAATCTGGAAGTTCATGCTCTCTCATGAGACGAGATCTGAAATTCTCCTTAGTCTTCACCTCATTTTCGATGGCATTCTGATTATCGGTTTTGTTTTGATAGGTTGGAAGGTTCTGCGTGGGTGCGGCAATAGCATTATATTCCTCAACTTGTTACGCTATGGGAAGGTATGGAAGTGGCATCCCATATCCCGTCTGCTTAAGAGCGGTTGTTGGACTCAGTGGTTGACTTCCAGGATCAAGGTATGATATACTGATAATAACTTTAGAACATGTATTATTTTCATCAGTTTCACGAACCTTTTGTTGTGTCGGCACCTGTTACCTTGCAGGAGCTTAGGGACCAAGATGGAAGTGTCACATGAATCACGAAGGCGAGCTACTTCGTTACCGATTTTACTATGTCATGGAATCAATACGTATTCTATATGCTGGTATAGCTAATTCGCGAAGTCTTCGAATCAACCGTCTGATCTGGTGTAGAGTCGGCTAGAGGTTATGGTTGATAGTGTGAAGTAGTTGCATGAAGTTTGTTGAAGCCTACATTGTGTTGATTGTGTCTTGAGAGTTGGAGGTAGCTTTAGTTCTTGTGAAGACTCCTTAATCTTTTCTCAGTATGAGTTGCTATGTTTATGTTACAACGACTTGCTACTGCTTCTTACTTTCATTGCAGATGTGACACTGCGGGTACAATAGAAGTCACATGTTGGATCCTAGCTCATGGTAGAAACTGATAATAAATCCTCCTTGATGCGTGCACATAGAACATCCTTCGAAAATAATTGTTATGAACAAAATGAATGTTCAACGGCGGTTTAACCTTGCCACTTTCCTTGCAGGTCTTGAACATTTGGAAGGGGATGCTGTTTGATGGTGTGTTTAGATGGATGATTGGCCTTGGGTGGTTCGTGGAGACAAAGTTTTCTTTTCATAAGAGAAAAGACTCGGAGCCTCAAGGTTAAACATAAACATAAATCGCTAATTCTAAAGACTTGCCATCACTATATCCTTCAACGCAATTCGTCACGAGGTAAGGTTGTTTCTACACCAGGAAAAAAATGGACTAGACTTGCTGTTTTATCAGTGAATGCTTCAATGTGGTTTTACTTTTGAGTTGTGTTGCAGGTTGTAGCTGAGCCTTGACCTGTCGGTGACAGGTTTAATGTCGTCAGGTAACCGTCCCCGTTTCGCCTTAATCATGTACTTCCTGTTTGATGCTACGGTTATGCCATAATTATGGACTGGTGCATAGAATGCAATTCTCATGAAGTGAGGTGATGAGCTAGTAACTTATCAATAGCACTAGTTACTAGGAAAATGGATTGATGCAGCCGCAGTAGCCCGGGCGATTTCATGTCGGTTTTGGTTCTTGAATCAATAACCCCGTTTCGAATTCTCTTTCCCTTTTAGGCCCATCAAATGATTTAGTTTTGAAGCTGCTTTGGAAAGAAAATAACTCTGTTTGGAACATGTCTTGAAGAGTGTAATAACAGTAGTTTTGTCTGTGCTGTCTTGGCTAAAATCTGCTGATCATCAATTTAATCTGCTATTTCTAACAAAACTGGTGTGTCTTCAACTGTAGGTGATGGTATCACATTAGGCGCATAAACAGACGGAAGCCATGGTATGCCGACAAAAGGCACATACGCACGAATGTGATAAGAAGTCTTATATGCGTCTCAAGTGTAATTATTTGTTTAGATTTGGCATAATTCTCACTTGCAGTGGCAACAACGATCCTTAGCTAATGTTGGTGTTATAACAGTACAACATCACGTGTGTGTTTGTGAAGATTTTCTGTATCTTATGGCATAGCCTGTTTCTTCTTCTTACTGTTTTGCAGCAGCCCCTTAAATTTGTAGCTGCTTTCGGTAATTTGCATCTTCAAACATGTCAGTCGGAGTAAGAGGTGTGGAATGCAGCTTGGACTGTGCGGCGGGAGCCTTGTGATGACGTTGTTTATTTCTTAGAACTCAGGTTTATCATTGAATAATAAGATATAGCAAATTGTTCTCTAGTAGTTCCATAAGTGTAATTTAGCCCTTCGGCTTGTATTCGGTCATCACTATGCAGTTTGATTCAACTGGGTTTAACACTTCTTATAGTAGCTTGGCTCTTAACTTGCATTTGTGTAAATGGAAATGAACCATTTTAAACTTAGTAAAGAATAACGTGTTCTAAAGCGTACATCACCTTCTTGAATTCGGTGGGACTTAAATCCACCAAAATGTTATTATCATGTTGAGCCACTTTTTCTGGACACTGTATTTGAGCAAAGTACCCCACACCTTGATCTCTAGTTTGCATAGTTCAAAATAATTCTTAATTCTAAGAAGTTTAGCATCAAATGCCAATCCAATATATCCCGAGATAGCCTTGGGCTCAACCAGCATAACGTTTAGCATCACTATATTTAGTTTGCGAATTCCATTTTATTACTCATGGTGACACAACTTCCAGCAACGTCAGATCTTGTTCTTCTTTGACAAGGAACTTTGAAGTCTTCACGTGATAATAACAAAACTTGGTCTTGAACTCTGGCTTGACTTTCCAGTAATAAATTTAACTTTTGGACTTTGGACCAAATGCAATCTCTAAATTTTAAATACTTGAAATGTGCCGAAGTTGAATGAGGATCAGCTTCATCCCTTGATTTAAAGTTCTGAAAATGTATTCTATGAAAAGTGTGATTTCCACAAATCCCAAGTCGACCAAATCTCGTGGTTGAAACCTGCACTTCCTTTCCTTTAAACTTAAGTGACAACCTCATTTGTGAAAACAACGAGAACTTGTAGTTAGTTCTTGAATAACTACGCAAAAAAAAACTTCATGGCTTTCCGTGCCTTCCGTAGTAATCCTGACTTCATAACAAAATAAACAATAAAATACAAAGATTTAAGTGGTTAGCTAAAACGAAAGATTTAACTTAGATGAAACACAACAAATGCATAAGGAGGTGGAATCCTATGGTCAAAAATTAGGGTGCAACACATAGGATGCGATATCCTAGCGAGCAACCTTCCCCTCCTTTCCCGTAGGTAGGCGAACTACGTTGACTCTGATTTCTCGTTCCAGACGGGAATACGTAGGCATAAAGTGCGATACTTTGCCGAGTCATTTTATTTTCTTTTTAACCCTTAACCCTTAGTTTAGATAGAATAACAATCCATACCCGAAAACAAGCGTGGATCCCGTCGAGTACGACGGACGTGAGGGGTGCTAATACATTCCCCTTGCGTAACCGACTCCCGAATCCAGGTTTTGGTTGCGACGACCATACCTTTCCCGTGTTGTGCGAGGTTTACTCTGAGCGTTTCCTTTCCCTCCCGTGGGATAAATAACGCGCGGTGGCGACTCTTCTGTTCAGCCGGCGCCGATTTTCGCAGTAGCGACAGCTGCGAGCCTAGGAGCAGCTTCACCTTTCGTCTGCTAACCGCTGCTAAAAAGTTAGTGACCGGTAATCCGATGCTACCACCAGACTAGCCGGTATACTATAGAATTCAGTTCAGTGAACCCGCTGCCAAAGAAAAGTAAGCCTAAACCTGTAACTCCCGTTTTATTTCTATTAAATCCAATTATGACTTTACCAGGTCTCGTTGCGTCGTAGTCGTATTTGAGTATGAGTTCGTCTCGAAGAAAGGAATTGAATCGGTCGAATTGTCGGAAAAATTCTGGTTTTGTCAGAAAACTTTGAAAATTCATATCTCTTGATCCGTAAGTTGGATTCGACCCCCGTTCAAAGTGTTGAAAAGCTAAAGAGATGTTCTATCTAGAAAAAAATTGAAAAAAAAAAATAATTTTGCTGCTATGACGACCGTCACACGAGCAAAAACTGCAGTTATGCAGAATTTGAACGTGTTCTGGTGGAATGAGATTTTGTAGCAAAAATATATTCCCGTAGACTCTTTTACCCTCAATTACATCATTCTTTTTGGAAAGGAAAGACGGAAAGAGAAGTTACGCATTGAGAGAAGTGGAGAGCGAAGAATCATCCATCGGCGAATTCAAGAGATTTCTGCAGAAAAATCACCGTAGAGCAGAAGCGGAATCGGAAAGCGTGGAATTGGCCTCAATTCTAAGGTAAGGGTGGGGTTCAATTCTATAACTGGGAGTATGATCGAATTCATGTGGGGATCGAGTCATAGGTATAGTTTTCGTTAATCGATAAATATTAAGGAAAATGTTTCCCTAATGGGACCAGATTTCTATGTAGGAATGAATGTGTTATGTAGTTATTAGTGTGATGCTCTAAGGCTTTCCTTATGGGCAAATACGTAGAACGAATATGCTATACGGTTATTCGTACAACGCTCTAATGGTTTTCCCTAATGGGCGTCAAGATGGCCGAGTTGGTCTAAGGCGCCAGTTTCAGGTACTGATCCAAAAAGGACAGTTACCTGGTTGTGATTGATTTGTAATTAATTATGTGAGAAGATGCCGTAATGTTGTTATTACAATAAAATGTTAAAGATTAATTGTAGAACTGATGTTGATGTTATACCTGTATAGGAATAGCCGTTTTGTGTGAAGACTTTGAGTTCCTATTTGTTGATACGATGTTGCAATGTTCCTTTACATGAACAGTCGTAAATGTTGAAATTATGTTGTTATTGTTCCCATATGTGAACGAGTAGAAAGTGATAGTTGTATGAGTGGTATGATGTTATGATGCTCTGTTATGGACATTCTGGTTGTAGGCATAATGCCTTGTTATATGGTTGCTATGGTTGTGTTGTAGTCCATAATAGATGCATTTCATGGTATAGCGTTTGGCCTGCATTGGCGACGGTTGTGCCTGTATTGGCGTTATTTGGAGTGTTGGCTCCTAGATGGGTTCGGGGTGTTGGCCCTGTCCCGAGTTTTGGAGTGTTGGCTCCTAGATGGGTTCGGGGTGTTGGCCCTGTCCCGAGTTGTGGAGAGTTGTCTCCTAAAATGGTACCACATGCATATGCACAGTTGAGTCGCATTGTTGAGTCGCATAAAGTCGCATAATTATGCTAGTTGTATGTTAATGTTGTTTATGTGAGATATGGATTACTCGCAGTTGTTGTCGATGATGTTTATGATTTCGAAACCTATAATGTTGTGATGAGTTCCGACATGTTTTCTATCATGCTTTATGTTATATTATTGATATCTCACCCTTTTCCGTTGTATGTTACCTCCTCTGGTGGTAATTTGCAGGTAGTCAAGAATAGAGCGTAGTCCCCGTAAGGTGTCGTTGGTCGCTCTGATACGTAGCACTCTTGGGGGGACGAACGATTGTTTATGTTGTTTATTTGATGTTTTCTTGTTGCTGAATTTTACTAAGTATTTTAGTTGAATTGGTTGTTTTTTTGTTAATGCACCGAATGCTGGTTGTACGCACTAAGCCGAAGAATCGGTAGTGCTGAATTTTGATGGAAAACTAGTTGTTTAATGAATATATGCAAGCTGAAGTACTTGCTGAATTTTAATGGAGTTTTGGTTGTAATTTCTGGTATCACATTGATTTTCATAAATGTTGAAAGTGCATTATGTTCCGCTGCGAATGAATATGTTTCTATGTAATTAAGATGTTATGTGAGTTGTTATTAGTTGTTTATCCAAGAGTCTGTGCTATGTATCATCACTGAATGCATGTTGCCTAGTTAAATTAAATGGTAAAATGCATGCTTCTGCTAGCTGAAAAATGTGACGCCCAGGTTTTTGTCTGTGTGACGACCGTCACAAGTCCATGACGACCGTCATGCGTACAAATTTCATGCACTCTGATTTTGATTTATTTTAAATATGCCTTGGGTAGAAATGGGGTGTTACATTAGTGGTATCAGAGCAGGTCGGTCCGTCCGACCAAGTTGTCTAATGTTGTTGTTTAATCCCTTGTATGCGGCATGTGTGTGAAAACACTGCCGATACATGTTTGTTGTCTAGCCTTTGTCTGCAGAAGTGGGAAGGATTCAAGTAGGGGAGAAGCATGTGTTTCTCCGGAATGCTGCAAGTGCAGAGTGAAGGCTTAGTGTGTGGTTGAATGCTCTCATAGTTTGGCAAAGATGGTTTGTACCCCATCATGATTTTCGGCTGCCTATTGACAAATTGAGGAACTGATCACCCTTAATCTCTTGTTAATAGTAGACGGGATTGTGTTGGATGGGATAGACGTGTTTTGCAAGCTTGGATGACGTGAGCAGTGAATTGTTTGGAGTGGAGCTAAGTGCTCAAGAATTGTTTTGATGAGTCGGTCGATGTAAGAAGGTGCAGAGATGTGCATTTTGATTGGAATTTTCGAGAGAGTTGTCGACGACTCGTGTGTTGATTGTTGCCAAACCCGAAGGGACTAGTGGTGGTGTTTGGAGATGCTTTGTTGATATGATTTGGAGATATGTTAAAAGTAACTTCAGCGAGTTAGTTATGCTTTAAGGCAACTTGAAGTACGTAAGAAGAATTATCTGACCAGTGTTCAAGAGTTGGTCATTGTTGTAGTTGTGCCGGAGTTGGAGGCTGAAATTGCTTAATATGAGATTTTGTGAGGAAGCGATGTTTTACAGACGAAAGTCGGAGTAGATTGCATAGTTGTGTCGGGTAATGTTAAGTTGTGATTGAGTATGCTTGTTTTACAAAATGTGGTTGATTTGGCAAGTTTTGGCATTTTGGAGATTTGAGGATCTAAGATTCGGATTGAAATCGGACGTCGTAGAAATTGCGTTTGATGGTTCTAATTCAATGCCATATGTTAGGGGAGTATGAGTATGTGTTTGTTTCGAAGAAATAAATTGAATCAGTCGAATTTTCGGGCAAAAATGCAGAATTCCCGCAGCAGATTTTGGGCAAAATTCTGGTTTTTCGGAAAACTTCAAAAATTCATAACTCTTGAACTGTATGTCGGTTTTGACTCTCGTTCGAAGTGACGGGAAGCTAACGAGATGATCTTTCTAGGAAAAATGGTTTTGGAGTTAGTGAATGAGCCAATTATAGCAGAATATTCGAAACGTGTCATTTTGGCAATTTTACCGTCGTGAACGGGTGCGGTTGATGTGTTATCATACTGTGTGTTTTCGGTATATAACGTGGTAGCTGTTGCTTTGATTTGAAAACCTTACCGGTAAAGATGATGATGGTGAAAAGAGTTAGAACCGATTGAGCAGTTTGGCGATACAAGTTTGGTCTGTGAAGAGACTTGTTATGGAGTTAAGCCGTGTGTGTTAGAACTTACTAGTAGTATTCTTGAGGAGATTCGAGAAGGTCAGAAAATCTGGTTTGAGTTGGTAGATTGGTTGAAGTTGATGAATCAAAGTCGAAGAGTTGATTTTCGGATTTGTGGTAGTGGTATCGCGATATGTCGTGATGGAGTTTGGGGTCGACTTAGTTACGGAAACTAGTCCGATATTGAGAACTCCACATTGTATGTCTGTTTGGATGGTCGAAGAATTAATTTGATTGAGTGGTTTTGAGACTTGTGTCTGGGGTGTATTCTAAGGCAGCAGATTGTGAAGTCGAATAGAGGGTGGACAGTGATTTCTGTTGATTGTGAGAAGAGGTTGGGCGTGGAAAGCAATATTGGTGTACATGAGGTTTAAAATATTTCAAGTTGAAACTGTGCCGAATGGTTTCCTAAGTGTGAAATTGTTGTTGTACGTCGAATTCTAAGATCGCAGCTTTTTACGGAATCGAAATCAGACATACGAAGGTCGTTTAACGGTCAAAAATAGAAATCCGGACTGTCATGTTCGCCGAGAGATTCGCCTAGCGAAGTGTCCTGGGCAGAAAAATGTTGTTGAGTGGAGTAAGAATACTCTTGAAGAAGTGCCTTGAGATAGATTGAGTATCCATCCAAGTGCCATGAGGATGCGACCGAATTTAAGGAAATTGTTTTGGTGGCCATAGATAGAGAGTCACAGGAGTAAGTTGAGTATTCATCTGGGAGCGACAAATATGTATAGTGATTTGAAGAATCTGTTTTGGTGGCCTGGTATGAAGCGTGATGTAACACGATTTGTGTATGCATGTTTGACTTGTCAGAAGTAGAAAGTTGAGCATCAGAAACCTGTTGGGTTGATGCAACCGTGAGAAACTCTAGAATGGATATTGGATAGTGTTTCCATGGATTTTGTGACGGGTTTTCCAAAGAATTTGAAGGAATATGATTCGATTTGGTTGGTTATGAATGAATTGACAAGATTAACCCATTTCCTACCAATGAGGGAGAACCAGTCTATGCTGAAGCTAGCTGAGATGTGTATCGATGAAGTTGTGAAGTTGTATGAGGTGCCGTCGAATTTTGTGTCAGATGGGAACCTGAGTTCTTCATTGAGATTTTAGGAGAGTTTTGCAGACGTTTGAATGTCATGTCAAAGTTGGATTCTTTCTAGCATCCGTGGACGGATGGGCAGACAGAGAGAACTATTCAGTATGTAGAGGATTTGTTGAGTTATGTTGATGTATGTCCGGCGAGAGTGTTGTGCTTGGACATGAGATTGTGTAAGAGACGATTGAAAAGATTAAAAGGATCCAAGATAAGATGTGTTTTGAGAGTTACGATAGTAACTGGTGTTGGTCGAGCATGAGGTCTTGGAAATACCACTATGTTTTGTTTATCTGTATCAGAGTGGCGCAGCGGAAGCGTGGAGAAAGTAGCATGCTAGGTTGTTTTACCGCTGTCGCTTGTGGGAATTGCATGATGTGTTCATGTGTCCAAGCTGAGGAAGTACATTGATTCAGATGGATAGTGTACAAGTGAAGTATGATTTGATTGTTGAGGCATTGCTAGTTCAAGTTGATGGACGAGAAGCAACTTCTAGGTAAAAGGATTCTTTGGTAGAGGTAATTTGGAAGATTGGGATGCGAGAGTCGTATCCGGAGTTGGTTGAATCGAGGTAATTTCGAGGACGAAATTCTTTTAAGTGGGGGAGAGTTGTAACGCCCGTTTTATTTCGATTAAATCCAATTATGACTTTGCCAGGTCTCGTTGCGTCGTAGTCGTATTTGAGTATGAGTTCGTCTCGAAGAAAGGAATTGAATTGGTCGAATTGTCGGAAAAATTCTGGTTTTGTCGGAAAACTTTGAAAATTCATATCTCTTGATCCGTAAGTCGGATTCAACCCCCGTTCGAAGCGTTGGAAACCGAAAGAGATGTTCTATCTAGACAAAAATTCAAAAAAAAATTAATTTTGCTGCTATGACGACCGTCACAGGAGTGTGACGACCGTCACACGAGCAAAAACTGCAGTTATGCAGAATTTGAACGTGTTCTGGTGGAATGAGATTTTGTAGCAAAAATATATTCCCGTAGACTCTTTTACCCTCAATTACATCATTTTTTTTGGAAAGGAAAGACGGAAAAGAGAAGTTACGCATTTAGAGAAGTGGAGAGCGAAGAATCATCCATCGGCGAATTCAGGAGATTTCTGCAGAAAAATCACCGTAGAGCAGAAGCGGAATCGGAAAGCATGGAATTGGCCTCAATTCTAAGGTAAGGGTGGGGTTCAATTCTATAACTGGGAGTATGATCGAATTCATGTGGGGATCGAGTCATAGGTATAGTTTTCGTTAATCGATAAATATTAAGGAAAAGGTTTCCCTAATGGGACCAGATTTCTATGTAGGAATGAATGTGTTATGTAGTTATTAGTGTGATGCTCTAAGGCTTTCCTTATGAGCAAATACGTAGAACGAATATGCTATACGGTTATTCGTACAACGCTCTAATGGTTTTCCCTAATGGGCGTCAAGATGGCTGAGTTGGTCTAAGGCGCCAGTTTCAGGTACTGGTCCAAAAAGGACAGTTACCTGGTTGTGATTGATTTGTAATTAATTATGTGAGAAGATGCCGTAATATTGTTATTACGATAAAATGTTAAAGATTAATTGTAGAACTGATGTTGATGTTATACCTGTATAGGAATAGCCGTTTTGTGTGAACACTTTGAGGTCCTATTTGTTGATACGATGTTGCAATGTTCCTTTACATGAACAGTCGTAAATGTTGAAATTATGTTGTTATTGTTCCCATATGTGAGATATGGATTACTCGCAGTTGTTGTCGATGATGTTTATGATTTCGAAACCTATAATGCTGTGATGAGTTCCGGCATGTTTTCTATCATGCTTTATGTTATATTATTGATATCTCACCCTTTTCCGTTGTATGTTACCTCCTCTGGTGGTAATTTGCAGGTAGTCAAGAATAGAGCGTAGTCCCCGTAAGGTGTCGTTGGTCGCTCTGATACGTAGCACTCTTGGGGGGATGAACGATTGTTTATGTTGTTTATTTGATGTTTTCTTGTTGCTGAATTTTACTAAGTATTTTAGTTGAATTGGTTGTTTTTTTGTTAATGCACCGAATGATGGTTGTACGCACTAAGCCGAAGAATCGGTAGTGCTGAATTTTGATGGAAAACTAGTTGTTTAATGAATATATGCAAGCTGAAGTACTTGCTGAATTTTAATGGAGTTTTGGTTGTAATTTCTGGTATCACATTGATTTTCATAAATGCTGAAAGTGCATTATGTTCCGCTGCGAATGAATATGTTGCTATGTAATTAAGATGTTATGTGAGTTGTTATTAGTTGTTCATCCAAGAGTATGTGCTATGTATCATCACTGAATGCATGTTGCCTAGTTAAATTAAATGGTAAAATGCATGCTTCTGCTAGCTGAAAAATGTGACGCCCAGGTTTTTGTCTGTGTGACGACCGTCACAAGTCCATGACGACCGTCATGCATACAAATTTCATGCACTCTGATTTTGATTTATTTTAAATATGCCTTGGGTAGAAATGGGGTGTTACAAAACCTCTCAACCCCCCGAGTCTGGGGCAAAGTTTACGTTCCCTAGGTTCCCCTCTTTCCCCCTGACTTCATGTTTTTCGGTCTTCTTTTGTGGATTCCAACTGAATTGTCATCTTTCCCGCCTTCCGCGCGGTTTCTTGGCTCAAGATATTATGATTCCCCTAGTAGTTTGACTGCTCTTTCTCTCAAGCGAAGTGCTTCTCGGGACAAAGGGCAGAAGGGAAGGTAGCTCGTGATTCTCGTCTCGGTCTTCTCGAAAGTCAGTTGAGTTCCTTCGGGTGAGAAATAATAGGAATTGATCTAGCTATAGATATAGATAGAGTGTCAGATGAAAGGTTTCGCCCCTGACTCCTTTACTTATTGATGTCGCTGATCCGCTGTTATCGTATCAGGAAATGTGGGGCCGCTCTTTCTGACATAGGAACTTACTCAAAATCGAAAGTCCGCCTAAGGGAGAGAGAAGACTATAAACAATAAATCTAGGAGGTTTTAAGATGCTCGAGCAAAGCGAAGAGGTTTTACCTAGCATTAGAAACTGAATCCATTGTTGCTTGTTGCTTGTTATCCCTTGCTTTTAGTTAGGTATAACTCCTCTGTTATCTCCTTGTTCTAACCCTGTTGCTTCCTTTGCTTCGCCTGGAACTACCTTGCTAACACCTTCTTACAGTCTTGCTGAGCTTAGGAAGTGAAGTTGTAGGGATGAAAAGCCTATATTTAACTTACAAACAAAGGCTGAAAGCTGGTGTTTTCCAGTCACAAGAGAGCATTAGTGCCACTGGCTCGTTCATTTGACGAGCGCTACCTGTTACAGAGTTCGGTTGCACGAGAAAAACCAATGGTTCCTTCCTCATCGATGCGGACCTCTCTGTCCAATTAATCTACTCCTTCACTTACGTCAACTAAATCTGCATTGTCGCCTCTCCTTCCGTCTCCTCCAACTAAGCCTCTGCCACCAGTGAAGAAATTGTCGGCAGCAGAAATGCAACTGCGACGGGAAAAGGGGTTGTGCTTTACTTGCGACGATAAATTCTCGTGGAAGCACAAATGTCCGAATCGCCAATACATGATTCTGCAGATGGATGAACCGGATGGCGATGTTTCCTCCTCTGTTGTCGCCGAACCTGTTCCACCGGATCATCCGTCGGATGATTCTCCAACTTTGCATCATTTGTCATTACAAGCTTATCATGGCACTTCTGGAAAATGTACTATCTACTTTTCTGGGTCGATTGCAGCCACCACCGTACGCATTCTTCTCGATGGTGGCAGTTCTGACAACTTAATTCAGATGGAGAAGATTCCAAAAAGGAAATCTCAATCCAATCGCTGGGTGAATAACGAGTGGGACCGGTTGGATCCAACTGCGACCCATATTGGTAAATGTTCAGCTGATGCTTCATAAAAAAATTAGATATCCATCACTCTAGTACACCGCTTGCCTATTCCGACTAAGCAGCCCGGTGTGCATAAGCAAAACCAGAACGCCTCAAATAAAAGCATTCTAGTTGGAAGAGAGGAGGTAAGGGTTGTCCTTACAAATGAAATGGGAATGGGGAAACTTTTTCATTCAGCACAGTGTATAGTCTATATAAGATAAGGAGCGAAGCGCTGCTCATGTTAAAGCTACTGTGTTGACTGTAACTACACTACGAGAATTTTAATTGAGCTCCCAAAACAAAAGCAATTCTAGAACAAGAGCCACAGAACCTTTTCTTAAAAAGGAGAAGTAAAGAGCTGGGTTTTCAGCTCATAGCAGTTGGCCTTGGCTCTAAAGGAAGAGTTAGCTTATCCGGACCGGGAGGAATTTATCCCCAAAAGGGGCACAGCACATCTACAGGCCTTCCCTCTGCGTGTGATTTTTCGAAGATTTGAGGCGCCCTATCTGGCATAGCGTCTCCCGTCCCCTGCGGGGGCTCAGAGAAGCGGTTCCTTCCTCTCATGCTTAGGAATTTACAAGGAAATTGATCAAATGACCAAGTTGCAAGACCGGGAATGAGCTTTACAACCAGGTTCCCAGTTCTAGCACTAAAAGGATCAGGAAAAGCAGAAGTATGGGCTTCCAGTCACACTTGATAAAAACGATAAGAAGTTGGAGATTAACCAGCTACTATCTTATACTTATCTAGGATCTTTTCAGATCTTTCTTGAAAAGCCGATCCGATTGAAGTTGAAGTAAATTCACGGTATCCGGGATGGTAAGGGGAAGAAAGAGTTGGCGATCTTCACTCGTCCATCACTCCCACTTGAAGTGAAGAGGTAGTAGGAGCATGAGATGAGGGCTCACATTCGATGACAGATACAGATACGAGATGGGATGTCTACTAAGGAAGCAAGAACCCCAGGAATTGAGTTCTTATGGGGGAGAGTGAAGACTATGACTGGTAGGGCCCCCTCTTGTAGTTGTACTTGTACTGCGGGGTTGGTTTTTTGCTTAGCTGCCTGTCCCACATCCCTTTCTTGGGCACAATCAAAGACCTTGCAACTAAGGGCTTCAAGCCTATGCTAAGAGAGTAAGGTTCCTGTCTCGATCCTTTTTCTTTTATTTGATTTTCAGCAAGCATTTTTTAAAAGTAACAATTCAATTTATTAAGTTTGGTTTAGGAAAACTTGCTAGTCGCAGATTAGTGCGTTCTGCGCCGCCGGCGGCGCAGGTTTATCTCTCTGACTGGTTGAGGCTGCATTCTTTTATTCAACTTTACACGTGGGAAGGGCTTACTCTCCTAGTGGCTCGGCTTGGTCTCGCTCCCTTCCAGCACTATTCCTCCCCATTAAAAAGAGCTATTGATAATCTCGATAACCTTTCTTTCTGAACGCAAGACTACCCCTCTTCCCGAAAGCTTCGCGGGGCGATTTGAAATGGCCACTAACCAACTCCTTAAAGAAATACAAGAGCTTCTCCGGCAAACCACTAGAAGTACCCATCGAGTCGAGCAATTGGATGCTAAGAAAGGTTTCTTTCTGGGCTAAATTCTAAGCCTATAGACTGAATTAGGAGAGCAGAGGTTTAATCCAAAACCAGGAAAGCAAGCTATATCGAAGCCCAATGCCAAGCAACGCCCTAGACTACAAGTGAAGAAATAGGGTTCCACTAAGCGCCCTTAACCCGACACAAAATGGGACCCTATTAGGTAGGATAGTGGGCTTAGTCAGCCCAACATAGGCTGTCTAACAAAAAGGGGAAGTTCTCGTGATTGAAGGTTTCTGGATATCCTACCCTAAGACGAGAGGGTTGGGCTTAGAACAAGACCCATCAGTGGATAAGATCACATCTTCATAACAAAAGGTGTACACATTCAGCCTCACTCAAGGTAATGGGCCAAACCTAACGAGTCCAAACAAATTGGTCTCGCGCGGGTCTAGGTCTATTTGCCAGAAAGAGTTCTCAAACATCACAACACTTCTTCCCCGACGGCTAAAAGTAAGCCGCTAGTTAAACTTAACGCGGGAAACGCAACTTGGCTTTAGGGAAGCCGGTAGGATATTCTTTATTCTGGGAGAGACTTTCGATTCCTTCCGCCTCAAGTACGTTCCAGTTTCTTCCCGCAAAGGTCTTTTGTCTGCTAGGACCATCTCAATCTCATTCCAAAAGACTAAGAATGAAGCGAGGCAACTAGCCTGTCTCTACCTAGTAAGGCATTGTACGCCACCAAAAATCACTAACCTTGCAGATAAGAATATCAAACTCGAAAATAAAGTCCTGCTTGCACCGGTCGACTACAAGGCATGGGCCTTGCTGCAGGCGTGGTAATCTTAGCAAGAGGGCTGAACGTCTCCTCATAATCCTGTCCATATTTCATAGTGAACCTCTTTTCCACTAAGCGAGCACCGGGCCTACCTTTGTGGGTCTCTAAACTGTCTGTGGGTATCGCGAGAATACGAATACTTTGTAACCTTGTCTTGGATTTACGCTTACAACTAGATGCCTTTTTGTGTAATAGAGTAATCATTCTCTTTGAGAAGTTAGTCTATGGCCTTGTAAGGATTAGAGCGTCTTCGGGGATTAGAAGAGCTCAAGGATTAGGCCTCTGTCGCGCAGCTTGTCCACAGAAGTCTTAGTTCAACATCTTAATGAACCAGGCCGTTAAGGAGGTTGAGGGGACCCGTGAAGGTTATATTTGAAATGACGACAAATGTGAATTATTTTTGTGTGCATGGTAACCCGATGGAATGGCATTTTCTAGGAGTTTGAGAATGGGGGCTCTGACAGTTATCTCAAAGTAATACGAATCTGTCAACTTGAAAGGTGGGGCACTAGCCGCCAGAAAGGGGAAGTAAACGCATTTTGAAATCGGCTTATAGAAGGTAAGGGAAGCCCTTCTATATTCAATTCAACCGTAAGGTATAGTATGATAGCACGACTAGTTGCTTATTTCCGTCCGTCTAATCGACTTGGCATATCGGCCCTAAAAATCTCATCAAGCTCTCACTCTTTCAGGCTCAACGGTTCAATGTTCGCTAATGTCCGAAAGAATTAGAATACCCCTGTAATTAAAAAGCAGCGTAAAGAGTTGAACTTTCTTCAGTCTCTTCCCCGGCGGGTCCGAGACTTCTATATGAAAACTCTCTTAAAGCTATTGAAATGTACGATCGGGCAGTAAAATAGGCATGTAGTCT
Source organism: Lathyrus sativus (assembly GCA_963859935.3). NCBI lineage: Eukaryota > Viridiplantae > Streptophyta > Magnoliopsida > Fabales > Fabaceae > Lathyrus > Lathyrus sativus. Next base: position 75,984,293 of record OZ012740.1, on the reverse strand, counting down.
TGACTCTGGCTTTACTATATGATATATAGCCCCACTTTCCCGCTTTTCTTTGGCGTTTTTATTCTGGCTTTAATGATTTTCGACCCGCCTTGCCAAGATCCATTCAAGTAGATTTAAGGGTCTTCCCTTTTTTATTATAGCACGCACAGGCCCTACCTAATGGTTTTTGAACTGACCGAAAGTCCTGCTTAAGGAGTGGCCTTAACGGATCTATACCTCTGGCCTTCTCCCTTTGTTAGAGATGCCTCTTCAGTCTATTGCTCAACGGCCTATGGCTTCTAGAGTAGAGAGAATTCCTAGAGCCTTTCCAGACCAGATAAAGTCCTTCTATCCAGGTTTAAGCTATGGCTTCGATTAAGAAATTATCTTCCCGGCTATAAAGAAAGTCTTAGGCCCTCCCCTTACTCTAAGGTCAAAGTCTTTATCGGTACAGAGAAGAGATAAGAACTATTGTTCGCTCGTACGTATCAGTCTATTAGATATTCTTTTTTTCCCTAATCATGTTCCAAAAGGTCCCAGTACCTACTTTAGTCATCTATCATTCTTCTTCCTTTCTTGCTATACGCAATTTCTTTTTTATCCCTGGTACAAAGAATGGAAGCAGTAAAGCTCGTGAAAGAAAGTTAATTTTCTGCGCTGATAAAAGGGCATTTTTTTCAGTACTTTACCAATGTGATCTAGGGAAGACAAGTCTTTGATATCAATTGGATCAATATCCACCCATACATCTCCGTGATATACTGGTATCCTCTTGGTCCCCTGCTTAATCCCAAGCCTGACATCTCTTTCTTGATGATGTTAAGAGTGTGCCAATCAGTCCGGAAGTTGGCTTCCACCGCTACATGTTCTGTACGAGATGGATCTGCGTACTGTGACTCAAACCATTCTGGACTGACCAGGTTTTTCGTCGGTCCCTTGTACTTTAGTACATTGGTGCTATCTTTTGCGATGTAGAAATAGTGCTAAAAAGTCTCCTTTCATGACTCTGTCCTCTAGCTTATACTTACCTAAGATAGAAGAAGAAAGAACTTCTTTAGGCCAAGCACAACTGAGTCTGTGTCCGTGTAGTAGCAGTCCTCTCTTGAGATATAAGGTTACATATATATCCTAGCTGAGGCTGTGATCGCAGCAGCTAGTTGTACAGCAGAGTTCTGGTTCAAAAAATCTGAGCCCATCTTGGTATTGCGGCTGCGAAGTATTCTCGCTAAGCATATCAGCGAATATCAACTCACTATTCCTGGGCCCAACCTCGAAATGGCCAAGGCTTGATAATCGGGTATAACTCAGAAGCCGGCTTGCGCTGAGTCTATACCTCTCTCTGGCAGGCATCACAGCTCTTAGCATGTGCTATGCAATCTGACACGACCGTAGGCCAGTAGTGGCCATGTCTCCGGATCAACCAACGCATCTTCACAAACCCATGTGCCCCACTTAGGGGAGTCCGTTTTTTTGAGCTAACTAGAAGCTTAGAGTAGAGTGCTAGCATGCACACTTCCGTTAATGTGCTTCACCGATCGATGGAATCTTTTTTACATTGATTAGTCGGACCAAACGGAGAGATCAATGCTACTCATTATGATCTCAGCTGCTTTGTATCTTTATCGGGTACACCCCATACATACAAAGACTGGAGGAAGCTACTTCGCCAATGGTACTTCTTCCTTCTTCAAGCTCTTCCTCGCCGTCAAACTACTTCTATCTTTCAGGTGTAGAGAGTCTTAAGCAGCAAGCATGAGTGAACAGAGACTGCTATAACCATGTCCCTAGTTTTTAGTAGGCGTGGGAAGATAATTTCTTGATTGTTTAGTTTAAAGCCAAGCAATAAATTTCCGAGAAGAGTTTTTCAGGGAAAGCAAAAGAAGAAAGAAAAAGGATCGAGACAGGAACCTTACTCTCTTAGCATAGGCTTGAAGCCCTCATGTCCTATAGGAAGTGGAAGTCAGAAATCCTATCCATCTTTTTCTCTAAAAATATATAAATATATAATGAAGAAATCATATCGTGCTTATATTTTAGGATCCTCTAAATCCTCAGACACCGAGACTATGGGGAATCCATATTTGTTAACGAAAAGATTCCTAAAATTACAAGAAACCACCTGACCATCTCCGGGCTTCTGAATTCAAAATCGAACTCCTTCGTCCATACTGGAATTCTCTATAAATAAGAGAACCCTATTTTTTGACTTTGCATGCAGTTCCGATTGGAACGAGCATTTTATGATAGAATCGTGCGAAGGGCAAGTCCGGAAACTTAGAAACGAAATATCTTATCTGTAAAAAAAAAAGTTAAAAAAAACCGGACGAAGAAATCGGACGGGCGGTATTCTTTCGTCGGCCCTCTTTCTTATCTAGTGTATTAGAATCCATTATAGGTCATTCGGAAGGGCTCCGTTTCTATTTTAGGGCATAACGTTGTGGTTGTTCCCTCTCCTTTCAGTCGAGTGACTTTGTACCTCTCCTGACCGATAAAAAGAAGTTCCAGAGGCATCCTCCATTCATATCGATTTGGGTTTTTCTGCACCATATTTTGATCTGCCTCTTCTTCGATCCGGAATTCCCAACAAATCCTTGACTCCTCGAATACAATGGGATTTAACACCTGGCAAATCTTTAACTCTACCTCCTCTTATTAAGACCATAGAATGTTCCTGCGAATTATGACCTTCGCCCGGAATGTGAGCAAATATATCATGTCGATTGCTCAATCGTACTTTGGCTATCTTACGTGGAGCTGAATTTGGTTTTTTCGGTGTTCTCGTTGAAACACGCGGGCGTACTTCTTGCTTCTGGGGACCTTGATTCGAAGATCGAGTACGGTCCGTGCGCCGTTTTTCTTCTCTACCATGACGAATCAATTGATTTAATGTAGGCATCGCTCTTTCCTTTGTCCTTCCTCCCTATTTTTGCCCTATCACTAGTGATTACTCCCGATCCGAAGCACCCCTTTTCCATTCATAGAGAGATCCAATCATCAAAATCAATAAAAAGGCCATCATAGACCAAGATCCAAACAGATCAATCTTGTTGGGAGGTACTGCCCAAGGAAAGAAAAAGGTTACTTCCGGATCAGGAATAATAAATAAAATGGAAACAAGATAAAATCGTATATCGAAACGACTTCTGGCATCACCGAAAGGATCGAAACCACATTCGTAGGCCGACAATTTTTCTGGATAGGTCGAACTATTGGAAGCAAAGGGAAAAGGAAGACCGAGTAAGATCAAAGAAACTAGCAGACTGATCACTAAATAGATACAACTAGGTGCAAATTCTGACATTACCACAAACCACTTGGTTCTTTCGCTCCATTATTGCGGAGCGGCATACCAGAAAAAAGAAAAAAGATCTGGGCCTGGTCTGGTCGACCCAATCATGATATTTCGACACATTGGGGCTATGGGATTCGAACCCAATTCTTCCACGACCCCCATTTCCTTCTCTTATGAGATTTTATTTTTAAGATCACATCACCTTTCATACCAAAAATAAAGCTCCTCATATACGATAGCACCAATGATAGAAGTAGAGAATGCTATCCTTCTTCTTTATTTCATCTGCAGAGCCTAATCCCTTTATCCCCTCTCCCTTAGGTTAGGGTGCATTCCTGGTGAGTAAGCCGAGTCCTTCTTGCTTGAAAGGAATAATAGCTTGCTTCCTTTATGACTGAAAACTCTTTATAATTCCAATTAGGCCTGAGCCCTTGTGGTAAATTAGCCAGCCCACTTCCATCAGTTCTGACTTCCTAAGGAAGTGTAAGCCATACTTTCTTGGCGCTGTCAGCCACGCTTTGTTTGAGATCTGTTGTAGGGCATGTGAACTTCTTTGTAAACGGGCTTCTTCCTAGGTCATTCGCTTGCGACCACTTACTGGAAAGACTTGCGTTATGCCTATCCCTTGTTTGCTGGATTTTCCTTGCCAGATTTCCTTTCAAAACTACTGCTTGTCCTGTTAGTCTGTTAGATCGCATGGACAGAACTCCTAATTCCTAATTAATGGCTGGCAGGTAACGGGAAATGAATGGAATGGCATTGGCTTATAGGGCACTCCCTCTGGATGGATTAAGATAACAGGCCTCGTCCCAAAGCAAAGGAAGAAAGAGGCTTGCTCACATAAAATATCCCAGCAAGGGAAAGATCAGCCCCATAGCGTATTCAAGTATATCCGCAATCACATATTCTGGGCCATCTGCAGCCTATATATATGTATTTCCTGCAATGTCCAGGCCATTTCCTTTCGATGGCAGATCCCGTGGAAGTTCACTTTGTTTTTCTGTCGGACCAGGAGAGTGAATCGAATAGGTTACATAGGCAGGACAGACGAGTTCTCATACATTTCCTGGCGTTGTTAGCCTGCCCTAATCTACTTCCTTCTCCTTTTTAGAAGTGACTGTTTACTCATCTTTTCCGAAGTGAGCATATACTGAATCTTCCCTAGTGTAAGAAAGTTGATTTCTATTTCTAAAACTTGCCTCTTGTAAGTGAGTGTATAAAATGGCATATTTAAGTTAGTTTGAAAGCCGGGTTATTAAAATCCCAATGCCCTCTTTTGACATTGTTCGAGTTCTCTAGCGCCTGAGTCTGTTACGGTGAGTGAGGAAGCCTTTAAATTGAAACAGACATTTCTTTTATTCAAGTAGGAATTATAGGCAAGCTAGCAATTCTTCAAGTGAGAGTTTACATCCAGTGCTACATTTAGAGTTCCAGTTGCAGGAAAGAGACTTAGGAGAGCCAGCAGGCGCCAGCAAGCTAGGTTTTAAGTGAGCAATCTTGTGATTTCCTTGCCATCCAATTACAATTACAGTTGCTATCTAGTTTCAGTGCCTGTGAGTAAACCAGTTCAAGCAAGGGTAAAAGCATATTCCGATTCTGACTAGCTGATTATAGAGTCATATGCTAGGCCAGTTTCCAATCATCCTGTTTTTAGTTTGTCGTGCCAGGCGAGCAAATGGGTTCCCTAGGCAGTAATTGGTTGCAGGGCATTTTCCTTGGATGTTTTTTCTGTCATATAGATATAGAACAACAGGTAAAGCCTTAATGAAACCTTTGGGTGATCAAAGAAGAGAATCAAGGCTCCTCTCCTTTTCTAGGAATCTACAACTCTCTTTAGTGAGCGAGACTCTACCCAGATCTAAAGAATTCGCCAAAGAGCCTTCTTCTAACTAGGAGAGTAAGCAAGCTACCGGAAGCGAAGCTTCTGGCTCCCCCTTTGAATTTCCAATTCCTTCTTTTCGTTCTACTTAGGTGGAGCAATCCGAACTCTCGACAGAATATAAAAGAGCGTCTTCGAACCTGTGTAGACACCTCAACGAACTCATGTGGACACTCCTCAGCCCGAGCCGAGGACAATTTATAAAAAATACACATTAAGATGTTGACCCGCTTTTCTTTTCTTTGCTGATTCCTCTCAATGAAATTTGCCATGTTGCACTAAGTTACTTACGTATGTATGCATGCGGTCCGGGAACACTTTGGGGTGAACACCCATCCGAACAAGTAGGGTCAATAGTTCAGCATTTAGGCCGTAACATTTAGCAACAAAAAAATCTTTAACCCAACAAGTGCTCTCCGAACCAAGCTAGATAGTCTCCTATCACTAGGCTCACTAACCAACCTGGACTTTTATTCTGATTATTCCTACTGGATATCAAAACCATAAGGATTGTTTCCAGCCATGAGTTCCCATATTACATAAGCGCTCTTGGGTGGGCTGGGCCATTCCATCAAATCTTTGAGGAGGGGCCCAATCTCGTATTTTATGGTCGGCGTGGCGATAGGCTTCGCTTCTACGACTGCCTCCCCAGCCGTTGCAAAGACTGAGCGAGAACGGGGAGGAATGTCGTTGCGCGGGGATGCGATTAGCCAAGCTGGGGCAAACAAAGCCGTCCGGCCCCCTACCGGATTAGGAATGCGAAGGCCTTTCCTTCGAAAGGAGACCGGGGAAATAAAGAGCTATGCTATTGACCAACCCTTTCGTAGTGACTTCGAATCAATAATCCTATCCTTTTTTATCATTTTGTTTGAGGCGGGCCGAATAGAGAATGAAATGCAGAAATACGAGAAGAGTTCCAAACCGGTTTAAGGGTTGCTCGCCCTACTGAAGTACTAAAGGCTTTCGAGGCTTACACCTCCCTATTACACGACATAAAAAAAGGTAGCTTGTTGTAGCGCCCTTAAAAGAAATCTAAGCCTTTTGAAGCACCAGTAGTTGTAGTTGTGGCCACACCAACCCTTTCGTTCTTATCGCTCCGGGTTTCTATCTATATGACCTCCGGGCGGTACAAAGTACACCTCTTCCGTAGAGGCAGGTAGTAACATACCTAACCTTTAAGAGTATGTTCAAGGGGGGAGCCCTCTTATCTATCAATGGAAAGATCTCTGTGCGTGATAAGGAATCCTAGAAAAGATCAATTGAGACTCCCTCCCCTGTCCCAGGAAGATCTCTACGTACTTGTCAAGTCCAGGACAACTGAGATCTTCCGGTCTGCGTGCGTGGGAGCAGCTCAAATAAAGAAGAGTCTGGTCTGAATTCAGGCCCGGCCCGCCCGTCTGCTGCTAGATTTGAGAATGGCGCCAGGCGAGGGCGCCGCTATGCCCCACAGCTCTGCAGCGGCCGGCCCCCGGACTATGCAAAAGAAAGAATAGAGGTCGGGGGGTCTCTCCCATAGTGGTTCTCCCCCGCCTTTGGTGATTGACCAAACTAAGAGGCCTAGATCTGTGCCCCTTAATGAATCGAATGGTCCTTCGGCCCCTTCATTTTATTCCAACGACCGGCATAGATATCATGAGACCCGCCCAATATTACTACGAAAAAAGCCTTGCCTTTTCCCTTCTAACTAGGAGAGTAAGCAACTTCTATTAGCGTCGGACCTTGAGTCGAATTGATCGTGTCATGTGCAACGTCCATCAATGATGGTTCATTAATGTCCATTGATTTAGACTCCTTCCCCCTTCCCAACTACGAATAAGATCGAGAGGAGCCCCCCAAGAACGAAAACGGAAGGATTTCGATTCACTCCCCATTATCTCTTAAATAAAGCTCGCCCTCGAGCCTTAGGCAGGTCGGCCGGGTCTTTCCCTGTTGTTCTGTTCCCGCCACGAGAAAGACGCACAGAAGGAAGAGGTATCCCCGGCGGGCAGAGGATCCGTTGAGAGTGTCTGTTGTATCGGTAGGGAACTTTACGATCTTTTCCCTGTATTGAATAAAAAATAATACGTCAGTGCTATGGCCCTCTATTGTTTGATCCAATATTGACCGGGGACGAGCCCCGACTTCGATAGGGCCTTTCCTTGGTTTGACCTCCCATAGTGGTCCTTGCTTTTAATAAAGCTCCGCGGGGCTAATTTATCATACTTGCTCAGTTTTCCCCCCTTTCTTCGAGTGCCCCGCCCGGTTCACTGGGCTGTTGGCCTACCAAGCACTTGCCCGCAGCTCATGCCGCCCGCCAAGTGGGCAGAGCGCTCGTTATCCTTACTGTTCTCTATGTCGGGGCCCCCTCCCATTGCTCTAGCCATAAGCTATGGCAGCTCCAGCTCGAAACCAAAGGGGCCCGCCCTGCGAGGCCAGAGTGGGCTCAGTGGTCAGCCCCCATTCAAATTAAGGGGTCTTTAGCTTTTGCCAGATATAGAGAGATACTACGAGTCCTCCATCCCAGATTCCATCGCCGCGGCCATCTGGTTCACCGGTACTACCAAAAAGTCTCATGCTTACGTTACTACTGTTACTGATGGTTTGATTATCTTGGACCCCGGTCGGTCGTGCTTCTGGTTTCCATTCCCATCATCATATTGATATGATCAATCTCCTCGCGCTCTGCCATAAGAACTTGGAGTCCGTATCATGGTGAAGGTAAGGTAACACTGTGATTCTTGCTCAAAAAACAGACCGAATGCGTTCGAGTTATTGGCTCGTCCAACCCGACATCATTCATGAGTCGCTCGTTCAAATGTCCCTCGGAGACACGGTCGAGAACATGCATGGTTACCCCCCGTCCTTTCTTGCTCTCGGTCCCACCCAGCAAGATACGGCTCAGCCAAAAAACGTGAGCGCCCCTGCGCGAGCCTTATTTTTTTAGTAAAGTCACCCTAAAGACTAAAGACAGAAATGGATCAAAAAAAGGGGGGACTTCTGCAACGGGCTATACCACCCAAACCAACTGAGGGAAGTCGCATCCGCCCCATCGCAAGCACCTACAATGTCATGATCACATTGGTTTACCCTTTTTTCCTTGGTAGTTCAACGGACGGTCGCCCCTCCAACAAGAAAAGGTATAAATATGGAAACTTCTCTGCCATTTGGATCGGAGAATTTATGGAGGAAATCGGCTTTTAAATTTCCAGAAACCACACGATTATATAGCCAAAGGGAATACGCCGCGCCTAAAATCATCCCAAGCGCTGCTAATGTGGCTACTAAGCTATTTCTTTGGAAAGCTCCTACTGAGATGGGAAATTCCCCGATAAAGCTGCTAGTACTGGGTGAACTCATATTGGCCAAAGTGGAAGAGAAGGAAATGGTAGAGAGATTCGGCATGGTGCTCACTAACCCTCCGTAATATCTAACAAGTCGAGTCTTATGTCGGTCATATAGAACACCAACACATAGAAAAAGGGCTGAAGGAACCAGTCCATGACTTAACATCGGTGGAATGCTACCTCCAATTCCCTGTATGTTCGATAGAGCCAAAGATTCCCCCCCCCCTCCACTGATCGGAGTACGTCGATTACCCCCCGAACCGTACAAGATAGTTACCGCCTATCATACAGCTTTCTAACTTAACTTTTTTTTTCTGGTCGTTCCGCTCTGTCGATGGATGGTAGTATAAGAGATCTGATCTGTAACCCCCCAAATTTTTTTACATAAGGGTTCCTGCTTTCTACCCATAGTTAGCATGTATCTCCCTGGGTCATACTTGAGTATCACATCATAGACCCCCACCCCAACTCTATCTTCCTTATCAGTGAACCGAAAATAGTGCATAGGTACTTTTCAATGCAGCAGGGACGAGATGACATACTACGACCACGTACAAAAGTGCTTCCCTTCGGCTCGGCAATATGGAACCTCTCAACAGCCCCTGTTCCTTTATGAGGTCCTATTGGGATAGGTAGGCCCAACCCAAGCCCTCCCCCTCCCTCCATAAGACCCTCTTTCTCTTTCCCCCTCGAGAAAGAGAAGAAAGGGTTTATCTTCTTTCATGTGAATGGACCTATCTTGTATCGAAAGGTTTTTCGTGCTATACACCACGTTGAGAAAGACCAGCCTCCTATGTACCGTACCATTTTTTTGACCCGGGAGGTCCTCCTTATGATGCTACGGACGGCTGTCCGAAGTGCAAGGGGTAAACTCGGAAGAGGATAGGATTGCGCGCGCCGGGCCTTCCCTTCGGGTGTCCAATTTTGGCCGAGTTTACCGTACCTCCGACCCTTATGTTACGCGACCGTAATCTTTTTTTATGTTCCACCGCTGTTACGCCAGAAAGAAAAGGTTCCACACGAGCTCCCGTTCTGCGGCGTGGTGGCAGGACCGATAGGAGATTGGCTTCGGGTGTAGATAGGGTAAAATCCGCAGGAGTCATGCAAATACTTAGGCCCCTTCCCCTCTCTTTTAGATGAATGGGGTGGTTTGGTTTATAACGTCTTTTCCTATCTATGGTCCCTCTGAGCGAGGGGTTAGGCAGGTAGTATGGGCCCTCTGACTTCCAGCTATGTGTTGTGCGGCTCCCGCGAAGCGAATGAAGGGAAGCTCTTCGAGCTTACGCTTACTCTCAGCCTCTTTGATTAGTAGGCGGGCGGGCCCCCTACTTAAGATTCCATTCATAAGGGTAATTTTCTGTTGTCATGACGCTTTGGTTAGGCCGACTACTAGACTACTAGAGGTTACTTCTAGCTTCTATAGGGGCCTTTCCACGTGTAGTTTTAGTTTGTATTGGTACTGAATGAACATATCAAACAGGGGCGAGCAGTATAAGCCTTTCTCTGGCCTGGGAAAAGCAGCGAACTCTAGAAGCTAGGGCGTTGTTCACCTTTGGACACGAACACTATTCTGTTCTCAGCGTAAACCTGCCTTAGAGATTGAACGGCAATAAGATAAGTCGACGTTCAACCTAAGACAGCGCTGATAGCTTGTAGTGAATAGCCCCCTTCTTTACCAACCGAAAGCAGCCTTTGGTACTTAACTTAAGTAGGGAACCCTTGCAACTATGATAGAAAGTCGTTTGCTTGTTGCCAAACCCTTCGCCTTTCTTTTGTTTTGAATCAAAGTAGGTCGCGACTGTTGTATTTTTGTTTAGTAGGTCGGGGGAAGCTAACGCTTATACGACAGCTCTGCTTCCTCGTCTTGCTTCTGGCAAAGCTTCTACTTTGCTTGCGCGAAGGCTCATTAAGTCCTTTTCACTAGGTCCAAAAGCTTCCGTCAAAGCTAAAGATCTGATCCAACTGAAATCCCGCACGCATATCCGTTGCGCTCAATATGCGGCTACGGCTAGGCGATCATATCGTGCCAAAAAACCTTTTTTTTTATGTATAGAGAGATCCCCTAGATATACAGATAGAATAGATGTTCATGGATAGACAGATATTCCATTGATTCTTAGTTTTGGGGATGAAAAAGCTCGTCGATCCAAATGAATCATTCTTGTGGTCCCTCTTCGCCCCCCGCCCCGAAACTGACCCACAGCACAGCGCCCATTCGCTTCGCGCGCGGGAAGGCTACGAAGTTCAGTTCATGAGACCGCGGCGGAGTGGAGCAGCCGCGACACGAAGTTCCTTACCTTAGCTGGATCTCGCTGGTGCCACCTAAACGGTAAGTAGGCGACGGATGTGTTACGTTTGGAGTTGTCGTTCGTGCACCTGTCCCCAATGGAAGAATGAGTGATCCGTTCCCCTGCGGATCATGGCCTTACCACTCGGTCCCCGATGGCCTGCGGGGGATTCGGTATAGCAGCTTACGTTTTTTTGCGCTGCGCGTTCCTGCTGGACACGTGTTAGCTGTAGGAAGTATGGTTCCGAAAGTGACTTCGGTTCGCCAGTTCAGGCTCAACTCCTCGCTTTACGTTAGCGGACCTACACTACAGGTCGGGCCGGGGCTCTGCGCTCTTTCTTTCTGTGTGGGACGATGTCGGGGAGAGAAGGGAATGCGTCGAGGCGGCGAACAACACAAACAACTAGATTTTTGCTTTTCCCTCCATCCATGACAGTGCATTGGACCGATGGATAAGAGAACTGAGCTGACGCTCTACGTACGATGTAGACTCCATCAGATACATATCGATTTATTTCTGATGGATCAAGAATAGTTGTCTTATCAATAGATAGAAATAGGGGATTTCCCCTTATTATTGATGGATTCCCTCTATCTCATTCCTACTCTTTCGATCTATCAGAACGGATCATGCTATCTATTAATCGATTTTTAAATAGCACGTTCATCTCGCTTTTCGGTCATTTCCGCCACGCCAACATAGCCACAATAAGAAGAAGCAGGCGAAGCAGCTAGAAGCGCTCGCTTCTAGCCCTTGAATTCTTATTCACAAATGAATTGGGAAAGCCAACACAAAGATTAGATTCTGACTTCGTAGAGCCGGTGCTGCTGTTGCCTGCGCGTAGGGTGTCCCCCACTCCCGTCCCGGGGCGCTAAGGGGCTTTAGTTTTTGGAACAGACGGCAATGTTTTGCTGACGCCTTGAATCAAGCTTTTGTTGCGACATGCTATGTTTTCTCCCCCATTGCTAGTAGGTTGATGGGTCGCACGCCCGACACACATGTTTTGGCCTTGTCTTTTGTGTCCATAACTAAAAATAGGTGACCTAACGGCCGTCGCCCGACTAAACATACCAATAGTCACCAGATTCATATGGGCTACTGAGGAGTAAGCAATGATCTTCTTAAGATCGATCTGTCTTGAAGTGGTCAAGGAAGTATATATTATAGCAATCGCGCTTGGAGTATAAATGAAAGGAGTGGAACAAAGTGTTGCTTCGGGAAACATGGGTATTGAAAATCTTAAAAACCCGTGGGCTCCCAATTTTGAAGGAATTCCTGCCAAGATGACGGATCCTGCCGTAGGTGCCTCTACATGAGCTTCGGGTAACCAAATATGAACTGGTACCATAGGCACTTTGACGGCGAAAGCGGCGAAAGAAGCAATCCATAGAAAGATTTGGCTCCGCTGACTAAATTCTGTGGTTAATGATATTTGTAAATCAGCGGTCCCTGTTTGGAAAAGAATCAACAAAATAGCTAATAGCATAAAAACAGATCCAAGTAAAGTATAAAGGAAAAACTGATATGCTGCCTTGATCTTTCTTTGTCTCGAACCCCATACCCCTATAATAATGGTAGAGTAAGGGGTGGCCCCAAAGCAGAATTGACCGGTGGTGGTTGGTCGAAGCTCCAGTAACTAGCCACTCCCTTCTCAGGGAACCGTACCTGAGACTTCCGCATCATACGGCTCGGTCCCGAGCTTCCGTCGTCGGCCCTTGTCATTAGACCACTATCTATGCATGTATATTAAGCCTGGACTCTCGAATCTTTTGCTTCTCGGGTGGTGGCGAACAATGCAGCTTGCGTTGCGGGAGATGCCCGCCCGTAGGGCCCGACCCGCTTCTCGCCCGAAAGAACCGCTCACTTGCTAGCCGGACTAGTGGGGGGCCCTATCCGGAGACATACTGAAAACCATGCCTTTCGAACCGAACGCAACGCCCGTCTTCAAAAAAAAAGGGAAGAAAGATGGAGTGCGGCCTGTAGAGCACATGTAACGCACAGTCGGTTGCTAGAGAGAGATGTGAAAGTCATAGCCTTTCTTTTATGGCCGCCCCCCGACTCACGGCTTTACGCTACTACTACTGTGATGTGAGCGGTTCCAATTTGTTTCCCAATTCTCCTGGCCGGAACTTGTATGCAGCACTTATACGAAGGTGCATGCATAAAGGTTTAGAACTCTTTTCTTATCTGAATCTTTAAGACGGGACCCTACCCTATTATCAAACCCTCTACCGAGCTTAACCCTGCCTGCCCGCATTTCCTTTTTTTTTAAGGGGGCCAAAGAAATGTCTCCACCTGCTGCCAACAATCTTTCTTCGGAATTCTACTGAACGGGTCGATCCTCCCCTCCCGTTTGTTTTAGAAACTTATCCTAAGGTCTCCTCACCGGGAGCTCCCCGGCGACGATAGAGGAACCAACCCGCCTGCTGTGGCGGGGCGGCTTTTTTTTTCACAATAAGACCTGGACGATTATCCCTACCCTCGGTAGCTTACGAGTTTACGTCCATCCCTGGTTGGGTACAGTTTCCTTTCGATTTTTCCCTTGTAGCCGTTACCCGAATTCGCGCAAGTGTGTCCGCACCTCCCAAACTGACTTGACGAGGAATCCATTCTCGCGAACAAACACAACCCCTACACACACCTAGGAGCACCCCTTCCTGCATATCCATACAAGACCCGAGTAGGCGGGTCGAGGTCCTACGAGGTACCACTACTCGAAGTACCCTCCCAAAAGGAAAAAGATGTGTCTGTCAGGTTCGGTTCGTCTTAGTTGGGTTGGGCGGGTTCGACCAGAAATGTTATGCTTACGCCCGTAGGGGGTTTACTGCACAAGGCCCCTGCAGAGGAAAAGCTATATCCCAGCGAATAGAAGATGCTCAGCTCCGCACAACATAGGGATTAGCACGCTTTCGGGAAGAACATAGAATAGTAGAGGATCCAGCATGCGGAACACGGCGATCATTAGAAATTCACGAATTAGAGATGCTGTAATATACTCTTTCCCATAACTTCTCATACCAGACCAACCCACTAAAATACAAATAGGGATCAGAAATATGGTCAATATCACGAAGAAAAAAGAGAGACCGTCTATACCCAAATTAAAATTGATGTTTTCATAAGGAAGCCATCAAAGGCTTTCCACAAATTGAGATTTGGCCGTAGAAGGATCGAATTGTATCCGAGGAACAGGGGAATACAAAAAAGTAATAAGAGAGGCACATAGACCAATCAATCGTATCGGTCGTATTCTTGAATTTGAAATGAAAAGAGGAATAATTCTTCCTAGCACGGGACACAGAATAGGACCACTTAGATCAGAATAGCATTCACAGAAATGTTCTAACATAGAGTAGAATCGAACATTGAAGAGATTAGTTGACAACAGTCAAAAGATGGGCGCCTAATTCCAATACAATAGGGGTCTATCAGTGCAAGTCAGCTGAACACCGTGATTGATGAATGGGTAGGTGGGTTAGGTGCGCCTCTCGTCCAGTGGGAAGTATTGAGGCGAGTCTCCTCCCCCCTTCCTTTTTTTACTTTTCCTCTCTCCTTTTGCTTGTGCTTCTACCCGGGCTTTTCATTTTGATAGATTTTTAGAGACCCGAGGATATTTTTATAAGATTCATTGCTCGATTTTGCATGCTCTGCTCCCAAAATGCAGAGATACTTTCGAGGGCAGATCCGGGTTGGTCCGGGGAGAGGCGGGCTAAGTGAAAGAAAAAAAAGAATATGAATATAAATGGAGCTATGTCGACTTACGTACGTCTCATTGACCAAACGATCAGGTATACCACGCCACGTATCATCCCCTCTTTCTATAGAGGAGAGATAAAGAAAAATAAAAGAGATAGCGATCGTGCCGTAAGACCTTGTTCGTTTCTACTTGACGTTATTTTCCTCGGTTTTTTTATTTGACATTAAGGCCTTTAGTTTTAGTAGGTTTGGGCTAGGTCATTGCGCTCCTGCCACGTCTTGGCAAAGTAGGCTGATGGGCAAGCCTCCTCCTGCCGCAATGGTGTGGGGCGTCAGAGGCTGTTGCCTGCCCCGTCGCCAACTCGAAGGGGCTTAAGTTCGACGCAGAGCTTTTTGGTTGTTAATTTATAGTAGCACTGAGCAACATCCAACAGCTTCAGTCTTTCTGGTTGGTTTGCTTGCACTAAAGTGCCTTAAGTAGCCCTCGAGGAGTCCGTTTATATCCGTCTGAGCTTTCAAAGATATACCGACCGTAGGTATCTTACTTACCATCAGATACCGACAGTCGTCTTATAACATTACCGACCTTAAAATATCGGGTTTTCATCATCAGAAACAACCCGATTTCCGAGACCTCTTGCATTGCATTACCATAACAAAAAAAAAGAGATAAATTGCTCTTGTGACTCGGAATGAACCTTTCTCGGTGGAAGAAAGGAATAGCGATGGATTCCTATGAAGCATTCAGGAACAAGAAGATTCAATCGGACGATGAATTCATACGTGGTCCAAGGAAATAAAAGGTCTGCTTCCACGATTTCATCTATATCGAATCTTAATATCAGAATAGCTTATATAGTCATGATTCAATTCAGGTCCACTGAATTTTGATTGATTTATCTTCGGATCTGATTGGAACATTTGAGAAGTAGGAAGACTTTGGCGGGCGATTCATAATTGGTATCTAGAATATCTATGTCCTAGGACATAAAATATGAATAATGAAGAGAAATTAAAGATAATATATATCTAATCTAATAATTTTTAGGCTGTACACCTAATTTTTATTCCTGGGATTGTAGTTCAATCGGTCAGAGCACCGCCCTGTCAAGGCGGAAGCTGCGGGTTCGAGCCCCGTCAGTCCCGACCTAGGATCCGATGAATCGATCAATTCATCTCTGTAGGGGGGGGCTTAGGATCTAATTCCCAGCAGGAGGATCCTTCTTTCGTTTCGCATTTCTCATCGGACAAATCAAGGAATAAAAATTACAATAACTAGTACCGATTGATGGAGGAGAGACATATGTAGGTTGGTACAATCGGGGGTATCACCATATTTATTAAGCATATTAAGTAAGGATTCAAAGAGAGACCGTACAGGTCTGGCTGGCTTTTTTCGATTGTTCCTGGCCCATCGAATAGAGTAGCAATTTCTTTCCCATAACATTTTTTTTTACGATACGCAATTAACTTAACATAGTTACCCCCACAGAGTACTTTTCAGATTCAACCTACCTTTTCTTTCTAGCTCCGATTTTATTTTATTCGCTACACCTATTCTTCTTCCAAGAAATTTTTAATAATCGTCAACTGCTCTACTCTAATTCATAGGTTTTTTTTGTATTGATCCCGGGATCTATCGATACAATAGTATGGGCATAAAAAAAAGCAACCAAGTCATCCCTTAGCACAAGCACTAAGTAAGCAAGCTACCTTTTTTTCTAAAAATAACCCATAAAATATTGAATGACTGAGCACTCAAATCCTATCGCGAGTCTTGATACATAGTCTCTTAAGTCCTTTCCACAACTAACTCCCAATTTTATTCTCCATCGGCCCATCCAATCTAATTCACGACTCAGTCAGTAGACACTACACTAGTAGGGTAGTCAGTTATGTAATTAGTACTTTTTTAACCAAAAACCCCTCCCTTCTTGGATCCTAGGAGCAAGGATTTACAGTCCTTTAGAATAACCTTTTGATCCCGGCCCTTGACTTTCGTATTTTTGAATATCACAATTGAATCTTACTACCCAAGTCGATCCTATTGGCATAGGGCAAACGACGGTGGGATCTCGGTGCCTTTCTCTTGCTCTTGAAAGAATAGAAGTTGAGTTCGAGTTGTTATCATGCCGGATCAGAAAAGTAAAAAGCCATACTAAAAGGCTACGGACCTGCTCACGGGAGTCAGGCTTGTTCTGTAGTGGGCAGACGTAGTAGGGCCATCTGAAAGAATATAGGAAAAAGAGCCGCTGAAGAAAACCAATTACGTCGGGTTCTCAATTCCATGGAGTATGTAGTGAGTTTGAATTTACCCGGTTAGCTATAAGGTTCATTTCGCTACCGTCCTAAGGTTCAACCAACCGTTGGTTTGCTTTAACAAGATTTAACTGAAGTGAACCCGACGCGAAGTTGGTGAAACCTGAGCGTAGCTAATGAAAGGGAATACCTAAAATTCGAACAGAACCGACTATAAGCCCTGAGAGCCAGCAAGCAAACCCCCCAGACTCTCTCTCTAAAAAAAAGCCTGCGTAGTAAACTCCTTGTTTGTTTTCTTTCCGATAGCTGTCGTTTTTCCAGTTTTCAAGTCAAGCGAGAAAGCAAGTGGAATAATACTTTACTTTTTTCGGCCATTTCTCAGCAATAGCTACCTGAATGGAAGCAAGCTACGAGGATAAGAAGAAGAGTGGTCGAAGACTACGAGTCGAAGTTAAGACCAATCTAAGCCAATATCCCTCAGCTGGAGACTATCTAGATAGCTTTTTAGCGCTTAGCTACTTTATCCTTCTGCGCCGCTAGCACTACTACTCCTAGTGATAGGAATAACCTACTCTTTTTCGCGAGAAGGCCCATCTCGTCTCGGACCGGTGACGTATTCTAATGATCTGGATCTCTGGCTTATCTCTTACTTGACGGATTCCATTTCGGCTAGTGGGATTTAAGTGACGATAATCAGGGAAAAGGGTTGATTGGCTCTGATTAATACCATCTAAAAGTGCTTGCTTCATCCATTCGTTACTGGTTATTCTTACGCCTCTAGTGACTCTTGGAATCATGCGCATGGCTCCATGTCGGCCTTAATTTGGCGTCGGTGTAACGACTGGTGCAAGTAACAAAAACTACCTACGAGTCTCATTCTCTTGCATTCGTCCTTACCTGTATTCTATTCTATTGATCCAGTTTAGGCAGCTTTCAGTCTCTATAAACTTGATGGAATATTTCTTACACAAGATACAAAGTCATCAATCAATGGCATGAAGGAGTTCAATCAGGAACACAAAGACTTAGGGTCAGATCAAAATGGGTAAGCAAGCAAGCCTTGCAGTGTGACCGCAACTTTCTAACCGACACCGGCTACCGCAAAAAGCTCAGTGTAAAAAAAAAGCTAAAGAAAAGACCCTTCCATTATTATACTGAATATTACCTTTCAACCCCTTACGCAATGAAGCAAAGTTCTGAACTTTAGTTAGGGTCAACTCAAGATAACTCTTTCATCCGTCGAAGCAGAGACAGGAATTGCTACTTGAACTAGAAAGCATACTACTTAGATAATAGTAATTCATGTACACATCCCGTAGGCAAGGAAAGAGATTATTAGAAAGTCAAGCCAGTGTAGAGAGATAAAGTATAGTTACATAAAGAAGAGGAACCTGTTGCCAGAGGAGGCTATGAAATAGTTGCCAGTGATTGCTTTGGCAAGCTAACTGAAGGATCGAGGATAAAACCTCTTGTCAATAAAGACAATTTTCATAGAAAAGTAAGCGAGTGGAATAAATGGAACGAGTATAAAGGCTAGTTAGTAGGTGAGTTTTCTAAGTGTTAAAATTGTAATAAGCAGTAGTTAAGCTCTCAAGCGAGTCAGTCGTTAGTTTAGTTGAGAATCCTGTCCAGTAAGGGAAGTAAGTAGAGTCAATAGAGTTGAGTAAGTCCTTGTTTCTTTCCCTTTTATGTTGAGGGAGCTAGTAATGTAAGTGCTCGTCATGAAGATAGTATAGGAGAATATGGCCCCAATGATAGCACGAGCGAGCAGGGAAGCCCATGAAGTTGGGCCCATTTAAACGCCTTTTAACGGCCGTTTGATGACTGTTTCAGGTAGGTCTCAGGAGTTAAGTTTAAGGAAGATAAGATGTGCCAGTTATAATTACCAGGATCTGCCAGCGGTATTTGATTGAAAGAGTGCGGTACCGGTACGCATTACTTTTTTGAATTAGATAGCCCCTCCTCTAATTCCACGAATAGATTCGATCCATTAGATTATTTTTTACTCTTTCTTCTTTAGATTGCACGAGTTTTCTGAGCCTTAGTTTGCAGCTTTTGTTGAGCCTGCCTACCTTTCCTTCTTTCATTCTTTGTTGGCTCGCAGTGAGGGATATCGATTACTGGTCGTAAGGGGCGGGATATCTGGTTCAACAGCAGATCCTAATTACCCTTCTGGTGACCAAGAAGCAGGAGCGGGTAGTGGATTCTGCAGATTTATAGTCAATTTGTTCTCGTCCCCACATAAAGAGAAACAAAGCGAGCAGTACCCTTTGGTGTTCTCTACCATGAGTCAAGGGCTAGGAATCCACTGAATAGCTAGTGAGATAGATTGTGTCTAACAAGCTAAGAATCTCCAGGTCGTAAGCCTTTATACCCAGCTCTAGCTTTTTCTAATTCTATATTTCTTTACTTCATTATATCATTCTCAGTTGAATTTCCTTCGAAAGATATGGCTTCTGGTTGTTGTGCCCGATAATATAAATAGTCTCCGCGAATATTAATGATTCTACAGTGGCATAGCTCCAGACATGGGCTTCTTCCCTTCAAACTATGGGTAGCCGGATGTTTAGCAATAGGATACCCTTACTTAAGTAAGTCCGCACTTGGGCATAGTATAGGTTTGCCACTTAATCCACTATCAATGTATCAATGGTGGTGGTCCTTCTGTGTAAAGTTAGCTAGTGTGGATTCGCCAAACAACCTCTTGACAAGAGCCTATTCATTTAATTCTTGCTATTTCCGCACCCCTGTCCGGTCCGGTTTTTTGAGAAAGAAAGTCGAGACATTCAGAAAGAGAGTTATGGCATTTCTAGGATTAGAATACGGTCCTATTGATTCAATCTTTATGCTTGGCACGAAACTCTTGTTTCGAGTGAAAGGGAGAGCTGTGGCCCGCACCGCATTCACAGGTAAATTTCCCTCTACGGGGCGGGGTGTGGAAAGCACTATAAGTTAGTTCACTTCTCGACTTCTTACCAGTATTCCTTCTCTTACTAGCCTAGCTTGATTCTTTATAAAAAGACTAACGGCAAAGATTTTCTACCTCCTGTAAGCTCGTTACGCTTAACGCCCACTTACTTAAAGACTCGTTGGTTTACGACTCTATAAATTTTAATAATAATTTGAGTCGTTACCTACAAAAGCAGTTGCCCTTCTCCGGATTTACCCGGTGAGGGTGGCACTTGTGAGTCAAAGTTGAGACTTTCCATGTATGTTTGGCATCCTGGGAGAGTAGTCCTAGGTACTAAATTTACTCCCAGGTAGAGAAAGAAAGTGCTGGCAGAAAGGAACTCTCAAAGCATGGGGTTTCGCCGGGCGAAGCTCCTATCCCCAAAGGCTGTTGTCGGCATTTCCGTTCTTTGCATGTTAGCACTTTTGCCTGACCCTTTGTCACTACTTTCTGATCATATGGATGCCGCTCTTAGAGAATCCGCGAAAGGACACTGTGAGGGGGATGGGTCCTAGCTACTTCTTTCATACCAAGAAAGATAAGAAGGGATGCTTGCTATCATTCCAGTGCCATTGTCCAATCTGTGAGTCCATATTTTGGAATATAATTCCCAAGCAAAGGATTAGAAGGTAAGGTGCCAAGTTCAAGGAAAAGCTTAGTCGGATTTTTCCCCTACCCCTAGGTTAACTACCTTTAGCTTTCGATAAGACAGTTCAAGCAGAAGACTAACTTGAGGATGTCACGTGGAAGCTTTCCTAAATCCATTTGACCGGAGCCGGGATAAAAACTACTTATATATGTAAGGATATACCACCAAACCTGTGAGCCTTCCCAAATTCAACAGATTCCACTATAGCAAACTCTTCAGATCAGGAATCGCCTTTATTTTATATTTTCTTTCACGCCCTGAGCCTGAGCTAACTCATTTATCTTTCGGTCTAGTCCAGTTCGGCGTAGCTCCAAGCAAAAACATCAAAGAATTCTCTGAGTAGATCCATGTACTGTCAAATCTCTTTCATTTGAGAAGCTTGCACTTAGGAATACAGGGCGAGGATTGTCAACAGTCCCGAGATCCATTTACTTGACCTCGTCCTCTTTAGGGGGCACAGGCTCTACATCCAATTCTTGAACTTACTCTCGTCTCTTTGCTCTTTGTTTTACGTTTATAGACAATTGGAAGAGATCTGAAAGAAAGATCTCCAGAACTTTTGGCGTAAGACAAAGTTTTCGGTGCAGGGAGCGGAGTTGGCAGGTAGCCCAAGCTTATGTTTTCTGAGATCGACGTACTGGCCGGCTAGCCAAGCTTCCCTTTCTTTTTCACTTAGATGCGGCTTGAGGGTTACTTTTCTACCTCGACCGTTCTTCACTTCAGCCCGACAGGCTCCTCAAGGTCATAGCCCATGTCCTTCGCTTCTTTGCAATCAGACTGTACTTTCTCTTTCTTATCTCACCATCGGTGACGATTATTTCTAGCGTAGAATAAGACTTCCGGGCTACCCTGTGAAAGATGAGGAAAAAAAACCTCCATTGAGAGGACGAATGTCGCTCCACTCCATTAGGGTCCTCTCCCTGAGAAGGTTGCTGTAATGCAGGAAGTGGCATCTTTACCGAGAGTTGAAGTAATTCCCCCAGCCCCAGTTTAGAGATTTCGTCAACGGGGTCATGCTCTTTGAGATATCGTTGACCGTAAATCCCTTAGCTTTCGAGGGATTCGGAGAGGTCTACAAACCTGTGCTTCGGCTTTCGCTGACGGGCTTTCGTCATCCATCACTGTCTGGGCCGTCGTTGTAAAGACGCGCATCCGTACAGACAGTATGCCTAGACTCCTTTAAAAAAGGGCTTATTGTCGGCAAATACCCAGTTTCTCCCTTCTCATCAACGTATTTGAAGCATTGATGAAGGGTGGAAGGTACCATGCTGTGGATCCAAGCAGGAAGTTTAGGAGGTGTCACCGTCAATCACGTAAGAAGTGACCTCAGTCTTCAGATCCGCACACACAAGAGACGAATCTTGCCGGTGGCTCTTTGCGAGTCGGCATTGTACCCCGGAATAGTAACCTTGGTCTGACTTAGCCGGCTCGAAGGAAGTAATTCTTAGATCGGCTAGGGCCCGCAGTGGCATCACGTTGATGGAGGCCCCAGGGTCCCGCGGTAGCCTTCTTTCGCCGATGTCACCGGTGAGATAAAGGGGCCGCTTATGTATGCTTCTTCCTGTCCAGCAAGATGTCTTCTGTCGATAAGGTTATATCTACACTCTAGACTTTCTTCATTGGTGCTTCCATGTACTCATCTTCGATGCTTTGAACTTCCACCCTGTTGACATGTAGGGCATACTTTTCTTTGCTTCCTTCCTACTACTAAGCTGCTTTCTTTATAAGCTAAAGCCTCCTATCTACGGTAGCTGACGCAGCAAGACCCGAGGAATCAGATACGGATCTTTTTCAGTCTCTTTCGCTGGGGCAAAGCAAAGAGGGAGGACTTTCGGAAGAAGGCGTCGTCCGCTGATGATCTTGAGGTTGGGAGGCAGGTCAGGGGGAGAACTAATGCTTGTGGATAGCCCGCGGATACTCCTTACTTAGGCTTTCCCCCCGGAAGAGCTGATGCTACTTACTAAGAGACTTCCGTTAGTGAGGAGAGAACTATAGGCTTTAGCCCAAAGACAGAGTCAGGGATTTCTTAACAATCTAGTCCCTCCTGAAATAAGACAACACAGGGGGTGGAGTGATCCTAGAGTAGAATAAGACTCCCTCTTAGACTCTCAACTCATACCAGGGCGGGCTGGGAAAGACTGAGACTACCGATACCGAGCCGGGGTTGGATCACAGGATAGATACCCTATGGTTGGTCTCTATGCCTGCTTCACTTCGTAGCATTAAGGGGGCAGTGCCATGAGGGAAATCGACTAGGAACGCGATGTCTTCCCAAAAAATGAAGAGTGGAGGGGACTTCGACTGCCTTCTTGTATCGGGTGAAGAGAAGGGGGTGCTAGGCTTAGTAGGGCTCGAACCTACAATATTACCGTTATGAGCGGTACGTTTCAACCAATTAAACTATAAGCCCCTACGGATCTCTACATGCAATTCGCTCACTTCAAGAAGAGTGGACGGAAAGAGGAGGCATTTGCTCTATCTGCTTCTTCGTCTTCCCAGGAATGAACAATTGGATAAAAAAATAATTTTTTTCTTTGTTTGTATATATATAATAAAATTAAGATTAAGCAAGCGTCCCTTTCGTGACTCAAACTTCCGGTACGCTTTCCGGCTCGCAACGACTCAAACGGGCTAGG
Organism: Lathyrus sativus; assembly: GCA_963859935.3. NCBI lineage: Eukaryota > Viridiplantae > Streptophyta > Magnoliopsida > Fabales > Fabaceae > Lathyrus > Lathyrus sativus. Next base: position 75,961,342 of record OZ012740.1, on the reverse strand, counting down.
GCTATCTATTTTCTTGCAAAGCGGGTTGTTCGCCTTTCGGATTCGGAAAGGGCTCGCTTATTTGATTCAAAAGGAGCTACTAAACTACTCTAGTACAGCTAGTGTTAGTAGTACAACAAAATGTCGTTCACCTCGCAATCCCTTCTTCTTCAAGAGCTCCCTATTCTCTAGCAGCCCCTTCTTTCACAGCTCCTTCTCAAGTACTTGCCATTGTCTGGAAATTTGCCTTGCCTCATTCTTCGATTATTGGCGCATCAATTCCTTGCCTTTGCTCTCATTGTTGCTTGAAGTCCAGTCTTTTAAGTTAAATCCCAAAAATGGAAAGTCAGTAGTCATTGTCGGGATGGAAAGAGACTCTTCAACCACTTATTTAAGCGTTATGCACCTAAGCTCAGTCTTTCTGGCAGCTATCTTGCTAAACCTAGATTCTTGCAGTTCCTTTTTCTTCTCTCTTTATGCTCAAAATCGTACTCATTCGACATCTAATTTCATGGGCTGGGCATACCTTCTTTAGCTCATTTTTATCTTTCTTTGACTTTGAGGAAGATCAGATCCCACGAATCGTCTTCTATCGACATCGTCTGCTTACTCTTATCGTACACTCTTCTTACCCAACCCAAATCGTACTTTGTCCGCTCTCCCTTTCCTGGTGAAGGAGAGAGAGTTTTACAAGCTGATGCAGCTAAGAAAGTATCGTTGAAAGCAGGAACGAACACGGTGACAACTATTTGAACTAGTTTCAAAGGCTTGATTGACCCTTGGGAGTTAATCTGGCTAGGGCGCCCTCGTATGGCGTAGGGTAGAGATTTGAAACTGGAGGCCTTTCCTCATCTAGTTCTTTCGTTACACCGAGAAGAAGCAGAAAGAAGCTTGGAAGAAGAGATGGTCAATCTTCTCTTATCTTATGGGCGAGACTGCTAAAAAAGAGGCTCTTTAAAGCCAGAACGAGTCCTCTCTTGCGGGAGGGATAGGCGGGAAAGGGGGAGGAGGTCTTCAGTAACTCCGTTTTTGAATTGGGTCACGAATGGTATTCGATTTCTTTTAACAGCATAAAAGCATTCGAACTTGGGAGATGCGAAAAAGAAGAAGGTTATTTTGTATATTCCTTCTTGAAGATAGTACGCACAGGTGAGAACATCCCTAATCAAATGGCCTAGCTTTGCTTCTTCCTCTTTTTCTGCTTCGGTTTACCAAAGGGGGTGAGGTCGACCTTCTTTCGGTGGTACCTTTTCTGTCTAGCTCGTTCTCTTGGTCAAAAGACACCTTAGTGGCCAAGAATAATAAGAATCGCCCGGGATGAGTGAGAGCTAAAAGAAAAGCCTAGCGGCAATTCCCGATCTTCTCTTGATAGAAAGATCATATCAACACCGAAGACAGATCGTAGTTACGATAAGAAAGGTATGTCGGTTGATGGATGTAGTTCATTCTAGAAGTTGTTTGTTAACCGAATAGAATTGTTCGGTCGTGGTACTTTTGCTTGCTATTCAAACACATTGTCGAAAGGGGAAGATCGAATTAGCTCTGGTTCAAGAAGCCTAGCCTTCTTTCTTCGTAATTCTACTGAACAGGGTCGATCCACTTTACTATAAGTAAGTAAAATCAGAAGCCGTTTCAGGTGCATAAACAAAAAGGCGCCTTCGGATACAGAGGGGCTACTCTAGTAACTCAAAGTCCTAGCTAAGTAAGGAACAGACTCTCCAAATAGAAGTACGTACTGCGCGGCCGAGGAAGCATCTGAAGCATCTAAAGTCGAATAATCTGAATCCGTTGAATAGGAAGCCTTTGATCCGCTCGCTTTCTGAGAGCGCTGAATCATTCGATTCGAAAAAGGTGGAAAAAAGGTCATAGCACCAGCACCTGAACGCTTACTCTTACTGCTTCAGGTTCACCTCTTTTCTTAGGATTGGCTGCCCTGAGGTTCTTGTTTGGAGTCATTTGTTTATCACAGAACAAGTCCCCCTCAGTCACTGCCATAGTTGACCCAGTATCAACCCTCTCTTCCAGATCCTCGCTTCTATGGGCCAAATCACTCTCCTCGCTCGTTAAACTCGCACCTTGACTACACCCTTCTCGGCTTTGATACCCAGACACTCATCCTGAGCAATCTCTTCCGGTTCAGCAGTGTCCAGCTCCCCCCCTTTGCCATTGTTACTACTGGTACCTGACCCCGTCGGCTCGACATTTTTGCAAACACCGACCCTTACTCAATAGGGCAATGAAAAGAGGAGACCGAGGACAGCTGACTACCGCTAAAAGTCAGACTACGAGTACACATTGTATGATTGAAAACTGTCGTTGCGTACTACCCGGTGCTTGCAGGTCTGACTGGTGTCTTCTCTCCAATAGCTGCTTCAATCAATGTTAAGTCTGACTGCTTGGCTTGCTTAACACAAGTGTGATTTAACCTTCACAGACCACTTCACTACCCGGCGAGCTCCGGCTCGAAAACAACAAGCAAGGGATTGAGCTGCGCGAAAGCCTAAACTCCTGACTCTAACTTCACCCCTCTCCAACCAGTCGAGTGGCATTAGCCCCTCTCCCAGCAAGAGGATGCGCGAACCTCCAAGTCAAGCGCGCAAGCGCGCTTTACCAAGGCTTTCTCTGATAGGGGCTCGAACGCCGTTGCTTGTTTGGGTCGAGCGTCAACCTTAGCGCATCCGTTTTCTTGCTCCTTAGCACAAGCACTAAGTAAGCCCGTGAAGGAAAGGCCTTCGTGTTAGTAAGCTAGCTTTGTAAGGTAAGCTAAGCAAGCCTAGTTCTCCGGGCACTACGGTAGGACGTGGATCGATCATGACGAAAATGGACTTCTCCGTAATGTAATAGAAGAGTCACAGTCCAGTTCCCCGGGCTTTCTCCCTTCTCGACCAGACGAAGGAGATATTAATTCAATTCAGGCGGGTAAGGGCTTGGCTTGACTCTGTGTTCTCTCCAGGTCGGGTCGGAGGCGAAGACTGGCAAAGTTCATCATTCAGTGGTGGGGTGTTCATATAAAAGAGGGCGTCGCCCAACGAGTGGCAGATTTTTATGGAGTCTCGCTCATAGATGGAGGAAGAGTACGCGCGCTAGCGCGCTACGGCTTACGCAGTTGATCGGATCAGATAGCCGACAACCAACCGCACATAAAATTCCGATCAACAACTTGGAGGTATGGCTGAGTGGCTTAAGGCATTGGTTTGCTAAATCGACATACAAGAAGATTGTATCATGGGTTCGAATCCCATTCCCTCCGGCACGGAAGTGGAACGGGCGAAATTACGTGAGAGAAAGAACCTCTTGGTGTTGGTGGAGTCCCCCGGAGGACAGAATAGCACTACTTAGTGAGCGGAGAGCCCGTTGCGCGTTGTTTTGACCGGCCTATCTTCCTTCTTTTTATAAGTAAGCTCCCTCCGGCAGTCCCTGGGCGGCTCTCGGTTCTTGAGCATGTTGGGAGAGGAGATTAGGCGGCAGTTGAAAGAGCTGCTCGAAAGCTTGACGAACGAAAAAAACCCTTTCTTTCTTGTTATTAGTCAAGGGCTTTTCCCTGACTAGTCAAGTGGTAAGTAAGGTAGGGCGATATTCGATGAAGAAAACATACTTTAGGAAAGTGGTTCAGGTATCTCAGCTAGTTAGAGCAAAGGACTGAAAATCCTTGTGTCAGTGGTTCGAATCCACTTCTAAGCGGGCTTTGGATCCAAAGGACAGGTAGCCGAGCCGGGTTTTCTTAAATTAAAGTTAATTAAAGAGGAAGCCAAAATAAAATGTGAGCGCTCCTGCACTATACGGCTTTTTGGTGTCGCCCTATCTTGTCTTGCTAGAGTGGAGGCATATTTTCTAAAAAAAGCGGTTGATTAGGTTATCGCGTCCCTATGCCAAAAAAAGGATGGGCGAGTTCGAGTGTTCATCGATCGGGTGGATCTATATGCTGAGGGGGTGAGACGAGGTGTAGCGCAGTCTGGTCAGCGCATCTGTTTTGGGTACAGAGGGCCATAGGTTCGAATCCTGTCACCTTGATGTGATGGGCTGAAAGTGCACAGCCCGGCACAGCCTCTTTAGGCTGGCAAAATTTAGGCACAATTTATTAAAAAAAGCAAATGAACTATATTCTTCGATCCATGCTTTTTGTAACTTCCACGGGTTTTGCGCATCAATGGGTTCTTGATTCTGATCACCCATTCTTGAAGAAGCTTTCTCTCTCTTTTGGTTGGTTTCTCTGATAAAATTTTTATCTTCTGAGTCAATACAATCATATCTTTCGCTTCTGTGGATGTTGTTTCTCGGGGAATTGATGCTGCTGATCCAAGGTTGATGCACTAGAGATGGAGAGGATGCTCATGGTGGGGCTTCTTTGTGTGCGCCCAGACTCTGAGAAGAGGCCAAGAGTTAGAGATGCTGCTAGGATTCTTAATTGTTTGTGTATGTGCAGTCCTTCTGTGTGTAGAACATTGGCTCATGCGTCCAGTCCAATGGGTGGCACCTGACTGTTCCCAGTTCAGTTGGAACAGAAGTCACCAGCTTTCATTGGCGGGAAGCTGACTGATGTCTTCCTAGTTGACGACAGTGTTGAACCTGTCACGACCGTAGTGGGTCAAATAGAATGATTCCTATATTACCTTGCATAAAGAAAGCATCTCGGTCTATGAGTCCAAGATATCCGTACCTGTCAAGTGGAAGAGTAAGAGTGGCAGAGTCTTGCAGAGCACAGAGTCTAATCTGGTAAATATCTCCTATAATAAGGCGGAGAACGGATAATAACTCGGTAAATGTCTGATTTCGGAGATAAGTGTGCCTTTCTTTTGATCAATAGAACAGGAAGAGGAGTCAGCCAAAAAGATATTTTAAAGTAATGACCACCAAGATACGCATAGTGATTCGATCTTTTGATCACCCATTTTCTGAAAACCATTTTGGGGGGCTTCCGCCTTACACACGGAAGATTGGATTTCCTGAATCACGAGTCTTATATACTGTGTTACGATCACCTCATATTGATAAAAAGTCCAGAGAACAATTTGAAATGGAAATCAAGAAAAAATATCTGGTCATAAAAACAGAAAAACATGAATTGCGAAAGAAGTTTTTTCGGTTAAAACGTCGTGCGACTCGGAGGACATAAGACTTCTTGGTCAAGCCAAAAAGATTGCCGGCAGAATGCTCCTACCCCACCATGCCTGACCCTTTACCTTACCTTAAGAATAAGGGGGTATGCAGCGTGGGAAAGAATTAAAGAAGTGTCTGATACAACAGGTAACCTTAAGGAGTGGCGGCAAAGCTCTTGATTGATCAACGCGAGTGAACTGTGCTTAGACGCTTCGTAAAACCGCACCGATCTACGAGAGGAGCTGATGGATGAGTAGGCTTCCCCTTTCGATTTACGGAATGTGATCTGGGACACGATGGGGGTTTGCGTGCCTCGGTAGGAAAGAGATCACCGGAGTATAGCACAAGATCGCCTTTTTTTTCTTGCTGCCATGGGGTCGACCTGTAAACAAGGTAAACCCAATGGGAACCAAAAACGGGAGGGTACCACATTGACATTGGGCAGAAGACGATCCAAAAAGCGAAGGCTCACCCTGCTGAAGGCGATCGATAGTGAGGGATGCTTACCTTCTTCTTAGAGAAAGGGGAAAGGGGCAACCTATCTTACTAATAATAAGAAAGGGGGTGAGATAGGCGACAGGTAGCTTGCTTCCAAGCCGGCCGCGAGGAATCAAGAGATCTTTGCCGGTGCTGACTTGGATCTCGGGTGACGGAAAAAGGCGCCCAGAAGTGACAAGCAGTCGCGGTCGAAGCTTGGCTCTAGGCGATAGGCTAGCAGTAAGCTTGGCTACAGCGAAGCGCTTACCAAGCACGAAGGATTCGTTCCTCTCTCCCAGCAAAAGGATGCACGAACCTCCAAGTCAAGCATGCTAGCACGCTTTACCAAGGCTTTCTCTGATAGGGGCTCGAACACCGTTGCTTGTTCGGGTGGAGCGTCTTCAAACCTTCGCCACTTGAGCCGTATGCGGGGGAACTCGCACGTGCGATTCTTAGGGGGGAGAGCTAGTAGGAACCATCCTATCCCAATAGCGTTTATTTGGAGCTCAATATGAAACCTATTTTTTTCAAGACCCGTTCGGATAAGGGAAAACTCCAGAGATTGCTTCGAAGTAAGATCCTTGCATTGACCTTTTCCTGAACCAGAACCGGGGGGAGAGGAAAGGGGATAAAAATTTCCCATCAATAAAGTGAGGGCTTTCCAGACCTTCCCCACCCCTCTTTTCATTCTCCCTTCCCCTCTCACTCCCCCTTTTTCAAGAAGGAAGCCCCGCTCCCTAAGAAGGGGCCCCTCTCTGATAAGGAAGGAAACGAAAGAATCTCCATTTTATGACAAATCCGGTCCGATGGCTGTTCTCCACTAACCACAAGGATATAGGGACTCTATATTTCATCTTCGGTGCCATTGCTGGAGTGATGGGCACATGCTTCTCAGTATTGATTCGTATGGAATTAGCACGACCCGACGATCAAATTCTTGGTGGGAATCATCAACTTTATAATGTTTTAATAACGGCTCACGCTTTTTTAATGATCTTTTTTATGGTTATGTCGGCGATGATAGGTGGATCTGGTAATTGGTCTGTTCCGATTCTTATAGGTGCACCTGACATGGCATTTCCACGATTAAATAATATTTCATTCTGGTTGTTGCCGCCAAGTCTCTTGCTCCTATTAAGCTCAACCTTAGTAGAGGTGGGTAGCGGCACTGGGTGGACGGTCTATCCGCCTTTAAGTGGTATTACCAGCCATTCTGGAGGAGCAGTTGATTCAGCAATTTCTAGTCTTCATCTATCTGGTGTTTCATCCATTTTAGGTTCTATCAATTTTATAACAACTATCTCCAACATGCGTGGACCTGGAATGACTATGCATAGATCACCCCTATTTGTGTGGTCTGTTCCAGTAACAACATTCCCACTTTTATTATCACTTCCGGTACTGGCAGTGGGCAATTACAATGTTATTAACCGATCGAAACTTTAATACAACCTTTTCTGATCCCGCAGGAGGGGGAGACCCCATATTATACCAGCATCTCTTTCGGTTCTTCGGTCATCCAGAGGTGTATATTCCAATTCTGCCTGGATCCGGTATCATAAGTCATATCATTTCGACTTTTTCGGGAAAACCGGTCTTCGGGTATCTAGGCATGGTTTATGCCATGATCAGTATAGGTGTTCTTGGATTTCTTGTTTGGGCTCATCATACGTTTACTGTGGGCTTAGACGTTGATACCCGTGCCTACTTCACCGCTGCTACCATGATCATAGCTGTCCCCACTGGAATTAAAATATTTAGTTGGATCGCTACCATGTGGGGGGGTTCGATACAATACAAAACACCCATGTTATTTGCTGTAGGGTTCATCTTTTTGTTCACCATAGGAGGACTCACTGGAATAGTCCCGGCAAATTCAGGGCTAGACATTGCTCTACATGATACTTATTATGTGGTTGCACATTTCCATTATGTACTTTCTATGGGAGCCGTTTTTGCTTTATTTGCAGGATTTCACTATTGGGTGGGTAAAATCTTTGGTCGGACATACCCTGAAACTTTAGGTTAAATCCATTTTTGGATCACTTTTTTCGGGGTTAATCTGACCCTCTTTCCCATGCATTTCTTAGGGCTTTCGGGTATGCCACGTCGCATTCCAGATTATCCAGATGCTTACGCTGGATGGAATGCCCTTAGCAGTTTTGGCTCTTATATATCCGTAGTTGGGATTCGTCGTTTCTTCGTGGTCGTAACAATCACTTCAAGCAGTGGAAATAACATAACAAGGGCGAACATTCCTTGGGGAAGCTGTTAGAGTCGGACATCCTTGTCCAGAGTTTGCTGAGGTTATGCCCAGCCTCGGCCGACTAGGTCAGTCTATAGAGGGTGGGGGGAAGCGTAGGATATTTCCCATAGGTAACTGGGTTATCCCGCGTGTTTTACATCCCCTTCATAAGTGGTGTATGACGGTTTTGTCGACACTCCGAGACTTTAAACCAAACCGTTCCGGTGGAACGGTTGGCAGGCTCATCTATAACGTATTCTGTAGATCTTAAGGAAAGCAGACGGGGATACAATCAATAAGCTTCATGCCTGGTATCAGATTGGATGCACTGGCCAGGCTATCTCATAGTCTGGTACTCACTGCCAGTAGACTGAATCAGGTAGACAGCCAGCTCTCTTACAGCCGGTTACTGCGGGAGAGAGTGCTAGTCTAACTGCCGGTACGGGTATGCTAATAGATAGAGGATCCGCCAGTCCTAGAATCAGAAAGTAGCTTGTCTGCCGGACTGGCTGCTTCATTGAATGTGTCGATCTTATTCTATATAAGGAGTTGATTTGCATCCTTGTCTGGCAGTTAGCTAAGCGAGAAGCTGTGATCGAGGAAGCCCCGCCCGATAGTGCCTCTACTCTATTAGTCCTAGTACTAGATACTAGATAGACAGGCCGATCACCGGTGGCATAAGATCCTTCTCTGCTTGTCTAACTCAAGCCAGATAGCAGCAATCACTCGAAATAGTCATATGCAGAACACATGCAAGTCCAGATTTAAAGATAAGAGAGCCAAGTCTATCTCTTAAGACCAAAAGGAAATGTTGGGGGTACAGGTCTCTAGGGAATAAATGCCAGACAGAGGTCTAACCTAACCGTTTGTTTCATGCAGTGAAGCGGGCTAGAGCCAGGAGTACGGGATTGTTTGAAGGCCTTTCCGGTCCGGTTTCAGCCAACTATATATAGTGTCAAGGAATATAATTTCTTTTGGGAACGTTTTAAATATTATTATTTTTCCGCGATGAGAAATGCAAGACGAAAAAGGAACCTATCTTATCTAAAAATTTATTCCAGGAAAAAAACCTCATTCACTTCTAGGACTTGGGTTAGAGAGGGAGAAGTAGAATAAATCAAGTCGAAGTGCAGTTCCTATCTCTTAGCTCAGATTAGAGCACCAGCTACTACGCCCCGTTACGCCGCGCCTTAACTCCTAGCCCTAAGAAGGAGTAGTCTTAGTAACAGTAGGATTACCAGATTCCCTTGCTTTATGTCTTTCTTTCTGACTTTCCTGCTTTCAGTTACGGATTGAACCTATTTGCCCATTTCCTTCCTCCCTTTACTTTGCTCCTTCTCTGTGACAACCTTTTCTTAAGCCTATTCGAATTCGATAGCAACTCCTTTTTTTCCGAGTTGGCCTGCAGCCTCTTGGTAAATAGGGCACTCCTCTTTCTTAGCGCAGGAAATCGAGCACAGCTTTCGCAGCAATCCTTTTTCGTTTATTGGGAGACTGAAAGAAGGATTTGATTACGGAAAGATGGTTATGGAAAGCCTATCATGACATCGTTTATCGTGGTTCATGTGTGGCTGCTCGCTCTTGCCTTTCCTTGTCCAACTGCTATAAGCGGCATTGCTTAGCTTAGCATAACAGCTAGCATCAAACTACCAATAAATAAAGAAAGCACATTCATGGACTGATAACGGGGAAGCCCCTCTTCTTTTCTTGGAGTTGCGCTTTCAAGAGCGCTATAAAGACTATTCATTCCCAGAAGTAACGATCTTAATGGCTTTGAAGCCGCTAGGGATGAATCTAGGACAAATATTCTTGGTCAGCTCTCTCGTCTTTCACTGCTAGGTCAGCTAGCCTAGTTCGTAGTTGCAGGTGGGAACGTTAAATACTGCCTTCGATCCGTTGACCCGGGCAACCTCGTCCCTCATCTCTTGTTAGAGAGCTATAACTTCACCGGTGAGATTTCCAGCCAGGGGAGATCTATTTGATTGGGAAATTCTTAGCGGATATCAAAGGTGCAATCCGCAAATTGCATGTGTTAAGTATGGCATTTCACCGATGCTTCGATCACTTCCTATAGATACCGCCTAGCTTGAAAGAGAAAGAGATCACAGGCATGTGGTGAAGCATACCGAGAGAAAGAGCAGTGAAACCATATCGAGCACAGGTATCACTCTACAAGTTCAGTTCGATGAGCTCATAGCGGACCTGTGCCTACTATCTACTTAGTGTGTGTGCTTGGGCAAGCTGAGCAGTTCTCACTGTGTTCGGTGACCAACAAAGCTTATGGACTACTACTGGGACGAACTCTTCTACATACTGGTGGGACTATTCACTGACTAACAGATTCGGGGAACGAAGAAGGCCCGATATCTACCTACATCTACAGTCGTAGAAGATAGCGACTTGATTGTACTATAGGCAAAGCCATCCCATATGCCCTTCTTCAGTCATATGATTCACAGTTCAGCCTGCTCAGCCCCAATCAATGCTTTCTTCTTCAGGCTTCAAAGCCTTTTCGTTAGCAATCCCTTCACACCGCCCTCCTCACTCCTCATCAAGCAATGGATGGTAGTAGTGTTGTCAAGTCAAGAGTTCAGACCGTCGAATGAATTGAGGCCTGGTGGGAGGACTTGTGTTACGATGCAGCTGGCACCTTTAAGGTCTCGTTGCAGAGTAGGCAGACACTCATGCGTGCACTGTACACGGTTGGCGCGGTAGTGATAACTTAATGGAACTTTTGTGTAGAATTCCGAGGTGTGGAAAAGTGGAGTAGTGACTTTGTGGTCCCCGATTGGTACAAGAGTTAGATGGTTAATCTTGTCAGTAAGGGAAAAGTTCGGATTGAGCTTATGGTAACAGGGGGCAAGAGTGTTACTGTAACACTTGGAACTTAAATCTTGGCTGGTCTGTCTATTCAAACCAGTACTCGAGAGAAGGGACTCAAAGCGCTGTTCTCCTAGGGCTGACTCAACTATAATTTTATGGAAGGAAGTACTCGATCACTTATAGCTGGATTTGATCCATCAATGGAAGCTCGATTGTATCGCAGGTTGGTATGTGCCGCTTTATCCTTCCTTCCAAAGGAACATTGAACAAAGGGCTCATCTATAGAAAGCAAGCTATAGCTATGGGAATAAGTCATGTCCTAAGCCTAAGGTTTTGGGCACCGTAGTCTCATCTATATCGATGGCATTAAAAAGGGGATTTCCTTCTTTGCCACATCTTGATTCTCTTAATAAATTCCCTATTCAGGGTTTCCTGCTCCTCAGTGAACCGAATCAACCACGACGGTAGGGTCTACTTCTACTGGTCTTGGATTCTCCCCGCATACATCATCATCAACGACTAAAAAGAAGGCTTATACTTTTATCTCCTCTGAATCTGCAATGCTGTAATCTGCATCTCCCTTAGTCTTTTCACTTCCACCTAACCTAGAACCTAGGATAGTTAGAGGTTTAGGATCAAGCCCAGCCTCAGTTATGGTCTCCCCGCAACAGTTCTCGATGAGCCGCAACCTCAGCATCAAAGAGGTTCTCACTCCCTTCCAACAAAGAAAGTTCAGCTTGATCAGAAACAGACCCAACAAGATCACCTTGGGACTGACCAGACCGAAACGGGTCAGAAGTGGAAACTCTTTACTCGCTGGAAAGAGTGAGTAGTAACAACAGGAGCTTGGAAAAAATCCTCGATGGAAACATCTGGGGATAAAGCAGTAGCGTAATACCACCTGACGTACTTGAGCCAGGCTTCAGTCCAAGATCTTAGAAGTGTCATGTCCTCTAAGTACTCAAAAGTATCAGACTTATAAGTACTCGTTGGAGGCACCACAAGATCCTTAGGTCTGAAAGCTTGTTGAAGCTTCCAGATAAATCTTTTAAATAAGGGTCGACAGCAAAGCATTGGCCAAGCCACAACTCGAAAGGTAGCTTAGCCTTTAACCAAATCGCCTTCAGCCGTAAGACTGTAGACGACTTAGTGTGGTTAAGTTTACCAAGAAGCCTATAACCAATACCATACAATCGACATAGAGTGGAAAACCTCTGTATCTTATAGAGATGACAAAGGGAATACAGTCCATGCATGTATTGTATGGGAATTATCCAGGTTTCGAAGAGAGGGGATAAATCCACTGTTAAATTCTTACACCTAAACTTCTTAGCAAACTCAACGCCACCCACATCTAAGACTAAAGACTTAGGAAGTGATATAGTCACACCTAAATCCTTAAGTGTAGATAGGTAGACTTCTGCAACCTTTGAGTCGGCGATACAAATATCGTCGCCAAGGATAGCATACTTATCAAAGCGCTTCCCCGGATATATCTTCTCCGCACACCACCAAATGGTGGGACAGTGTAAACAGCGGCCAAGAAGCGAGATATCCAAGAGGTTGCCCTGATCCTTGGGCTGATAGTCAAGTAATTTGCTCTTGAATGACAGGTCTACTCTCGGATACAAAGGTTCTATGTTCAAGCAATTGGGCCAACTTTCATTGGATCCTTCCGAAGTAGGCGAAGGTCGAGTTGCTGACCTGAACGCTTTGGCTCTTTTTGGTAAGTCTTCTCGGAGTAAGAACCTTTCTGAGCCGGCACGGAGACCTATGGTCTCCATTCCGCCTTATCTTTGCTCTCTGTCGGTGTGAAGTTGCTAGCATAATATGGTAAGCAACGGGCTTTCTATCCTCAGAGGTTCCGGTCACGCTAGTCTAGAACATCTTCCGACCGTTGGTTGCTTGCTCTCTGGACTCCTGGAGCTACTTCCTTTGAGTTGCATCGAAGAGAGTCTCTTATAAGCAAGTTCCTATCAAAGGGAATCATTATTCGTAAGTTCCCGTGTGTAAAAGTTGCCTATTCAAATAAAAAGGGCGAAAACCTCTTTCTTGCTCTATCTTGCGTCCCTCCATCCCAGATCTCTAGGAACAGGGATGACAGAAACACCATTAATCGAACGAGTCGGGATGAGAATGTCACATGGTGCCTTTCTAACTCGTTACGCACGCAATTGACGTAGCAGACCTCTTGCATGATTGTTTCAATCAATGATGTATTAAATCAAGACAAGAAAGATACGTCGTAATAAGATCAGGTTACATAAAGGGTCTGTGAGGGAACATCAAGAAAGAGGGAGGATCAGACCAAGTGCGAGATTGGATCAAAAATAGCATATGAAAGGATTATGGTATTTCTAGTACAATACGATCGATCAAGTCATTCAGTAAAGTCTCTTCGCGTTGTGTTTATGGAATTCTATTAGAGCGGGTAGTTGATATTGCTCCCGATAAATTCTTTCCTTTTTCGTTTGTGCATCTTTCTCCCTTGCATTTCTGGATCAACCAACCGGCTATTTCCTTTTCGACAAGTCTTTTCTCATTGCTTAAAGTAAAGCAGAATTTTAACTTAACTCGCCATGAACTTGTACTTCCAGTTAGACGTATACTTATACAACGACAACAACTTATACTTAAACTTAGAGTCGGGGGTGGTGGTTCCTATACCCAGCCCTCTTGAACAATTTGAGATAATCCCTTTTCTTCCTATGAAGATAGGTGACTTGTATTTCTCATTCACAAATCCCTCTTTGTTTATGCTGCTCACTCTCAGTTTGGTCTTACTGCTGGTTCATTTTGTTACTAAAAAGGGAGGAGGAAAGTCAGTACCCAATGCTTGGCAATCCTTGGTAGAGCTTATTTATGATTTCGTGCCGAACCTGGTAAACAAACAAATAGGTGGTCTTTCCGGAAATGTGAAACAACAGTTTTTCCCTTGCATCTTTGTCACTTTTACTTTTTTGTTATTTTGTAATCTTCAGGGTATGATACCTTATAGCTTCACAGTTACAAGTCATTTTCTCATTACTTTAGGTCTCTCATTTTCTATTTTTATTGGCATTACTATAGTGGGATTTCAAAGAAATGGGCTTCATTTTTTAAGCTTCTTATTACCCGCAGGAGTCCCACTGCCGTTAGCGCCTTTTTTAGTACTCCTTGAGCTAATCTCTTATTGTTTTCGTGCATTAAGCTTAGGAATACGTTTATTTGCTAATATGATGGCCGGTCATAGTTTAGTAAAGATTTTAAGTGGGTTCGCTTGGACTATGCTATGTATGAATGATCTTTTATATTTCATAGGAGATCTTGGTCCTTTATTTATAGTTCTTGCATTAACCGGTCCGGAATTAGGTGTAGCTATATCACAAGCTCATGTTTCTACGATCTCAATCTGTATTTACTTGAATGATGCTACAAATCTCCATCAAACTTGCTTGTTATTTATTTATAATTGAACAAAAGTTGGGATAGAAGTTTCTCGAGCTAGGGTAAGTTCAGCCAATCGCTCCGGGTTCTTTCACTCACAGAAGACCAAGCCTTGCTACTTGAATAACAGGTAATCAGACTTTAGCCTTTCCGTAGTCCCATAATTTTCATTCAGGGGATGACCCTGAGGAAGAAGCCGAAGGCATACCCAGAGAAAGGAAGCATGCTATAATTAGGGTATCACCTATCGATAGGAAGCCAACCAACCCCTCTCCTTTTATAATGTCGAGCTACTTCATACCTTGTTCTATCAATAACACGCTACTTCGTTCCTCTCCTTATCAGTCGAGTATCTCCGCTACTGACTCTAACAAGTATGCTTCTAAACTCCAAGCTCTAAAGAACCTGCAATTAAACATACCTGTCCCTTATTCTATCAAACAAGCTTAAATCCCTCTCCTTATAGAAATGCAACTACGTTCCTTTAGTGGTTAAGTAGGATTTATTCATAATATAAGGGATAGGTTTTAGTCCTGGTTCAAGGTGTGAAGAGAGAGGTTGTCCCAAAAGGACAGGTACAAGACGAAGTGGCAGAAAGATAGAAGTATTGCACCCTTCAATGCCTTTTCATGTTGATTGGGTAGAAGAAGTAAGATAGAAGGACTAGTCCCTTAGGGAATGATCTTATCTGGATTTAGACTCCTTTCAATGACACAAGGGACATCAGGACGCTAACTTTATTGCGAGCAAAAATAAATATTATATTTTCCCTCTTTTCTACAGGGGAATGACCGTCACAAGTTAAATGAAAGGAATTCCTCTTTCACTTCATAATTTGGGAACTACATTCATAAGCAGTTGAAGTGACTATAGCAGGAATTAATTCAAAAAATTGAAATAGGCTCCTCCCCGAATATGCCTTAGGAAAGTCAAAGGAGGGGTTCAAAGTGAAGAATTGGGGCACTACTATACTCTCCCTCTTCTTACTGAGGAAGAACATATTTAAGGAAGCCGACTCTCGTTCTTTATCTACGGGAATATGAAAAGTAGACCTGTCGCGCTTCGAAGAAAGGTAGTTCCCTGGGGTCTGTCTATCTTACTATATATACGATGCACCTAGGTTTCCAGACGTTCAGACTTCAGTCTGATAAGGCAAGAAGCATTTTCTCTAAAAGTGATAACCTTTTTGTTGTCCCACCAGATTTATAGTGGAAATATTGGAGGCGACATGGGGTTCATTGAGGATTTTGAGTAAGGCATTCCTGTGAGCTTCTGATGCTATCAGGAGACCTAAGATAGACTGACATCTTATTGAGTTGTTCAACCACACTGAATTCACTGTTCTTGATGATCCTCAAGAATTCCGTTATTTATTTCTTCCTCTGCTGCTTGACAGGTTAAATATCTCCCATTTTATCCTTTCTTTTCTTCCTTCTTAGTTCCAACTCTTCTGGAGTATAACATCTTCCAGAACGAGTCATTCCTCCAATTTTTGCCACCTACCTCGGGCTCTTTTCCCCCTGTTCGGTAGTAGCCTCGATGCTATAATTCCAAGGCACAGCATGATTTCCCGTGTTAGGTTAGGTTCCAGGAGGCTTATAGTGATGGGTCCCTTCGAGGGTGGATAGGTGATAACCATCGGTTTTGGGATGGGTCTTAGTGTCAGGATTTTCGGAACCTTTGGTGCGAAAAATGATGCGCTTGGAATGGTGATAACAAGGGGCTGCGGTTGTGATGGAACTGGTACTAGGTAGGTGGATCGAGGGGCTTGGTATGACGTAGGCCTATTTTGTGCATTCTTAACGATTTGGGATATAACGTTGTGTAGATCAGGGCTATTCCTGTGTTGAGGCCGGATCGGAGGTTATATCATGTTAGTCTCTGTGCAATCCGCGTCTTTCACCTTAGGCCAAACGAGACTATCTTTGAGTGAAATGGGTGGTTGTATCTGGGACGTCTTTCTCTTCTTGCATAGACTACTACTCTCTGATTCATCCTGCAATGAAGCGCATGGATTCTTCAAAGCGTAATACGCATTCCTCCCTCGCATCAGAGTAGAATAGATGCCCCTCACTAGCAGCAGTTTCTCTCACATATCCCTACCCGGACCTGGGGAGCCAAGCCGTATCAACAATTAACAGCTGACCTAAGATCTCGAAGAAGAGGATCCCCGACAATAACTCTCCTTTGACACATAGGTGCTATCAGCCCTTCTCTTATGCCGGGTCTGGGGGAGGAGGCATTTTTTCTGCTTGGAGCGAGCCAGGTCTGGGATCTTTCCCATAGCCTTCTTTCTGTGAACCTGAGCGAATTCTTTTCTCTATTGTACCTAAATCTTCAACGTTTCAAAAAGTAATCTTTCTGAGTGCGCTTGACCGCCTTACTTTACTCGCGGTACACTTACTATATTCCGCAGAGGTTGGCAAGAGCTTATTTCACAGCAAGACTTAATGGAATTAGCCTCGTAGAACTAAACTACCTTAATCTAAATCTCTGGAACTCACAGAAGACCAAGGCACATCCACTCTAAATTCAGCATAAGCTTAGGATCTTTCTTTCCTCAAAGCTAAAGCCCTTGAAGCCAGGTCTTTCTTCTTTAAAGCCTGGAGCTGGTGTATTACTTTATTATATCGTAAGTAAGGAAGTTGAGATTGTCAGTTTCATTTCGTGAACCAGCTACCCTTTATCTTCTTCTTCCGTACCTTCTTCTTAGTCTACCTACTCTAGAAGCAGGGGGAGACTCTGTGGCTTTATAGTCTTTGCATCCACTTGGCCACTCGAGTCTTGGCCACACTCTAATAAGTTCCCATCTCCTTTTTTAATTAAAAAGCTATTGGACTTGGCTTCTTTCCTGCACATAGTGTCTGATATTGAATCACATCTGCAGCGCTTACTGATTCAATCACAGAAGAAAAGATCACATCTGATACGCATTCATTCAATTGCTAACATCACACCGTTTACTGATTAACGTCCGACTACAGCTCGTATGAGTTCTTACGGTTGGTTGGGAAGAGTCTCAACTTCAAGGTACTACATACTTGATTAGAGAAGGAATTTCTTACTTAATGCCATGCTTTACAGACATTCTGACCAAAGCCCCGGATTAGTAACATAGGATTTTTGCTTTTCCGTCCGAATCCCATTCTATGAGGGCCGCCTCACTAGCCTTCCTATAAGGCCTTTAGAGAGGATTCAAACTCTTCGTCCGTGACTCACTGGCATTTCTTCCAGAATGAAGAGAGAGTAGAGCTATTGAAGCAGAAAGCCTATTAGGCTCGGTACGCTATAAACATCCTGTTGCCATATCTTCAAACCTATTACCGTAGGTCGACTGTCAGTAACCCTCGCTCTTTTTCGTGAAGAGTCAGTATCTAATCCTTCTGCTCTGGAAGTTGATTGAGGACTTCTATTCACTTTGATAGATGGCATTGGAAGGAGTGGTATCCAGGATTAATCCCAGTACCACCACACCTCTCCTTGCCCGTGGTTGGTTTAGGCCACGAGCAAAGACCAAGAAGTCTTGACCAGTAAAGCCTCCAGAGACCCGGGTCCCACCTAAACTAAAACTTGAAGTCAGAGCTTTTGGTGGTTTGATCTCACCTTTATGATACTTCATATTGAGATCAAACAAAGGCCACAATATCCCAAACCTTATCAGCTCTTGATTTTAATCCTTTGCTTTCCAAGATGTTAGGACAATTGGGCCTTCAAACCATGATTCAATGGAGGTATCCGGAGAAGAGGACTGGACTGCGTACCAGGCCAAATACTTAAGCCAGGCACGGACGAGCTAGCTGGGCGAAGGGATTCCCGAGTCAAACGACTACCATACATAGCATAGAGCTGGAAGCTGCACTAGTGGACAGAGAAGACTGGACGTGAACACGAAACTGTACATGAATAAGAATCGCCCCACTTTCCCTCTTTGAAAGAGCATAGCCCTGTAACCCCTAAAAAGAAAGAGGAAGAGAGTGTAATGCCATAAAATTTTAGATATCCTTTATAATTCTGATTACTCTAAAGAAGCGTGAGCGCTGGGCTTTTCGTGATAAAAAAACTATCCTAAACTCTCTTCTTCCGGGGATTCGGGTTAGTTGTTGACTTACAAAGAAAGGCAGATCGATTAAGATCTTCATCTTTATATGGCATTCTAACTCTAACGATTAACAATCATAATCCTTTTATCAGGGTGCTCTTCACATTCATTCATCAGCCTGCTTCAAAATCCCTTTGCGTGCACCTTTCTACTAGTCTCACTTGAAATGAAGTTCTTCCCATTCCCCTGGGGTAAATTCCTTGGAAAAGACGCTTGAGCAGCCAGCCTTCTTGCCCAGGTCTTGGGCTAGGCTAGGAGATTGGAAGCCTCAATTCAAGTCGAGCAGCAGCTTTTCTACACTCAAAGGGAACCCGACATCCCATTAACTGAGACTTCCTATGCATTGCTGTAGCTTTTCGTCATACCCAAAGGCTACTTAGTGCCTCCACCAACTAGGAAGCTAGAGTATGAGTCAAAAAGCCCACATACACCTCCCTATATAGAGAATATAAGTCTTTAATAGGGCTACAAGGGAGAGTGTGGTCAAGGGGCTGTGGGCGAGCTTGGCCTTCGTCGGGAACAGATTGTGCCCATGATTGGGAAAGCTGCTGAGTTCGCTAGATCAAAAAATGACATTAGAAAAGTAAAAAGTCTCATGAGTCGCTGCGGGCTTATTACGAATTCAATTGTTAACATGAATCGGCCATTGTCTTTTCGGGTTCCCCCACCCAGGTGGGAAATTACTTACTTAGACTATAGCGACCCTAATAAGACATACCCACTTATCCTTAAACGAAAAAGAGGAGCACACCAACTCTATGAAGAATTCCTGGCCTTGTTACAACAATACGCTTAAAATACCTGATTAGTGCTGAATTGGGGCAAAGACTAAACCAAACGAGCTCTTTGCGCCCTACGATTGCAACTGTTATGCTTGTCGGGTGGTCCTACTCTTTGAGGAGTATGGGTCGATTTCGCTTGTTTCAAAGTGCACTGACTAGACAAACTAAACGACACTAAAGCTTTAACCTACCTCATCCACCGCCCTGACGAAATTAAGTAATTCCAGATCAAGTTCGGATCCGTGGAACTACCAAGTAAGAATTGGGCTTTACTGCGCCAATAGCCATCCTCCACTAGATACATCATTCAGAAATCGGGCATCGGTGCGCGCAAACATATCTTCTCGGACAGAGGGACCAAAAAGACTTCTACAGGATTTCTTTTGCCCTTCTTTACCGCTTGGAACTAGATGTAATCGAACTTACACTTTATGAAGGCAACCCAAAGAATAGACTGGTAGGACCCTATTCGCGCGCCTATGGACCAATGTAACCCAACCAGTAAATAGTGCCCCCAATGGACCTCTCCTATGTAACTCCAACTAAAAAGGGGGACGGAATATAAATTTTATATTATGGGCTTGATTGATCATACTTGATGACTGATTGATGGATACCTTTGTTATATAGTTCCGATGAACCCCACAGATGTCGTCTATAGGGGCTACCTGAAGCTATTCTCCGATCGCGGTACCTATACCCACTATTCATGAACATAGTCGATGTTAAGGTTACTATAGATGGAAATGCTTCCATCTCAGCCCTTATTTTTTTATTAGTAAAGCGCGTAGAAACCCTCTAACCTAGGTCTCCTGCACTCTTATTTGGTTTAGAATTGGGACAAGCCAAAACCTTCATTATTAGTAAGATAGGTTGCTTTCTTGTCTTGAGGAGTGAATTGCGTAGGATGAGGGGCTACTAGCGGGATGATTTGGATAGAAGAAGATCTTGGTAAGGTTGAGCAGGGGCTTGCCAGGTATTGACTGACCCCTGAAGTTGAGGTAGAGGCTGTAGGTATTGCTGAGACTGACCTAGCGGAAAGGGATATTTTTCTGGTCTCACCTGAGAATGTTTTAGCGGCACTGGTTGAGCCTGCTCTCACGCCTGAGGCTCTTTGAAGTTGTTGCGGTTGAAGCTGAGTCTGCTGGACTGATTGCTGCTGAAACTGCGAATTCGCCTCTAGACCTGTCTGAGTGGAGGCCGTAGTCTGGTAGTGCTGAACTCTTGATGGTCTCTCTTTTATGAAAGGTATTGCTTTGTGACATGGGTTTACTCTTATTCTCGAAATTTCTTTGAGATTGTGGGCTAGTCTGAATCCTAGATGCAAGCTTCTTAGGTTGAGAAAGGGTGCTAGTCTCTTGTGCTTTCATCTTAACATTCACCAGTGAAGGCTCAAAGATGTCATACATGGGGGACTGCATCTCTCCTGAGTGCAGACCTTTACGTAGAGGACTGTGTCAAAGTAGTAAGAAAGGTAGCAATAACAAGAGATGTCTCTCTCTCCTGGGCGCGTATTGCCGAAAAGAAGGTTTTGCTTCAGTTGTGCTACTCTAGACCTGCGGAAGACAGGTGCTGCATGCAAAGGCCTAAGTCCCACGATGTGCGGAGAGTGTACATCAGTCTGTGCTCGTGCGTCTGGGTGATCCTCAGGTGGAGCCCAGGTGTCAGTGTCAAATGTGTGGCAAAAGCTAAATAGAAAAAAGAAAGGAATTTTGGCGCAAAAGGAAAGAAAGAGGGGGCGATCTCGATAAGCTAAGCAATTGACTCTTTGTTTGCGATTCTTTCAAGGAAGGCTCAGATCCAATATCGGTAGCGGAAGAATTAGACAACTTGTGTAAGCCTGAGGCCTGGACCAGAAAGTCTAAAATTAAGTATAGGCCGGGGGCAGCAACAGAAGATTGGACTGGAACCCGAGAAGGACAAAAAAAACTAGATATCTTTTGTGGAAGTTACTTACGATCGGGCTTCACTAATCTGTAGCACCTGAACTCCTGAGCTTGCTTGGGTGAGTGGTGGGATGATAAATGGACTGGTCGACCCTCTCAAAATTTTCCTGTGAATCAAGCCCTTCTTTAAAGAGCCGTTTCGGTAGGTTTTAAATTGAGTCATTAGAGGAAAGGAATAGCAGACCGCGGAAAGCAAGCTACTCTCTCTAAACTAAATGGAAAAAGAGCTTATCTTATAGCAGCTCTCTCAGGGAAGCTTCCTTCGGGATTAACCAATATGGTAGAGGTGAATCAACTTTATTTCCTGAGGAGGACGTTTTTATTGATTTTTATTGAGGCTGCCTTCGCACAACCGGCACAGGATATTCATAGCTGCTGGTCTCGACCGGTTCACTAGAATGGTTGGAGCAACAGGAGCTCTTACTCTCCCTAGAAGCTGATGTTGGTTGTTGGCTAGGCTAAACTTGAACCATCAGGCTTACCCATTTTTAGATCATGCCCCCGTAGTTTTTGGTATTAAAGCCTTCCATTTCTCTGCGACTTCTGGAACGGATGGGACTTTTCCCTCTCCAACTGGACTAGAATAAAGGAGGGTCGGCCCGGCCTGTGATCGTAGTCCGATAGCTATTCCTGCCCCAACTTAACGGGGTCCGGTAGTCAGGGGTAAGAATGAATAGAAGGCGACTAACCAATCTCTCTTTGAAACCAGATGCCCGGAGATGTTTGATTCGTAGGGCTAGGAGATCGGTGAAGAGGATCGGGCAACCAAGCTAAAAGTTCTTCCATTACGGCTACTCCGAAATTTTGCACTACCACTGTATCCATCCATTACTAGAGACAAAAGTATCTATCCCTAATGCCTTGCCCCTCTCCCTCCAGTCGGGAGCTAAACCCGGGGAGTGAGAAGAGAAGGAAGGGAAGAATCGGCTAGGAAAAAAGAAGATTTAATCGTGTTAATGCTAAAAACTCAAATACCGGGTATTCTCCGACATTTTTAATATCTTATACTTGGTTCGAATCCAATTCCTGGTAAGGAAGGCAAAGATTCTAAATAAATTCCTAGATGATGAACAAGAAGCACTGCAGCAGCAATAGCAAGTCACTTTGGAACGACCTGGCATCGAGGTCTCTACTCCCCAACCGCACCACCTGGGGAAACCAAGCGAAAGAAGACAAGATCTAATCTCCAATGTCTGGTGCTCTTCTCGGTGAATGGACACAAAAGAGAGATTTAATATTTTTATGAGAAAGCATTCTGAATCGGCATGAGCAAAAGCCCCCGTAAAAGCTTCAACAGGAAAAGCAGTTCAGCAAGACAATGGAAGCAAAATAAAATTCAAAAAGAATTGGCGGAGAACGGAAGGAATTTACGAACGGTACGACCGGGGAAGCCTGCCTAGCAAAGCCAAGCGTGGAAAGACTACCTAAAGCTAAGACTCCTTTTCGGGTGCTGCCGGTCTGGATTGATGCCTTTCCTTCTTTCCAGGATTAAGGATCTCCCAAAAGAATGAATGACCTCACCTCAGGAACAGTCGATGGGAAATCCCGCAATGCCATCGAGGGGATAGTGTGACCATCTATAGCATACGACGAGCGAGAGGGGTACGTGGTGGCTCAGTGTGTCTACCAGTTTTAGGTGAGGCTATTCGGAGATCCAGGGCGAGTCCCAATTCCATATATACGGTTAAGCAAGCCCTGCCACCAGCTTCCACCCAGACGACAAAAAACGTGAGCGCCTGGCGCGAAAGGTTGCTTTGCTTTACTAAAAAAAAGAATATAAGGTGCGTTAGCGCTTTAGTTTTCCAATAAGGGGCGGAGCGAGCCTAGAATAGAAGCCTATTACGTTACGTTTTCAGACCCCTTTACTTTTTACTTTTTTTCATTTTAAAAATAAAGCGCTAGTGCCCCTGATCCTATAGAGTCAGGCTCTTCTGCTATCAATGAAACCGAAAGAAACACAAAAAAAACCCAGTGCGTTTTGTATAGATCGAGAGTTGTAGCTGGATTCTTTACTCATGACATACTGGGAAGAATTGCAGGAAATCGTTCGATAAGACTTCTCAATACTATTTAAAAATGATATCCGACGATCAAGACAATTCCTGCGAACTCTTTCATTTCATATCAGTTTATTTTTCTTCTTACAAAGAAAATAGCATTTCCTATTGATTTGTCCCCTGTCCTATAGAGCTGGACCTATTATGATTATTTCTGAATTATCCGTCGCTTATGTTGTTCCCAAGGACTAGCAAAATCGAAATAGCGAAATTCTTGGGTCATCTCAATGGGTTCAGAAACCACACGTTTCTCTGGATCATCATAGCGTACTTCTACATATCCACTCAGAGGAAGGTCTTTTCGTAATGGATGACCCTCGAAACCATAATCTGTTGATATACGGCGTAGATCCGGATGATTGATGGAAGAAACACCAAACATATCCCAAACTTCTCGCTCCCACCGGCCGACTGATGGAAATAGACTGACTACCGGAGATATTCGTGTTACTTCGTCTGCACTGGTTTTTATAAGAATGCGTGAGTTATACCGAGTACTCAGTAAATTATAGACCACTTCAAATCTTCGTTTTCGAGAGGGATAATCAACTCCGCAAATATCGATCGAAACTTGAACCCTTGTATAGGTATGCAATTTAAGAAAGCACAAAAATTGAAATAGGTAGTCCGTTTTGGTACCATATCTATTCCCATGTTCCGATCTTTCAAAATAGTAAACCCATTATCCGGGTAAAGAATACAAACAATATCTTAATAAGAATTGGCTATCCATATAAAGATAACGAATGCTTTCTCCACGTTCATATTCTTTTCTTGCTCTAAAAAACTCGCGCCAGCTTGGCATGATTATATATTCACAGTAAAAGTTATCCGCTTTGCTTTCTTTTAGCAAAGACTTGTTGTAATGTAAATCGCCGGTTGGGTTTACCAACCAAGAAAGACATGGGATTTGGTGGGCAAAAAACTAGCTTTCTTCTCTCTCTTATGATATTTCTATTGCTTCAACGACTACTTCTCTTCTCTATATGCAATTACTTGGCGTAACTGAACTCAACTAAGCTTGCATCTTACTTTAAGGTTTTCTAGAACCTAAGACTCATAGATAGAGAGTTTCAAACCAAATGTGCAATTCCCCTCCCCCGACAATCCGAGTGGGGAACTAAACCAGCAGCGCTATGAACACTTTCAACAGAACGAGACCTGCCCCTATCCTATATAGTAAATTTATAAAAAATATAGAGTTAGTCGGACTTCCCTTTCCTGGGGATTGGTCTCCCTCTCTTAGTAGGAGGTTGACTATGTCCACAACAATTTGTGTACATACCAGCATCCAGTAGGTCGCTGAATATGACTTCCTTCTCAAACATCAATGCTAAGAAGTCTTTTCTTTCAACAATTTGAACCTGTAATGTGTACTTAAGGGCTAGATAGACAGATGCCTCTTCCTATCTTCCTTCTTGACTGGACCAAAAGATGGATAGATCTAATACGTTAATTGTTTTGATCACAGGTAGCGAAACCAAGAAAGAAAGGATTCGCGAGTGGTGCCTCTTTCCTTTCTATTTTTTGAAATTTCTTCGCCAATACCTTTTTTATAGCTTTCCTTTAGCTGCTACTTTTTTTTCCCAGTCCACGCCCAATCAGAGTAGTAAGTGTGCCTGCTCCGTCCTTCTTTGACGAAATGGATGCTTTAGGGGAAGGAGGGACTTCACTAAAGATGGTCTGTCTGCGCGCCTGGAAGGGAAGGCTTCCGTGCAGGTAGTTCAAGGCTGAGGTCAAGCTATGGGCGCAAGGAGGTCTAGTAAGTTCCTTCTTCGTCTTTTGCTTGTCATTGGGCAGGCGATGCCTTCTTCAATGAGATAATTTATCTTTAGCAAGAAGCAAGCCCTCTTCAAGATGTCGAATATAGATTGAAGAGGGTGATCGTAGATCAGGGGAATCAAATCCCATTGCTCCAACCAACACATTTATATAAGCTAAACCTAATGTTTTGCTGGATGACAGGACAGGTAAGAAAGGCTAGCAGATCCTTTCTTAGGAGGGAGTCTCTATTTTCTTTTCCTAGATTCCTCAAAAGCATGATGTAGCGACTTACTATTAATTAATAATGCGAGCTAGCATTTGGGGCTAATTTCTGTAGATGTGATACCTCCCGGTCAGAGACGGAGAATCGCTGTTATCGGATCTGGTAATAAACGTATGCTTAGTAGGGGGGCTGAACCGGCTTGCTTTTGGTACTAAATTCCTCCTCCACCCGAGCGTTTATTGCTTTCTTTCTCGACGAAGGAATTGATAGAGGCGAAGAAAAAGAAGTGAAATCTTGACCAGTTCGTATATAAATCAAGGGAAGAGTTTTCAAGGAACCAGCTCCTGGGGACTTCTATTAAGAACGGCTTTAGGTCTTAGTATGTGGTACAGCATATAGAGTCGTGAGACGCTCTACTTCCTCTTGTTCAGTTATCGATTCGTTGGCTGTTTCCGACTCACCCAGATGCTTTGCGAGACTGAAAGCTTCATTTTATGTTCGGTTGTGTTATCTACCGCAAAGAGGGACTCCCCCTTTCTATTAGAACATTGTTAGTTCGCTATTACTGCCGGTCAGGCCGACGATAATTCGATTCTGATATTGCTATGTGTGCCACTAGAGCTTTGATCATATGCTTTGAGCCGAGTCGATGAGTTTGAATATTCATTCGTGTACGTATGCCATGTAGATTGAAAAGGGAGAAGCCCTAACTGGGGGAGTATAAATAGCACACCAGATGGATCATTCAATAGAAAGCCGAAGGCGAAGAGTTAACACCTCCAAAGGGCTGGGTGAGAGAAAGCGTCCTTTGTTGATACTTAGTGTACACCGCCACCTACTGAAATGGATTAATAAATGTTGCTTTCTATTGCTTGTAGCGGTGTTGCTTCCTTTTGTTCACCGCGTGAAATCTTGAGAAAGAAGGCCTTGTGGGGCATCTCCAGCAGCGCCAAAGAAGGAAGAAGTCAAGTGGGCGAACGAGAATCAGATAAATAAGAGTGTAGTAACCGCATTTCTTACAGCTGTAACCTTTCCCTATCGGTCGATCATCCGAGAATCCAATTCAATCCTCTCCTTTCAGTGATCTCATACCTCTTCGCTTAGCTCGAGTGATTGAATACCATAGCTACTAAGTGATGGAATACCGTTGCTTACGAGGACAAAAGGCCTGATAGGGAGAAGAATGTGAAATCGCTTGCTCGCAAGAGGAAGGAATGATTAGCTCAAGCCTATAGTATAGCGTTAGGGCACCTCACTCGGGGATTTTACCGATTGAAGCTTGCTTGTTAGAAGCTTTGGAAGTTTACTTGTTGCTTGTTGGCTCACTAATAGGGTCACGAACGGTAAGAAGATAAAGAATAGTTCCGATTATTCTGATTCTGCAACTATAATCAATTCTATTCTATTTAGCTTTTCATTCAAGTCTATTGGCAGTTCATTCTCTCTTGGCTCTCCGGAATGAATATTCATTCAACATGTTGCCCTAGGTAGAATGGGAAAGGACTGTGTGAACGGATCGCCCAGGAGATGGTGATTTTCTTTAGCAAGAAAAGGGAAGTGACCTTTACTAAACAAGCAACAGACTGACTACTTACTAAGGATCCGAAGGAGAACAGTAAGCGATGGAATTTATTACTAAGCTGAATAGAAAGTCATTCGATACCTTCGCTTACAGAAAGAGAAATAGTTAAATTGAAATAAAGGAACTATTCTTTATCTTCTTACTCAAGAGCTACCTTTTCCCTCTTTTTTTTATACTGATTACCGAGTCTTTTATTCCTGTAAGGGGGAGTGGAGTGAGTTCATGGAGCGAGGTAGCCCCGCAGGGAACCCGGATAAATTAATCTATAGCTCAAGTGAAGTGACCAAAGAAGCAAGACTAAGCGCAAAAACATCGAAAACCCAGGACCAAAGAAAGTGTTTTCGTGTTATTAGCGTCTAGGCCGAAAAACTCGTGGCTAAGGTCCATGCACACTAGTTCAACGCGCTCACGTAAAACACACGAACTGAACTAGCAAGATTAGGGTTTGGTTTTTAAGACGACGTAGACTCAAGGAAGAAGTTTGCTTCAAAGCTAGAAAGGCTTAATAAGCGCATCTCCAGTACACTGAGCTTACACCTTCTAAATTTTCAGCACATTTTTACGAACATTATTATTTATTATATTTTCATAAGTAGTAAAGATTTACAACTAGGGTTTTTCCCATACCATACATGCAAACATAAAAAAGAAAACCAAACAAAGATAGTTAGCATAGATAGGAGTCTATCTCCAGTAAGCATCCGGAGTAGATCTCAACTAAAAAAGACAAAGAACACCATACATTAAAACACACTACTTTGCGTTTACAGACACTTATTTAAATCTTCTAGAAAGAGTCAACGGACCCTTTATGAAGCTTACGCACACATAGACAAACCAGCCACACAACTAAACACAACATTACAACAAAGTAAACAAACAACATGTTAAGTTAAAAGAAAAGCAAAAACAAAGAACTTCTTAGTAGTTTCCCTCAGGTCTCCTGCGGATGATGGAGGCCGCCCTGATAAGCAGCAATTCACGCTCTCGGATGAGAACCCTCCTTTGTTCTTCCAGAGCGCGAATGTGGTCCCGGAGCTCTTGTATCCGCTTTACCAGGACCTCCTCCTCGACAGGAGGCATGTGCTCCCAGAAGGCAGCCAGGGTTTGCTCCTGCTGGAGCTTTGCGTTCTCTACATTAATAATTGCTTGCTCAATTTGAAAAAGCGTTAAAGTGGTAACTGGTGGATCCATATCTATCTCCCCTTGCTTTTCCAAATAGAGAAAGCAGCTTCTATTTATAGACGTGAGAAGCTCTAAGCGAAAAAAAAGAGTCTTTCGTTTTTCGCGGGTATCGCCACGTGGCTTAATCTCGAAAACTCTTCCAGGAATAGAACTTAATAATATAGCGCACATCAGAGAAGAGAGTAACCCCCAATAAGAGAGGCCCCTGCGTCCTTTCTTCATAGATGGAGCAATCCTCACTCGACAGCTCGAAAGCGGATCAGTACAAACCCACGTGATCCGTATTTGCTTACGTACCAGGCATGCTTCGTCGTACCCTGACTACTCCTCTTTCACTGGCTTTTACTTGTCTTTTACTGGCTTATTTGTACCCAGCTTCATGATTGAACTCCCCTCGGCCAATCGTCACTCGACAGCAGCTCCGTCCTAGCGTAGGCTGAAGAAGTAAAGCCTCTGCCTCTATCGCTTGATTGAATGGATCAGACATTTTCCCCTACTTTTGAAAGCAGAACGAATTATATTATTAATATAAGTAAGGTAAACTTGCTTTTGCCGATTGCACTCGGATAGCGGCCTGGGCCGTCCTGGAATGGGAAAAAAATAAATTAGATGGACTGGACTTGGGCTTTGTTTGGAAAGCCAGGAAAAGGTGGCATTTCCGGGCCAGGGCTGAAAATGGATCTGAATGCTAACATTGGGCTAACCTTCACTCCAATAGAATGGGGAAACGAGCAGAAGCATATTTTGTCTGCCATCCCTCAGGGCAAATCCGTGTTCATCACAGGCTCTGCTGGGACTGGTAAAACCCTATTGGTTGAGGAAATAAATTACTGAAAAAAATTACCAATATGTGGTTTTGTCATACAAAAAGATCCAATTTGTTTGGACTCGTTAGGTTTGGCCCATTACCTTGAGTGAGGCCGAACGTGTACACCTTTTGTTATGAAGATGTGATCTTATCCACTGATGGGTCTTGTTCTAAGCCCAACCCTCTCGTCTTAGGGTAGGATATCCAGAAACCTTCAATCACGGGAACTTCCCCTTTTTGGTAGACAGCCTATGTTGGGCTGACTAAGCCCACTATCTTACCTAATAGGGTCTCATCTTGTGTCGGGTTAAGGGCGCTTAGTGGAACCCTATTTCTTCACTTGTAGTCTAGGGCGTTGCTTGGCATTGGGCTTCGATATAGCTTGCTTTCCTGGTTTTGGATTAAACCTCTGCTCTCCTAATTCAGCCTATAGGCTTAGAATTTAGCCCAGAAAGAAACCTTTCTTAGCATCCAATTGCTCGACTCGATGGGTACTTCTAGTGGTTTGCCGGAGAAGCTCTTGTATTTCTTTAAGGAGTTGGTTAGTGGCATAGACACCTCTTAACTCTAAATCGAATATTCAAGAGACTAAAAAGATCGGGAATGCACATCTAAAAGGAGAGGAACTTCACTCGCAAAAAAGAAAAAGATAAACGATAGACAGAAAGAGAAGGAATAGCGGGCAAAGCGATTCCAATGCTTAACGAATGGACCAATCCCAATCCTGAAAGTCAAGCTCAGTCCCCTCAAGCTAAAGGGGATATTGTACTTTACTCCAGAGTCTTCCATTTCAGACTCGTGAGAAGGAATCCAAGCACGAAGAAAGACCTATTAGATAGCCTTAAGGGAAAAAAGATCTTTAACGTTCCGATCTCTTTCGTATGGCATCTACACTAACATGAATGAGAATGAGCAGCTCCTTTTTAACTAAAAACTAAAAGAAGATACAACCGATAAAATCTAGTGTTCTTCTGAAGGCCTTTCGCTTGTTAATGTTAATAGCTTGCTTGGCCACACTCACGAAGGCTATAAGCATCGATCTTGCCTCGGTGTTGACCCGAGGGAGAAGCCCTTTACTTCTTCTTTTGCGGAAGGAGCGCTGTCTTAACTTAATTTATTCAAAAACCCTTCTTGCTAGACTTTCCATATTGCTAATCTCGAGCAAAGAAAAGAGTTTTCTTCAATCAGAGAGTTGGCTTAGTAGGAAGAAGCGGGTTAGATAATAGAGACTGATCTAAAGGCGAATCTGCCAAACTTAAAAGAAAGAGCCCACTGCAAATCCTCTATCTAGTTTAGATTACACAGTTGGTCAACAGACTTGAAAATCTGAACCCGAAGTGGATGCCCCGTATCTTGAATTCTTTGACAAAGAGTCAGCTTCCTTCTTAGTAGATGGACGAGGGTGGCACTGCCATACATAGCCACCCATAGGACTTTATTCACATAGTCTATGATCTGGCAAGTCGAACCTGGCGAAGTATACTCTCCCTAGAAGTTGATGTTGGTTGTTGGCTAGGTATACCCGGATTCGGTTTACCCATGGAACTTGTGATTCCCTTGCGATCTTGTCTTCCTACTATAGAAAGAAGGATCAGCGCACGGATCAGGCTTTCGCGGAAATAGGCGAATGCTATGCCTAAAGTAAAGGAAAGGTAAGTCAAGGCCCGAGCATTCTTCCAATGCAATACCTTCTTCCTTTACTGCTTGACTTTGTTTGCCTATCCACTATTTGTTAAGGGCATACCCCCTGGTACTATTGACTCAGCTCTTGGGGATATCATAGGAAAGAATGAAGCGAGGGATGCATCTTAGTGAAAAGATAGGATAGCCAAAGCATTCATATTCTATGCTTAAGTAAAGTCCTCACTGCCACACCATTCACTTCTTTCTAGGCTAAAAGATCACAGGCTTGTTAGCGATGTGGAGTCAGATTCCTACTGACCCCTTGCTTGAACCTAAAGTATACTTAACTGAGCAAGCTAGGCAGAAATCACAATCGTAAATAGACAAGACTGTCCTACCTTCTAGTCAGACGGAAGATAAAGTAAATCCCTACCCTAATACACAGCTTCAAACCGGGCGTAGGTTCACTGGAAAGTGAGTCTTCATCGAGTAATTTGATTAGCATCCCGCCTTTCCTGGAACTTATTCACTCGGAGTGGAATCGAACCACGAAGGATTTTCAGTCCTTTGCTCTAACCAGCTGAGCTCCAGCTCCCCGAAAACAAGGTTCAACTCTTTTCTTTGTTGAGGCCACTTGTGTAGGAAAGCCCTTGATCGAATGGCGAGGTCTGCTGAAGAGCGACCCACGTCTTCCTCGTCATACAGCACAGAAGTCTGACTTCCACCTCAAATGCAGCTTCTTATTGACAAATTGCAACCGGAGTTTTCCATGACTGATCATAATTTTCGAAAGAAGATCGAGAAAAGAAGCCAAGACCCTTCTACCATACCGAATTACGCTTTCACCAGGAGCGTAGCGAAAAACAAACAGTAAGATTTTGGTCTGGCTTACTCTCTATACTTAACATATCTTGCTTCCCTATCACCATCTCTTTGAAATGGCACTGAATTCGTACTCCCCAGGCTCCGCACTCACGATAACCCCACAATCTAGTATAAATAGTGGCCGTTCACGTCAAGAAGGAAAAGAAGAAAGAGGGAGGACGGATCCCAAGGGTAACTTCAAAAGCAAACATGCTTACCATATGGCTGCTCATCAAGAGTCTCAGCAAAGACTCCAATCGAGTGACTGGAAGTGGATTTGCCCAAACTACTCCTAGAGTGAACGACTTCCTCTGGCTTTGTGCCCATGATCGTCTAGCCCTTCTCCACACTTGGCACATTAGTCAGGGATCCTGTTGGTGCCAAGGAATCAATGAAAGCACCGACCATGTCCTCATAACCTGCCCTAAAGCTACTAAATTCTGGCCTCCCCTCTGATCTGAACAAGCCTAACCATGGACTTCGTGAGTGGCTCAAGAATGGAATCCAATAAAATATCACTTCTTCCCATGTTAATCTTCCTTGGGCATTCTATTTCCCCTTGCATGCTGGACACTCTTGTCCGAAACAAAGAAGCCCTGGACCCAAACAAAAAAAAGGCTTTGTTGGCAATCCTTATTATATAAATAAATGAAAGTCTTCAATTTAGACTTTATATTTATTTATAATAAGCAAAGCAGGACTTATTCTTTATTATCTAGTTACAACTGATAGGGAAAGCTCTTGTACTCTATAAAGCAAAGCTAGTCTAATAAGACTAGCTAAAATACAATATTCCATATGCCAAAGCTTTGAGTGGGAGTTCGGTTCGATCCCTCCTGAAAACTTTCTTTACTTCATAAGAGTCCCCCTCGAATCAGAGAACTGGCTTGACACAGCCAAAGAAAAGAGGATAGTTCGATCCCAGATTGAACCGAAGCCTACTTCCTTTTTCTCGGGATCTTTCTCTTTCTTTCGGGAAAGGGAACAGCACCCTACTATGAATAACAGCAGTTCCTAGCCTGGGCATCATATCATCACTTTTATATACGCTATTTCTTAATTAGTCATAACACCACAATCCAACAGACCTTCCCCACTAGACTGGAGTAGCGAGAAGAGAAGCCTACCTAGGACAGAAAAAGAACAAAGTCAAAGACAGAAGAAAGGGGTCGAGGAAGAACCTGAGATCATGTCGTAGGGATCAGAGATCCTGACTGAGGTTAGTCAATCAGTGGCAGCTCAACCATAATCAGAGGAACGAGCCACTATCGATTAGACAAGAATTGTCCTTTCTTTTTGTTAAAGAAATAAGACAGTCGGCGTAAAAGCTACAATACAGGAATCATAGAAGCTCAAGCCCTCAACTCGACCTGAGAAAACAGCTGCGGTTAGGCAAGGAAGGGCTGTCATAGCATCGATGAGTTCGCGCCTTCTATTCGAGTAGAGATCCCCACCCAGGTCTGTCTGTGGGAGAAGAAGGGCTGAAGCAAGGAGTGGAGTTTTCTCCCCATCTCGCCCAACACCAGAAACTATAGATTCTCCAAGAACTTGGCTGGGCTTTCACTTCTAGCGTGGAAGAAAGGGCAACGAGTTCTACTGCTTACCCAACTTTGTGACATAGCGATAGCGAATAAAGGAAGTATAAGAGTTCCACCGCCCTTACTTAAGGGTCAGGCAGAAGAGCAGCCTTTAGGCAGACTCTAGTATACCACCAGATGGAATAGCTGCAGCAAAGAGGGTGGAAAGAAGAAGAGCTCAAGGCCGCCACAACATTAGATTCGCTACCTCTCTCTGATTAGTGATAGGGGCTGTCAGCCAAAAAAGCGATGGGAGCGAGACGGCCAGAAGCGAAGGATCAATCGACTGGAATAGCCCTTAACTCCTCACGCAACGCGCACTCTAATGATTCATTAAATGGATCACGGAATAAGACGTATCCGAGATTAATTATTTTTTCATTATATGAGTGGAAAGACAGGGAGAAAAGCATTGATAGTTTTCCAGTTCCACCGCTTACCTTAATTTAATATAATAAGCCCGAGGGGACAAGAGAAGAGCAATAAAAGGCCCAGCCTTGATTGTTGTAGCTTTAAGCCACTCAAGCAGAGAGAAAGCCCTTGTTCAAGCTTGGAGCAAAGACCAATGGAAAAGGTGAAGGATCTCCGTAGCTAAACCATCGATAGGTTCTCATATAATGGGCTAGCGTCCAGTTTAATACAATGAAAAAGGGGAAGAAGCGGATCGGGGAAGATCAACCATGAGCTCTATTGATTCTCCAATCCACTGGGCAAAGACATATTCGGCATACTCAGACTAAGATGTTCAGCATATCCGAATTCTTATTGTTGCGGTGAAATTTGGATGTCAAGCTATTGATTAACTTGAATCTTAATTCATTTACAACCGGTCTTTGATTTATCCGAATGAAAGGTTAAAGAAAGGAAAAACCTAAAAGGGAGAGATCTAAGGTTCGGGGGTTGGTTAAATTTAGGGAAGGTATTAGCACCCTAAACTTCCGTAGTACTCTACGGGAACCTTTTGTTTATTTTTTTTTATTTATTTCATTAATTATTTTGCTTTAGGGTATATACAAAGGATTGAAAATTAAAAAAGACCTAGGGGTTAATTCTAAGTTTACTCGGCAAGACATCGCATCTTGTGCCTACATATCCTTACGGGAATGGAATCAGAGTAACTGTAGTTCCCCTCAAAAGGGAGGTTAGAGACTTCTTGGCTGTGGTCAAGGTCTCAAGGGGAATAAACGCATCTTAAGGACACGCTTACGTGGAGTGTAGAAACTCCAAATCTCTACGTTGAATTGTTAAGTGAATTAGGGTTAGGTTAGGGATTCCGCGGCGGGAAACCCTAAAATGAGCGTGGCGGCTCTTTGACCTAATGCTAGGGGTAAAATTGTAATTTGGCCTGCGGCGAGGCATTTGTGAAAATTAGGGTTTGTAGTTTGTAGTTTTGAGGATTTGAAATTGAATGTGTGAAGTTTTACGGACTATTGGCGCGGCGGCCAAACAGTTAGACCTAACCTTCGGATGTGTGCAATGTGACAGAAATAATGGTAAACGCGTGAGATAATTGAATCATGCAAACAGAGAGATAATGTCATAATTTAAACCATGCAAGCAGAAATTTAAAGGCAGAATTTAAAGAGCGATTGTTAAGTTCGCGAGGTTACATGAGAGGAGCAGATACAATATGATAATGAAATTTGAATTGAACAATAATAAAATAAAATAAATAACGGTTCTAGTTATTATTTTAAAAAAAAGATTTTAGTTATTATTTTAAATTTATCTAAAAAATAGTTTTTCTTAAAAATAATAGGTTTTCATATTAATTTGGAAAAGATGTTAATGTTATTTATTTTAAAAAACAGATTTTTATATTATAACAAGTTTTAATAAATTAATGATAATAATAATAATAGTAATAATAATAATAATAATGATAATAATAATAAATAATGATAATAATAATAATACTAATAATAATAATAATAATAATAATAAATAATGATAATAATAATACTAATACTAATAATAATAATAAAGCAATAATGAATTTTAAATGTGCCAAATAACCCAACAATGTTGCTAACGCAGAAATGCGCTCATCGCAACCAGATCTAAATCGGACGAAACAAAATTTATCGCAAAGAAAAAGAAATTAAGCAAAAAAAACAGTATTATTGCTCACACAAAAATGCGATCATCGCAACCAGATCGAACTAACATAAATGTCACGCGTCATGCACACAAATGTGCAAACATCGTATCGACATAATTCGATCAAAAATTAATCTTATATATATATATAAACTCTAACAATTTTAAAAATTATATATATATATATAAACGTAACAGTAATAGATGAAGAAAAAGAAATAACGGTAATAGATGAAGAAAAATAACAGTAATAGATGAAGGAAAAGAAATAACGGTAAACGACACTCACTCCTCTTAGGTTTTTTTCATTCTCTCCCCTTTTTTCAACAAGGCAACACATGTATATATAGGGAACAAATTAGGGTTAACACCAAATTGTCAATAATGTCCCTAAAGCCCATTTTAAAGCCCAAACTAAATAATTAGTTAAGAAAAAAATAAAATTTAAATAATTTAAAATAATTAAAATAAACTTAAAATAAAAACTAATAATCCTATTGATTCCTAAAATCAAAAATATTATAAAAAGAAAAAAAATTTTCAATATTTTTTATTTTATGATTTTTTGGATATTTTTATGAATAATTTAGAAAAAAGTGAAAAAAAATAATATTTTAAAAAATGATTTAATTAAAATACGAAAATAATAATTAAATAATAATAAAAAACTATTTTTGTTATTTTTTAATGAAAGATAGAAAAATTTAGAGTAAAAATAAAAAACAAAAAAAAAGTGACAAAGGTGAGATTCGAACTCTCAACCTCTCACACTCACAACTCCTTACACATGTCCTCCTGCCAATTGTGCCATTTTTACTTTTTAGAAAAAAAAACATGCCATATGATATTTACCTGCAAAGAGTCAAACGACTACACAAATTTGTTAGTAATTGATTAAATGCAATAAAAATGCAATGAAATGCGACGACAAATCTTAGGGCAAAATTTGGGGTATTACAGTTGCCCCTATTTAAATAACTTCACCGGGTGATTCGAGCAACGGAGACTCGAGAAATCGTGGTGGAGGGATTTAAATACAGATAACCGAAAATTTTGCCTTTAGACACAGTGCTATGCAATGATATGGACAAAATAAAACGAACTATAATGCTAAATATGATATGAATTTGATATGATGCGTATGATGAAAATGACAAATGCACGGATACAGACGAAACAACGTCACAGGGGACGACCCATCGAGGAATTGCACTAGGGAAGAAGACATGTCATATCTGGAAGAACGTCGGGTAGACACGACACAGAATTGTTGATAGGTGCCAAGTAAATTAGAAATTGTCCGCAAGGTAAGACGCGGGTAAGACACGAGCTCAGGAGAAAAACGCAAATGGGGATAAAACACCCATGATGCCAAGTAAATAAATTTTGCCCACAAGGTAAGACGCGAGTAAAACACGACCTCAGGGAGAAAAAAAAGCAAATGGGGGTAAAACACCATGATGTTAGGTAAACCCAGGAATATCTGGTAAACGGGGGATAAAACACCCGGGATAAAGGTATATGGGGGATAAAACACCC
Organism: Lathyrus sativus; assembly: GCA_963859935.3. Lineage (NCBI taxonomy): Eukaryota > Viridiplantae > Streptophyta > Magnoliopsida > Fabales > Fabaceae > Lathyrus > Lathyrus sativus. Next base: position 75,925,146 of record OZ012740.1, on the reverse strand, counting down.
AAGGATAGAAGGTAAGTGGGGAGTAAAGCACCCAAGATAGACATGTAAATGGGGAGTAAAGCACCCAGGATAGAAATGTAAATGGGGAGTAAAGCACCCAAGATAGAAATGTAAATGGGGAGTAAAGCACCCAAGATAGAAATGTAAATGGGGAGTAAAGCACCCAAGATAGAAATGTAAATGAGGAATAAAGCACCCAAGATAGAAATGTAAATGGGGAGTAAAGCACCCAAGCTAGAAATGTAAATGGGGAGTAAAGCACCCAAGATAGAGAGGTAAATGGGGAATAAAGCACCCAAGATAGAAATGTAAATGGGGAGTAAAGCACCCAAGATAGAAATGTAAATGGGGAATAAAGCACCCAAGATATGCACATGTATAGGAATTATGCTATGACATATGATCAAATGCAAATGCAGACGTCGACGACAAGGCTCGACTCTTTCGGTGAGATGACAAAACTGGAGGACTGATTCCTCAACACGGAGATCACTGTCATTCTGTTAAACTTTATCAAGTTGATAGTCACTGTAGGAATGATGAATAACTGCTTAGGGATTATGCAAGTAAACTGCCCCAGGTCAAATGAACTGATAATTGCTTCAGCTGTCTGATTCGTGGAATCGACTGTTTTGCTGTATCCTCGGAGGGCTTGCCCCAGTCTGGGTCTTGAACAATTCTCTGGATAAACCAAATCTGAGAAGATATTGCCTTGAACAAATCTTGAACTAATTCTTTGACAGGATGTAAAATGAACTTGCCCCTGATAAGATCACTTGACCAAGTTTCTCATTGTTTGAAAATTCCTTAGAGGAAAGCCAGTTTGCAAACAAAAATATTCATACAAACATGGTAATGCAAAGTTCATGCAATTTTTGAAAAATTATTATTGAAAGATGGAAAATACATGAGTCGTTAGTCAGAACAAGGCGGTTCAAGACACTTAAAGTTTAAAATAAAAGTGTATTGCCAAAATAAATGATTCGCAAGGATCTTTTGGAGTCAGGTTACGCAACCTTGTTGTAGTATACTTTCTAAATAACCCTGTTTCAGTTAGGTCTTTTGAGGGTTGTAACGTGGCCTGGTTCACGGTTTATGAAACAAAAGATAAAGGCTCAAAATTTATTTATGCCCACCCAATCTACGTGATGATCTTCAGTCCTATGCTCAGTTAACTCATACTATGCATTCAGGTTCCCATAAGTTAGGGATTTCATTGATCGTCGCAGTGATGATTCAGAAGTCAAAGGGACCTATGAAAAGGCAGCCACTACTCCCCTATAACATTTGATTGTTTTGACATTGAGGATTTTCAAGATAAGGATTTAAAAATCTCCTTGTATTATCCCTAAATTTTGCCTGAACTGTTTATTTTAGAGTTTACAGTCAACGGGATGCCCCAGTTTTGCCTAAGTCTCCTTCATAGGTTTTGACTTAGCGGGCTTCTTTTGATTTTTTTTTTTATATTATTTTTTTGTGTGAAGGAAAGTGACTGTTTGATTTTAATGATTACGGTGAACCATCATCGACCTTTTGATTAGAAAACATCTTCGACACTTGTTTGACGTGTGCGAAGGAAAATTTGTTAATGAAAGGTGTATCGTATGAACACACAACCAAGTTAACTGAGAACTACCCATCCCAAGGTTAAAATTGTGGGTTTTTTGTAACGAAAGAAACTCCAACTTCTAGGCTCGAAGGGGGTAACGAGGGATTAACTTCCTTATTTCTCCAGTGTTTGGGAATTGAAACAATGCCTTACATCGTCAACGAGGTTTGATTGAAAGCATACTGACAGCAATTATGGGTATAACGTTTTCGTCATCCTCCCTCCGATCTTAGCATATCAAAATTTTGGACAAGAAGTAAACATTTGAAAAATAAAGCATAAAGATGCAAATAAATGGACGGAAATGAATTGAATCAAAAGTCGCAATGCTTATTTCATTAATGAAAGTACAAACATAATTGAAAGCAAACAGCTTAAACAAAATAAGGAAAGTGCAAACAACGAGAAACAAAAGGCCTAGTGACAAAACTTCATTTCTGATGTACCGGCAAGGGATTTTTCTAAACATCCGGATGACTGTCTGTAAAATCAAGTATTCCAGTTCTAACCAATTCACATACTCTAGCCTTCAATGCAAAACAATGCTCCAAGTCATGGTCTGGGGCACCCTCATGGGAAGCATAATGGAGATCAGCCCTAAATCCAGCCGGAGGATTAAGAGGAGGTGGTAAAGCCTTTGTAGTAATCAGTCCTTGCTGGACTAAGTCAGGATATAGCTCTGTGTAAGTCATGAGAATAGGATCAAAGTGACTCCTGTTCCGTTTCTGGTCTGATATCTGTGTCGAGGAATCAACTTAACGACTCAAAGGTACACTGGAAGACGATAGGACCAAGAATGAGAAACCGGGGGATAAATGCAATGCAAAAATGTGATGCTAATTCCATGCAATGGTTTCAAGAATTTCAACGGTCGATTGCGAATATTGCTTTTTAAGAAAGTTGGAAAAAATTTTAGACTTTAAAATGTAAGGCTTCTCGAATTTGCAAAGGACTGCTGAATTCCTTGAAACTAGAAATGATATGATGCTTTATGGATGCGAAGCACAAATACACATAAGCAAACAAAAGGTCCTAAGTTAGAGGAACAATGAATGGAGTCAAGGTCTACCCTTCCCAAAGTGGTGTGTACTATAGGTTAATTGTACCTGCAGAACAAGGGTTCTAAATCAGTGCCCAAAGTCATCAGTCCATCTTTCGGATATTATCGACTTCCCGACTGACTCAAGGGTCGATAATATTCTCAAGAGAACCTCGTTCGAGTGTAGTATCACGTAGCAACCATTGTAGGACTACTCCCACATAGTTCCCGCACTACATCCTATATAAGGCCAAGATGGTGTAAAGGTACTACGGTTCCCAGTATCACAGACTCCAATCGATAATGGTAAAAGTTTTCACGATTACACTCGATCAACCGAACCATTTTCGAAATTGTCTCAACTGAGCGGTGATTCTCGAGTCAACTTAGTCGGGATTCCACTCCCTATAAGCCTCGTCGAATATATCACCATCCTATAATAATGTCACTCAAGTCCGGGTGTAGGACTTATCTCACAATACAGTAACTCCCAAGCAGGTACCCTGAACAACGTATATACAAATGAGTAAAAATATTAATGAAACAAATATATGAAGAAAAATAAACAAGATATGGATAACCCTCAAAAATTAGGAGTCCCCAGTGAAGTCGCCATTTTCTGTTGCGGTGAAATTTGGATGTCAAGCTATTGATTAACTTGAATCTTAATTCATTTACAACCGGTCTTTGATTTATCCGAATGAAAGGTTAAAGAAAGGAAAAACCTAAAAGGGAGAGATCTAAGGTTCGGGGGTTGGTTAAATTTAGGGAAGGTATTAGCACCCTAAACTTCCGTAGTACTCTACGGGAACCTTTTGTTTATTTTTATTTATTTATTTCATTAATTATTTTGCTTTAGGGTATATACAAAGGATTGAAAATTAAAAAAGACCTAGGGGTTAATTCTAAGTTTACTCGGCAAGACATCGCATCTTGTGCCTACATATCCTTACGGGAATGGAATCAGAGTAACTGTAGTTCCCCTCAAAAGGGAGGTTAGAGACTTCTTGGCTGTGGTCAAGGTCTCAAGGGGAATAAACGCATCTTAAGGACACGCTTACGTGGAGTGTAGAAACTCCAAATCTCTACGTTGAATTGTTAAGTGAATTAGGGTTAGGTTAGGGATTCCGCGGCTGGAAACCCTAAAATGAGCGTGGCGGCTCTTTGACCTAATGCTAGGGGTAAAATTGTAATTTGGCCTGCGGCGAGGCATTTGTGAAAATTAGGGTTTGTAGTTTGTAGTTTTGAGGATTTGAAATTGAATGTGTGAAGTTTTACGGACTATTGGCGCGGCGGCCAAACAGTTAGACCTAACCTTCGGATGTGTGCAATGTGACAGAAATAATGGTAAACGCGTGAGATAATTGAATCATGCAAACAGAGAGATAATGTCATAATTTAAACCATGCAAGCAGAAATTTAAAGGCAGAATTTAAAGAGCGATTGTTAAGTTCGCGAGGTTACATGAGAGGAGCAGATACAATATGATAATGAAATTTGAATTGAACAATAATAAAATAAAATAAATAACGGTTCTAGTTATTATTTTAAAAAAAAGATTTTAGTTATTATTTTAAATTTATCTAAAAAATAGTTTTTCTTAAAAATAATAGGTTTTCATATTAATTTGGAAAAGATGTTAATGTTATTTATTTTAAAAAACAGATTTTTATATTATAACAAGTTTTAATAAATTAATGATAATAATAATAATAGTAATAATAATAATAATAATGATAATAATAATAAATAATGATAATAATAATAATAATACTAATAATAATAATAATAATAATAATAAATAATGATAATAATAATACTAATACTAATAATAATAATAAAGCAATAATGAATTTTAAATGTGCCAAATAACCCAACAATGTTGCTAACGCAGAAATGCGCTCATCGCAACCAGATCTAAATCGGACGAAACAAAATTTATCGCAAAGAAAAAGAAATTAAGCAAAAAAAACAGTATTATTGCTCACACAAAAATGCGATCATCGCAACCAGATCGAACTAACACAAATGTCACGCGTCATGCACACAAATGTGCAAACATCGTATCGACATAATTCGATCAAAAATTAATCTTATATATATATAAACTCTAACAATTTTAAAAATTATATATATATAAACGTAACAGTAATAGATGAAGAAAAAGAAATAACGGTAATAGATGAAGAAAAATAACAGTAATAGATGAAGGAAAAGAAATAACGGTAAACGACACTCACTCCTCTTAGGTTTTTTTCATTCTCTCCCCTTTTTTCAACAAGGCAACACATGTATATACAGGGAACAAATTAGGGTTAACACCAAATTGTCAATAATGTCCCTAAAGCCCATTTTAAAGCCCAAACTAAATAATTAGTTAAGAAAAAAATAAAATTTAAATAATTTAAAATAATTAAAATAAACTTAAAATAAAAACTAATAATCCTATTGATTCCTAAAATCAAAAATATTATAAAAAGAAAAAAAATTTTCAATATTTTTTATTTTATGATTTTTTGGATATTTTTATGAATAATTTAGAAAAAAGTGAAAAAAAATAATATTTTAAAAAATGATTTAATTAAAATACGAAAATAATAATTAAATAATAATAAAAAACTATTTTTGTTATTTTTTAATGAAAGATAGAAAAATTTAGAGTAAAAATAAAAAACAAAAAAAAAAGTGACAAAGGTGAGATTCGAACTCTCAACCTCTCACACTCACAACTCCTTACACATGTCCTCCTGCCAATTGTGTCATTTTTACTTTTTAGAAAAAAAAGCATGCCATATGATATTTACCTGCAAAGAGTCAAACGACTACACAAATTTGTTAGTAATTGATTAAATGCAATAAAAATGCAATGAAATGCGACAACAAATCTTAGGGCAAAATTTGGGGTATTACACTTATCTATAGTCACGAATTTTTCGATTCCTGAATCTGAAACTCTCATCATCGAATCTGTCAGTTAGGGATCGAGTCATTCTTGATCACTAGTTCTCTCTTGATCTCTGATTTTGAGGTCATGTCAAGGTTGTTTTTTCTGAGAGTCTTCGGTTGGCTGTCCGGGGACCGGCTTCGCGAGACCATTTCGATCCACACTGGAGAAGTCCTCTCTCGGGCTAGGCTCTATTGGGCGGAGGTGATCCTTTCTTTACTAGAGGAGCTGGAAAGGAAGAGGCACCAATTTAGGTGCTTGCTTCCCCTGCACCTAGAGGATCTAACACTGATGGTGACTATAGATCTGGAAGTTACTTAGATGCTAGTTATAAAAGCTACTCAATCTGTTACTTGGGACTAAAAACCATCTCCTGCCTTTCTTTGCTTCTAATGATAGAAAGGAGGGGAGGGAAGGATGCGCGCCAGACAGAGGGAAAGCCCGTAACTTCACGGGGTTGTTCTTTACTCAACATACGCAACTAAGTCTACTAAATAGACTCCTGCCTTTTCCTCTACCAGATTTTCGGTTCCGTTCCGTCAGGTGCTTTAATAGCTCGATCTGGAACCAACCTATGGTACTGTCTATGCCCATCATGCTATTAGGTTAACAACCGGCTATGGAGCTTGTTATGTTCCTGCCCCTGCTCTCTCTGCTAACTCTGTTGCGGGCGTCCCCTCCGAGGGTCTATCTGCTACTTAGTCAACAGGCTCTGGTCCCGGATCAACAAGGTCATCTACTGGAACTGCGCCTAGATATGCGTACACTGGAATGCTGGCACTGGAAAGGAATTGGACTATATGATGATGGGACATTCCCCTATCCACGCCGGTCCATCCACACTTCTACTGGGTGGGATATTTTGCTATATCGGAACAGGGAAAGATACTGGACGGAGTTGTGCTTTTCCTACCTTGGCCAGGAAGAGATGTGAAACAAGGTTCTTCAACCATTACTTTTCTTCAACTTTGAATTCCGTTCTGTCAGGGTCAAGATCAGGTGGTAGTTTATTTGCTGTTGCTGGTGCTACTGGAGGATCTGGGTCTCGCTTACGAACATCAGAATCTTTCGATCCCAAACATCAAAATATAGATCACTAGCATCCGACTCTTCCTAACGATCACGAAAGACAGAACCCCGATAACTAGCACTAGGATCCCTACTTGAAGTTAATTTTGGATCTTACTCCCGATAACGAAGATCATAATATCTATTACGAGCATCCGTAACTGCATAGCATCAGAATCTCACTATCGATCTGTAGTTGGCCAGCAGCATAGGCTAGGCACCATAGAACATGCCACAGTGCATGCCATAGCGATGATGACCACCATAGTAGTGGATAGGCATATTAGTGTTAGCCACCTTTTTCAAAATAATTTCCAAGTCTTCCTACTCGTTGACCAATTCCTGTTGCTTCAGCTCCCGTTCCTTCACGAGCATCTACACCCGCTCTGGTTCTTCCTGTTGTTTGCTTCCTGCTTGTATCATTCAACCTGTGTAAACCGCTGTTTAAAGTAAAGAAAGGGGTACCACTTTCATAAGCCACTGTCAACCACTGTAATAAGAGCTAAAGGACTATGAACCTTAAGATTGCACGAACAATGGATCGAGTAAATAGGAATCGGGGAGGAATCGAACCTCCCGGCCGGCTAGCCCGCGTTCCAAACGATCCGCCTCCATCCTCCACTCCGTCCTTCGTTCTCCCTTAGAATCAATAGGAATACTATCTATCTTTTCACCGCTCCGTGGGTAGTCCTATGCATAGTCCACTAGAAGTGATTAAGGGTCTGCCCAGTTAGAGTTTAGTTATTTATAAAAAGATTATTATATAAGCCAAAAGGAACTCTTTTTATCTTCCAGTTCCCAGGTGGCCCACTTTCTTACTTGTCGCAACCGTCTCTCAATTGCTAAATCATCAAGGAAGTTCTCAAGGATTAGAGCGATGTCCTTTTTTTTTCTTTTTTTTAAGACGTTTTCTTTCCCCCGACCTATGACTCGCTTGTTCAGTACTGCTAACTATTATAGGAGGATGTCGTCCCCTCGGGACTACCTGTAGTTTCGGTTGTTGAATCTCGTGCAAGTTAGGTTGTACTTGTATTGGCTGCAAGCGGAACGTAGGCGCTTTAGGTAGGTATGTGTTGACCATGCACTCTCGCGTCATGTAATGTCGTATGATAGGATAGAGGTGGTGTGGTGATTGACCTCAATGCTAATGGTTATCCCCACCCCAAGGTTTAACGAATGAAGCTATGATCGTACCCGGATAGAAATGACGGTCTTCCTCTGATGTCTCCAAGCCGGCCATAATGGAATAGATAGGCAAAGCAGCCAATAGCAGTCTGTTTTAGCCTATCGATAGATAGTAGGTTGCTTCCAAGCTCAAACCATTTTAAACTGAATTGCTACTGTATTCTTGTTATTGATAGAGTGGTATTATCCGCCCCTGTCAAATAAAGTAGAGGGAGAGAAAGAAAAAGAGCAAATGATTTACAAGTCTAATGGGAGAGGAATGGCTGACACGTTGACTGCCTTCGAGAAAAATAGAACCCAAGCGGTCTAAGCCCCGGGACGGACCCCAACCGAAAGAAAGGCGCTAGACAGACTAACGGCAAGCGAGATAAAGAAAGCAGGTGGCCCTATGTGTAAAACCTTGCAGTGGGAGAGTCTTTCTCCAATGAGAAAGGCATTGTTGTATTTCCTTGGCTTCAACCATCCCAGTGAAGTTAATGTTATTTCCCTGCTCAACAGACTTCTTACAACTTCAATCTTCCCCGACAAAGTGTATGTTTATTTCATCCCTATAGAGTCTCAACTCTGATATCTACAGCCACGACTTTGATATGAGTTCCCCTAATTAATGGGATATTTATTTTATCCCCTGTGAGGCCTCAACTCTGGCATCGTTGATAATGACTTCCTTTCAGTCTACTTTAGTTCGTAGTGGATATTTATTTTATCCCCGATGAAATTTTCTCGATCATGAGTTTGATCCTTTCCCAGTGAATCTTTCTCATCCCAATAAAGCAACGAGATTCATCTTGACAATCCCTTAAGTGAATTCATGATATAATATCCTCAAGTAGAGTGCTCTCTTTTCCCCAGAGAAGTTTGAAGCCTTGAAGCAAGACTGTGATTCCATGTGTGGCTTTCCATTCACCCCAATGATGCTTCTATCTTGCAAAGATTGGCCGAGTATTCGTGTCGAGATGTTTATTTCCTCTTCGGTTTGCTTCTCCTTGTTTATTTTTTCATGGTAAGCATAACATACCATATATTCATTCATATGGATACATGGCATCTGTGCATTTTTCATTTTTGTGTTTGTTTGTTTGTTTACTTTGGTCGTGTTTATCCCTAAGTGATTGGGGTTGTCTTCTCCCTCCAAGTAGAGTCGTCAGCCATAAGCAGAAAGAACACATCCTTTCTAATTCCCCCTGAGTTCGATTCTCGTGGAATATAGTTGCTTTAGTTTTCTTTTCCATTTTTGGATAATGATAAACCCCAGTTGAGCTCATTCCTCAATGGGTAGAGTCTTGCTTGACCGTTTCCCTTCAGTTATTTCCTGAATTGAACTCTGGTCCCTAATAATCACAATTTTGAGTCTCTCTAGGCTTTTGAACCTAGACTGAGCGTGCATTTATTTTTCACTTTTTCCCCCCGAGAATAATCTATTTGAGGATCACCGTTGAAGACAAAATATTTCCTCAGCAGCAGTGTTACAACATTTTCTCAGCAATTTATATCTAGACAACAAGTGGCAGCTCTTTGTTGCACCCCAAAATTTGCCCAACATTTCTTTACCTAGCTTATGTTTCATTTCATTCACATTAGCATTATCATTTGCATTTCATTGACATGTATGCAGGAGATCAAGAGGTATGATTACCAATCAAGAGATATACAAGATTGTGAGGCTAGCTAAGAAGGTTATTCAAGTGCTCAAGGGTTGATATCCTTGTCAGAGAAGTTAAAAGATCCTCAGAGAGAGTGGTTGAAGCCAAGTGTGTAGGTCTCCTAACTTGAAAGTTGTGGAAAGCCATCAGATGATTCTGAAGCCATGAGGTTGGACTTGAGGTCTTGAGAGAGCTCATTAGAAGTGTTGAAGATCACTTTGAGACCTAGACAGGTCATTGTGCAAGATTAAGAAGGCTCAGCCATGAGTGGTGCAATTAGGGTTTGACTGGGTCAACCCTAAGTCAACTGATGATTTGAAGAAGGTTGAGACCTAATACAAGAGCCATGTGATCATGTATTTATGCATTGAGATGTTATAAGGATGATTCCAAGGTTAACTCATCATGATTGAAGGGTTTGAGAAGTTTCAGGCTAGGGTTTCTAAGGCTTGACAGTGTAAAATCCCCTAGTTTGACCCCTATCTTCAAGGCAATTTAGCTCAAGATGTGATTGTCATATCATCTTACCCCCAACATGATTGTTGTAGAGCATGCTATTAGATTTAATTTGAGTACTAGAAGTCTTTGATAGGATTTGTAGAACTCAAGTTATGGCTTTGACAAGTTACAAGTCATCTGAGGTATGTGAATTTGGAGCTTGAAAGTTACCCAGCTTGCATGAAACTTTTGCCCTAGAAGGATGGTTCCTATGAACTTTTGGTCAACATGAATGTTGTTCCTTATCCTCGTAGCTTTCTAGAGAGTACTAGAAGTCCTTGATAGGATTTGTAGAACTCAAGTTATGGCTTTGACAAGTCAAGGGTATTTTGGACATTTGGTGATTATAGGTCATTTGTGATCATAGGCCATTTTCACCAACTTAGAGGTCTCAAATGCATTTTTGTTCAACATGAAAGTTGTTCAAAATGATGGTTTTAGCTTGTATAAACATCAAGTGTTCATTGATATGGGTTATATCAAGCATTGGTGGAAGAAAGTTCATATAAAAGCCATTTTAATGAATTAAAATGAGAAAATTCAAAATAAATGAGATTAACATGTTTCCAAGTCAAATTTGTGGTCATTTTGAATGGAATTGATGTTTTAGAAAGATTGGCATTGCCACATTTTTGATTTGAGGTCCATAATATAGTCATTTGGATGGTTACTTCACAAGTAAGAAACATATCATATACATTCCATATGTTGAAACCAAAGGAAGAAAACCATTTCATTACACTCCTTAATGATTAAGTGAATGGTTTGGAAGTTTAGTAGAGCATGAGTAAGGCTTGAAGGCACACATCCATGTTGAAATTTGGAAGGAAAAGTGAAGATCCAAAATCCATAATTGGGCCTAGTTTGGGCTTCATATCTATTAGAACACATTATAAATAGGATTTGGATCATGATAGGAAAGTTCTAGTGCAGAATTTTGTTGAGAAGCCATTGGAGTGAGGTGAAGGAAAAGCTTGAAAGTTGAAAATTCGTTTTGGAGAATCAAGAGGTATCAGCAAGAATTGAGCATCAAGAATTGTCCACCATTACTCCTTGAAGGATTCTGCGAAGTTTGGAAGAGAATTGAGGCGCATAACCACTACAATCCAATCTTCAAGGTTGGTTCTAATTTCTTGAGATATCTCTCTGATTATGCACTGTTAATCCATTAGAAGCATGTGATTAAGTTCCCCTTAGGATGTAGATGGATTCTGGTTATTTAATTGGATGATTATAGACAATTTAGGGTTTATGCCATTTTCGGTTGAGATCGTGTTTTTGCAAACCCTGCGTTTTTAGCATAAACTAGTGGTATGGTTGAATTCCTGAGGAAATTATGGTCAACTTTCATCAAGAAATCGTGGCCAATGGTTGTTTATAGAGAGAATTAGGGTTGGATGAGGTCGGCCGGAAAAGCCACTGGCGGTGACCTTCGCGCGCGCAGGTGGAGAAAGTTTCAGAAATTTGAAATGGAGAAGACATAATCTCCATCGTCCATGCTTGATGAGAACTTGACTCAGTCAGTAGATCCAACGTTCACTGAGCGAGCCACGTACCCTCCCCCCTGAACGCAGCGTTTCATTTAGTGGGAGATCCAGCACGCTGTGAGCACCAAAGGGACGTGGGTTCAAGTCCTCGCGTGTGCTTGTTTTATTCATTTTTGAGCTGAATATATGAGGACTCAGGCGCGTGGGCTTGGGTTGCATTTGATATCAACACCCCCCTTTCTGGCCCAAACCTTGAGATGAACTGGGTTTATGTGCTATTTACCACGCAGGTTTCACCAATTTCTTTTATTTTCATTTATTTTCTTCATTTTATATAGTTTAGTAAATAATCCATAAAAAATTGAAAACTAACTCAAATAATTCCATTCTTTTTTCCATTGGTTCATGATTGAATCTAGTTTTTTTAGATAAAAAATATTAATATTTCATGCATTTTTGATTTTATTTGCATTTGTTGAATTTTAATTGATGTTAAAATAGTCATGGTTGATACCTTGTTTTGATGAATTTGGTTTGAGCACTTGGTGATGATTCTTGCCTTGGTTTTTTGTGTGTAGCTAGCATAGATATGTATGTTCCCCCTAGATTTTTCTCACATTTTTGTGATGAATGTAAGTGGTAGTTTTAGGTTGAAACTTTAGGAGATCCATTTTTAGGGTTTATGGTTAATACCTTATGATTTAGGTTTTATATCTAGAACTTGGTGGATGATTCAACCTCTGAATTTTGTATGGTAGATTCATGATTGAATTAGGGTCCCTTAGGAATTTTTGTAGGAATTTACAATGTAGTTTACTATTTTTGTTTGATTTTAGTTTAGGTGCTAACTTTTGGATGATTCTAATGCACTAATTTGACTAAATTAACCCCTTAGGTTCCCTTAGAGTAAGCTTGTGTTGTTTTTACCCTTGGTTGAGGATGAAGGCAAGTTGAAGATGCAATGGAGTGCTTGAAGAAGTTTGGATGTGAAGATCTTCCCTTCTTTTGGTGTAGTGTTGATTAGGTGTTAAGATTAGGGTTTGTAGGCAGAGCTTCTAGATAGATTCTCTTCCTTCATAAACATGGAAGATGTTGATCACTTCCATTCTTCCCTATGATGTAAGGTCCCCTTGTAAAGGCCTCATCCCTCCTTTGGTAGGATGTGTGGCTCTTTACAAGTTGGTAGAACCTTTGAGGGTCCCTATCTCTGATGATAGGATGCTTAGTGGTGACCTTTGGTCTTCACTTTGCTACCAATCATCCAAACTTTGCTCTTGTTAGATGAATCTTTCTCCATTGCTAGAGGATAGAGTTCCTTGTTGGAAGACTGAAGAGGCTAGAAGTTGATGCTTCTCTGCATTTGAAGACTGCCATTGAAGCTGAAGCTTGTAGATCAGGAAGAACAAATTGATACTTGTGTGAAGAAGAAGAAAGAGCTGAAGCTTGAAGAAGAGGAGGAACAAGTTGACACTTGTAAAGGGAATCCAATGAAGATTGAATGAAGAAGCTGAAGCTTGAAGTTGGAGAACAAGTTGATGCTTGCAGTTAGGATTGAAGCCTGAAGGTGGAGTTCACTTTGGAGCTGAGGCCTAAAGAAGAGAGGATAAGTTGATACTTATGTTGGAGGTATTAGAATCCTGAAGAAGCAAGTTGACACTTGCTATTGAAGATGATAGCCTTGAAGAGCAGTTGAAGACTGAGGACTGAACTGATGTTAGAGGGTTGCTTTGCTGTGAAGCTGTGGAAGTTGTTGATCTGCTTTCTTCCCTGTCTGTTTGCTTTCTGTGCAACTGTATTGATGTGACTTGTGTGATTTGCTTGATGCATTAGAATAAGTTCATGTTTAGACTAATTTAAGCTAGGAGCATGATTGCACTAGAGGTTGAGTTGCTCCCTCTGCTTGTACTTTTACTGTATGGCTTTGCTTGCGGGTATTCGGTAGAGCCCTACTCCCTTGCCTATGTGGTTTGTGATTTGCTTGATGGCATTTTATTTTTCCTGTATGATTGCAGTTATTCATATCTGGCTTGAGGTCGAGACGAGCTTGTGGAGGCTGACGCCCCACACACATTTCCTCCCTCACTTGCATTGCATGCATTTTACAGTCGTTTACTGTTTACTGTTTAAGCCGATGCTTTATCTATTGTTGTTCATCATTGACATGATCCCCTAGGACTCTAGTTTCCTTTGATAAGGAAGTGATGATTAGAACTTTAGGTTGAAACCTATGCATGATAACTTCTAGGAGTTCCCTGTTTCAAACTTCTACCATAGGATGAATCCTTCGCATGACAACAGTAGGACTTGATAGTCTCCCTTTAGTTGAACCTGTTCGTTCTCTCTTCTCATCTCAAAACAAATTAAAATACAGTAATAAAGGTTAACTGACGTCGTACGTTACGAGCCTTAAGCTATCTGAGAAAGGATTGTTGGAGAGTTTCTTTTCAACAGTCTGGATGTTTAGTATGGTACCCTTTGGGTGACATGCGACACATTCACTCTCAGGTCATAGTCTCTAGTGCGATATTGGTTGCAAACATCCATAAAAAACAGTTCTTTCGTAAAAGACAGAAAACAAACTTCAAACCTTTTTGCCCCGTGGGCCCGTAATTCAAAGGAAGCTTTTCTGAAGAAAAGAGTGTCGTTAACTCCCAGTTCTACCGCAAACGGTAACGCCTAAGTCTCCCAGGGTCGAGCTGCGTACGCCAAACTGCTGGAACTGTTTGTTAACCCTACTCGATAAAACAGATGAATCTGAATTCCCGTAATCTGTATTATCCCAAACTACGTAAGCTCTGATCTCTCATATCTGTTGAGAGTACGTAGGCACAATACTGACGTATTGGCGAGCCACCTTCCCTGTAACTCGTAGTTAGCCGAACTACGTTGACTCTGATTTCTCATTCTCTGATGAGAATACGTAGGCATAAAGCGCGACGCTTTGCCGAGTCATTTTCTTTTCTTTTCAGACCAGCCTTGATAGGTAGATAGTAAACAAACCCATCAGATAAACACAACAAGCATGGATCCCATCGAGTACGATGGACGTGAGGGGTGCTAATACCTTCCCCTTGCGTAACCGACTCCCGAACCCAGACAATGGTTGCAATGATCTTGTCTTATACCTTTTCGTCAGGTTTTTCCGATCGTTTCCTTTCCCGTTCTGAGGGATAAATAACGAAAGGTGGCGACTCTTCTGTTTTGCCGGCACCTTATTTTCGCGGTAGCGACACTCTTTATTTGAGCAGCTTGTATCATTCTCATAGTTTCTATTTGGATGACAAATGGAAGTCTCCTCAATACAGTTTGTCTATCCCCAATGAGTTTATCAAGGTTATCAACTTATTCTCCATCAAATGGCATCTCTCCAAAAATTTGTTAGAGAAGTTTGTGGAAGGCTTTACAAGTGTTTCTCTGAGAATTCCTACTACAAGGATTTTATTTGCTCCAAGGTAATTTCAAACTACAACAATATTGCTTTTTAGTGGTATTCTCCCTAGTGAGTACACTATTCAAAGTTACTCCCATCAAATGGAATATCTTCAAGAATTTTGGTGAAGATTATTACAATTGATCTTTATCTTTATTTGAGAATGCATGTTTTACAAATCAACCGACCTGCATCCATTATGAAGATCCCTGGTATGTTCTTAGTCCCTAGTAAGTTATGGATTCCCGCTGAAGTCTTCAATCTCCAGTGAAGTTCCAATCCCACATGAAGATACTCTCCCATAAGTATTCACCTTTCCAAGAAGAAATTGAAACTCGTTCATGGAATAAAACCTGAAGCGTGGGGAGGTTTATTTCACCCTTTTCAAGTGGAATACTTTATTAAAGAAGAAACTGAGACCGGTCTGTGGCTTACGACCCGAGACGAGGGTAGGTTTATTTTGCCCTTTTCAAGTGAAAGACTTGATTAAAGAAGCAACTGAGACCCGTTCATGGCATACAACCTTGAAGTGTGAGGGAGGTTTATCTTACCATTTTCACGTGAAATACTTTGATCAAAGAAGAAACTGAGACCCATTCATGGAATACAACCTTGAAGCGTTGGGGAAGTTTATTTACCCTTTTAATTTAATTATTTAGTTAAAGAAGAAGTTGAATCATATTTTGATCATGGAAGTTTATTTCAGGTTATTACCTTTGCTTAGGCTATCAAGCACGTGATAGTAGGTAATATATGTTCCTTTATTTCAACTGGATACCTTTGCTTAGGCTACCATATGTTGGTA